>CAWUFW010003736.1:0-1200000 GCA_963921515.1 Calotriton arnoldi | reverse complement strand
GTGATTGTGTAGGTAAATAAGTGCATGTGTGAGTAGCTGCATGGGGGAGTTTGTGGCTATGTGTCTGGCTGTACGGGTGTGTGACTGCTTGTGTGAGTGGCTGTATGAGTGAGTGAGTGAGTGGGTGTGTGGGTGGCTGTGTGGTTGTGTGAGTGGGCATACAATAGGTTGCATGGGGTGTGAGTGGGTGTGTGACTGGTTCTGTGGATGATATCATCAGTGATGTCATTGGTGATGTCATTGGAGCTGTCATCAGTGATGTCGCTGATCATGCCATGAATGATATAATATGTGAGGTCATAAGCAGTTCATTGCTGGGGCATAAGTTATAGTTAGCTCAGGTAACTATAACTGCTGAATTTCACTGGTTTTGTACAAGTGAAATCTGAGCTTAACAATAACGTCCCCGTAACCTTTGTTTTTTAGTGAATTTCTAAGGTTTTTTTAAATTCTATTTCTAACTATAACATCCCTGTAATATTTGGTCTTTTAAGTAAATTTCTAAGGTCTTTCATATTCTTTTTCCTAACTATAACGTCCCTGCAAAGTGAATATATATATATATATATGTTCTTTTCCCCAAAATTGTGTCCTGCCTATGGAGGGCTGAAATCAACAATAATTAAAGACTGAAACCTCGCAGAACCCACTGAAATGTGTGAGAATTGTTTTTAAAAGACACTACAGATTCCATCATGGTCAGCGAAAAAAACTCACCTGTGAAACCCATTAGAGAGTAATTGAATTTAAAAGCATGCAATTGAAAATGTTTCTTGTAGTGCATCTGCGCAGTTCCAGTCAGCCTATGATCAAGGAGCTGGGGGGGCTCTGAAACCCATCAGGCAGGATACAATTTATTGGAAAAGAACATGCCGGTTTCCCCTGAAATAAATATTCTGATGAATAAACTGCAGTGAGTGCGTCCTCGTATTTGGGACAAACATGGAAACATAAATCACGGCAGTCCTAGCCATGGAGGACTGCACCACCATTGGAATTCAGCATGGGGCCACAAGGGTGGAAATATGCCAAACCGAGAAGTGGCACAGCAGTTTGGAAAAATGTAAACCATGCATGGAGTTTTCTGAGGCCCAATGGAGGGCTGAAATTAACAATAATTAAAGACTGAAACCTCACAGAACCCACTGAAGGGTAGGAATTGTTTTTAAAAGACACTACAGATTCCATCATGCTCAGCGAAAAAAACTCACCTGTGAAACCCATTAGAGGGTAATTGAATTTAAAAGCATGCAAATGAAAATGTTTCTTGTAGTGCATCTGCGCAGTTCCAGTCAGCCTATGATTAAGGAGCTGAGGGGCTCTGAAACGCTTTGTATGTTCTATCCTGTTTTTTTTAATAGACATTTTAATATGATATTTTAATATTCTGTATAATGATGAATGCATTGTTATATATGTTTTATGCTTTTATGATCTTATTGAATAAGTATCTAATAAAGTAATTGACTGACTGACGTCAGGCAGGATACAATTTATTGGAAAAGAACATACCGGTTTCACCTGAAATAAATATTCGGCTGAATTAACTGCAGTGAGTGCTTCCTCGTATTTGGGACAAACATGGATATATATATATAAAATGAAATCACTAAATGGTGGGAACACAAATCCCTCACCAAATATGAAGAAGTGGGGAGAGTCCCTAGGGGGCTTAGGATTCTTTTAGCTCCGAGTTTTGAAGAGCCAAATCCCGATATGCTCAAGGAATGGGGGGAAATTAATTTGGCGGCCTCCATGAATCTGGTGAGGATTTTAATAAAATATGCGGCAATTGACTGACAGACTCTCATGGAGGAAATTGATAAAATCAACGAGGAGCTTAATAAATCAGATCTTAAAGAATTCATAACAAAAACCCGCAATGAAATGGCAGAAAGACTACGAAAACATGAAGAAAGAATAAAAATACGGAAAGCACATAAATTTGCTCGTGGCCAAGTGTCTCCGAGCAGGGCCAAATATATACTTTCTCGCGTAAGTTTGAGCACCCGAAGAAATTAAAATATGAGGACAAAAGAACCAGCAAAGTCACCAGTGGGATACAACAACAAAGCAATGCAGTGGAAATATCTGATGTGGATACAGAATAACTTACAAGCACATCAGGCTCTGAATGCAGCACCATGGGAGGGCAATATGACAAAATCGTATTGAGCTTAGGTGAAGAGGTCGATTTTTTAGCGGAGGACCGGCGACAGACTCTTCGTCCGAGAAATCGGAGCAAACAAGTAACAGAAAAAAGAGAAATGCAAGGAGAAGAGCAAGGCGCAAAAAACAAAAATGTACAATCAAAGAAAAAACAGCAATGGCACAAAAAACAGCGCTAAACGATCAAACCATCATCAACCTATCAGATGTTACACTCACTGAAGCAGAGAAACAGCTATTATCATTGAGGCTCAACTTTTGTCCTGAAAGTACATTCAACTACGCCAGTCCTAGAATTGATATATTTTGCTTCATTAGGAAACTTAAATTAAAAAAGTTTTTCACCATCAAAGCAGGGATTGAAAGTTCCAAACCAACAGCTGAAACTATTAACCATGAGGTACAATCACTTCAAGCATCAGATGTTTCAGTTTTATTGTCTTTACATGAACTGAGTAAAGAAACAAATGAAATGCAACAATTGAGAGAAACAACAGAGCTTAGTACTCAGGCCAAATTACAGAAAATCAACATCATACAAAAGGGTGCGGGTGAAAGTCCATTCAAACCCAAGAGCACCTTTATTCCAATCATGCCTAAGGATGCCATAGACATTTTTCATGAGTGTGTAATAGAGGATCTTAAACAACTGTGTCATACAACAAAGAGAAAAAAACACAAGAAACACTACAATGACATGCAATATGTGAAACTGATGAAAAAATTAGGAGAAAATCAAGAAATAATTACCAACAAGTCAGATAAAGGAGGAAATATCGTGTTATGGCCTAAAAAAGACTACATTGCGGAAGCCATGAGACAATTGAATGACGAGAATTGTTACATGAGGTCAAACATGAAGGAATACAACAAAGCGAAAGAGGGCTTGAAAAAACAGCTTCTACAATATAAAAGAGAAGGATTGATTTCATTTACTGAATTTAATTTTTTACATGTCGAATGCCTAGTTATTCCTCTCATGTATTTAATTCCAAAAGTGCACAAAAAGGTCTCTCCAGTACCAGGCAGACCCATTATTTCAGCTATCAATAGTGTTAGTGAACACATTTCACAATACGTAGATTTCTATCTGCATGATTTTGTTAAAAAATTACCTAGTTACGTTAAGGACACAGGGGATTTTTAAATAAAATCAATGATATTGTGTGGGAAGAAGGCCTGATTTTAATCACATTAGACATTGAGTCGCTTTATACAAGCATAAACCATGACAACGGACTCAATGCGGTTAAATACTTTTTAGAGAGCAGACCATGTGAATATTATGGGCACAACAAAATGTTATTGGATTTGATCTCGTGATGTTTACACAATAATTTTTTCTTGTTTGGTAAAGAAACCCTATTACAAGTTAGAGGTGTGGCTATGGGATCCTGTTTCTCCCCCAGCTATGCTTGCTTGCATGTCGGCTGGTGGGAGGAACAGGTCCTTAAAAGTTCATAATGTACATCATGTGCTACATTAGTTATGATACATCGATGATGTATTCATTGTATGGAAGGGGATGAGGAGAGTGCTAAGAATTTTATTATGACTCTAAATGACGATTCCAGCAACCTCAATTTCACCTCAAACATTAGTAGCACCAAGATAGATTTCTTAGATGTACAGGTTTTAATTAATGACAACAAACTGGAGACAACTTTATTCAGAAAAGCCACAGCAGGAAATAGCACACTGCATGCCAGTAGTGGACACCCAAAACACCTCATTGAGAGTATACCCTATGGAGAGATACTCAGACTAAAACACATCTGTAGTACATCACAAGAATTTGAAAGATGCACACAAGACACGCTGAAAAGGCTGAGACTAAGAGGCTATAGTGAAAAGGTGCTTACTAAGGCTGTAGCGAAAGCACAAGAAAGGCCAAGAGAGACTTTACTACTTTCTAAGGAGGCGGTGAGTGGTGATGGAAATGAGGAGATAAACCCCCACCTCATCACCACTTATAGCAGACAAGAAAGATTAAGTCTATTGTCAGAAAAAACTGGCCTATTCTTCTGACGGATGGAGTGTTGGGAACTAGACTCCCAGAGTTACCAGTCATTACATATAGGAAACCAAGGTCTATGAGAAGCCAACTAGTAAAAATGAGTCCAGAATTAAGCATGGCAGGCACGTGGCTCAAGCCAAGACAAGGCTGTCTTGGCTTCAACACTACTCACTACTCACTATAGTACCACATTCT
Organism: Calotriton arnoldi; assembly: GCA_963921515.1. Taxonomy (NCBI): domain Eukaryota; kingdom Metazoa; phylum Chordata; class Amphibia; order Caudata; family Salamandridae; genus Calotriton; species Calotriton arnoldi. The sequence goes on along the minus strand of CAWUFW010003736.1, from coordinate 1,195,619 downwards.
CAGACGAAAGGGTGGCTATCAAAGGCAGCTACAGCTGCATAACTGAGTATGCTGTGTATGTCCTGATGTGCACCTGCGGCTTGCGTTATGTTGGGAGTACCAAGCTGCAGGTGCATGTCAGGATATTGCAGCATCTCAGAGCAATTGTGAACAATGATAATGCATATCATGTCGCTAGACATTTTAAAGCAGTACATGATAATGAGTTGGGTTGCCTCACATACTACGTGATTATTGCTATTGCACCACTTAGAAGAGGTAGCAATAGGGAAAAGTTACTACGACAACTAGAAACACGTATTATTTTAGATCTAGACAGTAAGGCACCCAATGGATTAAATACCACTGAGGATATGCACAATTTTCTATGAGCAGTTTCAATGAGTATGAATTTTCCTGTAGTAATCGCACATAAGAAAGAACAATATTTGTATGGAATTTTGTTTCGAGTAAGTCAAGAAGTGTTTTACATCTGATGATGTTATGTATATTGATATTTTGTATATATAGATTTTTTGCCTTTTTTATAAATATTTTTATGCACTTTTTTTAATAGTGTCTAATTATACTGCTTTTTAGTCGCTATCACTTTAGATATGGGGTGTCAATCAGATTTTACACTAGGGTTTTTTAGTCCACGGGTTTTAACATATGAATTTAACATGATTTTTTAGATATTGTAGGAGCACTAAGCACTTTATTTAATATCATATGTTTACACATGATAACAAACTGCTAGATATGGAAGCATTTTACATCAAGTTTTAGGCACTAGTGGCATTACAATTATTTTTAACTCTGTAGATGATGCCATTCATATTAAAACATGAGTATAATATAAAGGCAATTTTGAAACATGCATTCATGCAGAAAGTATTCATCAAGAGTGGCAATGTAAAGCGCAGATTGGGGCCACTGTCTGAGGCGAAATATATTAACGTTGTTTACATGATTAATTTTATGTTGACATCTACGTTATGAATTTATGCACAAATGGTTTTTAACAATTTTTAAATCCAATTATGTGTTGCATAAACAACAATACGTCCGTTATTGCACATTAGCACAATTGCGATTTGTTGCACAGAGGTCGTCACTGTTTTATCATTGCTGATCAGCATGGTCAAGAACTCATAAGTTACAATGTTCAATTATTGTCATTTAGTAATTTATCACGATGATGATTATGTACAGAGGATTTTGTGGATAAGTTATTCTCCGATGTGAGACCACAATGTAATGCGTACCTGTAAGAACAGTATTTCTTCCATTTCTATGATCATGTGACACAGGGGGGTGGACACCCGGCATTTAAAATTGCAATGGCGGACGCTGTTTTTCTTGTGTGATCAAGGGCACAGTGTGCTCGAAACGCGTCGCAGAGGGAGAAAATGAAGACATCTTACCTGCCAGATTTATCCGGGTCCGTCTCTCTCTGTTCGCCAGGGTGGAAGTGCGGAGAGTGTGCTTGAAGGATATATATATATATATATATATATATATTCAACCAAGCGCGCCCTTTCACTTCCTTTCGGCAAGAAAAGAGAGCACGAACTCCACTTGTAGTAGTGCGATTTTCTTTATTTTCTCACAGTTTCCTGGTCATAACGCGTATCGGTCACCAAGTGACCTTGATCACATAACGAAACGCTTTACGGTAATCATTTTTGTACAACCCCCTAGTGTCATGTGATCACAATAGACAAAGCGAAAAGACTCTATTTTTTGCTTAGGTCGTCATTCATCTCAACAACTTTACCAGCCGGTAATGCTCGTAAGGCTTCATGATACATGTAAACATTCATTAGATTCACAATCTTTAACACATACAAATGTTAAAAGTCAATAAATACATAAATAAATAGGTGAATATATACAATGAGATAATTTGATTATCTAATTTACATTGTATGGTCATTAAGGACCTTATCCACCGGGTGGCTGTATCATCATTATATGAATACAGGGGAGATGTGGTGACGGTTATCTTATTACATAAATGCATTTTAAACAAAATACCTCATCCCCTGTTTTTACACCACCGTATTTATGTTTTCAACGTTATGTGTAAGTGTAACACAGAAATATCTTCCTGAATTCTACAATCAGTATCTTTACGACATCAGATGTGCAAATTGAGCCTGTTGATCTCATGAAAGTGCTTATGTGCATAGTAGCTGCCTAATGTGCATAGTAGCTGCCTAATTAGTGCAAGGTGCTTAAAATTCTTGGTGCATCACAGTACATAAATATTCTAGGTGCAAATTATTAATTTATTAATTTGTTACAATGTAACACATCTATTAAAATCGTTTTTGGGGTTTTGTTTTTTGTTTTTTTGTACACTTAAATTAGATGTTATTACTGGGTGGCAGGCTTAGATTATTGTATTTGTACATCTTTAGCATTTCAACCATCCATGTGTTAGTCCTGTCATAGTTCTAACCAAATCTAAGTGGATTTTAGGCGTAGTTAAAGAGACTGTCTAGCATATATTTTACTTGTTAGTTTGCGCTTAGACCTCAGCTTAAGTGCAGAACCTTACGGGCTATTATTCACAGTTGCATAAATTATAAGATTCCTCTTGGTTTCACAAGAAATTGTGAAGATCCTCAGTGTTGTTGAGCCCTGTCGGTGTTTTGCAGTCAAATTCTAAAATCATGCGTGACTCGAGCTGTCTCAACATCCATTCTCTATTGCCTCCATGGCGGAGATTAGGGACAGCGTCCACTACATAATATTTGAGGCAGCTGAGGTAATTGTTATGTTCGGTTTTAAAATGACGAGCCACTGGGTATGTGGCATCGTTGTTAACGATGGCCCGTAAGTGCTGTAAAATTCTCACATGTACCTGTAGCTTGGTACTCCCCACATATTTCAAGCCACAGGTACATGTCAGCACATACACCGCATACTCTGTCCGGCAGTTAAAGTTACCTTTAATGGCTATCTTTTTAGGGCTGAAGGGTGTTACATAGTGTGTTGTATTCTCACCAAACTTACAGGCCCTACAAGAGGAGCATTTAAAGAATCCCTGCTTAGGTTTAAGCCACACTGTGCTCAAGCCGATCTCTGGGCTGCTTTGGGTTAGCTGGGATCTCATTGATAATGCCCGTCTAAAGGTAACTGTTGGTGTAGCCGGTAGCCTGGATGCCAGTACTCCATCTGTGAGTATTATGGGCCAATTCTTATTAACTATTGACCTCAACTGTCTTTCTTGACGACTGTACGTGGTAATTAATCGAGGTGTGCTATCGTCTTTTGTACTGCATGGGGCTTGTGATGTGAATGCAGGTTCCAATTCCGTGTGAAGTTGCCTCTGTTGTAATAAGGACTCCCTAGCTCTACCGTTGGCTTTTTTAGTGGCTTCATTGAGGATTTTCTCATCATGCCCCCTCAACTTGAATCTTATCTTTGCTTCTTGGGTGCACCTTTGTAATTCTTCCTCAGTGCTGCATATTCCTTTGAGCCTAAGGAGTTCACCATAAGGAATTCTTTTGATTAGATGCCTCGGGTGTGAGCTTTTGGCATGCAATGTGGAGTTGCCCGCCGTTGTTTTGCAGTGCAGTGTGGTTTCCAGTTTATTACCGGCTACATACACCTTCGTATCCTAGAAATCCACACTAAGAGGGCTAATGTGTGATGTGAATTTCAAATTTACAGTGTTGTTGTTAATTTCCTGGATACATTTTTCTGCGCTCTCCTGATCACCCTTCCACACCATAAAAACATCATCGATAAATCGCAACCAGTGCATGACATGTGCGGAATACATGGTTGAGTGGGTTATCCTAAGAACCTGTTCCTCCCACCAGCCAACATGCAAGCAAGCATAGCTGGGGGAGAAACAGGCTCCCATAGCAACTCCACGCTTTTGTCTAAACAGATCCTTGCCAAATAAGAAAAAGTTATTAAACAGGCACCACCTGATCAGATCTAATAACATGGTATTGTGATTGTAACAGGTTAACGGTCTAGTATCCAGAAAGTGCCTTACTGCTGTAGACCTGCGTGATGTTCTATACTCGTATATAACGATTCTATGTCTAACGTTCATTAGCAGTAATCCATCCATCCATTCAATTTTGTTCAATTTGTTAAGAAAGTCTCCGGTGTCTCTAATGTACGTAGGGAGTTTTTGTACATGATCTTGGAGGAAAAAGTTTACATATTGTGTTATATTTTCACATATCCCACCCATGGCAGAGATGATTGGTCTCCCGGGGATCGGGGTAGTCTTCTTGTGGATTTTTGGTATGAAATAGATCATAGGGAGTACAGGAAATTCATTGTGCATGGATTTATGTTCCTCATTGGAGATTAGTCCTTGTCTTTTCCATTGTTGTAGATCTTTTTTCAAACCATCTTTTGCTTTCTTGTATGCACTCATGGTGTTTTTTTTCATAACAATCAGTATTAATTAATTGGCGATGTGCCTCCTGGATGTATTCCTTTCTAGGCCAAATAACTATGTTTCCGCCCTTATCGGACTTATTGATGACAACCTCATGGTTGTTTTTGAGTTTTTTAATCAGATATATATGTATGTATGTATATATGTATGTATGTATGTATGTATATATATATATATATATATATATATATATATATATATATAAATTCACTGAAAAAACCATAGGTTTCAGGGACGTTATAGTTAGTTGGACATTTCTCTTGTAAAAAACCATAGAAATTCCCCCGTTATAGTTAGTTCAGCTAACTATAACTCGCACACTCGCAATGCACTGCTGATGATGTCACATATTACATCAATCATGACATGGTCAGTGACATCACTGATGACATCACTGATGACATCTCAAATGACATCACTGATGACATCACTGATGACATCATCCACGTGAAAATCTGATGCACCTCCTCACACTCTAATATAACCTTTGATACACCCACTGTAAAATACAGACTACCATTTTCGAAACCATAGACACACAAATACCAGTTACTACATACGCACTCACTGATTCCTAGGTCTACACACACATCCACTCATTCACCCATACAGTCACTCATACATGCAGTCACTAATCATTACAACACTATCATATGCACTCATACACTTATACAGACACTCACACACCACCACTCATCCAGAGTTACTCACACACATAGTCAGTCATGCAAAGAATCAATCACACTCCCATTTACTCACCTAGAACAGTTATACACACACCACATCACTTATTCAAACAGAAACAAACACATACTTACTCTCTTATAGAATCACTGATACAAGTACACACTCATCCATACAGCCACTCTCATAATAACTGACTCTCACGTATAGTCATTTATATACTTCAACTCTCACATGCACTGCCTTTTACATATGTAGTTACTTGGACATGTACCATTGAGACATCCATTCACTCACCAACACACCCCCACACACACTCAACCACCCATACAGCTGTTTCCACATGCACTCTGGAACCCATACACACAGTGAATGAACCACTCAAACATCTATGCACAGAGTCACACACCTCCCACCCACCCACACACACACACTCTGGCACCCATACAAATACTCAGGAAACCTATCGATAACCCATATAGACACTCATGTAGCTACTGACCAACCCATGCTGCAGCTTATAAGGCAACAGACAGACTGATACAGACATTAACACAGTTTAGTCACTAACCCACACATTCAGTATGACACATGTAATCACTTACTTAAATAGTCAGTCACGCACGTACTAAATCCTCCATCCAGACATTTATACACCCACTCATTCTTCAATACACCTTGGCATATATATAATACATATTTAAACTTTAAAGAAAAACACAGTCACTGGATGATGTCATCAGTGATGTCATTTGAGATGTCATCAGTGATGTCATCAGTGATGTCACTGACCATGTCATGATTGATGTAATATGTGACGTCATCAGCAGTGCATTGCGGGTGTGCGAGTTATAGTTAGCTGAACTAACTATAACGGGGAATTTCTATGGCTTTTTACAAGAGAAATGTCCAACTAACTATAACGTCCCTGAAACCTATGGTTTTTTCAGTGAATTTCTAAGGTTTTTAAATGCTAATTTCTAACTATAACGTGCCTGAAACCTATGGTTTTTTCAGTGAATTTCAAAGGTTTTTAAATGCAAATTTCTAACTATAACGTACCTGAAACCTATGGTTTTTTCAGTGAATTTCAAAGGTTTTTTAAATGCTAATTTCTAACTATAACATACCAGTCGCGTTTCCAGAGTGGTGGAGAAAGGTGAGCGTGGCCTCCGAAACACCTCTTAGCAATCCCATTGTGTGAGATTTACTGGAGGTAACAGGAGGAGTAGTTAGCCCCAACATCAACTTTGGGGGCCAACTATCCCTTTTATTACCACCAGTAAATCCCACACAGCAGGATTGCTAACTTCTTATATCAGGCCCCGCCCCCTCCCTGCACCACTGTGCAAACGTGCCCCCTAGCACGTTGTAAGTTGGGGGTTAAGTCCCCTTGAATCTTGAGGGTCCCTGGGGGCCAACTAGCCCACCAGGTACCTCCAGGAAGCGGCACAGAGCTGCTTTGCAGAGAGGTGGTCCAAGGCCACGCCCCTTTTCACACCTCTCTGCAACGCAGCTCATGGGCGCTTACTGGAGGTACCTGGTGTGCTAGTTGGACCCAAGGGACCCTCAGGATTCAAGGGAACTTAATCCTCCAACTTACACCACGCCAGAGGGCCCATTTGCACAGTGGTGCAGGGAGGGGGCGGGGCCTGATGTGACAAGTGTGCAAACGCACCCTGTGGTGCATTTTAAGTTGGGGTATTAATTCCCCTTGAATCCTGAGGGTCCCTGGGGGCCAAAGAGCCCACCAGGAACCTCCAGTAAGTGCCACAGAGCTGCATTGCAGAGAGGTGGTCTGAGGCCACGCCCCTTTTTACACCTCTCTGCAACGCAACTCTGTGGTGCTTACTGGATGTACCTGGTGGGCTAGTTGGCCCCAATGGACCCTCAGGATTCAAGGGGACTTAAACCCCCAACTTAAAACACGCCACAGGACGTGTTTGCACACATGTCACATCAGGCCCTGCCCCCTCCCTGCACCACTGTGCAAACGCGCCCCGTGGCACGTTTTAAGTTGGGGGATTAAGTCCCCTTGAATCCTGAGGGTCCCTGGGGTCCAACTAGCCCACCAGGTACCTCCAGTAAGCGCCACAGAGCTGTGTTGCAGAGAGGTGTAAAAAGGGGCGTGGCCTCGGACCACCTCTCTGCAACACAGCTCTGCGGCGCATACTGGAGGTACCTGGTGGGCTAGTTGGCCCTCAGGGACCCCCAGTATTCAAGGGGAATTAATTCCCCAACTTAGAATGCACCACGGGGCGCATTTGCAGAGTGATGCACTGAGGGGGCAAGGCCTCCGGCGCGATGCCGTTTTTTTAAATTTTTCTTTTTTAGAAGGGGGGCCACACAGCCCCCCTTCCTTTCCTATTTTTTGGGGTCTGGGGACCCCATCCCCCAGGGCCTGACCCCTATTTTATTAAATTATTTAAAAAATACCGGAAGGGGGCCGCGTGGCCCCCCTCCCGAGGCCATCCCCGGGGCATGGCCAGTATTTAATTATTTTTTTTATATTTGGAGGGGGCCACGTGGCCCCCCTCCTCAGGCAATTTTTTTTTCTAGCCCCGGGGCCTGGCCACTACATTGGGGACTGTGGGTGGAGCCCCAAGGCCCCCACGGTCCCGCCGGCTCCCCGCCTCCTGCGGGAGCCGGCATTGCTTTTCCACACGAGGAGCTGCAGACATGCAGCTCCCCTTGTGGAAAAGCAATCTGCTTTGGATTTTGGAAGCGGGAGCAGGAAACCTGCTCTCGCTTCCAAAATCCAAAGCAGCGTTTGTTATGGCAGGGAGGGAGACCTAGGGCTCCCGCCCTGCCATAGCAAACAGCAGTGTCCCGGGGGTGGGCACCCCGGGACACTGCAGGAGCCGGCCCTGGGGGTGGCGGTCCCCAGGGCCATCAAGGGCTCCAGGAGGGGGGCCGCGCAGCCCCCCTCCCTACGAGTGCAAAGCCCAGGGGAGGAGGTGGTCCGTAACGGACCCCCGCCTTTACATATTTAGTGCCCCGGGGAGGTGGTGGTCCCTGGGGCGTGTGGGGGGGCTCGAGCCCCCCCACACACATGTTTTATTTAAAAAAAGAGCCCCAGGGAGATGGCAGTCCCTGGGGCAGCATGGGGGGGATTGGGACCCCCCATGCATTTTTTTTATCAGCCACGGGGAGGTGGCGGTCCCTGGGGCTGCGGGGGGCCGCATTACCCCGCGTTTGTTTATTAAATCCCCGGGGAGGTGGCGGTCCCTGGGGCTGTGGGGGGCCCCCGCTATTATTAATTTGGCAAGGCCCCCGGGACCTGGCCCACTCGGGGGCCTCATTTAAATGAAGCGCGGGAGCCCGCGCTTCATTTTTTTTATAATTTCGGCGAAATTCGTGACCCCAACGCGAATTCCGCCGAAATTATTTTAAAAAATGCTTTTTTGGCCCTGGGGGTCCTTGTGGGACCCCCTGAGCAGGCCTAGGGGGTCAGGGTGTTTCTACCCTGTCCCCTTTTCTTGTTTTTAAATATTTTTTTCACTGTTTTTTTGTGACTCGGTTCTACCGAGTCACAAGATGGCTGCCAACACTTCCTGGTTTGGAGTGTTGGCAGCCAATCACAGTGAAGCTTGTGAGGGTTCGCGAACCCACCGCTGCCCTAGATATCGAAACTTTTTCTTTTTCAAATTTCTCAGGAACTACTGAATGGATTTACACCATTTAACAAAAATGACTCTTTCTAAACCAAGACCTACCTTTTTGCCAAATTTGGTGTAATTCCGTTCAGCAGTTCGGGCTGTAGCTTTGTCTAAAGTTTCCTATGGAAAATAACATGGGGAAAATGCGTTTTGGGACCCCCTTTTTTCTCGGCCCCCGCTTGATGAATCACCCCAAAACTTTCAAGACAGGAGCTGACCAGAGCGCCCCACTAGTTTTGAACATTTCGTGAAGATTCGTCAACCGGCGCCAAAGTTATTGGGAAAAGAAAAAACGCTTTTCCTATGGAAACTAGGTCCTAACTATAACTACCTACAGGCGACCACCAGTAGGTAATATATATATATATATATATATTACAAGGGCACAGGGTGCTCGAAACACGTCACGGAGTGAGAGGACAATAAAACATCTTACCTGCCCTCATTATCCGGGTCCGTTTCTCTCTGTTCGCCAGTGTGGAGGTTCTGAGAGTGCTTTTGGAGGATATATATATATACATATACATCATCACAAACCGGCACCTCCTTACGTCGCACCGAACAGAGACACAGTGACACCAGAAAAGTTGAGTCCAATTTTTATTTCATTATTTATCGGGCTATATATATATATATGAAAATCGGTTTTTGAATTGATGAATCTTCATGAAATTTTCCAGACAAAGTGCCCTCGTGATTCTTGTTGTGCATGGAGCTGAGAAAAAGCGGGGTCAAAAAACACGTGTTTCCCATGGTAATTCTCATAGGAGCTTTAAACATGACTAAAGCCCGAACCACTGAATGGAATTACACCAAATTCGGCAGAAGTGTAGAGATTGGTCAAAAAAGGGCCTTTTTCTGATTTGGTGTAAATCCATTCAGTAAATTTGGAAATATTAAGGGAAATCCAAATTTGTATTTATAGGGATGTGGAACCTTCTTGAATCCTCCTCGGAGCCTCAGCTCCATGCGCAAACAGCAATGCTGTTATTGGCCAGCCTCAACCTGAGAGGAAAGTTACGGCTGCCATTTTGTTCATCGTGATTCGGTTTTCTGCAGGGAAAATAAAGTTAAAAAGTGATAGAGGGGTCTGCGAGGAACCCTTTATGGGCAAGAAATTGATTAAAAACCTATTTTAATTTACCATGCGAGGAGCCATGGATTCTCCCTGGATCTGGGTGGATTCAGGGAGGATTCGGGGATCTAGACCCCAATTTAAAAAAAACATATACTCACTCACAGTTCCATACACCTACTCAGACACTCACTCACACACTGACTTACACAACCACAAACACACCCACTCACATACCCATACAGCCACTCACACACCCACTCACATACCCACAAAACCACTCTCTCACCTACTCACAGACTCATATATCCACTCATATAGCCACCCACACAGCCACACAGACAATCATTCAACCACTTAAACACCCACACACCCACTTACACATCCATACAGCCACTCACACACCCTGCAGCCACTCACACACCCATTCACAGGCCCTCAAAATGACTCACACACCCACTAACAGACCCACACAGCTGTCACACACCTACTTACATACTCACACACCCACTTACACACACACACAACCACTCACACAGTCACTCACATACTCATAAGCCACTCACACACCCACTCACAGACCCACAAAACACACCTACTCACACACCCACATAGTCACTCCCACACCCACTCACAGATCTACATACCCAGTCACACACCCACACAACCACTCACACACCCACTCACACACCCCCTCATACACCCAGGTTGCAGGTGCATTATAGTTAGGAAATAGCATTAAAAACCATAGGAATTTACTGAAAAAAACAAAGGTTACAGGGACGTTATAGTTAGGAAATAAAACAAATTTAAACTTTGAAATTCCTTGAAAGAACCAAAGGTTATAGGGACGTTATAGTTAGACTCAGATTTCACTCATACACAACTATTGAAATTCAGCAGTTAGAGTTATCTCAAGTTATTCTAACTCGTGCCCTAAGGTAACTATAACTCACACCCTCGCCATGCACTAATAATTACCCTACATATTTCATCAGTCATGACATCCTTGATAATATCACTGCAACATTTGTTGTAAAATTATTGATGAGAAAACTGTGTATTGCGGGGGTGCAAGTTATAGTTTTCTTAGGGCAATAAATCCTGCATGGAGGTGACTGCATCATTGATGTATTGGAGCGCAATCTGTATGTGACTGTGACGAGTGGGCTCTTTGTTGTTCTGTCCTGGTGAGAGCAGAGTCAATGGTTCTCCCTTACAAATGACTATGAGTATGCAAATGTGCAAATCACTTGGAAGCTTTGCTTGTTTGACCCACCCACCTTAGTAGCTTGCAAAGTTAATCCTCCCTTTTGCCAGGACGATGCACAGTTTAACAAGCGGCCCCCCAGCAAGTTTCCTGCCAATTTTGGTGAGAAGTTCTTGATGCGCAGGAATATGAGGACATTTCCACCAAACAAAGAAGCACTTACTTCATATAGTTAAGAGGAAAGACCCTTGTTTGGTGGAGATTTAGCTCTTTGTAGGCTCGCTGTCTTCTCTATAGAAGGATTCATGATCACATATTTCTGGATAAAGACACACAAGGAACTATCACATTGCCTAAACTCACACAAGGTCATTGGTGACAATTCCTTATGCTCCATTACACAGCTGTAGTGTAGAATACATACAGGATATTTACCCGACGAGGTAGCACTTAGTAATTAACCAGTAGAAAGTACGCCATTTGGGTAGATATTTTGTGCAAAACTGTGGACGCTTGTTAGATAAAAGGGCAGGGTTGGTTCATTTGTGGCTGAGTCCCTCACAAAGCCACTGACAGACCCACTCAGACACTGATATACCCACTCAGACACCCACTCACAGACACACTCGGACACTCACTCAGACACTCATGCACCCACTCACAAACACACACAACCACTCACACAGCCACTTACAGATCCATTCAAACACTCATGCACCCACTCACAGACCCAGACAGACACTCACACAGTCACTCACAGACCCATTCAGAGACTCACACACCAATTCACAGACCCACTCAGACACTCTTACACCCACTCTCAGGCCTACTGAGACACTTCCTCAGACACTCATGTACCTATTCGGACACCCACTCAGACACTCCCACACCCACTCACAGACCCAGTCAGACTCGCACGCACCCACTCACACACCCAGTGAGACACTTATGCAGCCACTCCTAGATCCACACAGTCACACACCCATTGAGACACTCACTCACACACTCACTCACACACCCACTGAGACATTCATGCACTCACTCACTCTCAAAGGTTACAGGTTACAGTTAGGATTGTTTTCTAAAAAATGTAGAAATTCACTTAGAAGCCAAAGGTTACATGGATGTTATAGTTAGGAAACAACATTAAATAAAACATTAGAAATTCACTGAAAAAAACAAAGGTTACAGGGATGTTATAGTTAGGCTCACATCTCACTCGAACAAAAGGAACGAAATTCAGTAGTTATAGTTAGCTGGGCTAACTTTAACTTACACCTCTGCAATGCACTGCTTATGACCTCAGATATTACATCACTCTAGACATGGTCAGTGACATCACTGATTACATAACTGATGACATCTCAAATGAAATCACTGATGACATCACTGAAAACATCATCCACAGAAGCACTCACACACCCACTCACACCCCTAAACAACCTCCCATACGCCCACTCACACAACAACTCACATACCCATTCATAGATACAAGTACTCACACAACCATTTACTTACTTATACAGCCACTCATAGAACCACTCACTCACCCATACAGCTAATCATACAACCAGTCACTTACCCATATAGTCACTCTCTTAGCCACACACTCACATATACAGCTACTCACACACTGACGTATTAACCTTTACAGTTATTCACATACCCACTCACTCACCCATACAATCTCTCAACCCAGCCACTCACTCACCCATACAAGTCCTCACACACTCACTCACAGACCCACATAACCACATACATGCCCATTCACTGAGCGATACAAGCAATCACACATCCACTCAGTCACTCATACATCCATTCACACAGACAATCTAAAATACAGCCACTCACAAACCAACTCACCTAACCAAACTCCCACTCATACAGCCACCAACACAGCAAGTCACTCACTGATGCAGCCATTTAGACACCCACTCACCTGCCCATACAGTCTCTTACACACCCACCAATCCAGCCACTCACACAGCCACTCACTCACCCATACAGCCACTGCCACACCCACTCACTCACCAATACAGTCACTCACACAGCCACTCACCCACACAGGTACTCACACAACTACTTATACACCCATACAGTTACTCATACACACATAAAGGTACTTAGACACACACTCACACATGGATACACACAGTCACACAGCCACTCACATAAAATATGCTAGAAATAGTATCAGTCATTAGTAGTACACAAAGTATACTATTTTAACATTTTTAGTACCTTGGTATATATGTTTAACACTCATAAACCATTAGAAAACACTCACACTCACTGGATGATGTCATCAGTGATGTCATTTGAGATGTCATCAGTGATGTTACTGACCATGTCATGAGTGATGTAACATGTGAGGTCATAATCAGTGCATTGCGGGGGCGTAAGTTGTAATTAGCTCAGTTACCTATAACTGCTGAATTTCACTGGTTTTGTATGAGTGAAATGTGAGCCTAACTATAATGTCCCTGTGTGTGTAATGTCCCTCTGTTGGTGTGTGTGTATATATATATATATATGCATAAACAACCTTTCAAGCAGCGGTCGGAGCTCCTCACACAGCCTCCACTCTGTCACGCACAGAAGGACAAGGCACCACCAAGGGGGTAATTTTTAGACAGCTATAATTTATTTAAACATAAGCAGCACTAAGGTGAAATGGCCTATGCCTTTCAGCCGTAGCCTTCGACAGGGCTATATAGATAATACAACAAGTCCAGTGAGAAAGGCCGGTGCCTCAGCTGAAACACATTACAAAGGCTGTCTCACTGGAATAAAATAGAGTGGTTTATAACTGTATCCTGTGCTGTGTCAGAGCCTGTTTTGTACATATATTTAATACAACAGGTCCAGTAAAGCGCACACTCAGGATAGGTCAAAATGCAGTGAATAGAATTTATTCCCCCGAACTCCAGGGGGCCCCCTCTGCAAAAGTGGTAGGTGGTGGGCCGGGGAGGGGGGACCCCTCCATGTACTTTGCAGGGGGCCCTTTCAAGTTTCGTTAGGCCACTGAGGATACTCCAACATTTGAGAGCAGTGAGAAACAAGGATTGGTCGTATCCTGTTGCCAAACATGTCCATGATCTCCATAACAGCAACCCTCGATGTTTGACTTACTATGTAATTGATGCAGTCCCAAGACCACTGAGGGGAGACAATCGGGAACGAGTACTTTGACAATTAGAATGTTGATATAGTGCCAGTTTGGATACCAAATTTCTCAACTGTTTAAATACTGAGGAGGAGTCATATTCATTTTTGTAAATTTGGGCCAATATAACAACATCCCTGAGTTAGTTACACTGTTAGGGTGTCCATGACCAAATCTAATAATGGTGAAGGGTGCAATTGTGAGATAGTGTTTAGTGACAGTACAGTATTTATGCAACATAGAATTATAATTTGAGTAATCATGTATAAATATGTGGAGCATTGATTTTTTTGTTGGTTAATTTCAAAGACAATATTGTGCATTTATCCATGTATCAGTGATCAAGTTAAAATTTCCGTGTTTTAAATTTAATTTGCATTAGCAATGAACTGCAGATATATGGAAATTGATTGTTGGTCTTTGACCCCAAAACTTTTCAGGATATACGGATATTATGATGCATTTATGCCACCATTTTATTATTACATTATGTATACACCAGTGAAGATATTATAATTTTATTTTACTTCATTTGCATGAGTAATCAACTATATATATATGGTATGTCACCATAAAGTATTGCACTTCTTTGATTTTGAGAATGAAAAGAAAAAGAAAATCAGACTTTCGTCATTGTTACTGGACAGTTGGACGCTATATGAAAGCAATCATGATGGTGCCTTGAGTATGTGAGCAAGGCCACTGTGTGACCAAAAAGCATAATGGCAGAATATTTTGCAGAATTAACTGAGTGGAAAGTTATTGGTGTCTGCGCCTGATCCTTAGTGGACTTGTGGACAACGGGCAGTGTATTCATACATACATATATTTTTATATATATATGTAATATGTTCGGTCAATGAATAATAAGTTAAGAAATTACCTAGAGGATAATATCGGCTCCACATCCGCAATCTATGACTGCGACGCGCTCAAAGCTTTTTGCAGAGGGTATAGGCTGAGTTTTGCGATACATCAACAGAAGGAATAGCATGCCATTGAAGCTCGATGGCGTTCTTCTCTTAGTGAGATAGAACAAAGTTTGGCACAAAGCATAATTGATCAAGACAGGCAAAGATTCACAGAGTTCTCAGAGCAATTGGTAACCTTGCAAACACTCTTAATGGAAAAATATATGGGATAGAGCCAATAAAAAATTTCGGGCCAAGCAAATGTAAAATTTTGAGAATAATGAGGAGATGGGGCAGGGTACTTGTTTTCAGGGTAAAAGATGGAGCCAGTGAGAACGTTGTACAGAAGATTATAAACGACAAAGGAAAACAGATGAATGATCAGTCGGAAATCAGGGAGGAGTTTAGGAAATGTTATCAAAACCTCTATCAGGAGGATTATATTGCTTCTAAAGAGCCTGTTAATAAGTTTACAGAAACATTTCATCACAGAAAACTGAGTCAGCTAAAGTGTTTAAAGCTGGAGGAACTCCTCACTCTGCTTGAAGTTGAAATGGCAATAGGCATAGGCCGATTAATAAAGAGCAAAGAGTCTGGGGTGGATCAAATTCCCTTGGAATTCTATGAGGTTTTCTCACAAGTTATCACACCGGTCCTTCAAGATCGTTTTAATTTCTTATTGAGCTTGAAAGGGGAAGAGGTATGCTGCTCCCGGAATAATTTTCTTCGCTATCTCATGAGAAGTCCTCACAAGGGCAATATTAGTTAGGCCTATAGAGTGATTCCCTTAGTGGAAATCGAGGGGAGGGCTTACCTATTCCAACTTTGGGCAGAGAAGTGGAGTACTTATCTAGAGGTTGAGGTGACATATGATAATTTAAAGAGCAGTGCTGAATGTCTCACGGTTTAAGGCCAGGTATGGGCGTAGTTCGCTGAGTTTTGCTACGTGGAACACAATGAAGTGACAAATAAATTCCGTGGATTTCCGCAAGTGGGAGAGTGCAGTGCAAACTACCGTTCGCACTCGTCTTCCTGCCGCTTGTGTAGAAATTCTACCCAAGCTGCAGCTTGCGCTCGCGGGGTAAAAACTGTGCTGCACTACGCGAAGCGGAGTTTTCTGCACTCCGCGAGATCCATGAAGCGCGTAGTGCAGAAAATTCCGCAAACTCCTCGAACGGAGTGGAGTTCACCGCCCAGGCCTAGTTAAGGCCCATCATTTTAAATTTATCAATGACGTATTACATGCTGAATTGTTTGTATATATTGAACATGAGAAATGTTTTTGGTGCGGGTGGACGGGGCAGGTGGTGTCCATATTTTTGTCCCATGTATGAGTTTATGTGGTTATTGGGATCATATCTTTTTAAAGCTCAATGGGATATCACTGGTATCATTTTACCCGGGAGAACAAGGGGAAATGCTGGGTTGTTGGACAGCACAGTGATCCCACACAAAAATATGTGGAAAAAGTGATTTTTTCAGCTAAATTCCAGGTTTGCAGGGGATTCTGGGTAGGGAAACGTTGGGGGAAAAATTCAGGCGCCCCCTGCAAAACCAGATTGTTTTGTGATAGGTAATTTTGATGTCTCCATAATACGTTTTGGGCCCTTGCCTGTCGTGAGTACTTGGCCCACCCACACAAGTGAGGTACCATTTTTGTCCGGAGACCTGGGGGAACACTGAGTGATAGGAAATTTGTGTCAGCCTAGTGATCCCACAACTTTCCCACACAGAAATTTGAGAAAAATTATTTTTTTTCGGCTAAATTTGAGGTTTGCAGGGGATTCTAGGTAGGAAAACGTTGGCGATCCATGCAAACCATGCCTCCCTGGACTCCCCCGGGTCTCTAGTTTTCAGAAATGTGTGGGTTTGGTAGGTTTCCCTAGATGTCCGCTGAGCCCGGGGCCAAAAATTCAGGTGACCCCCCTTGCAAAAACAGGTCATTTTGTGATAGGTAATTTTGATGTATCCACAATACGTTTTGGGCCCTTGCCTGTCGCGGGTACTTGGCCCACCTACACAAGTGAGGTACCATTTTTATCAGGAGACCTGGGGGAACACTGGGCGGTAGGAAATTTGTGTCACCCTGGTGAGCCTACAACCTTCCCTCACAGAAATTTGAGATAAATTCGATTTTTTTCAGCTACATTTGAGGTTTTCAGGGGAGTATGGGTATGAAAACACTGGGGGTTCCACACAAGCCATACCTCCCTGAACTCCCCCAGGTGTCTAGTTTTCAAAGATATCTGGGTTTGGTAGGTTTCCCTAGATGGCCGCCGAGCCCGGGGCCAAAAATCCAGGTGACTCCCCTTGCAAAAGCAGGTCATTTTGTGATAGGTAATTTTGATGTCTCCACAATATGTTTTGGGCCCTTCCCTGCCGCGGGCACTTGGCCCACCCACACAAGTGAGGTACCATTTTTATCGGGAGACTTGGGAGAATGCAGGGTGGGTGGAAGTTTGTGGACCCACCCACATTCCAGACCTTTCCATCACAGAAATATGGAGAAAATTAGTTTTTTAGGACAAAGTTTGAGGTTTGCAAGGGATTCTTGGTAACAGAACCTGGTGAGAGCCACACAAGTCACCCCCTCTTTGATTCCCCTGGGTGTCTAGTTTTAACAAATGTATAGGTTTGCTAGGTTTCCCTAGGTGCCGGCAGAGCTAGGTTTCAAAATCCACAGCTAGGCACTTTCCCAAAAAATTGTAAGTTTTCACTGTAAAAATGTGGTATGTCCACGTTGTGTTTTGGGCCATTTCCTGTCGTGGGCACTAGGCCTACCCACACAAGTGAGGTACCATTTTTATCAGGAGAGTTTGGGGAATTCGGGGTGGATTGAAGTTTGTGGATCCACGCAGATTCCAGAACTTTCCATCACAGAAATGTGAGGATTTTTTTTTTTTTTACAAAGTTTGAGGTTTGCAAGGGATTTTGGGTGACAGAATCTGATGAGAGGCACACAAGTCATCCCATTCTGGATTCCCCTTGGTGTCTAGTTTTCAAAAATGTTCAGATTTGCTAGGTTTCCCTAGGTGCCGGCTGCCCTAGGGCCCAAACTCCACAGCTAGGCACATTGCTAAAAAAATGTCAGTGCCTTGTTGCCTTCTGCTGCCCTGGGGGTGGGGGGGGCAGAAAGACTGTGACTAGTTTTTTGGGGGATAGGGGCATTGGTATGCCCATTCTGGGCAGCCCCCACCCTTACGTACAAAAAAGCCAGCGTAATCCCTGGCGCCTAGTGGGCCAGGGGGGGCAGATCAGGGGCTATTGCCCCAACTGCCACCTGGGGGCAGAAAGTCTGTGGCATTTTTTGAGGGGTGTGGGGGCATTGGCATGCCTATTCTGGGCAGCCCCCAACCCGAACTTTGAAAAACAAAATCCCTGGTGCCTAGTGGCCTTTCTGCCCTCTGGGGGGCAGATAAGGGGTGCTATTGCCCCATATGCCTCCGGGGGGGGGCAGAAAGACTGTAGTAATTCTTTTGGGGTGGGGCATTGGCATGCCCATTTTGGGCAGCCCCCACCCCGAACTTTGAAAAAAAAAATCATTGGTGCCTAGTGAACATTCTGCCCTCCCGGGGGAGCAGATGAGGGGCTATTGCCCCATCTGCCTCCCGGGGGGGGCAGAAAGACTGTAGTAATTCTTTTGGGGTGGGGGCATTGGCATGCCCATTCTGGGCAGGCCCCACCCCTACGTATTAAAAAAAAATCCCTGGTGCCTAGTGGGCTTTCAGCCCCCCTGGGGGGCAGATCAGATCTATTGCCCCATCTGCCTCCTGGGGGGGGAAGAAAGTCATTTGCCTTATTTGGGGGGAAGGGTGGGGGCATTGGCATGCCCATTCTGGGCAGCCCCCACCCCTGGCATATAAAAAAAATCCCTGGTGTCTATGGTGCTTTCTGCCCCCCCCAGGGGGGCAGATTGGGGGCTACTGCCCCCATATGCCCCCCAGGGGTGGCAGAAAGACTGGTTGCGGCAAAATAAAATGGGGGGAGCAAAGCCCTTGTTCTAAGAGCCGCTCCCCCTCCCTGGTGGCTAGTAGGTGGATCCCTGCGCAATCCTCAAGCAGGGATCCACTATGGAAGGGTACCATACCTCTCCCATGTGTTTCAGTGCTCGGGGGGTGAGATAACCCCAAGAGCAACAAAACTGTGAAACTGAAACTCTTTTTGTAATGACGACAGCGAGCCATGTGCGCAATCGTCATTACAAGGAAAACACAAAATATGCCTTGGGAAGTTGGGGAAGCTCCCAAGGCAAAAAAGTGAAATAGGAAATCCCTCTGCTGTTTACAGCAGAGGCATTTTGCAAGTGTGCTCATTTTGGAATGGTTCCGTCATGAGCACACTTGCTCTTGTGCTCATGATGACACCATTCCGTCATGAGCACAGAGGGGTTAAAGTATTCACACATCTGCTATAAGTCTCAGCCTTGCGTACAATAGCCAGAACATCATCCAAACAGGCATCAGCATTCATCCATAAAGGCTCTTGGAGTACCGGATTTCAAGTGTGCATTACCACCTGGTCACTAACAAGGTCCTCTAACAGTCCTCCAAAAGCACAATCTATGGATAACTTTTTAACTCACTCGTGTAGTCATCAATAGATTCCTCTTTAAGTTGTTTCCTCCGAAAAAACTTATAGCATGTGATGCTAATACAAACCTACAGGGCAAAATACTTATCAACATTAGCTAATGCCAAATGGTAAACACATTACTATCTCCCTCAGCAACAACTGGCTTGTTCATTTGATTGTACGTTTTGGGTCCCTGCGGGCCTAAAGAATGCAATAAAATATATTTCTTATGCACAGCAGACATCTTACCATCAGAATTCACCACCCCGATATAATTAATAAAATAGTCCCTCTATTCTGTAGATCTTAGAGCTGATTCCGATCCTGCTGGCCAGAAAGCCTGTGGAGGACTCCAGGAAAATGTCTGTTGACTTAATTTTACACCCTCTTACTTTTGAGGGAAAATAAAATAATTGTGGAATCGTTCAGTGTATGTAGTACCTGACACTGTCCTATCTTCACCACAAAATGAATACGAACATGCAGGGCAAAACTGAGAAGGGGTGAGAAAAACGAAATCATTCTTTTTACATAAAAAAAAAAAAATCCCCTTCAAGTCCACGATCTGCTTTATGAGCTCACACGAGGTTAAAAGCCATAAGAACTGCCGCCATGTAATTTCCTCTTGCAACCCAAGCGAGTTGCATTGTGACATGTGAAGCAGTAACCACAAAATGGCAGGAATGTCGGGAATGAACACCATGTTGTGCCTGATCCAATATGGGAGCTGTGCGTGCTCAGAAACACCCTGATGCACTTCCCCGTAAGATGTATGATGTATGCGCGTGCAGGAGCATGCACAAATCAGAGCCATGACGTCCAAACTTCCTGACATGCTCCCCAGGGAGTGTGATGTATGCATCTGCAGACACGCACACGAATCAGAGCCGGTGGCGTCCACGAGCCGAGAGTGGGAAGAGGCTCTCACTGGGCAAAAATTATTTTTAAAAAAATGCCACTTAACCCCAAAGTTAGTCATTCACAATTTGCCAATGTAGGTCACGGGGAGGTTCACAGCCCTGGATAACTGCCAGTACTTGCACCGCTGAAGCTCGTGGGGAGGTTCATGGCCCTCAGGGTTGCGAACAACATAAGACATTAAATTCTGCCTGATCTTCTCTTTCTGGGTTACTTTTTTAGATCCCACTAGTCACCATTTTTGTTAAGACAGGATCAGAGGTGAAGTGTAGATTATCAATTACTTTATTGTTACAAAGAGCAGGCAGA
The DNA here is from genome assembly GCA_963921515.1 of Calotriton arnoldi. Classification (NCBI taxonomy): domain Eukaryota; kingdom Metazoa; phylum Chordata; class Amphibia; order Caudata; family Salamandridae; genus Calotriton; species Calotriton arnoldi. The sequence goes on along the minus strand of CAWUFW010003736.1, from coordinate 1,174,701 downwards.
TACATGAATGCAGCCTCTTCGTGGCTCCCTCAGTCCCCACTAACTGTCACCCTTGGAGCCCTGCCACCACCGTTCCATATTCCACGCACATGCACTCTGCCTATAACATTCTACTACCTAATACAATTCCACACTACGTGTATACTACAATAGACATAACAAGAATGCACCATTCTTGCTGGGTTCTTCACCGTCCTGGGCAGGTGGCACCATCTTAGCTTTCCTGTATGACCAATCCAAGATGGTGCCTTTCCTATTGTTTCCTATGGGCAATGTCCCAATCCAAGATGGTGACCATTTGCTTCCTGTAGTTTGTTTCCTGTTCCTGGTCATTTTACAGTATAGAAGGCTGTCAGACTTTGTCAGGAGTGTGTTACAAATGCCCTCGTTCTGTGTTCCTGCTCCTAATTAGTTCCTTGAGTTCTTACTAGTTATTCTGCTTGTGTCCTTGTTCCCTGTTGGTCTACTCAGTGTCTCCAGCCCTTTTGGATTCTTCTTGGAGTTTTTTGCGCTTTTGGCTTTTCCTCCTCCAGAAGTGGTTCCTTTTCTTGGGCATCTGCTAATTGGGATATCTCCCTGTTGGCAGGGTGGCTTCAAGAAGGGATCACCCTTTCTTAAGTGCAATGGTATCCAGGATACAAAGTCGACCACCAAGACAGTCAGAGCCCAAGAGCACTATTAAGTGAAGCAGGAAGAAACATTTTCCTGCAATTATTGACATGACAACTGACTGGGCCTTTAAGAAATTGGGTTGTTGGTTGACTGGGGTCTGAGCCCTGGTCAAGCAGCAACCACAATCCTTGTCTGGTTGAGACACAAGCCAACCCTAAATTAACCTGTGCTCAACCCTCTGGTAGCAAAGAGCAGTCAGACTTAACTTAGAGGCAATATGTAACGTATTTGTGCAACACTTCAAACAGTAATAAAGTGAAAACACCACACAAAAGGAATCAGACACCATGTTAGAAAAATAGAACTTTCTTTAACCCCTTCGATGCTTATGACGAGCTGGACTCGTCATGGCACACAGTGGTCGTGTGCTCATGACGAGTCCAGCTCGTCATAAGACCACCCACGGGGGAAGCGCTGGCGCTCCCCCCGTGGGAATCCGATCGTTAGTTTTTTTTGGGGGGGAGGCAGGGGAAGGGCTTCCCCTGCCTCCCCCGCCCCCCCGCCCTCCCCATCAATGACGTCAGCGCGCGAGGTGCGCTGACGTCATTGAGGGTTTCCCTTTCTTCCCCGACGCGCTGGAAGCCATTTGCTTCCAGCGCGTTGGGGAAATCAGGTGAGTTTTGGCTCGGGGAGGGGGGGTTTGAATCAAAAGAGGCATCGAGGGAAAGGAAAGGGTTTTCCTTTCCCCCGATGCCTCTTTTGTGCATTCCTGCTGCACGATCATGTGATCGTGCAGCAGGAATGCCCACTAGGCACCAGGGATGTTTTGTTTTTTAGAGAGAGAGAGAGTGTGTGTGTGTGTGTGTGTGTGTGTGTGTGTGTGTGTATGTGTGTGTGTGTGTGTGTGAGAGCAGGTATAACCCACACTGTGAGGACTGGATTAGTCCTCGTAGCATGGGTAACCCCTGACAGAAGCAGACAAACACCATCTTTGTTAGGATGGTGCATTAGAAGGACCGGTCCCGATAGTGTATTGAAGTACTTGCAAGTGAGTGTATCAAAAATGTACAATTCACAGGGACAGTAGAGTGCTGTGTGCTTCCCCCTGCTGGTGGAGCCGTAATGCAGCTGCCATACCTCACCCTAACGATGAGCCGGCAGTGCCAGGATAGAGGATCGCCTACCTTTTCTATACACTTCACTCCTTCACCACTGCCTTAGAGCATCCCCGGCTCTTATGCAGCCAGGAACCTTTCTTAATGAGGCCCTTTTTTTTTTCCCATTATGCAATTTCAAGGAGCTTCCAGAACAAAAGCATTTAGAGCATACATTTGAAAACGCTCAGGAGGCTGCAGAGTGCAGCCAGCACTTAGCCAAATCTCTATGGGAGACCTCATTGACTTCAGGAGTGCGTGTGGCGTGGGGTTTCTGCAATACCTCTGCACTTTCTGATTAATGAACCCTGCAGTAAATCATTAATCTTTTTTAGTGCAGATGCACCACAGAAACATATGTCTTTTCATTTTTCTGTCACGTGCACCAAACATCAGCATTATGAAGACCATTGACATGCGGTGGTCGTGTAAAAAACAGGAAAAGGGGATTTGTAAAAGGGAAGGAGGTATCATTCATCCCTTCAGAAGAAAGAAAAACAAGGCCCAGCTTCTATTTTATTTTAATTTGCTTCTCCATGAAAATGTAAAGGGGCGGTAGACCACAAAGTTATTATTGGTAAATGGTATGTGGCTAGGACGCGTCAATTCAAACTGCTCCCAATTCACACCGGTGAGCGTATTGTGTAGGTGAGTAATTAATGTGCACTGGTGTTCAGCTTTGCGCTGCAGCTTTTTTGTACAATGCTTATGCATGTTGACTGTGTGCACGGGGGATTTATATAGGTGCTGGTCAGTGCATGAGGAGTGTCAGCAGGACACGTGTATTGCCTACATAGAGACACAGGTTATGTGGACTGGACTAGGTAAATTTAGAATATATCTGCGTTTGTGAACTACATCTACACGGTGTGTGTGTGTGTGTGTGTATAGGTAGGTAGGTAGGTAGAAGGGTACATAAACTCCAGCACGCAAGGGTGTGTGTGTGTGTGTGTGTGTGTATAGGTAGGTAGGTAGGTAGAAGGGTACATAAACTCCAGCACGCAAGGGTGAGGAATGTACAGGAAAAAGTACAAATTTACAATGAAGAGCGAACTTCCTAGAGGGGGCTGAGAGTGAAAGTATTAGTTCTGAAAGTGTCTTTGGAAGAGAAGAGATTTGAGGTCAGCTTTGAAGATCCGGGTAGAGGAGGTGGCATGGAGCAATGGGGAAGCGAGTTCCAGATTCTCACCGCATTTCCTGAGAAGGATTGCGCCATCGATCTTTCCCTTTTTGAAGACGGGGGGCTCAAGCAGAAGCTTTTCCGCATTGCGAGAAGGGCGAGAGCCACCGGACAATTTCAATTTATTTGCCAGGTAACGAGGGCAGGAGGTGTGTAAGGCTTTGTGTGTGATGCAGGCAGTTTTGTAAATCGATCTTGCCTCGATCGGAAGCCATCGAAGAGAGGATAGGAGTGATGTGGTCGCTTCGTTTAGACCCTGAAATGAGGCGAGCTGCTGAATGGAGGATGGATTTGAGAGGGGAGAGGTGGGATTTGGGTAGGCCCGTCAGAAGAGAATTGCAATAATCCAGTCTTGAGAGAACCAGAGATTGTACCAAGGTTTTTAAGTCTTTCTCCGGGAAGAACCGACGGATCCCCCGTAGAAGGCGCAACTGGTAACGTGCGTTCTTAGCAATAGAGTTGATGTGGGAGATTAGGTTGAGTCTTTTGTCAAGAATGACACCTAGGGATTTAGCGCTGTCGACAATGATGGGTTTGTTGTTGAGTAGGTTCAGCTGATCCATCCAAGATTGAACAGGAGGAGGTGAGAGAGAGGTAGAGAGGAGGAGGAATTCAGTTTTGGCGGGATTCAGAATGAGTTGGTGAGCTAACATCCAGTTGTGAATAGAGTTGAGAGTAGAGTTGAGTAGTGAGAGATCGTGTGCGGAAGATAAAGGTATCTTCCCACTAGTCCACCAGGCATTTATTTGTGGAGAGTGACCCCTTGGGTGGCAGAATAGCAGTATGTTTTTAGGCCCATCTGCCCCCAAGGAGGGCAGAAGCCACTAGACACCAGGTTTTTTTAATTTTTGTGTTGGGGAGTGGCCAAAAGGGCAAGGGTTGCTCCCCTTTTACGGGGGTGAATATTTTATTTATACTGTTAGGCCCACCTACCCCTTAGCTTGGCTGGTGGATTGTGTGTGGACTGGTGCATTATTTGCATATGTGATTGTAATGTTTTTTTCTCCTTTTTATTCTAGTGTAAAGCTTTTGATTCCTGTTTGCGGTTTCGGCAGTGGTTGTTCTGCAGTTTTGCGTAATTGCATTTATTTGGTAAGAAAAATATTTTTGTTGTGTGTACTCCAAATGAGTATTATTGTCATGCATGAATGAATTTTTTTGTAAGTGGTGTCATAATGGCAGCATATTTGTTAGTGTTCAAAGCATGAAATTCTTTGCGATGTTTTGCATTGTCTTATGTGTAATTTTTTTCTTCTTCTTTTTTAGTGGGATATTGATGATCCTTACTGTGTCTGTGCAGAGTAGGTGGTGGTGAGTCTAGCTGCTTCTGTCACGTGAGTGGTATAGTGTTGGAGTATATAGGTCTTTGTGATAAAGCTACATTTTGTTTATTTCTTTTTTTTACAAAGGGTTGTTGTTGTTGACTTGTTTGACAAGTAACCTTTATTAGTAAGCATTATGGCTAGCCGTAGAATGACTGCTCAGCAGGTGGTTGGTTTGCTTCTTGAATCTTCCTCTGAGCAGGATTATGAGACTGACAGTGCGTCTGAGGGAGAGGAGGGAGGGGAAGATTCAGGCAGTGAGTTTTCTCTCCACATGGAATCATCGGTTGATGAAGGTACTCTCAGTGCAGATGAAGTGCCTGTTTTAGAGGAGGATACTACTGTGCCGATGGTGCAAGAGGCATCTGGATTGCAGCCTGGGGCTGCTAGGCTTCCTACTGGAAGTGCTGGACTCTGGGTTGATCCAAACATGGTGCAGCCGGTGTTGCCTGCCTTTAGTGGTTATTCAGGTTGTAGAGTGGATTGTGAACATTATTTGCCTATACAGTATTTTCAGTTGTTTATGGATGATGTATTTTTGGGTGAGATTGTTGAGCAGACTAATTTGTATGCTGAACAGTTTTTGAGGGACAACAGTGCCAGACTTAGGCCCCATTCTAGAGCTACCGGGTGGAGTCCCACAAATCTGGAAGAGATGAAGAAGTTTTTGGGTTTGACTTTTTTGATGGGTTTGATAAGGAAGCCGTCCATGGGTTCATATTGGTCTACGAGGCCCTTAATGGCAACTGCCATATTTCCTGGAGTTATGACTCGTGATCGGTATTTACTTTTGCTTCGGATGCTGCATTTTGTTGATAATGGTTTGGCGTTGCCACGAGATCACCCTGAATGTGACCGTCTTTTTAAGATTCGGCCTGTTCTTGATCACTTTGAAGATCGATTTTCAGAGATCTATACTCCAGAGAAAGAAATATCTATTGATGAGTCTTTGGTCCTGTTCAAGGGCCGTTTGGTTTTAGGCAGTACATTCCTAGCAAGAGGGCACGCTATGGAATTAAGCTGTATATGTTGTCTGAGAGTAGGACAGGATATGTTTTTAATTTGCGTGTGTACACTGGTAGGGATTCCACTATTGACCCCCTGGTTGTCCGTCCACTTTTGGAGTTTCAGAGAAAATTGTGTGGGATCTTGCTAGAGGACTGTTTAACAGAGGCCACCATTTGTACCTTGATAACTTCTACACTGCTGTGCAATTGTTTAAGGAATTATTCAAAGTGGACACTTTTGCTTGTGGCACAATCCGCTCTAACCGTAAAGCTTATCCAAAAGAGCTTGTTTGCAAAAAACTTCAGAGGGGACAGTGCAGTGCCTTGCGTAGTGAGGAACTGCTAGCTGTGAAATTTGTGGACAGGAGGGATGTGTACATGCTGACTACCATCCATGATGAGAGTACTTCACCTGTGGCTGTTTGGGGTCAGATTGCTGAAGTGCGCAAACCTGTGTGCATTTTAGACTACAATAAGCACATGGGTGGAGTAGATCAGAGGTTGGAACCTTACACTGCTATTCGTAAGTCTTACATTTGGTATAAGAAGTTGGCCATCCATCTCTTCAATTTAGCAACTTTCAATGCTTTTGTTGTGTTCAAGGAGTGTTCTCCTGCGTCAAAGTTGACTTTTGTTCAGTTTCAGCAGTCTGTCATAGGCAGCCTTGTTGTTGTGGAACAGGCAAGTGTTCCTAGAGTTGGAGTGGTGGAGGATGTGGCTCGATTGAAAGATCGCCACTTTCCTGATCACATTCCTCCTACACCCTCAAAAGACGTTCCCACTAGGAGATGTAGAGTCTGTTGGCGAAGAGGTACGCGGAAGGAGACTCGTATGTACTGCCCTGAGTGTCCTTCTAACCCTGGGCTGTGTGTGCCTGCTTGTTATAGAGCGTACCACAAGCAAAATAATTATTGGGAGCAACCATGAGTGGTAAAGTGAACTGCCTGGTCTGTAATGTTTAAGAATTGTTGTTCTGTTTCAAGGTTGGCATTAGTGCAATGTATTTAGTTTCTGATTTTGTGTTAGTAGATTTGTATCTATTTGCAATTTGTTTGTGTTTTCTTTTTTGTATAAAAAAATCCTAAATGTGATGGTGGTGTGTGTAGGCTGGTGCTTGGCTGGCGGTGTGCGTGGAGTGGCGCTTGGCTGGCGGTGTGCGTGGAGTGGCTCTTGGCTGGCGGTGTGTGTGGAGTGGCGCTTGGTTGGCAGTGTGCGTGGAGTGGCGCTAGGCTGGCGGTGTGCGTGGAGTGGCGCTAGGCTGGCGATGTGCGTGGAGTGGCGCTTGGCTGGCGGTGTGCGTGGAGTGGCGCTTGGCTGGCGGTGTGCATGGACTGGCGCTCGGCTGGCAGTGTGTGAGTAGTGACTTGCTGCTGGTCACTACACACACTGCTAGCCGAGCGACACTCCACGCAATCCATCAGCTTGTGTGGTTGCTGTGTTAGGAATGTGGGCGTGTGAAAGTGATGGGCCCTTGAATGGCGCTGTCTGCTGGTGTGAGTGTTGTAATGTGATGGGCCCGCGGCTGGTGGTGTGAATGGTTTTGTATTTGTCACACGTATGAAAGGTGTATGAATGGCCTGTAAAGAGGTTGGTGCCTTGTCGTGGCTTTACAGCTCACGAGCTGTGAGTCAATGGTTCAGTTTCTCGTCCTTTCAATTATTAACAGTGCATTTCATTTTTGTGAAATCACTTGTTAATACAATTGTATATACTGAACCATCACTCACCCTCGTGCCAAATCCAATCAGTATGTGTGTGTGTGCTTGAGGATTAGATGGCTGTGCAGTAATATTTTTTTTTGTCTTTCTCAAGCAGGGTGTACCTTGTCCCTTTTTGTGAATGTTGTAATGTGTTTGTTTCGTGCCTGGTGGTGTGAATGGTCTTGTGTGTATCACGTATGAAAGGTGTGTGAATGGCCTGTAAAGCGGTTGGGGCCTTGACGTGGCTTTACAGCTCACGAGCTGCGAGTCACTGGTTTCGTTTTTGTCCTTTCAATTATTGACAGTGCATTTCATTTTTGTGAAATCTCTTGTTAATAAAATTGTATATACTGAACCATCACTTGCCCTCGTGCCAAATCCAACCAGTATGTGTGTGTGCTTGAGGAATAGATGGCTGTGCAGTAATCTTTGTCTTTTTAGTCTGTCTGCCAAGGTGTACATTCCGTCTAAGAATAACCTACCAACTGTAGATATTGTCGTAAACGAAACACCCATGGGAGTACATGGTGATATCTCTCTTGTGGATCCCAACAAGTTATGTTACCCACAATGTCCTGCAAACCTCAAAATGTCTGTCACATTTTCCTTGCAATATTGTGCCAAAATTTTCACTCTGCAGAAATAAACAACACATTATCTCAAAATGACCTGGTTTTGCAAGGGGGGTCACCTGGGTTTTTGGCCCGGGGCTCGGCGGCCACATAGGGAAACCTACCAAACCCACACATTTTTGAAAAGTAGACACCCGGGGGCTTCCAGGGAGGTATGGCTTGCGTGGATCCCCCAACGTTTCCTTACCCAGAATCCCCTGCAAACCTCAATTTTAGCTGAAAAAATCACTTTTTCACACATTTTTGTGTGGGAAAGTGTGGCATCACTGGCCTCACACAAATTTCCTACCACCCAGCGTTCCCCCAGGTCTCCCGATAAAAATGGTGCCTCACTTGTGTGGGAGGCCCAAGTACCCGCGACAGGCAAGGGCCCACAACGTATTGAGGCGACCTCAAAATGGCCTTTCACAAAACGACCTGGTTTTGCAAGGGGGTCACCTGGGTTTTTGGCCCTGTGCTCGGTGGCCATCTAGGAAACCTACCAAACCCACACATTTCTGAAAAGTAGACACCCGGGGGCTTCCAGGGAGGTATGGCTTGCGTGGATCCCCCAACGTTTCCTTACCCAGAATCCCCTGCAAACCTCAATTTTAGCTGAAAAAATCACTTTTTTCACACATTTTTGTGTGGGAAAGTGTGGCATCACTGGCCTCACACAAATTTCCTACCACCCAGCGTTCCCCCAGGTCTCCCGATAAAAATGGTGCCTCACTTGTGTGGGAGGCCCAAGTATCCGCGACAGGCAGGGCCCACAACGTATTGAGGCGACCTCAAAAATGGCCTTTCACAAAACGACCTGGTTTTGCAAGGGGGTCACCTGGGTTTTTGGCCCTGTGCTCGGCGGCCATCTAGGGAAACCTACCAAACCCACACATTTCTGAAAAGTAGACACCCGGGGGCTTCCACGGAGGTATGGCTTGCGTGGATCCCCCAACGTTTCCTTACCCAGAATCCCCTGCAAACCTCAATTTTAGCTGAAAAAATCACTTTTTTCACACATTTTTGTGTGGGAAAGTGTGGCATCACTGGCCTCACACAAATTTCCTACCACCCAGCGTTCCCCCAGGTCTCCCGATAAAAATGGTGCCTCACTTGTGTGGGAGGCCCAAGTACCCGCGACAGGCAAGGGCCCAAAACGTAGTGAGGCGACATCAAAATTGCCTATCTCAAAACCACCTGGTTTTGCAAGGGGGGTCACCTGGGTTTTTGGCCCTGTGCTCAGCGGCCATCTAGGGAAACCTACCAAACCCACACATTTCTGAAAAGTAGACACCCGGGGGCTTCCAGGGAGGTATGGCTTGCATGGATCCCCCAACGTATCCTTACCCAGAATCCCCTGCAAACCTCAATTTTAGCTGAACAAATCACTTTTTTCACACATTTTTGTGTGGGAAAGTGTGGCATCACTGGCCTCACACAAATTTCCTACCACCCAGTGTTCCCCCAGGTCTCCCGATAAAAATGGTGCCTCACTTGTGTGGGAGGCCCAAGTACCCGCGACAGGCAAGGGCCCAAAACGTAGTGAGGCGACAACAAAATTGCCTATCTCAAAACCACCTGGTTTTGCAAGGGGGGTCACCTGGGTTTTTGGCCCCGTGCTCGGCGGCCATCTAGGGAAACCTACCAAACCCACACATTTCTGAAAAGTAGACACCCGGGGGCTTCCAGGGAGGTATGGCTTGCGTGGATCCCCCAACGTATCCTTACCCAGAATCCCCTGCAAACCTCAATTTTAGCTGAAAAAATCACTTTTTTCACACATTTTTGTGTGGGAAAGTGTGGCATCACTGGCCATACCTCCCTGGAAGCCCCCGGGTGTCTACTTTTCAGAAATGTGTGGGTTTGGTAGGTTTCCCTAGATGGCCGCCGAGCACAGGGCCAAAACCCAGGTGACCCCCTACAAAACCAGGTCGTTTGTGAAGGCCATTTTGAGGTCGCCTCAATACGTTGTGGGCCCTTGCCTGTCGCGGGTACTGGGCCTCCCACACAAGTGAGGCCCCATTTTTATTGGGAGACCTGAGGAGCGCTGGGTGATAGGAAACTTGTGTGAGGCCAGTGATGCCACACTTCCCACACAAAAATGTGTGAAAAAAGTGATTTTTCTGCTAAAATTGAGGTTTGCAGGGATTCTGGGTAGAAACGTTGGGGGATCCACGCAAGCCATACCTCCCTGGAAGCCCCGAGTGTCTACTTTTCAGAAATGTGTGGGTTTGGTAGGTTTCCCTAGATGGCCGCCGAGCACGGGCCAAAACCCAGGTGACCCCTTGCAAAACCAGGTGGTTTTGAGATAGGCAATTTTGATGTCGCCTCACTACGATTTGGGCCCTTGCCTGTCGCGAGTACTGGGCCTCCCACAAGTGAGGCACCATTTTATCGGGAGACCTGGAGACGCTGGGTGTAGAAATTTGTGTGAGGCCAGTGATGCCACACTTTCCCACACAAAAATGTGTGAAAAAGTGATTTTTCAGCTAAAATTGAGGTTTGCAGGGATTCTGGGTGGAAACGTTGGGGATCACACGAGCCATACCTCCTGGAAGCCCGGGTGTCTACTTTTCAGAATGTGTGGGTTTGGTAGGTTTCCCTAGATGGCCGCCAGCACAGGCCAAAACCCAGGTGACCCCCTTGCAAAACCAGGTCGATTTGTGAAGGCCATTTGAGTCGCCTCAATACGTTGTGGACCCTGCCTGTCGCGAGTACTGGGCCTACCACACAAGTGAGACACCATTTTATTGGGAGACCTGAGGAACGCTGGGTGAGGAAATTTGTGTGAGGCCAGTGATGCCATACTTCCCACACAAAAATGTGTGAAAAAGTGATTTTTCAGCTAAAATTGAGGTTTGCAGGGATTCTGGGTAGAAACGTTCGAGGATACACGCATGCCATACCTCCTGGAAGCCCCGGTGTCTACTTTTCAGAAATGTGTGGGTTTGGTAGGTTTCCTAGATGGCCGCCGAGCACAGGCCAAACCCAGGTGATTCCTTGCAAAACCAGGTCAGATTTGTGAAGGCCATTTTGAGGTCGCCTCACTACGTGTGGGCCTTGCCTGTCACGGGTACTTGGGCCTTCCACACAAGTGAGGACCATTTTTATCGGGAGACCTGAGGAACGCTGGGTGGTAGGAAATTTGTGTGAGGCCAATGATGCTACACTTTCCCACACAAAATGTGTGAAAAAGTGATTTCTTCAGCTAAAATTGAGGTTTGCAGAGGATTCTGGGTAAGCGTTGGGAGATCACGCAAGCCATACCTCCTGGAAGCCCGGTGTCTACTTTCAGAAATGTGGGTTTGGTAGGTTTCCTAGCAGGCCGCCGAGCACGGGCCAAAGACCCAGGTGACCTTGCAAAACCAGGTGGTTTTGAGATAGGCAATTTTGATGTCGCCTCACTACGTTTTGGGCCCTTGCCTGTCGCGGGTACTTGGGCCTCCCACACAAGTGAGGCACCATTTTTATAGGGAGACCTGGGGGAACGCTGGGTGGTAGGAAATTTGTGTGAGGCCAATGATGCCACACTTTCCCACACAAAAATGTGTGAAAAAAGTGATTTTTGCAGCTAAAATTGAGGTTTGCAGGGGATTCTGGGTAAGGAAACGGTGGGGGATCCACGCAAGCCATACCTCCCTGGAAGCCCCCGGGTGTCTACTTTTTCAGAAATGTGTGGGTTTGGTAGGTTTCCCTAGATGGCCGCCGAGCACGGGGCCAAAGACCCAGGTGACCCCCCTTGCAAAACCAGGTGGTTTTGAGATAGGCAATTTTGATGTCGCCTCACTACGTTTTGGGCCCTTGCCTGTCGCGGGTACTTGGGCCTCCCACACAAGTGAGGCACCATTTTTATCGGGAGACCTGGGGGAACGCTGGGTGGTAGGAAATTTGTGTGAGGCCAATGATGCCACACTTTCCCACACAAAAATGTGTGAAAAAAGTGATTTTTTCAGCTAAAATTGAGGTTTGCACGGGATTCTGGGTAAGGAAACGTTGGGGGATCCACGCAAGCCATACCTCCCTGGAAGCCCCCGGGTGTCTACGTTTCAGAAATGTGTGGGTTTGGTAGGTTTCCCTAGATGGCCACCGAGCACGGGGCCAAGGACCCAGGTGACCCCCCTTGCAAAACCAGGTGGTTTTGAGATAGGCAATTTTGATGTCGCCTCACTACGTTTTGGGCCCTTGCCTGTCGCGGGTACTTGGGCCTCCCCACAAGTGAGGCACCATTTTTATCGGGAGACCTGGGGGAACGCTGGGTGGTAGGAAATTTGTGTGAGGCCAATGATGCCACACTTTCCCACACAAAAATGTGTGAAAAAGTGATTTTGCAGCTAAAATTGAGGTTTGCAGGGGATTCTGGGTAAGGAAACGTTGGGGGATCCACGCAAGCCATACCTCCCTGGAAGCCCCCGGGTGTCTACTTTTTCAGAAATGTGTTGGTTTGCTAGGTTTCCCTAGATGGCCGCCGAGCACGGGGCCAAAGACCCAGGTGACCCCCCTTGCAAAACCAGGTGGTTTTGAGATAGGCAATTTTGATGTCGCCTCACTACGTTTTGGGCCCTTGCCTGTCGCGGGTACTTGGGTCTCCCACACAAGTGAGGCACCATTTTTATCGGGAGACCTGGGGGAACGCTGGGTGGTAGGAAATTTGTGTGAGGCCAATGATGCCACACTTTCCCACACAAAAATGTGTGAAAAAAGTGATTTTTCAGCTAAAATTGAGGTTTGCAGGGGATTCTGGGTAAGGAAACGTTGGGGGATCCACGCAAGCCATACCTCCCTGGAAGCCCCCGGGTGTCTACTTTTCAGAAATGTGTGTGTTTGGTAGGTTTCCCTAGGTGCCGGCAGAGCTAGGGTTCACAAACTACAGCTAGGCACTTTGCCAAAAAAGGGTCATTTTTCACTGCGAAATTGAGGTGTGACTACGTTGCGTTTTGCGCCGTTTCCTGTCGCAGGCACTAGGCCGACCCACACAAGTGAGGTACCATTTTTCTCGTAAGACTTTGGGGAACGCGGGGTGGGTGGAAATTTGTGGATCCACGCAGATTCCAGAACTTTCCACCACAGAAATGTGGGGAAAATGTGGTTTTTTTGACAATTTTTTATGTTTGCAAGGGATTCTGGGTAACAGAACCTGGTGGGAGGCAGTCAAGTCACCCCATCCTGGATTCCCCTGGGTGTCTAGTTTTCAAAAATGTATAGGTTTGCTAGGTTTCCCTAGGTGCCGGCAGAGCTAGGGTTCAAAAACTACAGCTAGGCACTTTGCCAAAAGGGTCATTTTTCACTGCGAGATTGAGGTGTGACCATGTTGCGTTTTGCGCCGTTTCCTGACGCAGGCACTAGGCCGACCCACACAAGTGAGGTACCATTTTTCTTGTAAGACTTTGGGGAACGCGGGGTGGGTGGAAATTTGTGGATCCACGCAGATTCCAGAACTTTCCACCACAGAAATGTGGGAAAAATGTGTTTTGTTTGACAATTTTTTATGTTTGCAAGGGATTCTGGGTAACAGAACCTGGTGGGAGGCAGTCAAGTCACCCCATCCTGGATTCCCCTGGGTGTCTAGTTTTCAAAAATGTATAGGCTTGCTAGGTTTCCCTATGTGCCGGCAGAGCTAGGGTTAAAAAACTACAGCTAGGCACTTTGCCAAAAAGGGTCATTTTTCACTGCGAAATTGAGGTGTGACTACGTTGCGTTTTGCGCCGTTTCCTGTCGCAGGCACTAGGCCGACCCACACAAGTGAGGTACCATTTTTCTCGTAAGACTTTGGGGAACGCGGGGTGGGTGGAAATTTGTGGATCCACGCAGATTCCAGAACTTTCCACCACAGAAATGTGGGGAAAATGTGGTTTTTGACAATTTTTTATGTTTGCAAGGGATTCTGGGTAACAGAACCTGGTGGGAGGCAGTCAAGTCACCCCATCCTGGATTTCCCTGGGTGTCTAGTTTTCAAAAATGTATAGGTTTGCTAGGTTTCCCTAGGTGCCGGCAGGGCTAGGGTTAAAAACTACAGCTAGGCACTTTGCCAAAAAGGGTCATTTTTCACTGCGAAAGTGAGGTGTGACCACGTTGCGTTTTGCGCCGTTTCCTGTCGCAGGCACTAGGCCGAACCGCACAAGTGAGGTACTATTTTTCTCGTAAGACTTTGGGGAACGCGGGGTGGGTGGAAATTTGTGGATCCACGCAGATTCCAGAACTTTCCACCACAGAAATGTGGGGAAAATGTGTTTTCTTTTGACAATTATTTAGGTTTGCAAGGGATTCTGGGTAACAGAACCTGGTGGGAGGCAGTCAAGTCACCCCATCCTGGATTCCCCTGGGTGTCTAGTTTTCAAATATGTATAGTTTTGCTAGGTTTCCCTAGGTGCCGGCAGAGCTAGGGTTCAAAAACGACACCTAGGCACTTTGCAAAAAAAGGGTATATTTTCATTGTGCAAATGTGGTACGTCCACGTTGCATTTTGAGCCATTTCCTGTTGTGGGCACAAGGGCTACCCACACAAGTGAGGTACCATTTTTATCGGGAGACTTAGGGTAACACAGAATTGTAGAGCAACTGTTATTACCTATTGACTTTCGATGCATTTCTGCCTTCCAAATGAAAGACAATGTGTAAAAAATAAGTCATTTTGAAAAATGACCTATAATTCTCATGCTAGTATGGGTACTCCCAATTTCGAAAATGTGCAAATATCTACTGTTTCTAAAATCTACATTTTGTTCCCATTTCAGAAATACATAGGTGTCTTTCATAACAATTTTTCCATGTATACATTTTCCCAAAATAATTGCTATATACCCGGTACATAATAAAAAACCATTGCAAGATGCTGCTCAGTTATTGGCTCTGGGTTCGTCGGGTTCTTGGTGAACCTACAAGTCCTATATATCCCCACAACCAGAAAGGTCCAGCGGATATAACGGTATATTGCTTTCATAATTAGAAGAAGTTACAGGTGAAAACGTTGACACAAATGGCTGTTTTTTTCAACTAATTTTCAATTTTCCTTCATTTAACTGTTAGTTTCTATAAGGAAAACTTTAAGGATCTACACAAATGACCCCTTGCTGAATTCAGAATTTTGTCTACTTTTCCGAAATGTATGGCTTTTCAGGATCCATTATTGGTTTCATACCCATTTCTGCCATTAACTGGAAGGAGGTTGAAAGCACAAAAAATAGCAAAAATAGGCTATGTCCCAGAAAAATGCCAAAACTGTGTAAAAAGTTGGTTTTGTGACAAAAGTCTGCTTGTCCCTGAAATCTGGGAAGATGGTGATTTCAGCACCACAACCCCTTTTTGATGCCATTTGCAGGGAAAAAACAAGACGCTTTCATCTGTAGCCCTTTTTTCGCATTTTTCCCCAAAAAAACAAAATTTTGCTGTATTTTGGCTAATTTCTGGGTCCCCTCCAGGGAATCCACAAACCCTGGGTACCTTTACAATCCCCATGATGTTAGAAAAAAGGACGCAAATTTGGCGTGGATACCTCATGTGGTCAAAAAGTTACAGGGGCCTAAGCGCGCACTACCCCAAATAGCCCAAAAAAGGCTTAGCACAGGGGGGGAAAAGGCCTAGCAGCGCAGGGGTTAATAAATAAAATAAGACCAAAATAACAACAATCTAATCCGTAAAATTAGAGATATGAAATTTTGAAGATTTTAGTGAAAATAGTTCCAAAAAGTACAAAGAGTCTACTCTGAAAATCTGGTTTTGCTGGAATGAGACAAATTCACAAGTTCAGCCTACTGCAATGGAGCATGGGCTGGACATAGTACCATACAGTACAGTACAAAGTACCTTAAATCCTGGTTTGTGGATTCGCATCCGCATAGAAGATGTGTTGTGCAGCCAAAGCGATTCATCGGTTCGGAGATACTGCGAGGCTGCGGTGCAAGGTCCTGCATCGTCATCGAGGTGCCCGCTTATGAAGACCTGCGATGTGAAGTCCAGCATCGAGGATGTGTAGTGCACTCGAGGTGAGGCATTGGTTGCGAGGCTGCAATGCTGAGTCAATCTTCGTGGCTGCCATTGATGAGGGATGGGAGGGCCTGTGCGGAAAAACCTGTAGAGATCATCAGCAATGGCGTGGTCTGTTCCAGGACAGTGCTCCACCATAATGTCCAAGCCCCGTAGGGAGATGGACCACCTCAAGAGTTTGGGATTCTTACCCCTCATCTGCTTTAGCCAGCTGAGGGATCTGTGGTCTGTCTAAACCCGGAAGTGAGCACTAAACAGTGCCCAGACCACTGCAAAGGCTTCCCTCTCTATTGCACTCCACCTCTGTTTCGAGGGAAGTAACCTCCTACTGATGAAGGCTACAGGTTGATCAAGGCCCTCTTCATTCAAGCTGTGAGAGCACAGCCCCTATGCCATGCTCTGAGGTGTCCTTCTGGACAATTAATTATTTGGAGAAGTCAGCAGCTCTGAGCATGGGTTGCACCTGGCATCCTTCAGGGTAACAAAAACTTTCTGGCATACCTCTGTCCAGATCACCTGTATGGGCTGCTTCTTGGAAGTCAGCTCTGTCAAGGATGCAACAATGGTGCCATACCCCTTGTCAAATCTCATGTAATGACCAGAGAGCTCTAAGAAGGCTCTCTCTTCTGCCTGGGTCTCTCGATCTTGGCCCGAAGGGGCTGTACCTTGCCTCCTCCCGCTTTGTGACCTAAGTAGACTACTGAACCCTGCCCTATCTGGTACTTCCTGGCCTTGATAGTCAGACCTGCCCTCTGCAGAGCTTGAATCACTTACTTGAGGTGGCACAGGTGGTCCTCCCAGCTAGAACTGAAGACATCATTGTCATCTAGATAGGAAGTTATCCTAGAAGTTCTCCAATCCAGCAAGGACCTGGTTGACTAACCTCTGGAAGGCGGCAGGAGTGTTCTTCAATCCAAAGGGCATTACCTGGAACTGAAAGTCCCATTCTGGGGTAGAGAACGTGGGCCTATTTCTGGCCCCCTCAGTTAAGGCAATCTGCCAGTACCAAGGTGTTAACTTAAACATGCTAAGAAATTTGGCAGGTCCCAACCGATCTATGAGCTCATCAGCTCTGGGGCTGGGTTGCACGTTAGTCCTGGTGACTGCATTGAGCCCTCAGTAACCCACTCAGAACCTATGTTCTGGGGTGGCATCTGGAGGAGCAACCTTGAGGACCAACACCACTTGGCTGGACCAAGGGATGTTTGAGGGTTCAATAACACCTAATTCCAGCATTTTGGAGACTTCCTCCTTAATGCTGACTCTCACCTTACCAGACAACCTATACATTTTACTCTTTAGAGGCAGAATGCCCGTAGTATCGATATCATGGGTGCACCATGTAGTGAGTCCTGGGGTAAGGGAGAGGAGAGAGGCAAACTGCCCCAACAACTGGCGGCAGTCTCTGTTATTCCAGGGTCAGTGTAGGGGAGAGGCTGACACCCTCCACTGACCCATCCTGCTCCTTGGAAGAAAAGAGATTGGGAGGGGTCCCTCTCCTCCTCCACTTCATTATCCATTATCAGGAGCATGGTTACCTCAGACCTCTCAAAGTGGGGTTTGAGGCGATTGACATGAAAAAATCTTAAAAAGTTCCTGGGAGTCTTGAGGCTCACCAGGTAGGGGACCTCATGCTTGCCCTCTTTCACCATGTAGGACCAAGACCAGTGGTCTTGCAGGGCCCTGGGGTCCACCGTCTCCAGCACCCATTCATTTTGTTCAGGTTGAAACTCAGCCAGAGGAGCCTTCTGGTCATACCATTGTTTCATGACCTCCTGGCTGGCTTGTAGATTCTACAAGTGTACGAAGTGCCAACATGTGGCTGACCACATCCTGGGGGCCTTTCTGGGAGCTTGCTTCTAGCCCACCTTCACTAGAATGAGAGGTCCTCGCTCAAGGTGCCCCTACAGTAGTTCAACGGGGCTGAAGCCAATCCCCTTTTGCTGTGCCTTTCTCTAAGCAAACAAAAAGCATGGCAAAAGGACATCCCACTTCCACCTCAAGGGCTCTGACAGGTTCATGATCATGCCTTTGAGGGTCTTGCTGAACCTTTAAACAAGCCTGTTAGTTTGGGGGTAGTAAGGAGTAGAGAACTTGTAGGTTACCCCACAATTTTTCCACAAGGACTTCATGTATGCCGACAAGAAGTGGTTACCATGGTCAGATACCACCTCCTTGGGACCCCCGCATGGGTAAACATCCCTATCAGGTTCTTGGCCACTGCTGGCACAGTCACTAATCTCAGAGGTATAGCCTCTGGGTACTGGGTGGCATGGTCCACCAAGACCAGGATGAACCTGTTGCCAATACCTGTCTTGGGGTCCAGAGGCCGAATAATGTTGATACCCACCCATTCAAAGGGAGTGCCAATGACAGGAAATGGCTACATTGGAGCCTTGCACTTTCCTCCTGACTTGCCACTGGCCTGGCAGGTAGGGCATGAGCTGCAGAATGCATCTGAGACCATCCTCATCTGTCGCCAATAAAAGTGGGTCACAAGCCTTTCAAAGGTCTTGTCCTGCCCTAGATGAACTGCCAGGGGTACATCATGAACCAGCTTCAGCAGGAAGGCCCTATTGGCAAGGGTGTCCACCAACAAATGGGTTCCACCAGACTCAGGAACCTTGCTCTCACTGTAAAGGAGACCATTCTTCCACAAAATCAGGTGATCACTAGAGGTGTTCCCAGCTGCCTGGGCCTGTCACCGTAGGCCCGCAAGAGTAGGGCACTCTATCTGCACCTTGTACAACTTCTCTGTGGTAGGCCCCCCTTCCTGCTGCCAGTTCTTCAGTTAATGTAAGTTCCCCAGGGTGGCAATGTCCTCCCCTGTAGGATCCAGGGTGTCGCCCTCAGGCTCAGCATCCTCCTGGACCATGGGAGTTACAGGAGCGGGTTTCCTGTGCCCCTTTCCCTTCCTCTTTTTAGCAGGCTCCTGGGCCATTCTTCCAGGCACCAGGTCCTCCTGATTACCCTCTCAGGTGGCTATGGACCATGTGGACAGGCACACCCACTCAGGCAACCCTACCATCTCCAAGTGCGACCTGTGCTCCACCTCCTTCCAGATGGTGTACTCTGGTCATTACCAATCAGATAATCCACAGGCATGGACAGACTCACACCCACCCTCAAGGAACCAGGGACCCCCCCACTCAAAGGGAACCAGAGCCACTGGATAGTGACTCTCATGGTTGTCTGCTTTAACAACTTGTTGAAATGCATTAGGGACTACCTCCTCTGAGGTCATCAAATGACATCTGACAGTTGTCATGCTGGCTCCAGTGTCTCTCTGAACCTCCACCCTCTGCCCATTGATGGTGACCCACTGCCTGTATTTCCTAGTATTACTAGGCATGTGAGATCTCTGCAACATCTCTCCGTCACCCAGGGAAACTAGGGTCACCTCTACGCTGTCCCCCATAGTATCTCTTCGCCAAGCACTACACTAACCAAACCCGGTGTCTGCCCACCAGTGATGGCATTTGCTATCCAACTTGTAGCGCCCACCTCTCGACAATCATGCTATTACTTAGGGGGTGCCTTCCGTAATGGCTTACTATCAGGGAACACTTCTTCTGCTCAGGTGTGGATTGGAAGTCCTGACCCTTAGACTAGTTTGGGGACCTTAAGAGAACTCCTTGTTATTATGTTTGTCTCCCCCCTTCCTTTTTCTGGTGAAGACCATGCCCACCATTGTAGTAATCCCCCCAGATACCTTCTTGTAGACCTTGGTGCTGATTTGTTGGTCTGCCTCCTTAGCAAGGTACCTGGTGTCAGTGAGCTTACTGTCAAAAAGGTGCTGGAGCAGACTTGCAAAACAAAGACTGAACATGTGCTTTCTTGCAATCAAATTGTACAGCCCCTGATAATCCTTTACTCCACTGCCCTTCACCCAACCATACAGTGCCTTGCAAAAGATGGCCACACAATCCACCCACAACTGCTGTTACAGCTTCTGGCTGTCCCTAAACTTCTGCCTGTACTTCTCAGGGGAAAGGCCAGACTTCCGACGAGGGTTTCCTTCATGGAGGGTTACCTCATCCCCTCTCCCTTATGTCTGGTAGCTTGTCACAGAGCAGTCATGATTAACTTAGAGGGAATGTGTAAAGTATTTTTCAACACTTCAAACAGTAATAAAGTGAAAACACCACATAAAAAGAATCCCACACCAAGTTAGAAAAATAGAACTTTCTTTAATAAATAAAACAAGCCAAAACGACAAAAATCCAATCAGACATGCAATTTTAAAGATTTTTGTGAAAATTGTGCCAAAAAGCACAAACAGCCAACTCTGGATATCTGGCCGCACCAGACTGGGAAGAAGTCAGAAGTTCATTCTGATCTCAATGGAGTATGGGCCTGCTACACGGACTCTGGTTTGGAGAGCATCTTGAGGATCTGTGTCATAGATGCATTGTGCAGCTGAAGCGATGCGTTGGTTCCGAAACGCAGCGGTCCTGCATCGTCAATTTGGATTCCGTCGATGAGGGCTAGTGATGCAAAGTCCAACGACGAGGACGAGTAGCGCAGTAGATGCAATGCGTTGGTTCCGAGGAGGTGCGATGCAGAGTCCGGCATCATTGTCGGGCTACAGTCGATGAGGACTGTAAGCGATTGCGCAGAGAATGCATCGCGCAGATGCGATTTCGATGGGCTTTGATACGATGCAGGTCCTTGAAATCGGTCCAATCCACGCAGCAGAGGCGATGCTGTAGATAAATAAACAGGATTAGAAGCCATGCAGGCTAGAATCCTAAAAATTCATAAAAAGTTACAAATTAATAAATAAATAATTATATCCAAACCCTGAAAATCTGGTCTACAGCTATAGATGACTCCCGTATCTAAATCCCTGTACAGTTTTATGTGTCATCTCTTAACATACTAAAATATGAGCGGTCTACTAAGACAGCTGACCATGGATGATTTCTCTATCTGTCATACAAATCAAGATGATTAAACAGTAACATTGTTTGGGAAAGGGTTTAGGTATTTCCCTTCTCACATTCCTTCACCTTATGTGAGCCATGGCCCGTACTTTTTCATATCATGCGTCAAATTTTCATTTCTGCCCATAAAAAGGATCCAAGCGTGTAACATACAAAAGGATTTTCCAGTTGTTGGATAAAGCTCAAAGCTGGAAGGTCCTGTCTGAAATTGTATTTACGTAATAAAGAAACCAAAAACTTTTTCCTCTGGATACAGGGGACAAAAAAACAAGGTATGTAAAGTAGACTGAATGGACTTTCCATCACATGGGCAAGGGGACAGCTGCCTCATTGAGTGAACATTTGCAGGATAGCCCAACATAAGTGGGATGCAATTTAACCGAAACCTTGACAAAATATATTGGTGCTCTGAGTTCTCTATGAAGAACAAATAGAAAAGTGCACAGTGCATCGCAAGAGGTAAGGACTGACTTGTATATGCCTACTGTGCTTTTCTCTTTATTTAAAACCCATCTATCCCTCATTGCCTTAGCCAAGAAACTATCTTTGAGTTTGATCTTTGGGAAGCTGGCACATAGCTGGGGGGTATCATAAAGTTCATTTAGACCCAAGGATATAAGGGTAGTCTTTACATTAGATAACCATGGGATTCTACGTGCCTAATCTAACTTCAGACTGTCATTCAATATTAGTTGGTTCAGTTTAACCGTATCCTCTTCCATATCCAATGCCATAGCAATATGGGGGCCATTTTGCTATAATCGCTTATATATGGTAACCCCAATTCCACGTGACTGATATAATTTGAGCAGGCATGGAGTACCACTAGTAGTCTTTTACAAAATGCATCTTCAATACACTGCAACGCCCCCGTGTCTGCCATCCCCTAAATTGCAGCACCATATGTAGCAATTGATTTGGCCTTGGCTAGGTAAATCTTCACCATTTCCTGGATGGGTTTTGAGTCTAACATTTTTGCAAATCTAAATAAGGCAGCTATACTTTAGTCCATAAGGTTGGCTCTGCTAAGCACCATGTCCTTCCAATTTAGTATGTGGTCAAAGAGAACACCCACATCTATGAATTTCTCTGCCACTTCTAGAAAACTAAAACTTTTCCTCCCAACTGACAACCTCAAATCAGCTGTGCAAGCTCTAGTGATACCCAGAATAGACTATGAGAATGCAACCTTATGGGGTCTGCCGAGATCCAGACTGGCTCCACTAAGAGCCTTCCTCAACGCGGCCGCAAGTCTTGGTACCGGCTCCAAAAAGAACAACCACATCATTCCTGATCTAAAGGCACTGAACTGGCTCCCTTATGAGGGAAGAACACAGCTAAAAATTGCCTGCATGACACATAAAGCCTTGCACTTCAACACACCAAGGTATCTTGCCGATAAACTGGAATTATCAGGCGGTGGCAGAACGTCGAGAAGCACCAGCACCTTGCTATTGAAACCTCAAACATTTCTGAAAAAGAAAACATACAACCGTACCTTCTCCGGACTAGGACCTAAAATCTGGAATGCCCTGCCCCCGGAAATCAGAATGAACCCTTCAAACACTTCATTCAAGAAAGAAGTTAAACTGCTTTTAATGAACAAATCCTTACCCTGATTCCAACACTTGATCTAGCTCACCAACCAGGATCTGCACCTGATTCTAAGGACGAATGGCTAACACACTCTTGAGTACCTTCCAGATCCACTACTAGTATTGACATCATTTATGCTTTCCCTGTTATCTACTCATATTTTTGTTCCTAGTTTATCGAGTTATCTATTTGATGCAACATTTGTAAAGTGCTTTGATACCCTTCCAGGATCTAGTTCGTGCTATATAAAACTTAAAAAAATAAAATAAATAAACAAATAAATAAACTTCTAATTTCCTCTTACCTATGGTGAATCTTTTCGATTTTTTAGTGTCTGCCCCCACGAGTACAAATGTTTTGGCCTCGTTAACAAATAAATCTAAATTGGCCATGAAGGACGTATAGTTCTCAATGAGACTCTGCAAAGCCAAAGGCGTTCTGGCCAATAGCACTGCATCATCTGCATAAAGAAGAATAGGATGGGGGTGTCTTTTGCATTTTCAGCCAATACATTTTCTAATTGGTTCGTATAGAGAGCAAATAAGAAAGGGGCAAGGACACAACCTTATCTTACCCCTTTTCGATGTTAAAAGGTTTAGAACATTCCCCTTGCTTTCCATAACGAAGACTAGCCGTTGCTCCCATTTATAGTTGCCTCATCATCATCATAACTTTATTCAGATAAAAACATATCCATAAAAGTTGTCTTATAAATGGTATTATCAGGTGTTCCACTCCCATAATCTCCATTATGGCCCACAATTTACTTTGGGCCACACAATCGAAGGCAGCCGATAGGTCCATGAAGGCCATACAAAATTGCCCTTTGTTTATCAATGAATATTTTGCTGCCACTATCATTACATTAAGGCATTGATCAACTGTTTCCTTGCCCTGCCTAAAGCCGTACTGTGTATCTGAGAGGGTCTTGTTTTCCTCTACCCAGTCTTCTAGCCTGTTCAATAGTAGGCAGCCCATTAACTTGGCTGTAGAAACAATTAGGGAGATGGGTTTATAATTTTTGGGTTAGATCCGTCCCCCTTCTTAATAACTGGTAATATTATGGAGTGCTTCCAGGAAGCATGTGGTCCAACTCTGGCTATGGACTTAACGATGTTAGTTAACAATGTAGCCCACAGAGTCTTATTAGATAGGAAGATATCAACATGCACCCCGTCCGGTCCAGGGGCCTTCGGGGAGGATGCCTGTTCAAGGGAAAGTTCTATCTCCGAGATATCAAAGATCAGATGGAAATGATCTGTCGGGACCTGGCAGGCTACCTGCGATGGTACTTCATCATTAGATTAAAAGATCTTACAAAAATGAGTGTCCCAACCCTCCTCCTCAATATGCACATCTAAGGATGGGTCCCCTGTGTCCCTTAAGGAAGGGGGATTGACCACTTTCCAAAAATCTTTGCTATCATTTCTAGCAGATGCTTGCCTTAAGTCCTCCCATGCTTCGTCTCTTAGCAGTCTCATCCTATTTTTTCTGGCTTCTTTATACTTTAGGCGTAAAATCCATACCAGATGATTATCTCTTGGGGCTTTCTTCAAAGCTTTGCGCAGGTCTCCCAATGTCTTAGAGCATATCTTATCAGACCAGAGCGCTACTGAGCGCACTCTGGCCAGTGATGGGCGGGTTAAGTTTTGCTTAATACCAATTAAGATCTTTTCGAAGGCCCCCGATAGCTGGGTCAGGTTAGCAAAAACATCTAAGCACAACATGATCTCTAAATTTTTCGATATGCAGATTGTAGTTATTATATTCGTCTCATCAACTCTGTTCCATTTTACGGTGTAACCATTTTTCCTAGATAGGGTAGGCTTTGGGGCCATCTTATCCCCTGTTTCAATATTTCCTCCCCAACTTAAATCACAAGTGAGTGGGGCATGATCACTGAAGTCTGTGAACCGCACCTGTATGTTGTTAATGCTATGTAACATGTTATCTGATGTGATGATATAATCAATAGTGGAACCCCTATTTCAAACGTTTTATCCATTATTCCTGTCTGAGGATTTATTTTGTTTCTAATCGCTAGACTCCATGTTATCAGTAGCCTATTTAAAACATGCCCATAAGGATTGTGGCTAAAATGAATAATAGGCTATCCGTCACAGATCTGTAACCCCGCAGCTCGTGGCTTCTACTTTCTGACAGCTCTTAGCATTAAAGTTGGCCATCCATATGATTTTCAGGGGTTTACTGGCTTATTTCACTAATCATTCTGTCAACTTCTTCAGCCACTTACACCATATTACTAAATTTGTTATTATAACAATTTATAATTGCTAGATCCCTGTTGCCCTGACCGTTACAGACCAGAATGTGAAAATTGGGGGGACAGTTAACAAATTTTAAAATGGCACTTATACCCAAAAATGCCTTAGATGTAGGGGGTGACATTCAAATGAACTCTCTGAAGTGCACAAAGATAATTTTTAACACAGCCCGGGCTCCAGACTACCAGTACGGGGTAAATCAGCCCTTTGTATGAGGACAGGAAACAGCCTATTCCAATGTAAGTGTGAACCACCTCTCCCCCTTCGCGCCCAGGAAGGCTATCAGTATGCAGATGAATGCAGATGTATCCCCAGTCACACCCAGCGCTTCCTGTGTTGTACTGTCTAGAGGAAATGCACAAAGTGTAGATGTCACCTAACCCAGACATGTATAGGAGACAGGTTGTCAGGCACAAAGAGTTCTAAGCACAGAGAAATGCCCACTTTCTAAAAGTGGCATTTCTAAAATAGTAATGTGAAATCCAACTTCACCAGTAAGGAGGATTTATTATTACCATTCTAAACATACCAAACATGAAAAATCTACACCTTTCTGATCAATAATTACCACTTAAATGTATATAAGGGAATTCCCAATGCTAGTCTATGAGAGGAGTAGCATTCACAGTAGTGAAACACGAAATAGGCTGTTTTGTCACTTCCAGGACACTTCAAACATAAAAGTACATGTCCTACCATTCACTTACACAGCACCCTGTCCATAAGGCTACCTAGGGCCTACCTTAGGGGTGACCTATGTGTAATAAAAGGGGAGTTTGAGGCTTGGCAAGTCGTTTTAAATGCCAAGTCGAAGTGCCGGTAAACTGCTCACACAGGCCCTGCAGTGGCAGGCCTGAGACAGGTTTGAAAGCTACTTCTGTGGGTGGCACAATCAGTGCTGCAGGCCCACTCGTAGAATTTAATTTACAGGCCCTGGGTATATGGTATACACTTTACAAGGGACTTACAAGTAGATCAAATATGACAGGCAGGTGTAAACCAATTATACCATGTTTTAGGGAGAGAGCACATGCACTTTAGCACTGGTTAGCAGTGGTAAAGTGCCCAAAGTCCTAAAGCCAACAAAAAGGTCAGAAAAATAGGAGGAGGAAGGCAAAATGTTTGGGATAACCCTGCAAGAAGGGTCATTTCCAACACCCACACACCCACACACACACGCCCACACTACATAACAAACCTATCATTCTGAGGACCCGACATTGACTGTAATGAAGTGTGTATTTACTATTCTAACTCCATGAGTGTTTTGATAGCAGGGTAGTTCATAAAGCAGACCGTGGCAAATATAACTGCACTTTTTGTTTTTTGATATACTTCCTCGAAAGTACCTATACACACTATGGAGATTGGTCCTCCTGATGTACCTCTCCTCACAAAGATAGTGTTTTTCTGGTTCTGCCAAGGTTAACCCACACTATGAGGACCGAGCCGGTCCCCACAGCGTGGTCTATATATGCCCACCAACGCACTCACAGACACAAGCACACACACACACACATATTAAAATACCTATTATTAGGAGGACCGGCCATTGACCGTAATAAAGTGTGTATTTACTATTCTAACTCCACGCACGCTTTGATAGTAGGGTAGGTTGTAAAGCGGACTAAGGCAAATATAACCGCACTTTTCGTTTTTTGATGTACTCACTCAAAAGTACCTAAACACAATACCAGGACCGGTCCTCCTAACGCACCGGTCCTCACAAAGATGGTGTGTGTCTGGTTCTATCAGAGTTTACCCACACTATGAGGACCGATCCGGTCCTCACAGCATGGGTTATATACACACAAAAGTATCACAAGAGCTTTATCCTTTGGAGAAAATGTAATCTTATGTCTCCTATTTAATCAATCTGTTCCGCTCGTTCACGATCACTCACACCACTTGCATACATTGGAAGTGAGACCATATATTCCTAATAGATAATCCTGACAACATCAGTTGTAAAAAAGTACAAAGTCAATTTATTGATTAAAAAACAGTTAAAATTCACAAATAATCCTGAAGACAATAATACATAACATCATCGCTATCTAACACACAATTATGACGAAACATTTAGACAACCTGATTGCATATTATAAAAACCAATATAGTAAATAAAAAAAAGGAAAGAGAGAGTACATATCACAAGACACACAACCCCATGTCATAAGTAGCGTACACATCCGTAAGGAGAAACTTTCAGGGCTAGTGCCGGGTATTGTCCAATTCATAAAATACTCCTTGGTCTAGCCACTTGACAGATTGTGTACTTTTCAGCGAGGCGTCGATGCGTTTCGATGGACTCTTATAACACCATCTTTTTCAAGACAAAAACTTTTGTGGACTCTCAACAAAATATATATAAAAATGATACACAAATGAACAATTAAAAACCTCAAATAATTCTACAAATGACAGGAGGATGATTAACTGAATATAAAATAATCCTGCTGAATGATTAGAAATCAGAGCTGATATTATATAATCTAAAACCTGACGATAGAAGGTAAAAGTAGACTCTTCCGATAAAAAGCAGATTAAATTGGATGCATCACTCTATCTAACACCCGTGGCATACAAAGTTGCTGGCCGGATCGCTGGCTCTGAAAGTAGCCAAACATAAGTCCTTTCTACACGGAAGCGGATGATTATGAATATCCTCTATCCCTTTAAATCGAATGTGCTGGTTCTGGTCCCCCTTTAATAATTAAGGTTTGTATGGCTGCACGCTTCTGCGTGAAATCGTGTTCCGCTTTTCTTACCCGATAGGTTACCCTATTGGTTACTATATTGGTTTTTATAATATGCAATCAGGTTGTCTAAATGTTTCGTCATAATTGTGTGTTAGATAGCGATGATGTTATGTATTATTGTCTTCAGGATTATTTGTGAATTTTAACTGTTTTTTAATCAATAAATTGACTTTGTACTTCTTTACAACTGATGTTGTCAGGATTATCTATTAGGAATATATGGTCTCACTTCCAATGCATGCAAGTGGTGTGAGTGATCGCGAACGAGTGGAACAGATTGATTAAATAGGAGACATAAGATTACATTTTCTCCAAAGGATAAAGCTCTTGTGATACTTTGGTATATTACCCTATTCCTTTGGATAGAAGGGGTTCCTCTTAATTTTTGAATAAATTATATACACACACACACACGCAGACACACATACACACAGACACACACTTATCACTTATTATGTATAGTAGTCAGTGTTAATGTTGTGATAGTGCTGGTGCCAAATTTGGCATCTTTTTTAAAATATAAAACAGGATAAACGTTTTCAAACTTCATGCCCCCCGATTTAGCCTCTCCTCGCTATTGCTTTCTCACCCACCTCTATATTTTTAAATGTTATATATATATTTTTGTAAGTATAATTCAAATGAAGCACCCTCTCATTTATTTTCGGTTTGACCTTTAAAATGTAGAGCAACAATATAAGTGTGCACAGGTTTCTCGTGACTGAATAAAACAAAATATTATTTCATGAAAATTATGGCTTTCTCATGCTCACTTGCGTCATGCAAAGAGAGTAATGTGGGAAAAGTATTTTGCAAATATGACTTTGTGTGAATATGTCACTACAAAGATAGATCTGGGAAAAAAATCAGTCAAGGTAAAATTTTACAGGAAACGTTTTCTGCAAACACTTATGCTGAAGCATAACTTTGGAAAAAGGTTTGCTGGGAAACATTTTCAGTTTAACAAGTGTCTTTAGGTATTCAACTGGTGAATTAATTCTGTGAGTATGCCCAGTAAACAAAATGATAAAGGCACATAACCCAGTAAAACCGTGCCTGTAGGAAAGGTTACTCCTTATTTCCGTATATTTTATTTGGATCACGTTTTTATTAGTGGTTTACAAGGTTTTCTTTTTAAGGTAGTAGAACAAAGTAAGTTAACTCACCTCGGCGCCTACCACTGTTGAAAACTGCGACAAAGGCATTTCTTTCGTACAGTATTAAACAGATAACGATGTGACTTAGTTCTGTATTTTACTGGTACTACGTCATTTTGGGTTATACCTCAGCCTATATGTCTATTTAGGCAGCCTCTGTAGCTTGCTTCTTTCCCCCTGGGTTTGCAGAGGCTCAATGATCCCTTGCTTTGCCACAGATGAAGGGGCACAAAAAAAGAAGTGGAAGAGCCAAAGAGTAGATCAATTATAATCCATCCAGTAATGGTCAGGATGTTCACACTACTTCCCACCTGCCTTTCCATGACTCTCCTGGTTTCAAAGTTTCAGATCAGGAACATGCCCTCAATAGCGACTCTATTCAAGGTTGCTCCTATGTTACCTGTAGCCTGCGCCCACATTCTGTGTGTTATTAGTCCTACCACCCTCCTGAATAATAAAACACCCTCGTAAGAATAATAAAAACACCCCGTAGATTTACACTACCCCCGGGCAGGAATTAGAAGTAAGCGGCTGCTCCTCTGCATATTTGTCACAAAAGAAAGAAGCACAAACTCTGCGCCATTATGATGGAAAGAAAGATTACAAAAATAGAGAGTGAGAAGAGAACTCGGTCACTTTCCCTTTTAGATGCAACAAGCAATGAAAATGAGCACACTGCCATAATCTGTTACCTATTTAAGAACCGTCACCCACTAACATAGTTAGTCTCATGCTTCGTCATTGGGTTCCCACCCGAGACACCTAGTGCATTAAGGGTGCGCTGCAATGCCTGATTACAGCAGAGCAGGTTTATTTTTTAATCTCAAGTGAGGAAAAGGGTCATTTAAAATTGCCTCAGGTTACCAACCAGTGAAAGAATTTTTAATAATGGTGACCATGGACAAGTTTAAAAAAACAGTGTTGGGTGTGCTCCGAAATGGTAATGATCTCTTACATCCTCAGTCTACATGTTTCAGCCATAATATTTCAATGCCGCCGGGGTCAGTTTAGCTTTCTTCAGGACCAATGTCGCAAGCGCTCTAAGTCATACGATCTAGTTATAGCAACTCAACAAGATGATGGACGGAATGCTGAAACTCATCCCCAGTCACAGGTCTGAGTTTAATCCATCGTTCTTTTGCTCACCATGCCACCCCAGTTTGAACCCAGCCATATGCAAATCAGTCTTGACCCTTCTCCCCATGAGAAAAGTCCATCCCGAACTGCCAGGCCGGGTCCTCCCTGGACCGGAAACAAGCATCCTGGGACCAGGATCGAGGTTTCACCCCTCATCAACCAAGCTAGCTTGACTCCAGTGGCACACAGAGCATGGGACCAACTTCTGGGCATACCCGTCCCACTCGGGGTGACAAATGCAAAAAGAACAATTGATGGACAGAATGGTGACCAATGTCAAAGATTCACCACAGTACAGCGATCTGGGCCTAAATCCATTGTTTTTTTGCTCCCCATTTTATTCCAGTTTGAACCCAGCCATATGCAAATCAGTCTTGACCCTGCTCACCGTGGGAGCAGTACAGCCCGAACTGCCAGGCAAGGTCCTCCCTGGACCAGAAACAAGCATCCTGGGACCAGTTTTGAGGTTTTATCCCTCATCAGCCAGGCTAGCTTGAATCCTGTGGCATACAGAGCACAGGACCCACGTCTGGGCATACCTGTCCCACTCGGGTGACAAATGGAAAAAGAACAATTGATGGACAGAATGTTGAACATTGTCAAACATTCACCCCGGCACTGAGATCTGGGCCTAAATCCATCGTTTTTTTGCTCCCCATGCCATTCCAGTTTAAACTCAGCCATATGCAAATCGGTCTTGACCTTGCTCCCCATGGTAACAGTCCAGGAACTGCCAGGCCAGCCCTACCTGGACTGGAAACAAGCATCCTGGGACCAGTTTCGGGGCTTCACTCCATATCAGCCAGGTTAGCTTGACTTCAGTGACATGCAGAGCACGGGACCCACGTCTGGGCATGCTCGTCCCACCTGAGGTGACAAATGCAAAAAGAACAATTGAGGGACAGAATTTTGACAAATGTCAAACATTCACCCTAGTACAGAGATCTGGGCCTAAATCCATCATTTTTGGCTCTCCATGCCATTCCAGTTTAAACCCAGCCATATGCAAATCGGTCTTGACCCTCCTCCCCATGGAAACAGTTCAGCCCGAACTGCCAGGCCAGTCCTCCCTGGACCGGAAGCAAGCATCCAGGAACCGATTTCGGGGTTTCACCTATCATCATGAGGAGCAGGTTCATAACTGATTTGCATATGGCTGGGTACAAACTGGGGTGGCGTAGTGAGCAAAAACACAATGGATTAAATCCAGATCTGTTGACTGGCGGTGAATGTTTGCATTGTTCAGCATTCTGTCCATCATCTGTTCTTTTTACGTTTCAATATTATGGCTGAAACATGTAGACCGAGTATGTAAGAGATCATTACCATTTTCGAGTACATCCACCACTGCTTTTTAAAACTTGCCCAAGGTCAGCATTTTTAAAAATACCTTCATTGGTTGGTAACTTCGAGGCAATTTTAAATCACCTTTTTCCTCACTTGAGATTTTTTTAAAACCCACTCCGCTGTAATCAGGTGTCGCAGCACATCCATGATGCACTAGGTGTCTCAGCTGGTAACCCAATGATGAAGCATGCCACTAGCTATGTTAGTGGCTGGTGGGTTCTTTTAAAAAACCAAAGGGTTTTCCTACACAGGTGTGTGAAGGACACCTCAAATAGGTAACAGATTATGGCAGTGTGCTCGTTTTTCATTGTTTGTTCCCTTATGATGGGGGACATTTCTCACTTAGCCATTCTGTTGACTGACTTTTAATCTTTACTGAAATGAACTGTTCCAGTTTACACTCTGGCATTGTGAGTGAATGGCGGAATGTAAAGTGTGAGTGAGTGAACGTTGTAGTGTTTTTCGAAATATGCAAAATGTGCAAACATCGTGTGTAAATTGTTTATGATGGATAGTGTTTTTAATGATGCATAATCGTAACAGATGAACTGACGGTGTTGCACCTGAAACAAGTTATCTAGGCTCATTAATCTAATTAGAAGTGTGAATACTGCTATGACTAGTTATGCCACATTTTCGTGTGATACACCATTACTTTTTTTAAATGGATGTCGTTTCTGGTGTTCTGTTCAACCTGCTCATGCTCATTCCCCCTCCCAATCAGTATCTCACTGCAAAGCCATCTTTCCCCTTGTTTCCGCGGAGCATCAAGTGAATGACACAAATGTATTAAGCGATACATAGCATTGTTGAAAAGCGTGCATTGTGAATGAAGCTTCCATCGTTTACCTAAAGTATCATTTTCAAGGAATTCCATTGGAAGTTCATCTGAAAATGTGTTTGTGATAATTCTATAAGCCATTATTTAGGAAATGTTTAATTTGTATTTTACATCTCTGAAGTGCAGTTGCTGAGGAAGCAAGTAGAAGATTTCTCTTACCTTAAGGGTTAGTGCTAAACAATTGCATAGTTTTAATAATGCTGTTTCTGATTTGCCAGTGTGACCTTAACCATGATCTTGCCATGCTGAATTTGCAGAATCTATTAATAGCTTGTGTGATTTGTCTATAAAACCACAGAGATTCTGTCTTGGGATTCTTTTGCCATTTTCCTCATAGGCATCTAGTCACACTGTCAGTGCTCTTTATGAGTTGACACTTTGAATTTTTGCTAAGATTATGCCTAACTAGGGATTATATAGTTTTATGATTTTTATAATTTGGCCTTCATGGCAATTCATGCATTTTTCCTCTGTACCACTTTTTTGACCATTCTGTCATAAATACAATTTTTGCTCTATCTTTGATCTAGAACTCGGTCCTTTGTGCGCCTAATATTTTATTCCATTTAACTCTGCTAAATTGTATTTTCCTTAGTGAGGAGTGTAGCCTTTAACTGTTACATCAACTGGAGACTCTGGAGCCAAATGTTTGAGGTGTTCAAGGGATTATTGGGGGATGACTTCCACATGAATTATTGGAGTGTGAGGTAGTGAATGTTCGGGTGAATTGTGAGTAAGTGAATGGGAGGCGTGTGAGTGAGCAATTGTTGCAGTATGAGCAGAGCATGAGCGAGCATAGTGTAAGTTAGCGATTGACTGGTGAATCAATGAATTGGGTAGTGTGAGTAAATAAGTATAAATGAGTGCTTGGGTGAAGTGAGAGTGAATGAATGAGTGAGAATGAGATAAAGAATGAAGAGTGCGTAAATGAGTGCAGTGTGAATGAGTGAATAATTGTGTGGCGTGTGACAATAAGTGAGTCAAGCATTAGTGAGTGAGTTAAAAGGTGGAGTGTAAGAAAGCCTGAGGGCTTTTATCCAGAGGAGTGTGAGTGTGCTTCCGTTTAACCTTCTTAGATCCAGGATTGTCCAAGAAACAAGTGCCTATGCTCTGTATTTAGAGATGAGTGAGAAGAGGAGCAGTGGCTGTTCTGGAGGCCAGGGCCAGCGAGTTGTACAGATTTCTTGTCTCAATATTTAAGGAGTGAAAGTAGTAAGAAGGCAGTTTGTCTTTGTATGAGTAATTGTGGGTAGAAAGAGTCTGCATTGCTGCTCCTGTACCTTTTGCGGATACAGTCCTTTTCAGCAGAGATTTGCAGGCAGAGCATCATCACCAAACCAGTTACTCATTAGACAATAAAATGTGATATCTACATTGTGCTTTATTCACATTGGCTATTTTATCTCTTCTATTCAGGTAGTGCTGATTCTATACTGTAATGTTATATTCTATATGCCATACCTAACTCTCTTTCCTAAGCTACACACTCTCAGCAGATCAATGTAGCACTTACCAACTCCCATGACTCATTGTTGCACAGCATTACAAGTGGGCATGTAGAAAACATAGAAGGAGCATGGTTACAAGGAAATGTGGGAACTAAGTATACTGGGCCTGGCAGAATGCCGTTCAAAACCCAGAATTCAGAAAAATATAATCGAGATAAGAGATCTAGATAACACACCTATTCCCATATCTAAAGAAACGATCAGGCTACCCATTTCCCTCTGTGATACACCCTGTAGAGACAACCCAACACATATCAACTCCACAAGGGTTTTGAGGGCAGGGTGCAAGACCTGCCCCTCCCCAGACATCTACAGGGAAATCCTACAAGCATTCCTCACCACAGTTACTTGTTGGGCTAGGCCATGCCCTCAGGCATCCTCCCCATGAAGCCCTACTTTGTGGATAAATCCAAAACACCAGACAAGCTCTGCACCAAAGTACTAAGAAACCAAGAAATTGATGAATGTGTGCTGCACAAAAACCATGTTACCTTACTTTACACAGCCTACAATCTGCCATTGTTTGTTGTTGCTTTGAATCCTAACTCCCCTACAAGCCATTCTATTTGGTATTTCAGAGGGCACTGTAGACTCAGTGAGATGTATACATGTGGATCTCATCGAACAAATAGGGATGGCTTCTTCTTGCCTTTGACCATCTCTGTCATCTCCTCTCCAGCCTCCTTCCACTCTGAAAGGCTACCGCTGCCTACCCTGACACAGTAATGTGGCATAGGTGAACAGGAGCCACTCCTGGAAATGGCTTTGGATTGAACCTTTGGGAGGCCTAAGGACAGCAATATCCTGTGGAGTTATTACACAAGCAGGACCGGTAAAAAAGTTGCTCTATATCACAGTGAGACCACAACAGGGAATCATATATAGAATTATATATGAGTAACTGTGAATAACGGAGGTGTTTTTCAATGAAAGGATATGAGTAACATCAAATAGACAACAAGAGTGACGGTCGCGTTGTCTTTGGTTTTGCTGAGAAGCTCAAGATAGAAATGCATCCCTTTTAATTCACAGTTAGCTGTCAATAGTTTTATAACTGCATAGTTGTAAATGTACTAAGCATGACCTGATGTTCTGCACACACGTTTATCTCCTTTGGCATTAGGCTCTTATCCCATATTAAAATCTAAGAAAGATGCCTGCACTGCCGTCCACCCAACTGCCCTTGACAATACCTTCTCAACCAAATATAAACAAATCACATACCTGCCGTTCTGCCAACCTCCCCGTCACCCCTGAGTAATATCTTCACCCTTCCACCAGGTCTGGAAAGGTATTTTATTCCACCGGGTAATTCCCCAGTGGGCTGTAGCTTTTGGAGGCGGGCTTTGAAAGCCTGTGGCTCTGTCACTTTACTCAGCTCTCAAAATTAACTGCAGCAGACAGGGGGGACTTCAAAAAAAGCGGGAAAGAGAGGGAGGGACAAGAGAGAGATGCAGAGAGAGTGAGAGACCAGACTGAGAAGAAAGGGAAGAGAGGAGGGGAGAGAGAACATGGATGAATGGAAAGAGAGAGGAAAGAGCGAGCACAGGAAGGGAGTGGGGCTGGTCTGAGCATTTTCCCAGGGCTGCCTTTGGTACCCCAGTCCTGCCTTCCACTCCCTCAATATGATAATTATTACGTGGCAAAACTGCCACCCTTCTACACTAACGCCTGCATATTCCGTTTACTCAACCCTTCCCCCCAACAACCCTCCTCCCACCCCCCTTCCCCCCCCCCACAAAAACCCTGCCTATGCGGACCTGCTAGAGCCTACGGGCCTCCATTAGCGAGATGAAAGGCTTTGGAGCCTGGCGCTGCGCAGCTTTGATGTCAGAGCAGTGAAAAAACAAAGCTTGTTGTTTCACTGTTCTGATGTCAGAGCAATGAATAACCAGGTTTCAAAACTAGTGAGCTACATACATAATGGCTTCCAATAAGTCATAAATAACAGCTGCCTTATCGACAAACTTTCTATTAGAATTTATCTAAACTCATAGAGAAAATATAATTTTGAATGTTTTCAACTTTGTACCTTAAAACTGCAGAAAATCTCAATCTTTCCGCTAACCAGTCTTGTAGATTTATTTTTGTTAAGAGTTCTCATGAGATATTTAAGAACACCAGAGTCTTCGTGTTTTTTCCTTGGGAAATACACAGAAGTGTTGAACATCTGTAATGTCAGCATTAAGCAATAATGATTACCCATGCCAAATTGTAGTGTAAATCAGAAAGGTTTTAACTACGTCAATACATTATTGCAACGTTATTATTATTGACATTTTCAGTATATATTGCACCCAGCTTACAGAAAGGCCGTTTTTGCCAAGATTCAGATATTTTGCTTATTTTTTCCCCAAGCTGTATCGTATATGTTAAGCATGAATTTTTCCTGTTTGTGTAAGCACTTGCAGGCGATAAATATTATTTGTAACTCACGAACTATAGAGTAGTTGGCAGTTGCCTGCAATAAAGGTATCGAGTAACCCTGGGCGGTGAACTCCGCTCCGCTCGCTGAGTTTGTGGAGTTTTCCGCACTACGCTTTACGCAAAGCTCTCGGAGTTCCGAAAAACTCCGCTTTGCGGAGCGGAGTTTTTTTCCTCGCTCGCGTTCGTCAATGTCAAGTTGGCGAGCGCGAGCGAGGAAAATCCACCTCTCGGCAAGATTTTTCCTAGTTTGCGATTGTCAACATCAAGTTGGCGATCGCAAGCGTGGAAAATCAACCTCCCGGCGAGATTTCTCAACGCAGGCTGTCAGATTACTCATTGCGAGTGGTCGCATATGCTCGCGACCGCTCGCGGTGAGAAAGCTGCCGCTCGAGTAAAAATCTACTCGAGCAGCAGAAAAGGAAGCAGCGCTCGCTTGCGCTATGCATGGTGCCGTTTACGATGATTCGACAGTGCAGACAAGCATCTGGCACTGAAAATCATCGCGAACAGCATTTATCTAACGCACTCCGCCGCTTGCGGAGCTTCGCATAGTGCGACAGAGTTTTTTTTGCTCTTCGCGGAGTTCCGCATAGCAGAACTCCGCGAACTCCTCCCAGGGTTAGTATCGAGTGCCGGTCTCCCTCGCATTTCAGTGAACAGGTTGAACATTTTCTAAATTCAATATACGAGTTCATAAATCAACAGAGCAATGTCTGTTGCAGAAGAAATATTAAGACACATACTATTAAAACAATAATAATCAAAACCAATAAATAAGAACGAAAGAAAAGAAAGAGGAAAAAGTAGAAATGTTTTAATTTAGTATTTTAAACTGTAGCTGTTGTTATTTCCAAGAGTTGTAAACCACAGATGTAACAGTTATCAAATGTAATAGTACTCAGTGTAATGGAATCGGAAGGATGAAAGGCTTCTGTTTCCCTGCTTGGATTTGAACTAGTGGACCATAACGCCACCAAAGTGCCTAACTGGCTAAGCATGTAACTACATGCCTGTATAGAACGTATACCATCACAGACCAATTTTTTTTTTAAAACTGTGGAAATCCTAGCAACGTTAAATGGAAAAGTCAGCTATTTGGAACACACATCCTACCAATATGCAAATTGTGGAACTATTTTTATATTAATTTGAAAAATTTGACTTTTTGACTATTTATTTCTAAAAAATACTATCCAGCCGACCTTTACCGCTCAGGCTTTTTTCACTCTAATTGTTGTGATGGATGCCAAATCCTGTCATTAATCTCTATACAGATCATAGAATTTTTAGCTTAAATTACAGCCCATTTCTGCGATAAAGCAAAAGACACACAAATGATGGATGGAATGCGGAACAAATAAAACATTCACCCCCAGTCAAGAGAGCTGGGTTAAATCTATTGTTCTTTTGCTCACAATGCCACTCCAGTTTAGACCCAGCCGTATGCAAATCAGCCATGACTCTGCTCCTCAAGGGAACAGTCCAGCCCGAGCTGCCAAGCCAGGTCATCCATGGACCAGAAACAAGCATCCTGGGACCGGTTTCAACCAGGCTAGCTTGAATCCACTGGCACAGTGAGCCCAGGACCAACGTCTGGGCATACCTGGTGCACTTAGGGTGAGAAAGTAAAAGACACACAAATGATGAACGGAATGCAGAACAAATAAAACATTCACCCCAGTCAAGAGATCTGGGTTAAATCCATAATTCTTTTGCTCACCATTCCACCCAAGTGGAGACCCAGCCATATGCAAATCAGTCTTGACCCTGATCCTCATGGGAACAGTCCAGCCCGAACTGCCACGCCAAGTCCTCCCTGGACCAGAAATAAACAACATGGGACCAGTTTCGGGGTATCACCCCTCATCCGCCAGGCTATTTGAATCCAGTGGCACAGTGAAACCAGGACCCACGTCTGGGCAACCCGGTGCACTTAGGGCAAGAAAGCAAAAGACAAACAAATGATTGATGGAATGCGGAACAAATCAAACATTCGCCCCCAGTTAAAAGCATCCTGGCATATCTAGTGAACATAAGAACGATTTTTAGATTGATCAGCATTCAATAATTAATGCACATACTGAGGTCGCACACATTTTTGTCAGGTGTTCAATGTGGGTGAAGCTGGTGTGTTGATAGTCCTTGATGGTGAAACAGGACCTTGGCGGAAGCAAACCTTTTCCACGTGGACAGGAGTGAACTGGGATGAACAGGATCAGAATGGCATCCAGTCAAGAAGACGGTTTCAGTGCTCCATGCCTCTTGTAAATCCAGCACTCACTCTTCGTGGGACTACAGAGGTTCACTGTGCCGGCTTTCTTTCCCTCTCTCTTTCACTTTCTTGGGTCATGAAACTTCCCAAAAGAAAATCAAAATGTGCACTGTTTTCAAGTATGTTCAGTGAACAGTTTTTAAATGAGAAGAGGATCGTTCATGGGGACGCAGTAT
The DNA here is from genome assembly GCA_963921515.1 of Calotriton arnoldi. Taxonomy (NCBI): domain Eukaryota; kingdom Metazoa; phylum Chordata; class Amphibia; order Caudata; family Salamandridae; genus Calotriton; species Calotriton arnoldi. The sequence goes on along the minus strand of CAWUFW010003736.1, from coordinate 1,136,681 downwards.
GGCACCATCAAATTTATAAATGATCGCCAAGCAGGCAGCCATTTATAATGCATTGGCAAGAACCACTGTCACAGCAGTTCCTGTCAATGCATTTCACTGTTTAGTGCAAGGCTGCATCAGAATGATACAACTCTGCACTAAACAGTTTTCTTTTTTATTTGCAAAAAGAAAATCCTGAAACAGCCTTTTTTTTTCTTTTTGAAAATTAAAAAAAGTAAGAGTTTGCCTGGCGGTGACAGACAGTTAAAAAAGGGCTACATGGCCGCCCATCCTGTTTGGGTGGGCGGACATGTAGCCATTTCTCTGACAGCCCTTATTCCGTCGGGCCATTGGAGAGGTTTGGCTATGGCGGTAACGGAGTACCCACTGTCAAAGCCAAACCAAAGGTCCGCTCGCATTTAAATCGGACAGGCGGACCTTCATGTTAGTGGTATGTATAGTTCGTTGTGACATAGTATACATACCGCCAACATTTAAATCGTATCCTATACCTGTGTCAATATTGATGCAAAAATGCAAGCAGATGTTGTAGTTAACTGCAAAAGTACTACTAGAGTAACTTACTGACCTCAGATTTCCTAAGGCAGACCTAAACAGCTGTTATGGATATGAAATAGAATTTCCACAATTTGAGGGGTAACAAATACCTGTCAATTTTGTTTCATTTAATCTGTTAACTGTGTTCAATATTGTAGATGAAAATCTGCTTGTCGATCACCTTGACCAGTTGTTCATAATTACAGACATTGCTTTGCAGTGAATTTGCCAATAGGTGATAATTTCTAATCACCCCCACAGACCTCTAGAGTCTCCCCGAACTGCGATCTGTTACCACTTCTCTTAATTCCTATGTGACCCCTCTGGCCTGGGGATTGAAATCTGAGGTGTCAAATATAAGCTGGTAACAACCAGATTATATTTGAACAGGCTTTCTTGGAGAGGGAGTGCCTACCGACATTAATAGTGACTTGCTTGCGCCTTAGTGATGATAAGATTGAGGTTCTATTGCTGGGCAGTTGAGTGTCCAATCTTTCCTGTTAGAATTGTGACCAGTAAGGGTTGCTCACACTATGGACATAATATTGGATACCTCCTTTTTCCTTGTGATTAGAACTACACACAATTTTCCTAGGTACTATTTCCATAACTGGGACTTTGATATCCTGGGACCACCTTATAACGTTAAATCAGTTTATTGCTTTGTCTTCGCTATAGTCCTGTCGAGCAAACTATTTAAATCTTCCTCAAATGCTCAGTTACAGAATAGAAGGCTGTTCAAAACCGTGCAATCTACAATTTCCCAAAAAATATCCATATAACTGAGAGATGCACTCTATTGGACTGGACATTTTTGAAGGCAGTGTATGCTTTTCTAAGGAAGGTCAAGGTAGGCAGAGTTGTTGGACCTAATCCAAGACTGGATAAATATATGTGAGAAAGAATGAATCTGGGCATCAAATAGATTGATGTGTTTGTTCTGGCAAACTATTTGCAAACAAATTCCAACTTATCTTTTCTGATACAATTTGCTAGGATATTTCATTTAAACTCTGACCCTAAATATTTTATTTTGTTAGTGGAACTATGTATACGAGGAGGTCGGACTACAGAAGTTGCAGGAGCTTCTAACTTGCAGAGCCTGAACCTCAAATTAAATCCATTTTAATGATGGGCTCAATTCCCTCAGACGGTTAATTTTTCCTGTCTTGCCAGGAGTTATCTGTAGATTTCTACTTTTAGCCCATTCTTTTATGCGCATTTCTGTCAGCACTTTATTTATAATGCTAAGATTTGGGGCTTTAATAATTTTCCATATAGCAATAATATTTGCCACAACTTGGAATTCGGTCTGGGTTGAGAGGTGTTGGAAAGGTTGATGTTGTGTGTTTTCTCGTGAAGGGATTGAATGCTTTTTCTCTTGCTATATTTGTTTTCTGGTATTGTTTGTTGTTGTCTGTAACGCACTTTGAAGTCTAGTGTATCTGGCATTTCGGGTGCTATACAAATAATAAAGTATCAAACAAGCTAAACATAATATGTTTTTCATCACCATATCAGTGCCAAGAATAGATGCGTTAAGGTCACTCCCAAAGGGTGAGGTTGGGGAAGTAGCTATTTGGCACTTCCTCCTACACCAAAATGTGTTCAGAGAGACTGTCTTATGAGATTCTGATGAAGCATGGTGAAGGTGCACACAGTAGCGGCCCGTGGTGGGAGTGCTGCCGGGCGGTGACGTGGGGCGGGGGAGGGGCAGGGTGGGGGGTAGTAAACTATGGAATACGGCCGAATAGAGGTAAGTAGACATATAAATAAATAAAACAAATTTCGTTGCGCGCGCTGCATCGCCAAATGCGAAATATTTATTTATTTCTCTCTCTGCCTACCAAGTGCTGCCCCTATTGCTTTTTAAGAGGACACTCGCCCACTAGGGTTACTAGTAGCATGCTTCATCATTGAGACCTCACTCCAATACAGTTTGTATCTGGGGAAGCTCAACCTTGGTAGTCAAAGGTGCTCTTTGTATTTTATTGTGGAGGGAACCGAATATACAATGGCCTAAAGGTCTCTGGTTAATCTCTATAGTTTATTCTGGGAACCTTTGGCAAAGTTAATAACCAAGGGGGCTTCCAGAGGGCCGCTGCCAACACTCTAAATATTTCCGATTCATTTAAGGAAATCAGACTGCTTTAAAAAAAAAAAAGAGAGTTTCTTTATTTAAATGCAATCACAGAGATGATGGCCTGCTGACCCTTGCAGTCCCACAATCCCATTGGAGTGAGTTGCACTTTGCAGCCTACCTAGTGAATATCAATTAGGTAGGTATGATTGTGGGGTTCTCCAATTCAGAATTATCAACCTATTAGTAAATAGGCTGGTCCTTAAAGTTCAATACTAGTCACAAATTACAGCCACATATTGCGACCAATATAATGGTACATCTGGTCCAAGCTTTTCAAAAGGAGGGAAGAAATCAGTGTGTGCGGCCCACAAAATGTGTACATAAATCTTCAATTTTTTGTATTATTCTGTGGTCCGTTATTCGTATTAATGGTGATGTTAGATGAAAATGTATAACTTCGGATCTCAGAGTAGAATGTCTTCGGTATGATATGCTTCATTGCTTTGCCTACTACACTCTGCTGATACTGTATTGATTTTTAAGCATGCCAGTCTTTTTAATACATTACAATATAAGGATTTTTACTTGATGACCGGAAGTTTGACTAAAATCGCAATCCCTATTGTCTTCCCTTACGTATAATATGGTTAACTACTTTGAGGCAAGTTACAATGGATGCTGGTTATGGAGTCACTTATGTTACTTAGTCACTTGTATTAGACTGTGGCCCTTTGGCAAGGACATTGATTTGTAGCAAATTTCATAGACAGCCTCTAGAAATAGGTCCTCTGAACATTGTTATACAATTGCTACCCAAAGTTGTAGCCTTATATTTTGGTCACTTTTTCTACTTGAGCATTTGTTCTTGCAGTTGTTCTTTCTAAAATGAAAATCCTTTCAAACAAGCAAATCATCTTCAGATCTGTCATTTTAAAATGTCACCTAGAAGCTGAAACAATTTAGCATGAACAGGGTTTTAGAAAAAAAGGAGAAACCTTTATGTAGTCCAGGGCGGTGGTGGGGGTTACTTTTTGGTGACCTTTATGATTATTATCAATTTTTAATTAAATTGGCCGCCATAACATTCCATAGGATGTCCTGAAATGTTTGTGGTATTAACTATGCTATTAAAAGATGAAATATGTTAACCTAAGTTGGATAGCAGAGAACTGGTATTTTGTGTTAAGGGAAATTCATCAATGTAAGCGTAGAAGTATTCTTGGGCTGAATTAAAATTCGATAACTGCAGAGCAGCTAGCCCGATCATACAAACCACTGTTGCTAGAGAGGTCCAGAATGATGTTTATCTCAAAGCCAGATTGGAGAGTCATTATTGTGTCCCAATTACAAACCAATATCGTTAATAAACATGGAGTCATCGCCCTTGACAAAACTGTGCTGTCGGAGTATGCAAGGTGTCATCAGAGAACTGGCTCAAAGTGATCAAATGGAATTTGTCATGGGCCATCACAGTTTTGACAAAAAACAAAATAATCAGGACAAAGTATATGGAACTTACTTCTGTAAAATCGGCAACATTTGATTATAAAGACATACTTAACCTTTTGAATGTTGTATTTCAAATAACGTTTGAGGCAAAGTGTTTTAAAGAAATTCTGGCACTTCATGATTGGATGCAACCTCAAGTAATATCAGGTTGTCAATGTTTAGACAAAATGACCATTATGCAAGATTAATACCATAGCCCTGAATGCTCAATAACTGTATGTATTGTAAAGCTTAGTTGGCCTCGGGTCCCCTTTATTATCTATATACTTAATACCCATTGCGAATCGAAGGAGTATATTATATGTTTGTTTGTTAGCACAATCACCTAATGCTCAATAGCTGTATATTGTGCAATGTCCTGCAGATTCCCGGTCCCCTATGTTTGTTATCCATATATTATATATCTCTTTTGTACGTAATGACACATTCGAATGCTTGTACACCACCTCATCCATTTATGTTTTTATACTGTATACTGTAAAGCGCTCTGATACCCTCGTGGGTCACGTTCGCGCTATATAAAACTTTATAAATAAATAAATAAATATCCTCGCTTACATCTTCTTTTCAAAATTTAAATTGCAATATTGGCTACTCTTTCTTGAGACTAGATTCTACTATCAAGGAGGTGAGAGGGCTCAAACAATAAATTAAATACACTGGGCCCGATTTACAAAGGTGAATTCTGTTGTAAACATAAATTTATGACCAAATGTATCTTATTTGAACCTGATGCGATTTCACAAAGAGATTCTTTCAGGAACAGTTAAATTCATCTAAGAGTGAAGATGTGAGCGCAGAGAAATTTCATTCGAAAATACCACTTAGGAAGGAGGGAAGTGGGCATTCCAAAGGGTGGTTTACCTCGAACGTTTTGGAATGCCTACAAACGTGTATGTTTTTGGACATAAACAAGATGAGAACAGACCAATTTCCATCATAAAAACGGAGATTTACTCCAGCAAAGGGATGTCCTTTTATGATAGAAAGGAAAACATTCAACTTTTAGATCTGTGGAGGTGTAGTAGAAGGGCTTTCTCCACTTGGAAAATGCTTTCCACACATAGAAAAAAAGAAAAGAGCTTACTTTTGCATAGGGGGTTCCATTCCTCCCTTGCAGGCTTCTGCACTATGGAGAACTTCATACAGAGGCATACGAGCCACTGGGAATAGTCTGATGACATTTCAAGATGTACTACTGGAAAGATGCACCTGGTGTCACTTTCTAGGAGGCCTTCTGGGAATGCTTGTGAATTCATAAAAGTAGAAATCAGCATCTGCACATAAATATAAATCTAGGGGTGCAGATTTACTACTTTATCAGAACACAACTGTAGGAATTCTTCCTCACAAATGTAACAGTTACTGTGAACAGGTTGTCAGTAGCGATCAATACACACTTGTGTTCCTCTTTACTGGCATAAATTAGCAAAATAGAAATTCGGGCGGGCGTGGCTTAGTGTGCAACCAATATGGCCGCGCTGTTTTGAGCTCCGTCGGACCACCGGTGCGGACGCTCTTTTTACAACGATGTTCGGGTGATTTTTGATCACCAATCCACAGCATTGTTGGCGGAACAGCTTAGGAGCATTTGGGACAGCTCGTTGTTGATCCACACGGCTTCCCTGGGTGCAACGCGGCTCGGCGATATTCTCCTCACGTCAGTGTTTCAAAATGGCGGTCGGCACGGAGGTCTTGTCGTTTCAGGGTCTGAGGACATAAATTCAATTCTTTTTCCTGCTTGGACTTCTGAATCATTACCCTGGCGCTGCATGAGGTATTGTCATGTCCAATTTTATACCTCTCTATATCAGGACCTGAGACTTTTGTGGGGTCGCTACTTCATTTCATCAGCACTTTCACAATATGGAGACCGCTGACTTGACTCTTTTAGGAATCATAATCCCTAATTAGTAGCCTTCTACTCATCTGGCTGTACTTCAGTGGGTCTATATTATCATATGAGCAGCATGACTTTTGTTCAATTTTAAGCTCTGGTGCCTGTCCTGGTTTTTGCTGGTCATGCAGAGTCTACTTAATTCTGCTCTCTATAATTCACGTTGGCCGGCCCTTTCTAATATGTCAGCTACCTGTGAACGAATTGTCATTGAAGTCTTAGTGCTTGTTGATTTTTCACGCATTTTATAGACGAATTGGCTTTCGGTCTCTCAGGCATTAATACTTCGTTCTCTCCTAAGTAATTTTTGACAGTACTCTGTGCTCATTACGCAACAGCTACGCACTTTCAGGCAGTTGGTGTGTCTACTGTGTTTATTTCCAATGGAAGAAGGCATGGGTGTCACTTTCAAGGACAGAGATTCTAAGGGGAATCTGAAGAGGTCTAAACAAAATTCACCCACCCCGGAGTTACCAGCTAAGGGTAATTTGGACCCTGCTTCGACCTTAGACACTATACTACTCAAACTTAATTCAGTTCATGATATAGCACAGAGTACCAAAACGAATGCAGACTTGCTTCAAATTGAGGTGGCGGCAATTCGAAATGACCTCAAAAATCTTTCATTACGTGTCTCCAATGCAGAAACACGAATAAGTACTGTTGAGGACTTCACGAACAAGCAAGCTAAACATGTTCAAAGTTTCGAGCGCTCTTTGGCTTCATTAAGGAGAGACCTGACTGAACAGGAACACAGAAATCGTAGAAGTAACCTTCGTATTTTTGGTTTACCGGAGGATTGTGAGAAATCTGCTCTTTCAGTGTTGGATTTTTGCTTACTTGGATCCCTACTGTTCTGAACATTTCATTTCACAAGGATTTTGAAATAGAACGTGCTCATAGAGTTCCCACTTTTAAGCCTAAAACGTTATCTTCTCCAAGACCGTTGATCTTTAAACCTCTGCGCCATCAACACACTGATTGTAGCCCAAATGAGGAAGATTAAAACATTACAATGGGAAGGTCACAGAATATCAATATCACAAGACTTTGCCAGAGACACCGTCATTCGTCGGAAAGGTTTCTTGAATCTACGCAGAAGACTCATAGATATGAATATTCCATTTTCCTTTGCAGGTCCTTCACGATTCAGAATAACTTTCAGAGGTGGCCCACAGATCTTTTTTTTAAATTTTTTTAAAGTTTTCAAAAAAACCTTTATTGACCAAGTTGCATAAACAAATTACATTCTTGCACTGAATCAAAGCGCCATACACATGAGTACCATTGAAAATCACAAAGAGTACCAATAGTACAAAACATCAGAGAACGACAGCATAGCGAATATTATACAGGCACTTTCGGACAATAAACAGTCATTGATATAAAGCGCATAAATCTCGGGGAAGGGGCTGGCCCTGCTGAGAAGTAGACGGGACAAGGAGGGGAGGCCGATTGCTATCCTACACCGGCGGCCGCCGCGGGCGGGGCGCCGGCGGGGAGCGCGGGAGAGGAAGCCAGGCGCTGGGGGGAACGAGCAAGGAGGTATGACACAAGGGGCCCCCATATGTCAAGTGGGCGAGATCTAGCTGGCATAAGGTCCCAGAATTCAGACAAAAGGGTCTGACAGCGCGATGCATCTTCGAGCCATTGAGCGAATTTAGGTGCAGGTTTGCGACCTCAACACATAGAAACCATACGCCGTGCGAGGACAAGCAGCATGGCGATGAGACGGCGGGAAGCGTCCGGGCAGAATTTGACAAAGCCGAGGAGGCAGAGCGGGGGGTCAGGCCGTACCAGCGAGGAGGTGATTTCTGACACAGCCGAACAGACCTCGCGCCAGTAATCGGCGACCTTGGGGCACAACCAGGCAAGGTGAGCGAAATCCACCACAGGAGCAGAACATCGTAGGCACCTGTCACTGGGGGTAGATCCCAGCTTATGCAACTGAACGGGGGTACGGTAGAGCCTATGCAAGTATTTAAAATGGATAAGGCGCAGACGATAGTTAGGGGACAGTCGCTTAGTTTGCGCACAACAGTATAGCCAATCAGCTTGAGAGATGTCTATGCCAAGGTCCTCGCCCCATGCCACACGAGCGCGATCAGTGGAGATGGAGGTATCCGCTAGCATGAAGGCGTATAGTTTGGTTACCAACTTCCAAGGGGATGAAGACGAATAAAGAAACTCGAGAGCGGTCAATGAGGCAGGAGGCAGAGGGAACCCAGGGTGCCGCTCCCTGCAAATAGCCCTCAGTTGATAAAAAAGCAGAGTGTCCATGGGGCCGGAGTCCTCAGCCAGGGAATAAAACATACTCTCCGGATAGAGATCCGCGACCGTAGTCAGTCCCAGGCGAGTGGCATGTTTAGCCATGCCGGAGGGTTGGAGAGGAGGAAAAGCTGGGTGCCAAACTATCGGCATCGAGTTTGCCGAAAGCAAGGGGGCACCGGAGAACCGGCGGAGTCCCTCCCAGGCCCAGCGCAAGGTCTCAACTGTATCTATCTCAGTGCGGGGGAGTTTGGCCGGGGCAAACAGGGCAGTGGTAAGCGGCCACGGGGCAGCAAGATCCGCCTCGACCGCCACGTGCAGCTGGAAAGGAGTGGGGTGAAGCCAAAAGTGCAAGAAACTGGCCTGAGCACACATTGCATAAAGATTGAAGTTAGGGGCGCCGAGGCCGCCACTTGACATCGGAAGGGTGAGAACGTCATACGCGATCCTGGGTTGCTTGCCGGCCCAGATTAGAGAGATGATCAACGAGCGAACCCTGCGAAAAAAATGGGCGGTGAGGGGAACAGGTAGGTTCAGAAATAGATATAAGAATTTTGGGAGGACGACCATCTTGGCAATGGCTATTCGACCAGCCAACGAAAGGGGCAGCCGGCTCCAAAGGGGGATCTTCGACTCAAGCCAGTCAACCGCACAACCGAAATTAGCCCTCCAGAGTTCGTCCACGTCCCTACTCAGCCAGACTCCTAAATAACGAGTGGGACCGGACGCCCAGACAAAAGGATATTCCGTGGTGAAAGGAGTGGTGGCGTCCGTGAGAGGGAACAGGATCGACTTGGTCCAGTTGACCTGTATGCCTGAATAGCCCCCAAATCGTATGATCTCGCGTACTAGAGGACTAAGATGTTCCTGGGGATGACGGACATATAAAGTAATATCGTCGGCATACATAGAGACCAGGAGGGCGCGTGCCGCAAACCTGATTCCCCTCTGGGTGTGGTGTTGTCGGAGTCGGGCCGCCAGTGGTTCCATCGCGATAGCGAAGAGCATAGGTGAAAGCGGGCATCCTTGGCGGGTGCCACGTCCGATAGAGATTGGATCTGATACCATGCCATTGATCCGTAGCCGGGCGGAGGGGAGAGTGTACAATAATGAGATTTTACGAATAAAAACCGAACTGAAACCGAGACGTGGGAGGATAGCGAATAAGAAGGGCCATTCCAGGGTGTCGAAGGCCTTGGTGGCGTCGAGTAGAGCGGCCACCGCAGGAAGCGCTGGGTTAATTTGATGCAGGACGGAGAAGATGGTCCGAAGATTATGGGAGGTTGCCCGGCCCGGTATGAAGCCGGACTGATCTGGACGGGCGATAAGCGGCATGAGGGGGAGAAGACGCGACGCAAGCAGCTTGGCCCAGATTTTGTTATCAATATTGATGAGGGACAGGGGGCGGTAGGAGTCACGCAGTTCGGGGGGTTTGTCCGGATTTAGAAGAAGGGTCAGCATGGCCTCGCGAAGCGAAGGCGGAAATTGGCCACTCTCGAAGGACTCATTATACATGGCGGCCAGATGCGGCACCAGAAGTGGAGCGAAAGTCTTATAAAAAGAAGCGGGCAAGCCGTCCAGACCAGGGGCCTTGTCACCGAGCATACCATTGATGGCGGCTAGTATTTCCTCTTTAGAGAAGGGCTCGTCTAAATATTCCCGGTGGTGGTTTTCGAGCCATAATAGCTTGAGGGTATCGAAATATTGGTCGAGGGCCTCGCGCGGAGGGGCGGATCCCGCAGTGTACAATTGCATATAAAAGTCAGTGAACCGCGCCCTGATCTCCTCGGAAGAGGTGGTGTGAGCTGGGCCACCGTCCTGGAGTGCCATGATGTAGGAAGCAGCACGGGCCGGGCGGAGAAGGTTGTCCAAAGTCTTACCTGGCCGGTCGCCCTCGCAGAAGCGGCGCACCCAGGCCTCCCGGCCAAGGAATGATAGTTCTCTGTTGGCCTCCTTAGCGAATTCAGTATGTTTCTCGCGAAGACGGGCGAGTGTAGGCTAGGGGCAAGAGCGTGAGAGGCATCCAAGCTCTTAATTTCAGACTCCAGCTTATGTAGAGTATTGCGGATGGAGCGTAGGACCCCGGACTGTTTAGAAATACATGCGCCACAAATGACGACTTTGAAAACCTCCCAGAGAGTGGAAGGGGAGTCCACAGAGCCCTCATTTAGCTCAAAGTAGTTGTTAATCGTGGTCTGGATCTCGTCACAAAAAACAGAATCACGCAAAGCATTAGGGGGTAGCCGCCAGGAGAAAGCACGTCGGGGGGACAGAGGTAGGCGGAGACCGAGCTGAACTGGCGCGTGATCTGACAGAGTTCGCGCCATGTGATCAACGGAGGTGAGCCAGGAGAAAGTGTCAGGAGTGGAAATCCAGAGATCCAACCGGGACCAACATCCATGGGTGCCAGTGACACATGTGCCCTCACGGGCCTCGGGATGTGTGTGGCGCCAAGCGTCGAGCAAGGAGTTCTCGGTGAGGATGGAGTTTAAGATCGCCGCGGCGCAAGGATGGGAGGCATGAGGGCCAGAGCGATCCAAGACGGAGGATAGTGTAACATTAAAGTCCCCACCCCAGAGGAGTGCAGCGTGGCCGAGTGATGAAATGTGGTGCCATACCTGCGCAAAAAAATCCGGGTCATCTGTGTTGGGGCCGTAAACAGCAGCGATCGTGAGGGGTTGGGCCTGAAGGGAGCCGTGGAGGATAACAAATCGCCCTGCGGGGTCGGTTATAGCGTGAGAGGTTTGCCAAGGGAGCCCCCTACGTATGAGGATAGAGACCCCTCGAGAGTAGTTGGAATAGTAAGAGGAGTGGGACTCTCCCCAATGCCAGGAGTGCAGTCTGGCAGCAGATGCAGGAAGCAGGTGGGTCTCTTGTAGCAGACAAAGGTCCACCTTGTGCCGGACCAGATGTGCATGGACAAGTCGAGCCTTGCGGTGGTCGTTGAGACCCTGAATGTTCCATGTCCAACAAATAATGTCAGTCATTCAGACAGGGCGTGGAGAATAATCAAACACAATGAGGTGAGTAGGCCCTGGACCTTCGTGCGGGTACCTATGGTGGTGTTAAACAACCGAGATAGCGGTGTGCAAGACATCAGTGAATGGGATACACAAAGACAATTGAGCGCTAACACAGGAGAGGAAGTGGCAGCAGTTGCCATGCGCGGTGGCGTGGCGTCAGAAGAGCAAATGTGGCAGTGTAGAAAAATGCATCGAAACAGTGCTGGAGCAACATAGTCAAGCATGCAATACGTCATCAGAATGCAGAATAACCAAAACAGATTAGCCTCAGAGGGAGGCCATAACACCCCGAGAAACCCCCCCACCCACCGCCCACACCAACCCCCCAAACAGGTTGAGAGACCACCCAAACCCGCCCTAGGGAACTACAACTGGGAAGGGGTAAGTCAGTAACCAAAGTGGGAATCATCCTGCGGGGGCATGGCAGCGCTCGGCATACGCCCCTGTCGAAGAGACAGGGTTGCCAAGCCAACATTGAACAGCAGATGACCAGATAATAGAGTCTTGCAAAGGTCCATTTAGCCCTGGTCCCTCAGCAAACCACCAAGAGCCGTGTATTGCAAGTTAAGCCTGGTGGGGTCTTCGGGCCTGGAGCCAAAGTGGATAACAGAGTACAGCTAGCAACGCAGAGTAGGATGGAGTCAATCATTGTCACTTAAGACGCCAGAGGCAGAGTCCTGTGAGGGGGCTGGAGTGGAACGGTTGGTGCGGTCAAGCTTCTTGGCAAAGGGGAAGGCATCTTTACGGTCAGGGAAGATGAGAGTTTTTGAGCCCTGTCTGACCCGTAGCTTGGCTGGATACGCGAGGGAGTATGGGATCTCGAGCTTTTGGAGGATCCGCTTCGCAGGCAGGAACTCACGTCGGGCAGCTTGCACCGCCAGGGTATAGTCCGGATAGAAGGATAGTCCTTGATGATGGACCTCACCCTTGTCCCTGGCCGCCCGAAGGATGGCATCGCGATCCCGGAAGTTGAGGATTTTGGCGATGATGGGACGAGCTGGTGATCCAGGGACAGGACGGGGGCCAAGGGAGCGGTGGGCGCGCTCTACGATGAAGACAGGGGAGAGCACGTCTCCAAACAATTTACGCACCAGTTGTTCCACGAAATCCTCCATTCGCGAAATGTTCGTGGACTCGGGAACCCCCGTGATGCGGAGGTTACTTCTTCGGGAGCGGGCCTCCAAATCCTCGTTCTTCATGCGTATTAGCTCCAGGATTTTGTTCATTTGAAGGAGTTTTTGGCGATCCTGGGTGGCGGCATCCTCGACGTCAGAAATCCTCGTCTCAGCATGCAGAAGGCGGTTGTCGTGCGAGTCCACTCGTGACTTGACCACGTCGAGGCGTGAAGAGAGCAGGTCCAGCTGGGCAGCAATGCCAGAGACGGCGGATTTAACCTCCAGCATGATGGCCTTGAGATCGTCCTCCCGGGAGGCGGCCATCTCCGTGGGAGGCGTGGACTCGCCTCGGTCGGCGACTGCGCCGTCCTGGCGCGTCTGGCGGCGTTGGTCGAAGGTGAGCCTTGGCTGCTTGGGGTCGGCCTTACCCATGTCACCAGCCAAGAGGGGAGTGGACAGGAAGCACCGCCGGGTGCCGGAGCAGCCGCCCCCACAGCAAGGGCGCAATGCAGAGCAAGTAGATGGTGCAGAAGGCGGCACCTGGGAGGATGCCACGAGAAGGAAGCAAAGAAGGTTTGCGTGGTTCCACACCGCAAAGGATGGTAACCGGTCCCCCCTGGGCAATCGGGCCAGCCAGCAGGCAGAAAGGCGTCCCAAGAGCGTGTGGCAGGCCGAGGGTACAAGCCGACGGGGAGTCTGTGGGCCACGCGTCAGGGAGCACCGCCGGTGGCAGCCCTGCAGGTAATACAAGGGGGGTGCGCGGCCTAGCAGACACGGGGCCAGACCCCACGAGGCAGCAGAGGCGTGATGACAGCACAGGAGCGGGGGCCCCGCGGTGTGGCACCACCCCCAACCCAACTGCAGCGGCCCCCAACAGTAATGTCACTCGCCCCAGTCCACAGGGATCAGGCTGCAGTCAGTCCAAATCAGGTGCTAGCTGCAGGAAAGGGCCGGAGGTCCGCACTGTGAAATCGCAGCGTGTGTAGGCCCCTGGTGTCGCCGGTGAAAGGGCAGCTCTGTGCTGGAACCGCGTCCGGAGTGAGGGGTCCAGCGGAGCCCAAGACGGCCTGCGGGAGCGCAGGGCAGTAGCGAGTGAACGGCTGCGCCGGGCCGGGAACAGATCCAGGCGTAGAGTTGGGTCGTGAAATGAGGCCGGGTATTCAGCGGCAGGGTGCGGGGTCGGTGATCTCACACCCGGGCGCCAGTGAGGGCGGGAGACGCACCACCGAGAGAGGGGCAGCGGCGGGGGAGTCACGGAGGGCGCGCCACCCACGTCGCCCGGCCTGAGTGTAGTGAGTGAAGGCCCAGCGGACGGCGCTATGGGATCAGTCGGCACCCGCACCCAGCGACAAAGGAGGCCGGGCGGTACGGCGCACGAGCCCCCAAACCCCGCCGCCGAGAGCCCCCGGCGATCGAAGCACTCACCAGGTCCCTCCGGCAGCAGGGAAGCACAGAAGCCGGGTCAGCTCTTCAGGCGAGGTCCGGCTGAGGCGAGGCGGCCCTGTAGCAGCAACTGGAAGGCCCGATCCCGAGGCGCAGTTCCAGGAGCACAGCTCGGCTCAGGGGCGGCGGAGCGATGTGCGGCAGGTGTCCCTCGGCACCCCAGGACGAGGTGAGAGTGGGAGTTCCGAGGCCAGGCGGTCAGGAAGCCGTCATCTGCAGGATAATGGCGGATTAAGAAGCATGGCCGGCAGAGCCCACCTAAAGTGCGGCCATCTTGCAGCCGGCCAAGCCACGCCCCCTCTCCCACAGATCTTTTAGGAGCCTTCAGAGCTTTCCACTTTTTTGGATAATAAATCTGAATCACAGATGTACTCCGAGTCTCTTCCTGACACTTCTCATCCTTAATGACCTTCATTCTCTGATAAGTTGGCTCCATGTTTTCTGTGCCATGCCACAAAGTGTGTGGTTAATACTGCTCCTCTGTGTTCCTTTTTGTATTGGTAATTACGCTCTGTAAAGGCTGTTAGCTCTATATTGGTTATTCTCTTTTAACTGTTACATCCAATGTGTTGGTACTATTTTGGTGCTATTTTGTTAACTATTAGTTGTCAATGTGTCTCTATTTCCCTTCTTCTCACTTTCTTTCTTATTATCTTTTTATATCTCTGACTTATTCCAACCTCGTTTCTGCTTTCTACTCAGTTGCTTCTTCTTCTCGTGGGCATTTTTCTTTGATCATTTTGATGATGTCTTTTTCGGTATATAATTCTAGATAGTATAATTCTAGATAGTTGGTCTTTTCTTGGTTTTTCTTTCTCAATATTTTTTATGATAAAATAAGTCTCTCTTCTGCTTTCCACATTCTTTCTCTTTCTTTGCTCGTTCTTTTATTCATGCTTTCTGCTCGTTTATTCCACTTTTTGCTTGGCTTTTTCCTCCTCTCTATGGGGCCGATTACGATGGCGGGTGGATCGCCACCGCCGTGCCGGCGGTGGCTTCCGCTGGCCTGGCGGGTGCTGTTTTGCCTACCACGGTCGCGATTCCCCGACCGCCATATTACGATGGGCCGACATAGCCCAAATCCCTACCACCGTGGTGTTTTTAGTTCCGCCAGTAGTTTGGTTCCGCGACGAGGGCGGACGTAGCCAATAGCGGGAGACCGCCGTGCGGAATGACGTGTAGACCGCCGTCCGAATCACAATGCCTCAAATAGGCAATCGGACCGCAACGGAGAAACCACCCATTAAAACACGGCGGAAGCAATACTGCGGAGGAAAACGGGAATCACAGACAACTCCACGCGTTCGCTACCGCTATGGATCCTGCTCTACAAGCCCTACTGCTGCTGTTCCTGATCCGCGATCAACACAGACGCCGCCGCCGTCGACAATACCGCAGGTACGTCAATGACACACATCCGCATACAACACCAACACACAACACCTGACCTGTAAATGGCCTCCTGTCCACAATAGACATTCTGTTGGTCACAGGACCATATCCACCAGTGTCTTCATAAGGTGCTGCAAATCGTGAAACCACACCTCCGCATCGGGGTCATCCATCAACAACGTCATCACCGCATTATCCTGGTCACGTCACCGCAGCGGTGAAGACGCGGGAAAAGTTCCGCACAATCTAGTAGGCAGGTCCAGCGGCACGCATGGGCAGTCTCAGGGACGTGTAAGAATTGTGTTGGCCCTGGGCCAAATGTATATTGTGTGCCTCTGTTGGTAGCAGCTGTCATTACCTGATACCATCACAGCTCCTACCATCCCACCCTGTTCAACATCAAAATGTGTGCCCATCTGATATTCAGGGATAGTGATGTATGTGAACAAGTTGATAGGTGTATTGTGGCAAAAAAACACCTGCATATTAATGCCAAATAGGTGCTTGTGGTGTTAAACCCCCTTCCTGCTAGTGCCAAGATGAGTATTAGGGGGCAAAACAACACCTTCATAGTAATGCCAAATAGGTGCTTGTGGTGTTAAACCCCCTTCCTGCCACTGCCAAGATGAGTATTAGGGGGCAAACCCCACCTGCATAGTAATGCCAAAAAGGTGCTTGTGGTGTTAAACCCCCTTCCTGCCACTGCCAAGGTGAGTATTAGGGGGCAAACCCCACCTGCATAGTAATGCCAAAAAGGTGCTTGTGGTGTTAAACCCCCTTCATGCTAGTGCCAAGATGAGTATTACCCTGGAACATACACGTGTGTAGTTGGCATGTTCAGGGCCACATACACCTCAACACCACTGACAAGGACAGGCCAAGCACACTGTGTGACCACTCAACTGCACACATCCAAATATACCCATGTGAGTATGAAGACAGGCCTACACAAGATTACCACACACACACTGCTGTTCACACATCCAAACACATCACACAGACATCACCAACCTTGGACACCCCGCAAGTTAGACTGTGTGTAGAATTCACCTCTGTTGTGGTATAGCCCCCTAACATGACATGTGTACAATTATACTAAAATCAACAGCGAATGATGATTGCAAGAGTACATCAACACCAACAAACATCATTGCACCCCCAAACCTCAGAGTCAAGCAGACCAAAAGTGTGTGTTACGTTTGCCAAACAATGACAGAGTGAATGAAGTAAATGGCAATGTGGAAGTGCCATGCAGAGCATGTGGCACATTTATCCATACCCACACATTAAAATGTTTAATTAAGCAAGGGCAGTAACAAACTATACGACAGGAGTAACAGTGTTTATTGCAAAATATCCTGATAGGCACAAAAATTCAAACAAATAAAAGGCCATTGGCCAGTCCACAGTTCAAACAATGCACATGTGTGCATGAAAATGTTTACAGTGAATGTGTAACACCGTACACTGCCATGTGAATGACCAAAGCACCGGGGATATCAAAGCTCAGTCCAGGCACCGCTGTGGGAGAGATGGGTATGGGAGGGGGTCTTTGCCTCAGACTTGCCTGTCAGTTGGACTGGGAGGTGGCTGATTGTCGTGGCCAGTGGCGGAACTGGACCTGGGAGAGAGAGGATCATCAGAGCCAGAGGCACTAGTGGCTGTGGCAGGCGTAGGGCTGCTTGGACCGGGTGGCATGGTGGCATGTGGAGGCGGAGAGATGCTGCTGTGAGACACAGAGGCAGTAGTGGCTGTGGCAGGTGTAGAGCTGCTCGGACCGGGTGGCATGGTGGCACGTGGAGGCAGAGAGATGCTGCTGTGAGACACAGTGGGTGAGGGTGAATGTTGAGGGCTGCCTCTACACTTCTTGGGTATCCGATAT
Organism: Calotriton arnoldi; assembly: GCA_963921515.1. Lineage (NCBI taxonomy): Eukaryota > Metazoa > Chordata > Amphibia > Caudata > Salamandridae > Calotriton > Calotriton arnoldi. The sequence continues at coordinate 1,119,532 of CAWUFW010003736.1, read as the reverse complement.
TGCAGAACTGTCTTGGGAGTAGTGGGAAGTGTGGCCGGCACAACAGAGTCCCTCTCCACCAAAGGTGTAACAGGTGCAGGTGGCCCTCCGTGTGGGGATTTGCTGGATATGGACTTAGCCTTGGTTTTTGCTTGCCTTTTGCCCTCCATCCCCTGTAGTCCTGGTGAACCCCTCACATTGCTCTCCTGACCATGCTTCACAGGGGTGTGGGTGGGAGTAGAGGTCCTGGGTGAAGCAGTCTTAGGGAGCTTTTTGGGCTTTTCCTTTAGAGGCACCAGCACCACAGCAGGCATGCCAACTGTTTGTCTGTCAATTGGAGCAGTTGTGTGGATGGGAGGCTCTTGTGATGGGTGTAATCTTGTGGACCGTGAGCTAGAGGCCTGCTTCTTTGCCTGATGCCCCTGAGTGTCATGTGAAGGGTTTTTTTCTTTGCGTCCCTGTGTGCCTGTGTTTATTTTGGGGGATGGTGTCTGTGGTCTGGCACGCTTGGAGCGCTGCTGTCGTGTGCTGCGTGTCGACGACTTGGGGCCTGAGGGCTCAGTTGTGTGGTCACTCTCCTCAGGGGTTGCCACTGGCAGGGTGGTTGTTGAAGGCATTGGGGCTGGACTTGGATGCTGTGATAGCTGAATGACTGCCGTCACGGTGGAGGACAAACCCTGGACAGTCCTGTGTAGCCCACCCATGTCTGAATGAATGCCTTCCATAAATGCCAGAACCTGTCCCAACTTCTTGTCCTGATCCTGGAAAGCATTTAGGAGAGCTGTCTGACCCACAAACAGCTGGCGCAAGAGTTCTACCGCCTCAACACTGAGGGCAGCAGGGGAGACAGGGGCAGGGGCAGCGGTGCCTGGGGTGAAGGCGACTCTACCCTTAACAGCCCTGCGGGCACGGACAGCACTAGTGGTAGTAGCCGGGATGGTGTGCACTGGCCGATGTGTGGTAGAGGAAGAGGCAGCATTGTCACTCCCTGTGACCACCATTGTCGCTGACTCCCCACTGGAGTCAGATGATGTTGAGGTTGGGCTTTCTGCGCGCGAGTCCTCAAGGACACTCCTGTCCCCCTCCGAGGCGCTGGTCACCTCAGTGTCAGTGATCTCATGGCTATCATGCGTGCCACATGCTTCAGCACTGGTGTCCATCTCATGGCCTTCCGTGCACTCGGTAGATGCTGCAATGGACAGAGACATAGGTTCAGTACAGTGCCATACACACAAACATCAAATGCAAGCACAGCACTAAACTAGATAATAACAACCCCAAGTTGCACAACACCCTGTGCAGTCTGCATGTGCAACAATCATGCTAAACACAGAAGATGCATGGAAATATGCATTGTTTACATCAATGAGCCATGTGAGGTTCACACAGGCAAATAGCAGGTCCCTGCCTCCTTGTAATCCAACATAAACATCTCTGCAAGCATACCCACGTGCCTGTATGTGAGAGAGTCATACATCTCAACATGTTGCCTCTGTCACATATGGAGTCACTGTAAGGGGACAACACAGATACAGATTCAAATTTGTACTTTAGAATGTCCATGAGCTACTGATGTCTAACAAGTTGAGCAATTCATCACGCAGACTGTTGCACGTTGGTGTCAGATGTATATTTCACACCATTTACAAGTCCTGCAGTGCACACATTGTTAAATGCACACTGACATGATGCACACTGCTGTACACTGCCTGGTGATGTCCATGACACCCAGAAAGCAGAAGATGTCATAAGGCCACATCTCATCATGCAATGTCAAGGGCCATTGTATGAAACACATGATAAAGTCCATCTAGGGAAAATGCATGACACCTGCACTCAACACATAGGCCACTGAGAAGTATTTCATCAAAATTGACACATCAGCAAGATCAGCAATGGCTCCCGGTCGCCATTCATGCAGTCACTCACACCCAAAGTCAGCCTACGCAGAATACTCACCACTAACTCCCTGCTGATGGTCCCTCAAACGTTCATACAGCTCTGGCTGTGTCACAGACAAGATGTGGGACATTAGTGGAGACATGGTTCGGCGTGACAACCTGCCACTTCGAGGGAGCAGCCCCACCGTCATCTCTGCCACGGTCTTGCTCAGACGGGAGATGTCGTCCCACCTCTTGTGGCAGTGTGTGTGCCATCTGTTGGATACACCCAGAGCCCGCACCTTCCGTGCAATGTTCTTCCATGTGGCCTTACGCTGGTGGACCTTCAGCTGCAGGCATGGGAGACAAGAAAACGAAGAATCAGAGACCCTGTGTCATTCACACTGTGTGTCAGTACAGGAGAACATAAATGCATGGCACACAAATCGCTACATCTCCATCAGAGGCCATACAGCATGACACATAGTACATGTTCATTACAATACTACATAGAAATGAATGCATGTATGACGCGGCACACAGTACATGGCCATCTCATACACATGCACAATGGCAGCACAGACAGCTATGTGCAGAAGGCCCTCATCTGTGATGCAGTATGTGAATATGACATGCAATACAGTGCTAATGAAGTGTAGTGGCAGACTCACTGTGTCCACCACTACACACCCCTCAATGCCCTTGGCCTGTGAATGGCTCAATGCATTTTTCAGGAAACATATTGGGACATAATCTGAATTATCACGCCCTTCTCACAAAGTTAAGTCCTCTATTGTGCAATTCTCAGGACTATGATGGCTCAGTGAGTATTAGGTGTGTGGACTAAACACATGTTTGACTCAGTCCAGTTAGGCATGGCTCAGAGTAACATTGGACAGTGTCTGTGCAGGCCAGAGGAACTCACACTGCGGTTCAACATGGTCCCTCAGATAAATCACATGGATGTACAGCATGAGAGGGTGAAAAGTGCCAACACATGCGAGACTGAACACATGTTCAAATCAATGTAAGGATGACATCTACTACTTACATTGATGTGAAGTGTCATAGTTGCATTAACATCAAGTGGGTTCCACTCATGCATTGGACTATTGTGCATGATGCTCACATCAACATAGTGCACTTAAGAAATATACAACACACATAAGTCATTGGTCCATTCCAATATACATTTCAACAGTCACATATGAGGTTGTGAAGAGTGAGTGGACAGTTACATCACATGGCACAGTAAAAATTAGTCCAGACTTGTACTGTTTCAAAACACCATCGTATCTGTGTGGCTGTTTAAACAATGCATGTCTCCCCCTACCTTCAATCAACTTATGTATGTGTGGAAATAAGCCTACAGACACCATTGACATGAAGTTAGCATGCATGGCAGTGTAACACACATTTACATCACCCAGTCTCATTCCAACATGTTTATTAAGTTTGTGCAAGAATGGCTGTAGGAGTGTCCATTTTCTACACATAATCAAAGCAATTTCCACAGAACATGTATGGAGCATGCCATGGTAACTATTAGGATGCCTCTACATCAACTTGCACTCACAGGCACGTACTACTGCACAGCAACATCATGGTATCATTTTGATCACTCTCACACTTGGAATCAGGAACACTTACCAGTACATCTGGCGCACCAAAAAGCCTCCCATACTGTGCAAGGACCTCGTCCACCAGAAGCTCCAGCTCCTCTGTAGTGAAGGGATGGGCCCTGACATTCTCTGTTCTCGCCATCACTGGGTCCAGGATACTGAAAAATATGCAGTTGTAGAGGAATGGCAGTCAGCAGTGTCTGAATGCATGTGAAATGTGTGGCTCTCCCACAGAGATTTATAGGCCCCTGGGGTGGTATCAGTGGCAGTCAGCTGCTGCAATTGGTCCACCTGGCTGGCATCTTTCATGTGTGGCCAATGAGCGGACCCGCGGTGGCGGTGCACGCCTACCGCAGTTTTCAAAGTAGCATTTCACTACCGCGATCGCGGTTCCCATTGTCTGCAATGGCATTGGTGGTGTCACACCGCGGAGGCCAGGCGGTCGCTTCCGCTATGCTGCATCTTTCAAGTGTAGCCAATGAGCGGACCCGCGGTGGCGGTGCACGCATACCCCGGTTTTCAAAGTAGCATTTCACTACCGCGATCGCGGTTCCCATTGTCTGCAATGGCATTGGTGGTGTCACACCACGGAGGCCAGGCGGTCGCTTCCGCTATGCTGCATCTTTCAAGTGTAGCCAATGAGCGGACCCGCGGTGGCGGTGCACGCCTACCGTGGTTTTCAAAGTAGCATTTCACTACAGCGATCGCGGTTCCCATTGTCTGCAATGGCATTGGTGGTGTCACACCGCGGAGGCCAGGCGGTCGCTTCCGCTATGCTGCATCTTTCAAGTGTAGCCAATGAGCGGACCCGCGGTGGCGGTGCACGCCTACCACACATATGGACACATTATGCACTAGCAATGGCAATAGTCAAATTTAACAATTGAACACTATGCCTCCATAGTGTCTTACTGCACTTGTTTTGTATAATGAATGCTAGTGTGACATTCAACTCACTGATGCCTACACATGCCATGTCTGTGGAAAATGTGACATGCATTGCCATGCACTTACTCACGTCACCTATGATATGTGTGTGGATGTACATCTATTGGTTGTATGATGTTGTCTCAGGTTTGAAATCAACTCAATGTGTGAGATGGCTAATCAAACAACAGTAATGATTGCCTGACCACATAATGGTGGTATTTTACTGTGCCCATAGCTGATTTAAGTAGGATATGTGATCAGCTTACACACACTGTGCACATTGTGATGATAACTAGTGGTCTGTGCAACTTAAGCAAGAAGGTGTGGCAGGTAAAGCAGCTACATATGAGTCAGCAGTGTTGCTGTCTCATACATCTGCTGTGTCACCTACTCCTAGGCCTGGGGACACCAGATGTATTGGTGTACCATTCACAACCTCTGATTATGTTTTTGGGGTAGTCAGTATGTACAACATGACCACTTGTAAAAACACATGTGGTGAAGGTGTCTCTGCATCTGAGTTGTGGATTAAGCAATTGTTGGAGTACATTCATTGATTCTGCTGCGTGAGTCAAGATGTGAGAAGTCGGACACATCTCATTGTGTAATTTGAATAACATTAGTCCTCTTCCATTTCATGTAGGTGACGACCAAATGTGCACCGGCCTTTCACAGTCCTGGCGGACATGGAGGATGTGGACATCATCCGGAAATTTCGTCTGGATCGCGTTACACTGCAAGAGCTGTGTGCTCAGTTGGAGCCCCATCTGAGGCCTCAACGAACATATCCAACTGCCCTATCCCCAACAGTGAAGATCATGGCAGCACTGCATTTTTTTGCTACGGGCTCTTTCCAATACACAGTGGCCAGCGCCGGTTGAATGTCGCAAGCCACATTCAGCATGGTGCTCTGGGATGTGGTGTCTGCAATGATGCTATACAAGGACCAATACATACGATTCCCAAATACAGCAGAATTGCCTGCTGTGAAGGCTGGTTTTTATGCCCTTGGCCACATTCCTCATGTAGTTGGTTCCATTGACGGCACACACATTGCCCTTGTCCCACCACAGGCACGTGAGCAGGTGTATAGGAACAGGAAGCACTACCATTCCATAAATGTGCAGGTGGTATGCCAAGCTGATATGATCATCAGCCATGTTTGTGCGCGATTTGCTGGCTCCGCCCATGACTCCTACATCCTGCGGAACAGCATTGTACCCCGGCTGATGGAAAATCTACATCCAGAGCGTGCATAGCTTGTAGGTGAGTACACTGAGTCAAGTAGTGTGTTGTGTGTGACATGCTGTTCTCGTCAACTGTTTGTATCACAACATTTCTCTGTGTATGTCACACCTAGGTGACTCAGCGTATCCCAACAGGCCATGGTTGCTGAGCCCACTGCAGAATCCAAGTACCCCGGGTGAAGTCAGCTACAACGAGGGACATGGTAGGACACGGCGTGTGGTGGAGCGCACTTTTGGCCTCCTGAAGTCCCGATTCCGGTGCCTGGACAAGAGCGGAGGTGCACTTTTGTATTCCCCACAAAAGGTGTGCCGGATAGTTGTAGCATGCTGCATGCTACACAACCTTGCCTTTCGCAAAGCCGTTCCGCTGATCCTGGATGACGATGAGCAGCAGATGCCCCCTCCTGCACACCCACACACTTCCAGTGTGGACGATAGTGGTGAAGAGGAAGGTGTTGACCTGCGTCAACAGCTCATTGCCAACTACTTCCCTTGAATGTAAGTGACTTTGTAGAACAGTGACATTGTGTGTTTGCTTGGATGTTAGTATCAAGGCATAGAGAATTTTAACTGCTGGCTGTCGTGTGTGTGAAAAGGGCTGATGTGTGTGGCACAGGGTATTAGTATCCAGGTACATCATGTGTATGTTGAGGTTGTTGATCATTTCTATGTGTGCTTGTTTTTGTACCTTGATGCCTAGTGTTGTGTTTCAGCTGTAATGGCGTCACCTGATAAGTAAATGTCATTCTCTTGTGTCTTTCTAGGTTCATTCACCCTCTCAATGCCTCCTCTCCTTCAGAGCTGTTGGAACATTGAAATCTGATTTGTCATTGTACATACTGGAATAAACATGTAGCTCACACAGACATAGGTATTGTGAAGAGTGTTTATTTAAAATTAGTTTTTGTGCAAGTGAAGGGAATATGTACATAAATGTGAACAGTGAATAAATGAGTTGTCAGTCATGGTAGATGAGACAAATAGTGTAGTCACCACAAAGCTGAAGTCACACAGTCCAACAGACTCAGGCCATCAACATGGCAATGTGGGCAAGGATAGTCAACATAGTCAATGCAAAGGGGAACAACAAGATACCATCATGGCTGGCTCTGTGAGTGGCGTTGGTATGGTGGCCTGCCACCAAATCCTCCCCTGTGGATTCTCAGACGGCCCCATGTGCGTTTGGGACGGGGGGCATCTGCTGAAGGGTCAGTGGTGTCTGAGGACTCACTCTCCTCTTGCAAACCCCTCTCTGTGGCTGCAGCTGGAATGGTGGGCTGCACAGCAGGCAATCCACTGGAGGGGGGTTGAGCTGCACTTGGGGCTGGGAGTCTGTCCCTCAGAACACCCACTAGCTGGCCAACAAGGTCGACAAGTTGGCCCATCCGTGTGTCCATGGACTGCTGCAGCAGGCGGATCTCATGCATGTCTTCAGCAAGCTGGCCCGTTACTCCATGGTTCTCTTGGTAGGCACCAAGGACTCTTGCAATGGTGGCCAGGGATTCAGGGCCATTGTCCTCCTGTGTCTCTGCCCCAGTTGTACTCCCACCTGCCCTCCTGACATGGACCTGTGGCATAGTCCCCCGATGCACTGGCACACTCTCCCTGGCATGCTGTGATTGTGTGGTGGTGTTAGTAACCACCGTGGCAGGGCGTGTGTTGCAGGCAGCAGTGGTGATGGTGGTGATGGAGGCCACACAGGTCGTAGTGGCAGGGGGCAGCACAGTTGTTCTTGCCGTGGTGGTGGTGGTGGTGGAGGCCACACAGCTCGTAGTGGATGGGGGCAGCACAGTTGTTCTTGCCGTGGTGGTGGTGGTGTGGGACAATGAGGGCTTGAGACATGTTAGTCCCTGCCACACCAGAGGGGCCAGCTTGAGAATCCTCGTCCGAGAATGTTGGGGAATCTGCATCCGAGAGTTCACGTTCCGGGGGGGCAGACTGGCTCCGCATGTTGGTGTCATCCTCTGCAGTTAGTTGTTGATCTCCTGTTGAACAGAGGTCATAAGGTAATTGAGTTGCACGCAACAAGCTTGATGTTAGACAATTGTTTGAGACATTTGATACAACAAACACTTTACAATGCAATGACTTTGTATGCCTGCTATATACTGTGCACCATGACATGACGTTGAGGTACATACCTTAGTAGTCCATGGTGTCCGTTGTGAATTGAAACTTGGTGCAGTGTACAGATAGTGTAACTACACGGACATGTCCTCATCTACCTAATTGCGTGACATCAACTTTCTGTTGTGCGTCTTTTCATTTAGCTGTTCATGTAATCTATTTCAACAGAGCTAGAAGGAACCATTGTCATGTTATACATAGCTTTGGAATCACATGTACTTTCCTTTTTTTTCATGTAGACCATGCATGTTTGGTGTTGAGATGGGCCTTCATGCTCAGACACCATGGCACATCCACATTGCATTCTCTGCTGTGCATGATTGTGGGATGCATTTGTTTCACTTGTGACTTGGTGAGTATGAGTTCAAAATATGTGACAGTTACGTGCACTTAGATGTCTGCACACTGGATGTGGCATTTAAAACTATGCCAAGTTGGCTGACATGTTAGTGCTGATGTGGTTATGTGGCTACATGCATTTAGAAAAGGATGGCGGTGTGCTTGCAGTCACTACCTAAGTGTAAGTTTTGGGAGAGCAATGCGATAGCTGCCCCATGCTTGGGGGTGTGGGGAATGCTCCATCCTGCTCAGCTGTGGGACAAGGGGGCCTGTTGGGAGTTGTAGTGCAGACTTCCCAGCCACAAAGACCCCTCCCTGTTGAGATGGCTACCTACCTGTAAGGTTACACAATGGAGGGAAATGGCTGCCCCATGCTTGGGGGTGTGGGGAATGCTCCATCCTGCTCAGCTGTGGGACAAAGGGGCCTGTTGGGAGCTGTAGTGCAGACTTCCCAGCCACAAAGACCCCTCCCTGTTGAGATGGCTACCTACCTGTAAGGTTACACATTGGAGGGAAATGGCTGCCCCATGCTTGTGGGTGTGGGGAATGCTCCATCCTGCTCAGCTGTGGGACAAGGGGGCCTGTTGGGAGTTGTAGTGCAGACCTCCCAGCCACAAAGACCCCTCCCTGTTGAGATGGCTACCTACCTGTAAGGTTACACATTGGAGGGAAATGGCTGCCCCATGCTTGGGGGTGTGGGGAATGCTCCATCCTGCTCAGCTGTGGGACAAGGGGGTCTGTTGGGAGTTGTAGTACAGACTTCCCAGCCACAAAGACCCCTCCCTGTTGAGATGGCTACCTACCTGTAAGGTTACACATTGGAGGGAAATGGCTGCCCCATGCTTGGGGGTGTGGGGAATGCTCCATCCTGCTGAGCTGTGGGACAAGGGGGCCTGTTGGGAGTTGTAGTGCAGACTTCCCAGCCACAAAGACCCCTCCCTGTTGAGATGGCTACCTACCTGTAAGGTTACACATTAGAGGGAAATGGCTGCCCCATGCTTGGGGATGTGGGGAATGCTCCAACCTGCTCAGCTGTGGGACAAGGGGGCCTGTTGGGAGTTGTAGTGCTGGCTGCCTGTACATGTGCCCCCATGTACATATTGTTATGTACCTTTGTGGTGAATGAGAGGGAGTTATTGTGGGATCTGTGAGACATGTTTGGGGGAGTGTGGTGGACATGAGTACTAGGAGGTGTTGCTTTTTAGTTGTGCAAGCTACTACATAGCAGTGTTATGGCAGACTTTTGTTGGTACTTACCAGCCTCCATTCCCCCCTCAATTCCAGTGCAACTCTCTGGGTGCTGTATGCCAAGCACCTTCTCCTCCCATGCGTTGAATGTTCTTGGTGGAATGGGAGGGCCACTGCCAGTCCAGTTTGCCAGCTCACGGTTCTTGCTGTTCTTCTCCTTGACCTTGCTCTTGAGGTCAGTCCACCTCTCCCTGATCTCCTTCCTGTTGCGTGGAACTTGCCCTAGAGCATTGACTCTGTCAACTATCCTTTGCCACATTTGATTTTGCCTGGCTGATGGGGTCTGTTGGACCCTGCTTCCTAAAATATATGGCTGAACTCTTATAATCTCATCTACCAGGACTGACAACTCACCATCAGTGAATTTGGGCATCTTCTGTGCCATGGTGTGTGATGTGCTGAGTGGTTAAGAGTGCAGGTGTGAAGGTGGTGGTGGTGGTGGTGATGTGTGTGGTGTGTGTGTGTTTGTGATGGTGTGATGTGTGCAGGGTTGCCTATCCTTTGTGTGGTATTGTTGGGCCCTTCAGTTCTGGAGTTGTGCAAAGAATTGTGGTCATGCAGGGGCTAGTTTTATGCTCTGCTATGTGGGTGGGTCCAAATGGAGTATTCATGTCAGGTGTGTTGTCTGTGTTGAGCTGGGATTTGTAGTTTTTATTTGCCAGGGGCATGTGTCAATGGGGTGTGTTAGCTGTTTTTATTAGCTGAGCCAGATACACAGCCACATTTGGTAGTTTTGTGGTGTAGTTGCTTTCGACCGCCATTACTATTTCCGCGCGACCGCTGCGGTCGGACTGCAATAGTCCTTCCTCCGGCTCTCCCATTCATCATTGATAGCAATCGCAGCGGTCGGAAACAAGCGGTTGTACCGCAGGCACCACAGTAACATCATAATTGCACTCGTGGAAATTCCGCTTGTGTATCAGCGGTTTGTGAGCTTTCCGCAGTGAATCCGACCGCCGTGGACAGAATTTTGCCTTTTCCGCACGTGCCCGGCGGTGTTTCTTGGAATCCGACCGCGGCGGTCGGATTTTTCCGGCAGTGCATCATAATGTGATCGGCGGTGGTGCCGCAGGCCATGCGGGTGGTCTTTTCCCATTGCCACGGCGGTCGGAATGGTTTTCCGCCCACCATCGTAATCGGCCCCTATGATTCTATGCTGGTGATACATTTTTATGTGTGTTCACTACTCATCTGTGTTTTTATCCACTATTGTTTTTTCTCATACACATCTGCGTTTTGTATGTACAATTTTTTATATATGAATTTATTTATTATTTTGATTCTTTTGCTTTCATTATATATGTATTCAAGTCATGAATTTCATCTTATGTAGAATTTGCTATTTACTTCTTAATTTTCCATATACTCTATTATTGATTCCTAGATACTATCAATTTTGTAGTGTTTCATACGTTAGTGGTTTGAGATTTATAATGTCTTATATTGCTATTTATATTATCTCAAATTGCCATTTATTATACCACTTATTAGTATCTATTATGCCTTAGACTGCTACTTATATTATCTAATATTGCTATTTATAATGCCTTAATTTGTAATTTATCTGACATTATTGTCTCACTTTTCTATTCAGGATATGATAATATGTTGGTCATTCATCAAATATGATATATTTTTTTGGAACTTGTATTATTTATTCTTATCTGCTATTTACGTCTTAATTTTCCATATACTCTAGTATTTATTCCTAAATGCTATAAATTTTGTAGTGTTTGGTACATTAGCGGTTTGAGATTTATAATGTTTTAAATTGGTATTTATATTGCCTCAAATTACTATTTATTACACCACTTATTAGTATTTATTATCCCTTAGGTTGTTATTCATATTACCTAATATTGCTATTTATTATGCCCTAATTTGATATTTATCTGATATTATTGTCTCAAATTCTATTCAGGATATGATAATATGTTGGTCACTCTTCAAATATGATATATTTTCTGGAACTTGTATTATTCATTCCTATTGATGGATTATTGATAGTATAGTAGACATTAACATTTATACATTTGTTCCGTCGCTTAATGAAATATTTATTGTTGAGCGGTTTGCATTGTGTTTGTTGGCCTCTGTGGTTGCTCCTCCAAGTTATTTCCCCCATGCAAATTGTCTATTAAAGACATCCCCTGGTGGGGTTTTTCTTTTTTTATGCTCCTTTTTTTTGGAGTACTTTTGTTCTTTCTTTTGTTCTTTCTAGTCTTTTCTTCCCCTCTTTCTATCTTTCCTTCTCTGGGGACTTCTGCTTCGGTATATTTTTTACGATTTTTTTGCTTTCTTTTTACCCCTATATCTGATGACCTGTTGGTTTACCTTCTCTTTTTTCTTTATCAGATGTTTTTATCTGTGTTAGTTTATGTTTATCTATGACTGGTTTAAATGTAGTCTCACTTAATGTTCGTGGGTTGAATCACCCTGTCAAGAGGGCCAAGATCCTAGATTATTGCAAAAGCTTATCTGGTGATATTGTTTTACTTCAGGAGACTAAGGTAGCTTTTAAAGAAGCTTTGCTTTTGCGGAAGGAGTGGGTTCTTGATGTCACTTGTTCTGAATCCTCTGGTAAAAAGAATGGGGTTGTGACTTTGATTTCCAAAAACTCTGGTCTGTCTATTGTTGCTGCTCAGCATGATACTAATGGTAGATGGTTACTTTCTCGCTTGTCCAATGGTTCAGAGGATTTATATATCGTGAATATATATGCCCCTAACATTGATGATCCTCTTTTTTGGCATTCCATAAATAAAAAGCTCTCTGACATTCCTCAAAATGCTAGAACAATTGTTGGCGGTGATTTTAATCTGCCCTTGGATCCTATTTTAGATAGACATTCTGCATTTAAATTTTGTCCCCCTAGTTCGCATAAACACTTGCTCAGTATGTGTTCTTCTCATCAGCTTGTTGACGCATGGAGAGTGCATAATCCTACGGGTAGCGATTTCATGTTTTTCTCCTCTCCACATTCTAGTTTTTCTCGTATCGATTATCTTCTAGTTGATGCTGCTCTTTTGAAACATACCATAAATGTTATGATCCATCCAATAGTCGTTTCTGATCATGCAGATTTTCATTGACTATCCTTAATCTTTCAGACACGAGAGGCCCTCGTACTTGGAGTCTTAATACAGAGATTTTGGATGATAAGGATGAAGTTAAAGAGCTTAATGAGGAAATTGATAACTTCTTCGGAGATAATGAGTCTTTGGTGAATTCCCCAATAGTTCTATGGGATGCATTTAAATGTACTATTCGGGGTCATATTATCAAAAAAATGTCTAAAAAGGAATAGTGATATTAGAAAGTCGCCGCAGTCTTTAGGGGATGAGATCAAACGTAAAGAGGTGCTATATAGAAGTTCTAATAATAAGTCTCTCCTACAAGATATCAAAAATGTGAAATACTCTTTCAACTCTATAGTCACTAAAAGAGCTTATATTGGTGTACACGCTCAAAAATCTCGACATTTGTTATAATGAAATAGAGCTGGTAAGTTCTTGGCTGCCACTTTAAAATATCAGAATACAAATGTCAAAGCTGTCCAGATTTCCTATATTAATGATAAAAGTGGTTCTAAGAAATTCCATACCCAAGAAATGCTTGAAGTCTGTTGTGATTTTTATGAAAAGTTATACACCCCTAAATCAATGCAACATATCTGTTTGTCAGCAGTTTCTGAACTCGATTCCTATGAATACTATTTCGCAGTCTGATATGATTAATTTGGGGAAATCGATTGAGATTGACGAGATAATTTAGGCTATTAAGGCTACTCGGTCGGGGAAGGCTCCGAGGCCTGATGGGTTCCCTATTGCCTTTTATAAAACATTTTCTTCCTCAATAATCAAATATCTTAAGGAGGTTTTTGACAATTTTGTCCTTTCTGGCAAGGTCTCTGGCTCAGCTGCTGAGGCTACTATTGTCGTGATTCCGAAAGATGGCAAGGATCATTCTGACCCTAAAAAGTTCCGTCCAATGTCATTATTAAATATGGAAGCTAAAACTTTTGCCAAGATCTTGGCTAAGCGGTTAGAGGGTCATACCCCTAGTCTTATTCATGATTCCCAAACTGGTTTCGTTAAAGGAAGACTTGATAGAGATAATATCCGAACCTTTTGTCATATTTTGGAGAAAGCAAAACTTTCTACATTACCATCTGCGTCGATTGCCTTTGATTCCGAAAAGGCTTTCGACAAAGTCTCTTGGCCTTTTTTACAAGCAGTGCTTCAATCACATAACCTCGGGGACTCTTTTATCAATATGGTAATGTCTCTCTATGCGCAGCCAAAAGCTAACATCAGAGTTAATGGGGCTACATCTTCTTTTTTTAGTCTCAGTCAGGGCACTAGACAAGGGTGCCCTTTATCACCCCTTCTTTTTCTATTGTCTATAGACCCACTCCTTCGCTTACTCAACTTGAACCAGGGTATCAAAGGCTTTCAATTTGGTTCACATACGCTTAAAACAGCCGCCTATGCGGATGATGTTCTTATCTTTTCAGAAGACATCGTTGCTGCGATTCCTGTTATTTCTGATACCATTAGAGAGTTTTTGCTTGTTTCAGGATATACTCTGAACAAAGAGAAAACGGAAATGTTTCCCCTCAATTCGTTGTGTTTCCCTTCTCACATGGGCAATTCAGGATTTAAATGGCAACCGACTCGTATTAAATATTTAGGAATTTGGTTTTGTAAGGACCTTTTAGATACTATTTCTCATAATGAATCCTACATCATAGCTAAAGTTAAAGATCTTTTGTCCTCCTGGTCTCCTAAATATATCTCCTGGTGGGGAAGATTTCAAACTCTTAAGATGATGATAACTCCGATTATTAATTTCCTATCCTCCATGTTACCTATAAAACTTTCTTCTTCCTTTTTTCATGAGATTGATTCACTCACTTCAAACTTTTTGTGGAGTGATAAACGTGCTAGAATTGCTTATAAATACCTTAGAAAGTCCCCTGTTCTGGGTGGCTGTAATCTTCCAGATTGGAACTTTTATCAAATTGCCTTTTTAGCTTCTCAAGGTGCTCTTTGGTTCTTGCCAGACTCACAGCATACACCCCCGTACATTTATATTGAACGAGAGTTGTGTACTCCTCTTTCTACTTCTTCCTTTCTCACTGCTTCTAAACTCGTTCTTGGTCATTCCCATCGTATTATCCTAGACACGATTAATGCACTAAAATATATTGACAAAAAAGTATCTAAACCTATTCATAAATCGAGGTGGTCCTCATTATGGTACAATCCTAAGATTTTTACTGATATTGATCCGGATACGGTTTCTTCTTGGGCTACTAGGGGTATTAGATTGGTAAAAGATCGTTATGATTCCAATCATGACCCTCTTCCCTTCTCTTTTTTGGCTAGAGAATATAACCTTAATAATATGGATTTTTATTCTTTCCTATAATTGAAGGTTGCTCTTTCTAAAGTATCCCTTTCTACAGATTCGGTTACTGTCTCACTTCTTTCTATGTGGTCTCGTTCAGGACATACTGCAACGAGAATATATACATTTCTATCTGCTCCACTTCCTTCACAGTCTACCATCACATATGATAAATGGTCTCATCATTTTGAAAATTATATTTTTAAACATATTTCACAGGAGACCTGGCAATTGATTGGGAAGTTATCCCTACGTAATACAATTGCTCCTTCTCTTATTAAATCTAAATTCTTTACCTTAAATCTCCTTCATTGGACCCCTACTCGCTTACACAAATTGGAATTAAGAGATAGTGATCTTTGTTGGAACTGTAATTTGGAACCAGGCACTCATCAACATATGTTTTTTGAATGTACGTTATTACAATCCTTTTGGGACTTAGTACGGAAACATTTATCACTAATCTTTAACATATCGTTAGAGCTTTCTTTACCTATGATTTTATTGGGCCCATGGGCTTCAACTATTCCTTTACCCCTTGATAATACGGATATGCAGTTATTGGATTTACTTATATCCATTGCTGTTAAGGTTATACTAACAGAATGGAAATCTTTTCATCTTCTGTCTTATCATACCTGGTGGGCATGGGTATCATACCTTCGTGGGGCTCATACTTTGGTTGAGGAGAAGCATTACACTCCTTCCATTTCTAGTAATGTATGGAGGTCACTGGATGATTATATGAATTCATCTTCTCAGGGGTTGGTAGCTCAGTATCCCTTTGACTCTACTTTTTAATTTGTTTCCCTCTTTGAAGCAGTTGTCCCCACCTCTTTCTTTCTTTCTTTCTTTCTTTCTTCTTTTCTCTTTCTTTACTTTTTTCTATCTTTTCTTCTTTTCCTCTGCTTTCTCTTGCTATGCAATTTTATTTATTAGCAATACGACTGGTTTATAACCTTAACGTGGTATAAGCTGTTGATCTTTTTTATTCCTTTTACCTGGGCTTTGTAATATTTTTTAGATTCAACTTATAACATATAACATATGTCATCTATATATTTTGTTTTCTTGCCTGAATAATTATATGTTTATACTCCTTTTTCTTTAGCCCAGTTCATTAATCTTTGATATGAAATCTACTTTTGTTTCTGTAATTCTTCGATTTTAACTTAACATATATTTCATAACGCTATGTTGTATTGCAATATATTATAAATGTATTATCTCTTTTTAAATAACAATAAAGATATTTGAACAAAAAAAATAGATATTCGTATTGGCCACCAAATGCTTAAGGTACTTAGGCCTTAGATTAATGTCACATTTGTCAAGCATTGTTCCTATTAATATTGAAAGTGCACTAATGAAGATAGGCGATGAGGTGAACTGATAGACATCACTTGACCTCGGCATCTGGGCTTGTTTGAACCCAATTGAGACACATCTTTTTGCCAGATGCTTTGTTGGTCCAGGTGCCTGGCGGCCATAATCAGGAGAAGTTGGTAACAAGTGGCAAGCCTTTTAGCACCTAGTATCATTAACTAGTTCAGGCTAATATTTTATAACTATTAACATGGGAGCATGTGGTCTCCTAAAGCATTTTAGGAGAACATACATGTCATGCATGGCAGCAAACTGCATAAACTTTTTTGGTTCTTTTCAGAGAAATAGAGGATTCTCAAATGGACTGTTTTAATTGTTTCCTTTTAGATTCTATCAGATAAATGATTAATTTGAATAAAAGGATGGATACCAAAGTCATCTGTCATGGCACAGTAAAACGCTGTATCTATAGGTCAGTTTCAACGTCATCAATTTGTGGGGGTTTTGTTTCATGGGCAACTAGAATTGTGTTTAATTTTATAGTGTATTCGTGGCTAAAAACATAAACCTATACATTTTTAAACCTTCCTAAAAATCAATTGATAGATAACAAAAAGAATTCAATAGCCTTCAATACATGAATTCTTTACAATTCATTAAATAAGATGCATATTCTTTTTTCAAAAAGTTATCAATAAATGTTTTCCTGCCACCGCAACAATTCACCATTTGCGCTTGTCAAACAGAACAATTATACAAAACATGGTATAAATACAAGAATTATCTGATGCTTGACCGGTCTGTCTAACTCCAGCACATTT
Organism: Calotriton arnoldi; assembly: GCA_963921515.1. NCBI lineage: Eukaryota > Metazoa > Chordata > Amphibia > Caudata > Salamandridae > Calotriton > Calotriton arnoldi. The sequence goes on along the minus strand of CAWUFW010003736.1, from coordinate 1,102,601 downwards.
ACTTGTGTTATTATTTTCGCATGGTTAACTCAACATTTTCTAATAATTTTGGGCCTACCCAATTTAAACAACATCACAGTTTCGCAGCATAAACTCTAAAGTCTCTTCATTAATGTTGTTATACTAAAACTGGTGTTATGCTGCTCTGTTTTTTCTTTCAAAACACATTTCTCAGTCAAACTAACATTCTTTCTAATGTGGCTGCTGCACACGTGTACCACTGATCTATTTCTCCCAACAAAACTTAGGCACACACACAGTTTTGCTTCAGCCATGCGACTTCTTTCCAATTCTAATCATTGTAAAGGGCAGCAATGAATATACATGTGGCTATTAAAAACAAATGTTGCCTATACAAGCAAGTAAAATGAAAAACATTACGATATTTCAGTGCATTGCTCTACATGTAAATGTATCTTAAAATAGTGTCCTAAACATAAAATAATGAAAACACTGACTTTTATGTACACCCCCAACATGGCACCAAAACAGCTGTTGGCTTGAAAGCCTCTGCTAGAATCTAGCCCACATGCCAATACCTGAAAAGCTTCAATGGGGAAAACAGATCTACAAGCGTCTACATGACAAACTAAGAGGATGAAGAATCATATTTCAAGTCAGTAATGGTACCAAGGAATCAGGAGTTTTCAATAAAAGGACTTTCGTGGCGACCTGCTTCCTTAAATAATCTCGCTATCTGATTCAAAAGAGAATTCTGTTTTGCCACAACTGTTATCTACGTTAATGAGAGTGATGAGAATAAAAGATACAAACCAGGCAACTTCACCAGGAGGAGTGCAAAGATATTCAGTGCCCCAGGCAAAACAATATTTTGCCGCGAGTGTGCTCTGCCCAATATGAAAACAGCATTCATTGGTTGTTTTCTTGTAATTCAGTGTCACTTACTGGGCACCATAAGGCAGCAGACATGCTAAAAACCTCTGGACGCCCCCGACCTGGACTGGCATCTTGCACCGCCAGCAATCCAAATAACGTTCCCTTGCGTTGTGTCGTTTTATCCAGACAGCACCTGTTCTATATTGTTCTAAATTCCGCTTTTATAATCTGTTGACTCTGATGATCAAGATTAAATTCACATACATTTATATGAGGTGACATTATACAACATGACAACTTTCTACAATGGCAAGAGATAAAACAGTTCTCAAACTAACAATTGTAAAATAACAGCAGTATAGAGAAGGTAATGCAAGGCACAAGCTTCAATCTGGAGCTCTAACTTCAGAAAACACTGCTGCAGTTGCTGTACAAGTAGATGTGGCCTGGCCCCTTATAAGCATAGCAGTTGGCAGATAAGATCCAGTCAGCAAGGCGAAGCACACACACAAAAGTTAACTAATTCATATTCAGGTATGAACATCCTATAGAGACGTGGACATTTCTATTTCACTTAAGCATCCAGTCTTGGCTTTTTAGGCAACCACATTTGCAGTCCAGTTCTTTGTATTGCATTTTTAACACTGCAAGCATGTCCCAAAAATGTTAGGGGGAGATTTACAAACATTTTGTGCTGGGTTAGCGTCACAAAAGTGACGCTAACCAGTGCAAAATTATTATTTTTGCTATTTACTTTCCAGCGCAAAATTGTTTTGCGCTGGAAAGCCCCCTCAAAGTAGCGCAAAGCACTGCTTTGCGTTCCTTAGCGCTGAGGGGGCGTTACATGGGTGGAACATAGGCGTTTCCATGCAACCACCCATGCCTTTTGACGCAAACCATGTTTACAAAGATTTGTAGGCATGGTTTTGCGTCAAAAGTTAACGCCCCTTCAAAGGAGGTGCTAACAGGAGAAACGCTTTCATTCTCTGTGCTTTTCCGATTTTGCATGCACTGTGCCTCGTGGGGGGCTACGCTGCATTGCGTACCTTTTTTGTAAATCTCCTCCTTAGAGCACAAAGTGCTTTTGGTAAGAAAATGTTTGTAACGTGTCACAAATGAAACACGGGTGCTTGGCAAGTAGGATTATGCCCCATAGGCATTAATTTTGTGTACAACATTTTGAAATAGATCCACAGGTGATGAGCCCTAATCAAAGCAGGTCACTTACCTGATTACATTCTGTGACCACAGTGGTGGGATATTTCAGGTTTCAAAGCTATAAATTAGTATCATAATGAAAGCATTGGAAATGACATCAAACCGCTGTAAATCAATTCATGACTGTCATTTGGTTGGGCAGTGTCTGCTTACTTTCAATGGCTGTGGTGCTTAGTGCCAATGGGCATGAACAGACTGCACAGAACTGGGATTAAGGCTGCTGTGATGGTGGTTCTTAGAACACAGGCATGTCCCCAAATCACATCATAATTTTCCATCAATGTAAGCCCTGTGATTTTTTAAACAATAGTTATAAAGTTAGAACTACTGTTGAATGAAAAAAATAATTAAAAAAGGGAAATTACTCATTCCAGAATGTGATTTGGGGCTGGACAACAAGTCAGAATTGGGTGAAGCTGTCAGAAATGGAAATGTATGCCACATGTTTGAGAGAGTGGTAGATGAAAAGTGAGGAGACAATATGCTCACATATAACTCTAAATGCCTCCACGAATCTCTGCTGCTGCTTCTTTCTGGTGTGCCAGTGAATGGAACCGGGTAAGGATATATTTTTGGGTCTAGTCAGGTTGTTTGTGGCTGGAGGAACTGTGCTGTACATTTAGAGTAAGACAAGCGGTTCTGTGGATAGGGGAGGAAGACTGTTCTGAGAGATTAGCAGAGAGAGATGGCCAGTGGTGTAGAGATATGTGCACCAGAGGAAGGTTATCAGTAGTTCAGGGATCAGTGCCCCTAGTCATAGGGCCTTGTGACATCCCTTACTCCTTTGGCCCCTTCACCTCTTGGTTGCCATACAAACCTTACACACCTGAGATATTCAGGTTTCAGGGTTTTGTGATCAGTTTAGAAGAGCCTCTGCAATAGGCTGAGGGAGACTGGCACAACCCTCATTTCTCTGGCATGTAAAGATTTGGACAATATGATACTTTGAGCGTAATCTGAAATCGGTGGCTCACATGTTGTGATCAGATATCATAGGCTGGTGGCAAACGTTAAAAATGCCATAGGAATCTAGTACAAAATTGGTAAGTGGTCAGAATCACCAGCAATTTGGTACATACTTTGCCACTCCCAGGAGGTATTTGGAGGTCCCTTGACCATGCACTAGAGATGGTCCATCTCCTCAAACACACCAGCCAACTCTGAAACAGTCCTGGCCCTCAGCCAGACAGCCCTCAAACACCTATGTCTAGTCATTAGTAACCAGATGGCCCTCAAAGATTCACACCTTGCTTTCAAACTTTCCTGACATGTCTTCCGAGACTCTAACCACTAGACAACCTCACTCTCCCTGCAGCCACCCTGACCAATTTTACACACCCATAACTGGCACTCAGAAAAAACAAGCAGAAACATCCATTTGATATTTAGATGCACCAAATTGTCCATCACCCTTCCTGGAGATACAGACAATACAATCTGATAGTTAAGCAACTATGCTATGTTTTTATAGGCCATTGGCCTGCACACGCACAGCATATTCTTATAATCCATGAGCATGCTCCCATAGGCAATTAGTCAGCACCTACATTCAGCTGTTCATCAAGTGCTCTCAATCAACTATTAGGAACTGCTGGTTGTCTTCATATATCTCCATCATGCCCTCTAGAGAAACTGAAACTGTCTTGAGTTACCCTTAGTTAACACTCACCGATCCAGCGCTTAGAGACTCTCAGTGTGGATAAATAACCCAAATATTGTCGAAAAAATTTGGTGCATGAATATTGTGTCTAAAAAATTGTCAAGACAAAAACATTTTGGAACAGATTATAGACATATAGGAGTATTGTTTTTTTAGATATATAACATTTTATTTCTAAATATTGTTGTAATAATATCATTTACTTTAATATAGCTGAGGTAAATATTGTTTTTTATTTCATTTAATCTAAATTAGTTATATTTTTTAGGTATTATTATTATAATAATAACAGTTTTTTTTTTTTTAGTATAGTTTGCAACTTTTAATGTCTAATTCATTTCATTTGCATTTAATAAGTCATTTCTAACTTAGTAGCAGGTTGTTGGGTTTGTAAGGGATTATAGTGGGAGGTTATTTAAAAATATGCTACTATTTTTAATTTTACATACCTTTTATGTTAATTACATAATTAATATGTACTCAATTAGGCAAAATACTTAATTGAATAATAGTTATTATAAATATTTTATAATAGTTTGTCATTTTTTATGTGTATTTTAAATTTTCTATGGTTTAAGGAATATTTTTTAACTTAGCAGCAGGTTGGTAGGATTGTAGGGGATTAGGGTTGATAGTTATTGGAAATATAATATTTTATGGTAATTAAAATATTAGTTGAAAATTATGTAAATTATTTCAATGATTGTTAGTTTAATTATTTGTTTTTTAATTGTCAATTCTTCAATCAGTGTATTTAATAATAACATTTTGAAAATGAGGTTTATAATTATTAATTATTTAATTATTTATTTTATTTGTTTTCATTTTATTTGTTTACTTTAATAACTAATTTAATATTGATAATGTTTTATTTATATTTTTTGTACATTAGTGAGTTTTTTGGCAGTAGGGAGTGAAGTATATTTATTTTAAATATTTTTAATTTGCTTTATATTTTTAAGTTTGTTTAGTTTCCACTACATTTAATTTCATTGTTGTATAATTCATATATTTCTTATTTTAAATTTGTTTCAATATTTTTTGTTTGTTATGAAGTTAGATGTTGTTCTATAAACATTTTGGAATGTTAACAGCATATTCAACCCCTACAAAGTTCAACACTTTCTTATTATTGCTTAGACGGAAGTAGAAATAGTAAATCTAACCCCTCCAAAGTCCAACACTATCCCAGCTTTTGCTTATGTTGGAATGGAGGAAATCAATATAACCCCTTCAAAGTCCAACACTTTCCCTACTGTTACTTAGATGAGAGTCGAAGTAGTTAATTTAGCCCCTCCAAAGTGCAACACTTACCCTGATTTTGCTTACATTGAAGTGGGAATAGTAAATATAATCTCTCAAATGTCCAACAATTTAGCTACTCTTGCTTGGGAATAGTCAATAGAACCCCTCCAAAGCCCAACACTTTCCCTGCTATCCTTATATTTAGACTGGAAATAGTAAATGAAACACCTCCAAAGTCCAACACTTTCCCTACTGTTACTTAGATGAGAGTCGAAGTAGTTAATTTAGCCCCTCCAAAGTGCAACACTTACCCTGATTTTGCTTACATTGAAGTGGGAATAGTAAATGTAATCTCTCAAATGTCCAACAATTTAGCTACTCTTGCTTGGGAATAGTCAATATAACCCCTCCAAAGCCCAACACTTTCCCTGCTATCCTTATATTTAGACTGGAAATAGTAAATGAAACAACTCCAAAGTCCAACACTTTCCCTACGTTTGTTTACATTGGAATTAAAATAATATATCTGACTCCTTCAGAGTTCAATTATTTCTCTAGTATTTTTTATTTTGGGATTGTTATTTTTATGATTTTTTATTTTGTATTTAATGTTTAAATTATATATTATAAAAATATGTGTTTTAGTGAGAAAAAAAATTCTATTAATTTTAATTTTTCCGTACATTATTTACATTTTTTTACTGCACCACATCAGCAATTAAGTGTGGGGCCGCTAAGGTTAAGTACTGTCTAAACCGGCTGAGCAGAACAACAGATAAAGAAAATGAACCGGGACATTACATCTGGAGGCCCACTGGAGGGCTAAAAAAAATATATAAATAACATATCACAGCACAGAACCCACTGAAGGGTAAGAATTGAACAAAGGAGACTACAAATCCCAGCCTGCATTGATAATTAAACTCATTCAAGAGGCCCACCAGGGGCAATAAATTTAATCAGCACACAAACGAGTGTTTCCTTTCATCTGTGCAGCGGCATGAACATCCTGTGATCAAGGAGCAGGGCAGCTCTGAAACGCGTTAGGCACTAAAGTAATCTGGATGCAAGTGCCGGTTTTTCCTTTTAATAAAGAATTCAGAAGAATTATCTGTTGCTGATTGCGTCTTTGCTTGTGGACAAATCTTAAAGGTTATATTCCGGCTGTCCAGGCCGATAAGACTGCAGCACCTTGGCAATTAAGTGTGGGGCCGCTAAGGTTAAGTACTGTTTAAACCGGCTGAGCAGAACAACAGATAAAGAAAATGAACCGGGACATTATATCTGGAGGCCCATTGGAGGGCTAAAAAAATATATAAATAGCATGTCACGGCACAGAACCCACTGAAGGGTAAGAATTGAACACAGGATGTTATATTCCATATAGGTACCCTATATAGGCGCAGGTAACACTGCAACCTTTCACCTATATCCTTCCCTACATTTCATACATAACGGTTCATAGGGACTGACCTTTTACTAAGATACGACACTACATTCAGAACGCAGGTTTTTCCCTGGTTCAATACTCATACATTATGCATGAGGCTTCTTGGAAGCACAGCAGGACTCACAGCAGGACGAACATCTCCTGTATAATATCTATGTTAAAGTTCAGGCCTGACGTCATCCTTTAGGCCGACACAGTAACACAGCAAGGTAGGACCCTTGGGGAGACCTATGGGTATATATACATCATGTCTTGCTTAGACAGACAGAGGAGACCGTGACTTCCCGGCTGACACACTGACCAGAGACACTGAGGTACCTGCATGCAGACGCTCCAGCTAGCAGTGGTCTAACATCCCTCGCGGGGTGTCCAACTCGAGACCAGGACAGGGTCCCACATTCTCTAAACTCTCAGGTAATGGGGTGGACTAGATCCTAGAGGGATTCTTGGCATAACACCTACATAGATGCTAGGTACATTTAGGTACATCTAGTTAGGGAGGCATCGTAGGAGTATGCACCTTTTATCATGTGTTTTATGTACTTGTATATATTCATGATTTCTGCAAGATGGTAGAACTATACCATCCCTTTACTTTCGTAGTATTGCTAATCATATATCTCTGCTACTGTCTAATGGTTCTTGCAGCTCATATATTTTACACTAGAATAACAACTGTTCAATAAATACTTATTGAAACGCCCAGACTGTTTATTCTGTGTATCTCTCTGAGACAAACTAAGTGAGCACGAGTGACTGAGCGAAAAGTAGTATATTGTTTCCACGATCCTGGGGGATCAGGGTTGTCATGTTCTGAGGTTGCCAGAAACTATTCTCTCCCCGATAAGAGGAGACTCTAGTGGCACTGTGAGCTAGCTAATACAGACAGGCTAACGTATCCGGTGGGGGTGCACAGAATCCGTCCGCCACCAAACACACAGTTTATGTTATCCGAACGCGCAGATCCTGTATAGATTATATAGGAACTACACGACAAGGAGACTACCAATCCCAGCCTGCATTGATAATTAAACTCATTGGAGAGGCCCACTAGGGGGCAATAAATTCAATCAGCACACAAACTAGTGTTTCTTTCATCTACGAAGCGGCATGAACAGCCTGTGATCAAGGAGCAGGGCAGCTCTGAAACGCGTTAGGCACTAAAGTAATCTGGATGCAAGTGCCAGTTTTGCCTTTTAATAAAGAATTCAGCAGAATTATCTGTTGCTGAGTGCATCTTCGCTTGTGGAGAAATCTTGAAGGATATATATATATATATATATATATATATATATATATATATATATATATATATTTGTTATATATGCATTAATTTAAATTTGTTATTTATTAATATTTTAAATATGTGATTTTTCAAACAGTGTAAATATTATTTTCATATTTTGTAAAGTATGTAGATATTTTATTTACATTAACATTTGAAACTATTTATTTTCATTACATTGTTATTTTCAAGTTTACTATGATACATAAATTACATATAAACATGTATATATCAACATTTCAATAGGCTTTCCTCTTTTAATAATATTCTGTTCCAAAATATTTTTGACACAATATTTTAGTAGTTTACATACAAGGTATATAAGCTTGATATTTTTGTTGACAATATTTTTGATACAATATTCTTGTGTCTCTATATTGTTATATAGCCCTCATTGTGCCCTCCAGTACATCCTAATAAGACCCTTGTTTCACTCTCAGAGGCCCCTACCTGAATGTCCTTGGCTCACGTGCCAAGAAAACCTGTTGTCTTTAATAAAGCATTGTCTAGCCTTCCGACATGTGGTCTTTGGCGATTACTACAACTGGCCCTCACTTATCCTCGAAAATCAAGTTTTCAACTGGCCAGAACTGTCCTAGTCTTCAGTGACTGGAAGGACAAATTCCCCCAAACCCAAAACTTAGCTATCCCCTTGGCCAGATTCTTGGATGGAAGACATGGCTTGGCAGTTCGGGCTGGACTGTTCCCATGAGGCACAGGATCAGACTGATTTGCATATGGCCATGTCTGAACTGGGGTGGTGGAGTGAGCTAAAGAATGATGATGGATTAAACCCAGATCAGTTGACTGGGGGTGAGTGTTTGATTTGCTCTAACGCTCCGTCCATCATCCCCTTTGGTATCACTTTGTTCGCCCTAAGTTGGCAGGGTATGCCCAGACGTGGGTCCCTTGCTCACTTTGCCACTGGATTCAAGATAGCCTGGCTGATGAGGGTTTTGAACCCGAAACCGGTCCCAGGATGCTTGTTTCCGGTCCAGGGAAGACATGGCTTGGCAGTTCGGGCTGGACTGTTCCCATGAGGCACAGGGTCAGACTGATTTGCATATGGCCATGTCTGAACTGGGGTGGTGGAGTGAGCTAAAGAATGATGATGGATTAAACCCAGATCAGTTGACTGGGGGTGAGTGTTTGATTTGCTCTAACGCTCCGTCCATCATCCCCTTTGGTATCGCTTTGTTCGCCCTAAGTTGGCAGGGTATGCCCAGACGTGGGTCCCTTGCTCACTTTGCCACTGGATACAAGATAGCCTGGCTGATGAGGGTTTTGAACCCGAAACCGGTCCCAGGATGCTTGTTTCCGGTCCAGGGAAGACATGGCTTGGCAGTTCGGGCTGGACTGTTCCCATGAGGCACAGGGTCAGACTGATTTGCATATGGCCATGTCTGAACTGGGGTGGTGGAGTGAGCTAAAGAATGATGATGGATTAAACCAAGATCAGTTGACTGGGGGTGAGTGTTTGATTTGCTCTAACGCTCCGTCCATCATCCCCTTTGGTATCGCTATGCATATAATTTGCAACATGCTAATTAATTAAATGTACAGCAAAATATTAAACTCCCTTGATTGAAGAAAGACCCATTTATCACTGGGAATTAGCTTGAACTTGAGCCTTTTAATGTTCTAAAATATGAAGAAAAAACATAGGGCCATATTATCAAGAACGGCGATAGCATTATCGCCGCTATAGCGGCAGGAAACTGCCGCTAAAGCGGCGATAAGGGGGCTTGATAATATTCCCTATAGAATTCCAATAGAAGCCCAGGTTTGATGTCCTTCACACCAGAACCTGGGCTTCTATTGGAATTCTATAGGGCATATTATCAAGCCCCTTATCGCCGCTTTAGCAGCAGTTTCCTGCCGCTAAAGGGGCGATAATGTTATCGCCGTTCTTGATAATATGGCCCATATTATTGTAATTGTGGACACTCTCCCACCTCAATAGACAGTTTACCAACCCCTCCCTCTGCCACTGCTAAACAATTCAGTCCCATTTGTTCTCATTTATCTTCATTTTACTTCAAGATAGGTGGAATTTCCAATTGGGCCACTTTTGTTTGGTAGTAATTTGTGATTTATGATGAGTGAAATAAACATGGAGAATTGAAAGGTACTGTGATGAAATTGGTGTCACAGAAAAATGTCAAAACAGTATACTGATCTGCAAAGCTTTTATTTGTTTGTATTACATTAAGAGGCCTATTACGATGTCGGGCAAACGGACACCGTCTCGGAAACGGAACCGACGACCTCTTGTCGGCTGTCCCGACCGCTTCATTATGATGTGACCGCACATGGTGTGGTCGAATTCTGACATTTCCCTATGGGAGCGGCCGTAGTACATGCTCCCATAGGGAAATGTAAGGTGGTGTTAATCCCTGCACCCCGTGGCAGGAACCTCAAGTTGCTGGGATTAACTTAGGTGCCTCCTCGGCCACCAACCGGAGGCTGCAAAGGAAACTGGTCTCTGCTAGTGGCCCCCAAACACACTTTCTGTCTTGGTTTCCATGTCGGAAAGGCCGGCATGGAAACCCTGCCGAAAACCATGCATCGTAATCTGGACGGCGTAAACTGCCGTCCATTTAGATTACGGGCCGGTTCCGACTGGCCGACGGGCTCCTTGAGCCTGTCGGAAGCCAGCCGGAATGACTGGCTGGTTTCAATTCTGACCGGCTGAATCAAAATCAGCCCGTCGGAATTGAAACCGACAATGTCGGTCATAAGGCCTCCGACCTGAGGTCGGAGGCCTTAGACTGACATCGTAATAGGCCCCTTAATGTTGCATAGTATATGTATGTAGAAGATTATCTGTACCTGTTCAGTGAAATTAATATTAAAATGAGCCTACTGGTCTGTTCATGGAGAGTTCACCCCCAAGATCTGTGCTACTCTCCTATCCCTCCAACTCTGTACCAGAAGAAATAAATGCACACTCATCCAATCAGATAGCAATATTTTCAATGTGTTATTCACTTTCTTAACTGGATTAGGATTTCCAAATAATTAATAGATTAATGGTTAAGATATGTATAAGCTCCAACTAGTTGGTTGTCAGAATATCAATCTCAAAAATATTGTTTGATATAAATATTATGGGCTATAAATATTGTTTGCTATGCTAGGTGTAAATTTCCAATGTAGTCATGTTTTTATAAACAATATTTGGGACACTATATTTTTGTCAGAGGATATAAAGGACACAGGGGCATATTAGCAAGGAATAGCGATCTTTATCGCTAACCGCGCTTAGCGCGACTTTGGTTAACGCTGCCTATCGCTGGAAAATATCGCTGAGATAACACCCTATTAACAAGGTTTATCTCCATAGCGATAAAATTTCCAGCGATAGCGGTAAAATGTGAGAATATCGCTGGAAAAGCAGCGATATTCTCGCATTATCGCTAAGGTGGATTCAGCATTAGAATCCACCTCCTATACCTTAAACAGGTAAGTCATCCTCACTAGCAGGAGATAAAATATAGCGATAAACGCGCTTAGCGCTAATTATTATATCGCTTCGCCTGCCTTGCTAATAGGGGGTAGTGGGATTAGCGACTGTTTTCAGTCACTTTTAGTAGGGAACGCCTTCCTTGCATGTCATTAGCGATAATTATCGCTGACATGCAAGGCGATGGTAAACGCGGCCTCTAACGCCTGAAAGCTGTCGCTAACGCCTGTTGCTAATAGGGCGATAAAGCCCTTGATAATATGCCCCACAATATTCCCATACTATACTACTTTACTATTCAAGACCCATCTGACATCTTTTTGTGATGCATGTATCTCAAAAATTATTGAATGAATTAACACGAGACCACAAAAGGTGCATGAAGAGTTATTAAGCAAACAAAAAGCTGTTTTCTATGGAAAGTGCTACTCCATTTATCTATGACTATAGGCTGTTTACTAACAACTTTTCTTTTTAAAATGATGTAAGGGTTTATGGAGCCCTGTGAATAGCAGTATCATGGATGACATTATCATTGAATACCATTTAACATGTCATGAATGATGTAATATATGTAGCTATAAGCAGCGCATGATAGGGTGCAAGTTATAGTTAGTTCTCTAAATAATAACTGGCAAATTTCAGTGTTTTTTTGTTTTTAAATGCTAGTTCTTATCACACGCATACATATGTACATATAGATCTCACCACACTCATCACTGTAGAAACCTATAGACCAAGAGCAGACACCAATTAGGTGCTCCATATTCGTTTATTCAGCACATTCTGCCATTACGTGTTCCTGCCAAACCATTGTTCTTGCTTACAGATATATTACATACTGGGGTCGGCAGTAGGTAGTTATAGGTAGGACCATGCTTCCATAGGAAAAGTGTTTTTTGACTTGCCTATTTCTTTTACGCCGTTTGATGCATCCCTGCAAAATTTTTCAACAAAAGTGTGCGGGTCTTTCTTGTTGTGCATGGAAAGTTTCAGGTCGATCCGTCAAGTGGGGGCTGAGAAAAAGGGGGGGCCAAAAAAGTGTGTTTTCTATGTTCATTCCCATAGGGAGTTTGAACACAACTGAGGCCCAAACCTAAGAACGGCTTTACACCAAATTTGGCAGAAATCTAGCTCTTGGTCCAGAAAGAGTGCTTTTTTGTTATTTGGTGTAAATCCGTTCAGTAGTTGTGGAGTTATTAAAATAAATCCAAACGTATATACCTAGAGGCAAGGATCCTCCGAGGATCGGACAGTCCCCATGCTGCAATCTGATTGCCTGTCAACACTTCAAACAGGAAGTGTTGGCAGCCAACTAGGGACTCGGCTTCAGCCGAGTCCCCCCCCAAAAAAAAGAAAAAAAGAAAAGGGGCAGGGTAGGAATACCCTGACCCCCTAGCCCTGGTCTTGGGGTTCGTTAGGGACCCCACCAGGGCAAAAAAGCATTTTTCACAAATATTTTGCCGCAAAATCAAGACAGAGTCGCGAAGCCGTGTCAACATTTTTTTAAAACCAGGCGCAGGCTCCTGCACTTGTTTAGACTATATCCCCCGGTTGGGTCAGGGTCCAGGGGCATGAGATCTGCAGCTCTGGGATGGGGAAATGGAGGAATTTAGCACAGTCCATCACTGCAGGTCTCAACACATAGTTAATACTTCCTGCCACCCCAGCCCCTCACTTCTCACCCATGGCATGACCGTGACATCTCAAGCAATCTTGTAATTCACATACTAGCCCGCGGGGGTCCACTGCAGGTGGGTAGGCATCCATCTGCAGTGGACCTCTGTTTGCTGCAGCCGAGTAATGTGGAGTTGATGAAAAACAGGCAATGTCTGCTAGTCCAGGAAGGCATTAATCAATAGCCACCACCACATTAAAAAATTATAACTATATAATTATTTCTAACCATCACAGTAGATAACTCACTAATAAATAACTCTATAACAATGCATAATAATGATTCATTGATATATTTAAAAAATATTTTCACCAATATACGTGACGACGTTGATAGTCGCGATGTCCCCGCGATGGTATACGGGGTCCGTGCTGGGGGTCGCGGCGTCATCACAAATATCGCGCGCAGTTAAAAAAATTAATTTTGGACACATAACGTCTGTCACTAACACCTCCATATCTCAACCATGGGGTCAGAGTATCTCAACCCTGACCCCTTATGTGGGCTTTCACACAGATTTTCAGCCCTGGGAACCGCTCCCTATAGATAAAATGGCAGCCGCAACTTTCTATTCAGGTTGCATCCAGCCAATCAGACCATTCCCGTTGGCGCGTGCATTCGCGATTCATCATGAAACTTCCACAAAATATCAGCAGACAGAGATATCACTATAGTTTTAAACTCAAATTTCTCAAAAACTACTGAACGGATTTACACAAATAAGCAAAATCTTATCAACATCTAACTCCCTGCCAAATTTGGTGTAAGTCTGTTCAGCGGCTTGGGCTGTAGAGCTGGCTAAAGGTTCCTATGGGAATTAACTTTATAAATGCAAACTAATTTCACATCCCAAATTCTCAGTCTCCACTGCACGGATCACCCCCAAACTTTCCCAATCAATAGTACCCACTGTGACACTTTTTTGGCAAAATTTCATGCAGATTGGTCAAACGACGCAAAAGTTATAGCCAAGTAAAAAAAGCTTTTCCTATGGAAACTAGGTTCTTACTATAACTACCTACTGGTGACCGCCAGTAGGTAATATATATATATAGATATCCATATACATAATAAAAACAGTGGCATTTGCCACTGGGTAGTTATAGTTAGGATCGCGTTCCTATAGGACATGCATTTTTTGTGTTGCTAATAACTTTAGCGCTGTTTGATAAATCTCCACAAAACTTTCCTAAAAAGTGCAACTGTTTGACTGGTTTGTGCATGGAATGTTTTGGGATGATCCATCAACCAGGGGGTGAGAAAATAGGGAGGTTCCAAAACACTTTTTCCCCACTCATTTTCCCGTAGGAACTTTAGACACACTTACAGACTCAACCACTGTACAGATTTACATTACATTTCGCAGAAAGCTAGAGCTTCCGGAATGTGTGCTTTTTATGTGTTTGTGTAAATTCCTTCAATAGTTTTGGAGAAATTAAAGTTAAAAACAATTGCATATATCAGATCGCGGAGGATCAACGGAGCCGACAGATCTCAGACTGAGATCTGATTGGCTGCCACCTCAATCAGGAAGTGGGTGGCAGCCATCTTAGGACTCGAGCCATGTGGCTCCTCTCCTCTTTAAAGTACGAGGGCCCTGGAGGATGGTGTCCCCAGGGTCGAATAAGGCTCGAAGATGGGCACCACAAGGCCCCCCTCCCCTTTAAAAAAAAGGCCCTGTGGGATGGGGTCACCAGGGACCAATAATGCTCGTGGAGGGGGGCCACATGGGGTCTGAATGTAGTCTCTTGGCTTGCTCTTCATTGGGCAGGCACTCCAATGCCCAACGGGCCCCGTGAGATGAAGCATGTGTTTAATAACCTCCTTTTTGCTCCATAACTTAGTGATGATATTTTGTCTCAGACTCTTTTTTGTCTGAGATGCTCCTTACAGGAAGTGATTATTTCTCTAACAATCTTGTTATTCACTTAACAACTTAATGGCCACCAGTAAGTCTCCCATAACCTCATGTTAGTTCCTTTGAAGAACAGATGCGGTGATTAGCGCTTGGAAGAAGCATTAGAACCAAAGAAAGTTCTCTAATTTATTTGTGACTTACCTGCGTAGGTGTTAGACAATGCCAACTGCTTAGCTCCTATTGCAAGTCTTTTATTTTTAAAGCTAATTGTTATCAGGCTTCCTCATTAGTTGTCTACATCTAGCTTGGATCCCAACATATATTTGGGCCATAACTAAGTGTCCTATTTCATGTGCATATTTATATGTAATTTTCTTTTTTTGGTTTCATGTACGTTTGGTCTTTTAAAAAAGAAAAAAACTAAGGTGAGATGATTTTTGGTGTAATTGACTGTGGTCAGAATAATACCATTCATGCACATCAAACCTGTTACATAATGCTTCTTCTCACTTTCATCTCCCATGGCCGCTTGCAACTCATGATCAGCTGTAGCCTACCCGGCATTAGAGAATCAAGACTCATAAGTATTTTATGAGTAGCCATCAGTCCGTTTGAGTGCCCTTCAGACTGTAGTATCAATACGTTGAGCTTTGCATGGTTGACAGAAATCCTGGGAACTGCACTAGGGAATGATAGACCCCCAAATGGACAGTTGATCAAAAGCTCTGAGACCTTCTGGATGTTGAGGAACGTAAACAGCCTGACACACTATTTTTGGGTCAGGCACTGCAGCATCATTTCATGCATCAAGAAACATGCATGGATAAAATGACCATCAGGGCATACTGAGATCAGGGCAAGCTGTCTGCATAAATCTGCAACAAATTGCAGCCACGTATACATAGAATGATCAGGATTTGTTGGCCTTAGGACTCTGTGCACTTTACCTCTGCTAACCAGTGCTAAAGTGTGTGCGCTCTCTCCATTAAACATGGCAAAATCTGCTTGCACCCAATTGTCATATTTTATTTACTTGTACGTCCCTGGTAAAGTGGTACTACATGTACCCAGGGCCTGTAATTAAATGATGCTAGTAGGCCTGCAGCACTGATTGTGCAACCCACTCAAGTAGCCCTTAAAACATGTCTCAAGCCTGCCATTGTAACCTGTGTGTACAGTTTGCCCTCCCATTTCGACCTGACAAATTAACCTTTTGCCAGGCCTAAACCTTTCTTTTTAATACACACAAGTTACCCCAGGGGTAGGCCCTACACAGCCCAGAGGGCAGGGTATTTAAACAGTTGGACATGTACTTTTAACAATTATGTGTCCTGGTAGTAAAAATCTTTGAAATTAGTTTTTCACTACTGCAAGGCCTACCTCTGAAGTTATTACATTTAATAAGTGATAACTTTCAATTGGGAGATGGTAGGAATATCAAATTTGGTGTCTAAAGAATTGTAATTTAAAATCTTCCTTAATGGTAAAGTCGGATTTTAAGTCACAAGTCGGAAAATTCCCCTTTTAGAAAGTTGGCATTTTCTTGTCCCAACCATTTGGTGCCTGCAGCCTGTATCCTAGGTCACACGACTAGGTATAGCTGGCAGTTGGTCTTTGTGTATTGCTCCCAGACAGTGAGACAAAGGAGAATATGTGTTGGCAGGACGGCCATCTCTGACTTAATGAGGGGGAGAAGCTGTTACCCACCACACTTGGACATCACAAAGGATCTGCCTGAGCACACTCACAAAGGGTTTGACTCTGATCTTTTGTGTCCCCAGAAAACTCAGGCCAGGGTAGGTAGACCGGACATTCCAAACACCTCTGGGCGTGGAAACCTCCAGAGCCTTCTCCTACTTCAAAGTGGGCACCAGGTATAAATAATGGACCCTCTGGACAAGTGGAAGAATCAGAAGTAGTGTAATGTACTCAACCCCAGTCTCACGACTAGGTCCACACAAAGGCCAGACGACTCCTTCCAGGTCCAAAAAAGCAGTGTGAAAAGGAAGTCTCATTGACAAGCAACACTATGCCGTAAGGTTCCTGCTTTCGACGTCAGGGCATTCATATTTGTTTTGTTTTTCCTTAATGTTTCCCTCCACATTAGGTTTCTGTTCTGCTTCCTCAGTTGGGATGATTGCTATAACTTGTGTTTGCCCCTAGAAGGCTGAGTGCACTTCTCCCATGTGTTAAAGTATTTCCTGGTTGATCTGGTGCTTGTTAAAGCTGATATACAAAGGGAGAGGTCAAGGCTTCAGTGAACGTGTATGTATCACAAGCACTGCCATTTCTGGATGATCTACTTACCTTGGATTCCCTCCTGCTAAAACCTTCCTCATTAGACGATGTCTGTGAAAACTCACATATATCTGAAGACTATGCAGGTGTCTAAGTCTCTTGTCTCCTCTATACACCCCTTCTTACCAATGGATGTAGTTCTGGGAATCCTTGCCTTGTGCCCTTTGCCTAGACTAGTGTGGAGGATTGAGATGCGTATATGAGTTCATCTGCTACTCATTTGACTCATGACAGTTATATACCTAATGATAGTTGAAAAGGGTGAACTCTTGGTAAGCGTTCCCTCCAGGATTTGGGGTTATGAGTGAAGAAAAAGTATTTTGTTGCACCTGTGTTGTGGCTGGAGTAAATAAATATTTATGATAAGAATACCATTCTTGTTGTTTTCCCTTGCTATTTTTAGATGATTTGGCAAATGGGGAGGGAATAGCAGAGTGTTGAGAGCTAACTTTCTGAAAAGAGTCTCTCTAGGACATATTTAATTGGGCAGACAGTGGCATTGCGAAAGTGTGCCCTGAGGGGGAACTTGTTGGATGGGAGAAAGGATTTTAACTGGCACAGATATGTTACATTCAGAACTATTATTAATAAACTATTTAATTACTGTCTATAACTATGCACATCTAAAATTCTCATCGTTTTTTTTAAGCTTATATGAGAAAAATGTTCAAAAGCTTGTTCTTAGTTGTACCTTATGGATTGTTCTCCACTAGGTTTTGACAACTTGGCGGACTTAGGATACTGCAATTGGTTGAATTGATTGGAAATACTTTACAAGGGCTTGTCGTTGTTTAGGCAGTTATGCTTGAATTATGCTCCTTTATGTTAAGGTTGGGTTACTGGTTGAGGGTGTTGAAACCCGACCCAAGAAGCAAGCCAAAATCTCTGTCAGGGTGAGACACAAGCAAACCCCAAATTAACCTACCCTCAACCCTCTGTTAGCTTGGCACAAAAGCAGTCAAGCCTAACTTAGAGGCAATGTATTAAGTATTTATGCAGCACCTCAAACAGTAATAAAAGTGAAAACAGAACACAAGAAAAATCCCACACAAATTTAGAAAACTAGAGTAAAACTTAATGCATTATTTGGGACCAAAACAAAACAAATCCAATCAGTACAACCAGAGATATGCAATTTCAAAGTTTTAAGTAAAAATAGTGCCTAGAAGCACAAAGCGCCAACTGAGTTTATCTGGTTGCGCCAGACTGGAACAAAGTCACAAGTTCAGGTGAACCACGATGGAGTGCGGGCTGGGTACAAGGACTAAGTTAGGTCCGCTGAACAAAGTACCTTAAATCCTGGTTGGGGAGCGTTGCGAGATCCCATGCTGAGGATGCGTCATGCAGCGGTGGATCCGAGGGCGCTGAAGGACTGTGGTGCAAAGTCCTGCATCGTCATCGAGGATGCCATCGATAAGGTCCATGCTTTGCGAAGTCCTGCGTCGACGATGTGTCACGTGTAGTTTTGAAGAAACTGCAGGGCTGCAATGTGGAGTCCTGTGTCATCGCCATTGATGTCATCAACAAGGGCCTTGTGATGCAAAGGCCTGCTTCAAGGATGGGTTGCACCTCTGTGGTTCCGAGGAGACTGCAGGCTGTGATGCAAGGTCTGGCATTGGGGATGCATCATGCTGTGGCGGTTCCAAAGTTGAGCTGCAAGGAGATGCGTATCGCTACGTCTCTTATGACCACAGGACCACAGCTGGGCAGGCGAAGCACCTTCAGGGTCTTTTCCAATTGTCCAGGACTGGGGTAGCACCACTTGGGGGTGTAGGACTTACAACATACTGAATCCACGTGCTGGGTTCAAGTTGGTCTGTCCCTGATCAGGAGGCCAGCCAACTAGCCCTTCGAATAACTCTGGTGGTCCTGGGACCAAGATGCAGGTACAGTCCCTTCTCTCAGGCAGCATGGCAACAGAGTAGCAGTGCATCTGGCAGAGCAGCACAGCAGTCTTTGCGAGTCTTCCACAGGTCCAGAGGTGTACTGAAGAGTTGGGTCTGAGGGTCTATCATTTATACCTGGTACCCACTTTGAAGCAGGAGCGGTTCTAGAGGTTTCCACCCCAGAGGTGCTTGGAATTTCCTGCCTCCCTGTCCTGGCCACAGCGTGTCTGGTGTCGCAATAGACTAGTGTTAACTCCTTTTTGAATTTACTGAGGCAGATCCTTGTAATGTGCAGGTGTGGTACATGCCAGCTCCTCCCCCTCATCAAGTCAGAGATGGACCATCCTGACAACACCTATGCTCCTTTGTCTCACAGTCTGGGAGTAATATACAAAGGCCATCTACTAGCTACAGCTAGTCATGTGACCCAGGAAAACAGGCTGCAGGCACTTAATGATTAGGACAAGAAAATGCCAACTTTCTAAAAGTGGCTTATTTCAGAATATGACTTAAAATCCCACTTTACCATGAAAATGGGTTTTAAATTACAATTCTTTGGATCCCAAACTCAACATTCCTACCTGCTCCCAATTGAAAGTTAAAAATACAGGTCCAACTTTTTAAATACACTGCACCCTGCCCCCCGCTGTTTAGGGCCAGCCATAGGGGTGACTTATATGTATTAAAATAGAAGGTTTAGGCCTGGCAAAAGCTTTATTTTGCCAGGTCGAAATGGCAATGGCAGGCCTGAAATTATTTTAAAGGCTACTTAAGTGGGTGGCACATTCAGAGATGCAGGCCACTAGTATCATTTATAGGCTCTGGATACATGTAGTACCACTTTACTAGGGGCATACAAGTAAATTAAATGTGCCAATCTGGTCAAACTTTAATTTACCATGTTTAAGGAGAGAACACAAGTACTTTAGGACTGGTTAGCAGTAGTCCAACACCGACCGAATCTTTATTTATTTTTTATTTTATTTTATTTTTAGAGTTTTCTATAGCGCGAACAAGACCCAGAATAGGGTATCAGAGCGCTTTACAAAACAAAGCAGTGTAAGTATAAACTTTTTGCAAAAACAGAGCAGAGAAAGTATCAAAACAATTTTAACAAGTTTCGGCAGGTAGCAGAAATGGTAATAGAGATGATTTGTTCGGAGCAGTAGGAACAGGTTCGAGTACGAGTAAGTCATAGAGGCGCAGGTGTCATTAAGGGGAGTGTAGAAACAAGTAGGAGGTAGTAGACTGGTACAGTGCCTTGCCAGTCAGTGTAATAGCTGGTGTGATAGTCGAGCCCCATACGGTGAGGCAAGTGCGGAATTAAGGGAGGAATTTGCTCATCAGGAATGATTTTGCTTCCCTTTTGAATAGTGGTGTAGAAGAGATTTTCCTGATGCACGGAGGTAGTGAGTTCCATATTCTTGGTGCCGCTCCGGAGAAAGCTCTGTCAGAAGTTTTTTTCTTACTGAAGCGAGAGGCTTTCAGGAGTAGCTTGTCGGAGCTCCTAGAGTGTCTGTTTCCTCCAGATAAAGTAAGTTTCTGGGATAGGTACTGAGGGGTATTGTGGTGAAGAGCTTTATGAGTGATGCAGGGCATCTTTAGGTGGATTCTAGCTTCGTAGGGTAGCCAGTTGAACACCTTCAGGTGAGGCGATATGTGGTCAAATTTCCTAGATCCTGTTAGGAGTCTAGCTGCTGCATTGAGACAGGCTTTTAGAGGGGCTGTTGAGATTTTGGGAAGCCCCGAGAGGGTAGTACATCCATACTCCAACCTCGAGATGACTAAGGCCTGAACTGCAGTTTTGAGGTCAGAGTTCTCGATGAATGGTTTCATTTTTCTGAGATAGCTGAGGTGAAAGCGAGCATTTTTTGCCAACAGGTTGATGTGTGTTTGCATGTTAAGCTTTTTATCCACTGTAATTCCAAGTGATTTGGTAGAGTCCATCAGAATCGGCGTGCCATTTAAAGCAGTGATCATCTTTGTCCATTCCTTTATCTCCAACAACTTTTTAGGGGGGGAAATTAAGAGAAATTCCGTTTTTTGCGAGTTTAGCTTGAGGAAGTTGGTCGTTAGCCAGTGGACGGTCTTTTCGAGAGCTTGATTCATCATCTTTATCTCTTCAGTGGAAGTGATCTTGATATAAAGTTGAGTGTCGTCCGCGTACATGTGGTAGGAGATATTCGCCTTCTGTAGTAATTCAGTTAGCGGTTTCGACATAAAGGTTGAATAGAGCTGGGGATAGAGTTGAGCCTTGTAGTACTCCTAGTAGGTTGGGTGAAGCGGCAGAAAGATTTTTATTCACCATGAACGATTGCGTTCTGTTTTCCAGAAAGGATTGGAACCATTGAAGGACTGTGCCAGATAAACCCATCCTGTTTTCCAGTCTTGTTAGAATTTTGTCGTGATTGACCGTGTCGAAGGCTGAGGAGAGGTCGAGCAGGACTTGTAGACAGGTTTCATTACGGTCAAGAGCGAGGAGGGCGTCGTCTACTATGTGCAGAATCGCTGTTTCTGTGCTATGCCCGGGTCTGAAACCCGATTGGCAGTCCTTCAGTAGTTTGAAATCCGTGATGTGTTGGTTCAGTTGTTGCTGAATACATTTTTCCAGGACCTTGGCTAGCATGGGAATGTTGGTTATAGGTCGGAGGTTATAAAGGTCGGAGGGGTTTGCTGTCGGTTTTTTTAGGATAGGGGTGACTTGACCAATTTTTAGGCAATCCGGGATGTGACCTTGCACTAGCGAGGCATTGATGATTTTGATCCAGAGAGGGGAGATGATATGGTAGATGTGGGGTAGGCAGTTTGAGGGGACAGGGTTGGTGAAGTGGTTATTGGGTTTGATAGTAGCCAAGGTTTTAGTGATGTCACTGAGATCATAAAGTTTGAAGGTAGACCAATGAGAGTTATTTTTAGGTAAAGGTAGATCAAGTTGTTTAGGATTTTCAACTTGTGTGTTCTTTAGAGTAGATGAGTTAGTTGCTGCCATCTTTAGCTCGAGTTGGAGGGAGTTGGTTTTTGCTGTGAAGAATGAAGAGAATTCTTCACTACTAAGCTGTGAATTCGAAGTCAAGAGAGCGGTTTTGGCCAATTTGCTAGATTGTTGTTTTAGGAATTCGAAGAGTTTCTTCAGTCTATTTTTGGCATTGTCTAGTTCTGATCTGAAGAAGTCTTTTTTGATTGTAGAATACTTTTGTTGTAGGAGTTTCTAGATTTCCTAAGTAGTTTAAGTTGGAGGGGAGGGATGTTGTCTCCATTTCCATTCAGTTAATCTTAGTTTACGTCTCTCTTCATTCAGGGCTCCGTTGAACCATGGGTTTTTGTCTTTGGTATTCTTTTGAGTTTGGTGGGGCTACTAGGTCAAAGACTTTGGTCATCGTGGAGTTGTAGTGAGTAGTGAGGTCATTGACGTCTGACATGTTATTGGGCGGAGTGAGAGCTTTATCACAGTGGGATGCCAGGTTGTTCCAGTTGAGGTTTTTTGTGTCTCTTATCCAGTGTTTAGGCTTGAATTGCTGCGAGTACGTTTTCTTTCTAGCGGAGGGATTTTGGAAGGTAATAATGTGATGGTCTGACCAGTCACAAGGAGTGATCGCGATAGATTCAATCATTTTATCTTTTGGAAATGATCCAGTCAAGTGTAGCACCTTTGGAGTGAGTGGGCTTTGAGATGGCTTGAATCAGGGAATGGTCTGCTAGGAAGGTTTTGATAGCGTTGACCTGCTTGTCTAGGGGGTCTTCCCAATGGAGATTGAAGTCGACAAGGAATATGTCATTGGAACGAGGGGTCGAGTTAGTTGTAATGATTTCCATAAGTTGATCTGTGAATACAGCATTCTTACCTGGGGGATGGTAGAGTATATGTAGTTTGTGGGAGTTGTTATCTGAGGATTTTAAGGAAATCCCGAGGTCTTCACAAGTCTCTAGGGGTTTGGAGTGAAACTTCGAGATAGTGATGTCGGATCGATGTATGCAGGCGATGCCTCCGCCCTTTTTGTGATGTCTGTCTAGTCTTATTATGTTGTAGTTTGGGGGGACAAGAAGGTCTAGGCATGGTGAGGATGATTCTGTGAGCCAAGTTTCCGTGAGGATGGTTACGTCCATTTTCAGATTCAGAATGAGGTCGGCAATGTCAGATGCGTGTTTTAGGGCTGAGCGGCAGTTTAGTAGGAGGCAGGAGATCAGGTTTGAGGCATTCTCTAATAATGGTTCGTGAATTTCGGAGGTAGGGGTTATTGTATGAAGGTTATTCGGGTTTATCATTCTGTGATTCGGTTGGGATGTTCTGTTTGGGTTGATGGGGACTGGGAGAATAGCGAATTCTTCCTTATTTGTGGTGGGGCAAGTAGGAGATTCGTAGAGAAGTAGTAAGGTTTGGATTTCCAAGTCCGTTAAGTAGTTGGGGTGATTGCGTGTGCGTAAATGTCGATTGGTCAGATTCTGCTTTCACAGGCTTTATTTGCTGATACCTTCTGCTTGACTTCTCCCCAGCTCACCAGACTTATTAGCTTACCAAATTAGGAATTTTCACTTTTTGGGAAACTGTGCCATTTCAATTTGCCTTATGAAAACTTTAAATAGTTTGTCTTTGTATTTATCAATTTAAATTGCCTTGAATTTTATTGAAAATTTCATTCATGTATTGATTTCTGGTTTTCGACTAATTTGAATGATTTGAGTTTGTAACTTTGCTAATCTCATGATAAATGTTTATGGTTTGCAAATCTACCACTCTCTGTCATCATTGGGAGCCCTAATGTTCTTCACTATCATTGATGTACTTTAATCTGTTGAGTCACGCCTAAGTCCAGGACTAAAGGTCCATCTCTCCAAGTGCAGTGTGCACATGAGTTTGCACCAAAGATCTGCATGATGCAAATGCCTCTGCAACAATATCTATTAAATACTAAATCCATTCAACCCGTTTCCCTCAATGAAAACAAATGATTTTCTAATGCTAGGGACAATAAACTAGGCCAAAAACGCACAACTGGCACATAAAATCTGACTCCTGATAATGACTGAAATTTAATTCGCCTGACAGAATTCTTGTTTGAGACTGACTCTGTGATCATCATCAATGACGTGTTGCATCCTGGACACAAAGTCATCTACAGAATAAGTGAAACCAACAGAAGGGGTAAGAGGCCTAACTGTATTCACTAAAACTGTCATGAATAGAATTATCTGATTCTGACTGTTTAACGTTCAAGTGCATGGCTGTTCATTGCTTAGTCTCTCCAAGTGATATCTTAATTTTTGGAGTAAACTACTGACCTCTTGTTCATATAGCCACATTTCTTGGTGACATCTGTTTTTCAAAACATTTTGTTGGTAAGCGACTTCACTTTTTGGGCCAAAGACTGCGAGTAAAAGCAACTAGAAATCATGCAAATCTTGGAGTTCAACCAATGGTAATTGCGCCTCATCCTCACACAGGTGGCCAACCTCTTGACTGCATGCTGTTGCATCAGTTTATGTGACTGGGGTGGTGTATTGTATGATAGGAACCAAATGGTCCATACAGGCCATTATCGGCTATGCAACTAAAATAATTATGAATGATTACTAATTGAGGTATATGCATTAATTACTGCCTGGAGGAAGGCATGAGGACTGAACATCCAGTGGGCATAAAACAAGGCAGCTGGTATCAAGAATAATATCACTTATGAAGATTCTGTACCTGAAATCAAAGTAGCCGAACATGGAACAGGATTGTGTCTCCAGGAATCAGACGAATAAACATGGTTCAGCGGTTCCTTCTGATTGGGATTAATTGCTGTATTATAAATTTCATCATAGTGTTGAGCAACCTGGATGTAATTAGGCAAACACACCATTTAAAACTGTGACTTGAAACACATTAGTGATAACCTAATTGAAGAGTGATCCAAGCATCTCTCTGCTGCCTTCTTTGTTTTGTTTCTGAACCAATTAAGCTACCTTGTAAAATCCACAAAAGAAGACAGCATAACATCATGGAGAGAGTGAAAAATCTTTTTCACCAAACTTATAAGTGAGGGGCCAAATCAAGCATTTCAAGAATTTACATACGCAGAAATCATTAAAATAATCCCTTTCTCATTTAGTTCCACTTTGAGAATCTGCATCTCTTTTCCACATTAAAAATGTTGAAAAATAATGAATCCACAACAAACAAACCGACGCCGACCTCATTCACCGCCCCTTCCATTTCCCCCTTAACAGAAATTGATCTGACAAGTTGGAGGACATTTTGAAGCCATGATCTGTTTTGTTAAAAATATAATCCATCCCAGCTTTTACAGACTACATCCTAAACAGGGCGAATGCTTTCATCAGTATGGGAAAAGGTCCAAACCTACTAAAACATGCCTTCATTACTCCCCTTCCAAAGAAACCAGCAGCAAACCCACTTATCCTTAACAGTTCTTAGAAGGTACTGATGCATTTGAAATCTATCATATCTGCGCAATTTTGAAGTTCATGACAAGGCATTTTCAAGAACAACGTAAATGAGATCTCGTACTCTCCATGATGATCAGGTGACTTTCAGAGAGAAGCTTCTGATAACTTGGATGGCGATAAGCAAACTACACTCCTACTGCTTGGCCTTTCAGTGGTAAAAAGTACCATGGCCAAAGACACATTAGTAGGAGGCTGAACAAATGGACAGGAGTGCCTGTCACTGCCTTGAAATGGATCTACTGAACAACTGGTGCCTATGCTAGGATCATCCACTTGAAGGGGGTAGCGTACCTCAGGAATCCTCTTTTTCCCTGCGACTAATCAACATCTTCATGCTCCTATTGTCTCAGTCAACACCAGGAGGAGTAAATTCCCTTGGAATACAGGCACAAACACCCTGCAATGACCCAGCCTTAAATTGAGATCAAATCCTAATCACTTGAGTTTCTGTAAATCCCTGAAGACAGGCTTGTACTGTCAGACTGGCCCTTGACAGAAGCCCTTTCTAAACAAGGTGGCAATTGAAAAAGGAAAAAGACTGGATCTCTTCTCGCAACCAGTTTTACTCTAACTTTGTTTTTCATTTTTCCTGTTCGATTCACAGTATTCTGAAGCATCCGCTACAAAAAACTACATGACAATATAGCACTTGCCAAAAACGTAAATGATGATGATACCATTGGCAGTAGTAAGTTACACTATCAAGAAGGGATTTTTGGCTAACCCAATATGTTGAACGCTCACTAAGTGCATTCTCTATGTATTTAAGAGCTATCAGGGTAAACCTGGAGGCATTGCCTCTACATTTCAGTCAGTACATTAGAAGCTGACTGCATGGTCAAATTTATCATCTTTGAGCTTGCAAAAGGGAATATTTGGCCACAAAAAAGAACTTGATGTATTCTAGGTGCAGGGCCAACTTCAGTAGTCCAGCTTCTATAAATGGAACCTCTAGAGTGATAAAAAGATGCATGTATCCAGAGGTCCAGGAGAGCATAATATTTGATTGAACTGTTATTGATGGGTTCTAGGCGGGGCAAAGGTGTATTACAATTCCGATGTATCCCCGCTCAACAGAAGCAAATGTGAAACAATTAGCTCCGAATAGGATCCAATGCAACTGCAAAATGAAAAGAGGTCACCTCAATAGCAAACAGGGGAACTGTGCAAATGGATTTAAAAAGTGGTGGAGCATCAAGATAAAATTAATTTAACATGACTTTGGTCATGTTAATTTATGCTCTTTGAACTCCGGTGGTGCAGTGTCACTATTTTTAATTTGTATTTAATGACATACTAATGTATAAAATGCATAACCATTTATTACTTATATTCAGGCATAATTTTATATTTAGACTGACCATAATGTGTGAATGTCAGAATTCCTTTCAAAGGGCCATGGGGCACACCGGGGAAGTAAGTCCAACCATGGTACTTGAGGTCTTTTACTCCTGATGTCCTGGGGCCCGACCTACTATGTATCGTGCTCATCTGGGCCAAGTACTCCTTCTGCACTTGACTCTCAGGAGTTTTTCGGCCCCCAACTGGAGCTTTGGCAAGGGTGCGACAACCTCAGCGGCACCCTGCAATCCTCAGGGAAACATTCAGGAGCAGTTGGCAGCCTAGACCTGCAGGTCACCGCCCTAATCATTTTGTCTGGGCCATGGCCCAAGCAGTGGCCGCAGAAATACCTGCAGCCTCTTCTGGCATACAGGGTTGCCGGGTGGCTTTCTATTGAACGCAGGCTGTTCGTGGCTGCCGCCCTAAAAAAGTCTAACACTCCAGCGCAATTGGGTTCACTGGTGGGCCCTCCTGGCATATGGGGTCACTGCGGCGGTGCAGGCTTGTTGCTTCCTGCATGGCACACTTCACATGGCTGAGATCATGGCAGCCCTCTCCTGGTATACGGGGATTGCCAGACTGTTCCTGCACATGGGCAACAATCCGAAAATTGCGCAGCCGCTCTCCTCATACTTTGCTCAGGGATTCCTCTCAGCAGGGCTCTCCGCTGGACCTCGCTCCTCCAATTCTCTCCAATTACTCACAGGGCACATTTGTCTTTGCAAGCAGGCAGGAAATGGTGCTCCAGGGCAGGTGGTCTTGGTGTGGCCTTGGCACCCAGTCCTCGTCTCCTCAAACAGCCCATCTGGCTGCTTGACAGATGACATTATTTTTGTTCAACCTCCCTATCTTATAGTCCTTTTCCAGACACCAATGGGCATATTTACAAGGAGCTATCGGTGCCGCAGCGTAATTTTTTTTTATGCAGCGGCAGCACAATCAGTGCTCCACACTGGTCCATAGTTACAAACTGATGCATCAGGCCCAATGTGTCAGTTTGTAGAGGCCTGCGTCACATTATACCTGCGCCAGGTAAAATGTATGCAGGGTAGGTGTTCCCACATTCAAACCCACATAGAACTGACGCAGTGAAATTTGCAACTTTTCACTGCATCACTCTAAGACTTGACTGCATTAAAATCTCTACGCCTTCTCAAACCAGGCGTAAGGATTGACGCATGGCTTTTAGCATGGGATTCACTTCTGTGTTCTGACGCATTGCTGGAGTTGCGTCAGTCTTACGACCAGCTCCAGCAATGCGTCACTTTAGCAACAAAAGATGCGTCAGAATTTCTGGCATATCGGTGAATCCTTGTGCCATGGAGCACTTTTTTGTAAATACAGTGCATCCACTGCGTCATTAGGGCATTTGCGGCAGCCACAAGAAATCTGATAAACCTATGCCGATGTCAGTTCTCATAAATATGTCCCCAAATGTAATTCAGGTTCTGGGTCTTTGAAGATTTATGTTGGGGTTATGCTTCTTTTGAATTGGGCACTTTTACATGTCATCTTCTTTCATGAAATAGGTCTGTCATAACAGGCACAACTCCAAAGCTCACTGTCCACAACATAATTTATTGGAGTGGCCAGAGTTTAGACCTGGATGTCAGCCATAGTGACATGTGCATCAAAAGGGTTAAACCCAGACCCCCAGTCCTACTCTTTATGATTCTCTTATCAACCCCATCGTCCTTCCTGAGATGTGTCCTGGCCCCCTCCTACTGATCTATTACTGAATCAAAAAGCAGTCTTTTGAGATGTAAAGGGAATTTGTTCTTTTTCTCCATTGTGTCCTAACCCAGCTCACAGAAATGCAGCAATACACAAATATGTCTTGGGGAATTGTTCTCCTCCTTATGTCTTAACCAGGCATGTCTGGGTTGCCCAAAATGGAAGTAAGGGTCCTCCATACACTGTACCATTGCAGGCACACTCATTCACTTTACAGTCATAGCACACTTTCTGTTCATCACTAAATCCTCTATTCATGGTACCCTCACATGTACACATCCATTCAACACACACTCAGTCAGTGTACACGGATCAACACTGAAGCTTTTCTATCTTTAACCAGGGTGTGTTATTTCAAAATACATGCACTACCAGAATACACACACCCACTATGTGTGCTGCACAACTCTTCACCCTTCATGTATTGTACTTCACGCAAGCAAACATACACCCAGCACATGCACTCCCTGTGTATGCTCTGCACTGCACTAAATCTCTGTAATGTATTCCTCTCAGGCATAAATAAACTCAGCATATCTATTATTCACACATGCACTACACCTATACTGCTCTATGCCTATATTGAACCATTCCCAGGTACAAATACATCCAGCGCAGAGTCACTACCCCTATGCTATGCAGTACCACACATCTACCTGATCTAGGCCAAGGGTGAGTTAAGCACACAGCAGGTGGAACTTTTAAAAAGGTGAGTGAGCATGTAGGTCTCGCCCCAGTGACACAGGGTAAGAAGGTCCTGTTCAATACTACTGATCACTATGCGATATGCTGCCACCACCATGCTTGTGCTGTGTAACTCCTGGCGGAGGCCTTCCACCACTATGAGAGTAGTGCTTTGGGCACCCCTACCGGTCCAATAAGACCGCAATCCATGAGACAGGCTTATGTCATGACGCACACACATGAGCCGGGTTCACCTTTGACAAAAAATCAGCATTAGAGATCCAGACACCCGTACAGTTGGGCATTCAGGGCTGGGGCACACGTCTTACCATGCAGAGGACTTTTCCGTCCCAACAGTGACTTTTACTATTTACAACTAACTGTACAACTTAGCTAACTTATAACTATAGTTAGAGTGTGGTCACATTAAGTTAGAAGGAGTCGTTGTAGGCCTTGGTTAAAGACTCCATATTAAATTAAATGTTTTATTTCTACTTGGTTTGAATAATCTTTTTCTCATTTTAGGCACCAAGAGTAATCATGTTCTCAATAACTGTATTGTTATTGTTAGAATTCTTTGTGAAGGTCATTGTTGTTGCATTTTAATGAGTTGGATGGTGATGCTCAGCACCTGAGAAGGGAGCTGAAGAAGAAGAATCCTCCCTTGTGCGATATCTATGAAGACCACAGTGATGTGAAATTCTACACTGTATTAACCATCAGAAGTGGCCCGTCACCAGGCACATTGTGGATGTTAATTTCATTTGTATCTTTGGTTCTTCCCTTTTGGGAAGCATAGGGGTTGTATCTTTCTTCTGAATTCCATAATTTAATTGCATGTTTTAGTATTGGACAGATAGACTTGCTTCAGTTCCTTTTACTCCTGCTGATAGAGCAAGTTTCTCAAGCAAGCGCATTTCTTATTTTCCTGATTGAAACCTTCATTTTGTTCTATTTGAGATATTATAGTTGCTGAAACCTGCTGCTAATGCATTTCTTGACTTTGCTCGCAAATCTAGCTTAGCATTAGGGAGTTTCCTGTCAGGGGAACACAATCTATTATAATTTGCCAATTCTATCTTTAAATAACCGATTTGCATTTGCCTTTTGAATTGTGTGGATTATATTCATCTATGCTGTATTCTGGTAATTATTGATATATGTCTAATCTGATTTGATTTTTAACTTTATTAATGTGCTGATAAACCTTCACAGTTTGCAAATTTACTGTTTTTTGTTGTTACTGTGGGGCATAATTTGCTACACTGTCATTGATATGCTGTTACATTTGATGCTTTAAACCTCAGTTCGAGTAAGCATCCATCCACGTAGGTATACCGGAGTTCCGAATTTGCACTAAATGTGCACTAAATTTGCACTAAATTTGCACAGTGCAAACGCCACCCTTCCATTCCGCTATCACCTCCACATGTGCATGAGGAGGAAGATGAAGATAATGATGATTATTATTATTATTATTATTATTATTATTATTAATATTGATAATAACATTTTCTTTATTTAGATCAAATAAACAATCTCATATGCACACATCCCATAGACAACTCGGAAAATAACATTTTCTCTATTCTATGTTGCTTCTGCGGCGTCACTCTTACCCAACCCCTGGAGCTAAATTCAGCCAGATAAACAGAGACAGTAAGACTGTTGCATAAGGAGCCAAGCAAAGATAAGTACAGCGTTTATTTCGTGAAGTACAAGGGAATAAATAAGGAGCCCACACGCAGCCTGTCCTCATGCATCAGATGCCCAACGAAGTGTGAGCAACCGATGTGGGACAGCAGCACGGGCCATAAAGCAGCAACTTAAAAGGAAACATAGCAACCGGAATGCATTTACTTTTGACAAGTTAAACTCGTCCCACAAAGCAGGAGCTCGCTCATAACAAGTTTTTAAAGGTACTGCGCCTTTCATACATTACTGTAATGTCTTGTGGTACAACACTTTCCCCTTTTTTAAAAAACAAAGCTCAATAATTAGTATGAAAAAATAAATAAAATAGAAACATCTCAAATAAGCATAACAACACAGTATTTACATCTCTATATTATTTTTTTTCTAAAATATATAGTAATCCTTAAATTTAGAAGGCATAGTAGTGTTGCACACAGTTCTGGGGCCGTATTACGGTAAATGCGCATTTTCATTGTTTGTGCCGGGTGCACCTTTAAAAAGGTGCGCCGGGTGCAAACAGAGAAATTGTGCCCTATTACCATGAATGCGTTGCCCCCTGGGCAGCCACAAACTCGTGCTGCTCTGGGGGCAGCGCATTCCTGTGAAAAATGGAGCTGCTGCTTTACAGCTGCTCCATGTTTTCATAGTGCAGGCGGCAATCCGCCTGCACTTTTGAAGGGGATTAGAGATCCCCATGCAGACGGGTGCAGTCAGCGACTGCACCCGCCTGGAAGGGGATGTCTGGGGGGTCCCTGGGACCCCCTTTCTCCCCTCCAGGGGGCTGCCATCTGGGGACACACTGACAGTGCACCACGTTTTAGATGGCGCACTCTCAGTGCACCTCCTGAGGGCTTCTTTGCCTCTGCGCCCGCGTCAGTAATACGGCGTGGGCGCAGAGGCAAAAGGATTCCCTCATTTGCATGGGGCAAGTGCTTTCAAGAGTGGAATTGTTGACAATATAGCCTTTGCACAACTTGAATTTTGGCTGCTTGTGCCTGGGTAATCTTGATCAGATCTCTCTTACTCCACCAGCCTTGGTCCTTTATAAGCACTGAGACTTTAAACGCTCTTTCAACACAAATTGATTTTGAAAATTTAAATACACCTTTCTAGAACTTAGTGTAATTTCAGATCAAAACCCAATCCCCTGCTTTCAATATTAATTCTTTGACATGGTGTGTGTTACCGAAATGTTTTTTAACCTGACTTTCAATTGCTTCAACATTGGATGCAATAGCCTGCAAGTCAGGTGTGCTCTTTTTGCTTACCTGTCTCACCCAGTCAGGACAAACTGAAGCCCTTGGAAATCTTTTGTGTAATATCATAAATAGTGACATATCTGTTGTATTGTGTGGAGTTACTAGATATGACCAAACTTTCTCCCTGAGAAACGTTTTGACCTCAAGACCCAAGATCAAGGCTCTTTGCATACCCTTTTTTAAGAACTTATTCATGCGTTCAACCAAACCATTGGCAGAAGGTGAGTAAAGCACACCTCTGAAATGAGTAATGTGAAAATCCTCAATGAAGTCCTTCTTGTGCGCTGATGTCACAATTTCTTTTGGTGCTCCTTCTACATCAAAAGTTCTTTTTTAAAATTTGATTATAGCGTCAGTGTTGGGAGCAGAAGTAAAACCAAAATGCACCCATTTTGGAAAATAATCAATCATCATGTATCTTTCCTTAATATAGGCAATAACTCAAATGGACCTGCAGAATCAAGTACCACTTATTGCCAAGCTTCCTCCAGTAGAGGGACCACATGCACAGGTGACTCATGTGCCTTCCAGTGCTTATCAGATTCGAAGCAGGTGGTGCGATTATCAATAAACTTAGAAACTTGAGCTTCCAATGCAGGCCACCAGTAAAATTGTTTTATATATTTGCATGTGCTACTGACCTCTAAATGGCCCTTGTGTGCCTCCTTAATAATATCACCTCTGATAGTAACAGGAAGAACACACACATCATTACGTACTTGCACCACTTCAACAATGGATAGATCATATGATATCTGTCCAAAAGGTCTCAAAGAGGCCTCAACGTTTATTTCCTTGGGTCAAGTTTCTTTCATAAATTTGAAAACAGACTGTGATGTGCCATCCTGTTTGTAAGCTTCTAACCACTGTTTATGTGTGATCACTCCCTCGTTCCGCAGTATATCCTCCACAAAAGCAATCATATTCTTGTTATCTAGAAGTGTGTTGGATTCTTCACCTCTGATGGGCAACCTGGAGAGACAGTCCACTCTTATGTTGTTCCTACCAAGTATGTATTTCATTGTAAACTTACATTTTTGCAGCTTTGATAACAATCTGACCAATCATGATGATGCTTTCCCTGAACCATTGCCACTCAACAGGTCGAGCAATGGTTTGTGGTCTGTGAATAGATCGAAATACGACCCCCAAATTAAAGTCTTGAACCTTTCCACCACCCAACAGCATGCCAAAGACTCTTGCTCAATGGTGCTCTAATTGGCGTCTGCACTACTGAGACAGCGAGAGGCAAGGGTAATGGCGTTTTATTTGCCCTGGAATAATTGTGAAAGCACAGCCCCCAAACCAACTTGACTGGCATCAGCAGTTATGATACACTTTCTGCCTGCTACAAATGGAGTGAAAGCTAGGGCTAAAATAATAAGATTCTTCACTTTCTGAAAAGCTTCTTGCACATCATAAGACCAGATATACTTCACTCCTTTCTTGAGCAAATTCCTCAAGGGCTGCACAATAAAAGCATAATCTTTCATGAACCTTTAATAGTATTTGCTTAGCCCGAGAAAGGAGCGAATAGTATCTTTGTCACTGGGTCGATGTGCATCTTCAATAACTTTAATCAATGAAAATTTTGGAAAAATACCATTGGGGGTGATAGAGTGCCCTAAGTAGTCAATGTTTTTTGCTAAAATGTGCCTTTTTCTGTGCGAAGTGTGATACTAAACTGTTTAAATATAGTGAAAAATGTTTCAAGAGTGTGATTACGTTCAGGTAACGATTTTGCAAAAATCAGCACTTCATCTTGAAACGCTTGTACCCAACTTACACCATTCAATGTGTTATCCTTGGGGTGCTGAAAAACACTAGCTGCTGAAGCCTATCTGTTAGACCTTTAGCCTGCTTACTTCCTCTTTTTGCAATATCTTTTTGTTGGCCTTAGGATTCTGAGCTCTTTGCCACTTCTGACCAGTGTGAAAGTGCATGTGCTTCTCCCCTAAACATGGTGACATTGGTGTTTATCCAATTGGCATATTTAGTTTACCCATAAGTCCCTTGTAAAGTTGTATACTATAAACCCAGGAACTGTACTCTAATGCTCCTAGTGGGTGTGCAGTACTGCTTTTGCCACTCACACAAGTAGCCTTTCAAACCTGTCTCAGACCTGCCATTGCAGGTCATGTGTGTGCAGTTTACTGCCACTTCGACTTGGCACTTAAAACTACTTCCAAGACTTAAACTCCCCTTTTATTACACATAAGTCACTCCTAAGGTAGGCCATAGGTAGCCCTAAGGGAAGGGTGCTGTGTAAGTAAAAGGTAGGACTTGTATTGGTAAGTTTTGCATGTCCCACTAGTGACAAACAGCTACATTGGTTTTTCACTAGTGTGAGACCTACTCCTCTCATAGGCTACCATTGGGAATTACTTAAAACCTTTTAAGCTGTAATTCTTCATTAGAAAGGGGTAGCTGCATCATGTTTCATATCTTTGGAATGGTGATGATAAATCCTCTTAACTGGTAAAGTTTGATTTAACATTACTGTTTTAGAAATGCCACTTTTCAAAAGTGGACATTTCTCTGCTTTTACTGCCTTGCAACCTGTCTCCAATAGACGTCTGGGGTGGGTGACAGCTACACTTTGTCACCCACCCTCATTCCCTCTAGACAACCACAAATACAGGAAGGTGGGTGTACTCATCTGCATTCATCTGCATTATGATAGCTCTTCCTAGGCAGAGAGAGAGGGGGGAGCTGGCATTTACACCTGAATAGGCAGTGTCCTGTTTCCCACACAATGGGCTGATTACCCCCTACTGATAGTCTGGAGCCAGAGCTGGGAAAAAAGGGGTACCTGTGCACTTCAAGGGCCTGCTTTAAAGTCACGCCCACTTCAAAGGCACATCTGGGTATAAGTAGTGGGGCTCTGACCATACCAAGAGAGTACACTACTGAACCTTTGAAGAACTCTGCCAGGAGTAAAGACTGCTGTGCTACAAGGATTGCCACCCTGCTTGTCTGCTGCTTATCCAGAACTGTTTTTCTGCTTTGCTGTGCTGCCCACCTGCCTGCTGATCTCTGCCCTGTTGAGGACAATGGGATCTGGAGGTAAGCTGATTTGAGATCCAAAAGTGTGAAAAAGGTAGAGACTCCAATGTTGACAAGTAAGTCTTGAACCTTGGGCAGAGGACGGCAATTAACCGCAATGTTCCTGTTGAGACTGCGCAGATCAGCGCATTTGCAAATCTCACCATCCTTTTTGCGCACAATTACAATCGGACTTACCCATTCAGAGGAGTCAGTGGGTTTGATAATGGCATCTTCAACTAACTTCTCTAATAGCTTTTTCAATTCAGCTCTAACACGTAAGGGGACAGGTCTGGCTTTGTGTGTAACAGGTATAGCATGCCTCTTCAACTTAATTGTGTGTGCATATTTTTAAATGACAAAGCTTACCAGAAAAAATTTCAGGAATTCTTTTAACAATATCTTCAGTGGGATTAAAATAATCGGCAGTGAGTAAAGATACATTTGCTACCCTGACTGGTGGGCCAACAACAGGCACAAGCATAAGACCAAGTTTTGTGAGGTCCTGCCAGCCAATTATATTTCTACCCTTGACTACATAGTAGATTTTAGTTGACATTGACCTTCCAAGACAAGACACAGTTCTATGAAGAACCCAGCCATATTGATATTCTGATCACTATAAGCTTTAAGATGTATGTCTGGTGTGATCAGGATAACATTAGAACCCCACTGTTGGTAAAATAATCAGATATGATAGTAATAGGTGCGCCTGAATCACACATCATGTTAAGAGTTAATTTGGAACATAGAGTTACCTGACATAAATGTTCTTTAATTTGGTTAGCAGACAGGAGTCAATTTCCAGATTTAGGACCATATTTGATATATCCACAGGACAGTCAAAACTGTGTACTTTAACTTGGTGTTTTCCAGATCTACAAACAATGTGAAAGTGACCTAATTTCTTGCACTTACTACATCGTTTACCTACTGCTAGACATTGCATATAATTGCTCAAATGGGATTTAGATCCACACCTGAAACAAAAAGTGATAGTATTATGTTGAACATTCTTAATGACTCTGCACTTAACTTGTACAGCCCCAACATGCTCAGAATACCCCACTGCATTAACAATTGGAGAAGATATCAGAGTGGATTCCTGAGCCATCATGAGACTGGAGATTATTGAACGTTTAAGGCTTTTGGCCAGATCAACAACTTCTGACAATGGAGGGTCTCTGCAGCTGAGAGGCCTTTCTAGTATCTTTTTTGAAAAGCAACTATACACAAACTGATCTTGAATGTATATGTCAATGGACACTCCACAATTGCATTTAGCAGCTAGTGCCATTAATGCTGATATGAATTTTTCAACAGTTTCTTCAGTTATTTGTTTCTTCTTGAAAAAATTAAATCTCTCCAATAGAACATTAGGGTTTTCTGAGAATTTGACTCCAAGCCTTGTAATCGCTTCTGAGTACTCATTAGAATCTCTGGATTGTCCAGATGTGGCAGCAGCTGGAGACAAATTATCAAAAACTTGCTGCCCTTCATTTCCCAAATGACTAACCAAAATGCCAGCATTTCTTTTAGGTTCTAAGCCATCGGCGCCAACTGTGATTAAATAGTTCTCAAAAGATTTTAACCAAGCATTCCACTTAATCAAAGGCTAGCCATGCAGTTGAAGAGATGGTGAGATCTGAGCTAAATTGTCAGAAGCCATTGAAAACAATTGTTTAAGACGCCATCATCCAATGAAGAGCTGACACAGGTAATGAACCAGGTCTGAGAAGTCAATAAGTATTTCCAAGTTCACTTGAGCCAATTCAAATAAATAGCTCTCAAGTTTTAAAGAAACATTGCTGTAAACTTTAAATATCTAAAGCAATCTAGCACTGGCATTGAAATATGAGCATATTGTCACAATGTCGATAATTAAAGCAGAAACAGATCAGAAATGTAAAGTTAGTGCCAGAAGGACATATGCGTGTAGGGAAGCTAAGAATTTACCTGTAGGACTGGCATGTAAACTGAAGAAGTGATATCAAGCGCATTCATGATCATGCTGGCTTGGTGGCTCACCCGTGTTGAGGAAGAAAAGGAGCACATTGAGCAAAAATGAGGAAATGGGCGGAGCTGCTCTCAAAATAGCCCAAAAGAAGCTTTGGGCTGTGTGGGCTCTAGGAAGTACAGGAGAAGCACTCACCTGGTAACAGCTTCTACGGATGAAATTTTGCCGATGATAGCATGGGTTATACGGAGTACGCTGTAGGCTCCAAATTCTCAAATTTCTTTATAAATCATCACCAAATGTTGCATAGAGACTTCGTGAGCCAAGCAGAGATAAGTGCAGTGTTTATTTCGTGAAGCACAAGGAAAAAAATAACAGCACATAGGCAGACTGTCCTCATGCATCAGACACCAAACGCAGACAAGCAACTTTTGCGGGACAGCAGTGCAGGCCATAAAGCATTAACTTAAAATGAAACATATTAACCAGAATGCATTTACTTTTGACAAGTGAGCTTACTCCTCAAAGCAGGAGCTCACTCACTCATAGCAAGTTCTTTTAGGTACAGCGCACTCCATACATTACTTCAATGTCTTATGGTACAGCAAAGACAGGATTGGGGGAAGAGGCACCCAGATTACCATGTCACCTCACTTAGGAAAATATGTATTTATAAAGTGTAACCCTAGCTACAAAACAACAGAGCACTGTAAAGTAAAAGAATATTGAAATAAGGGATTCATCAGACTAAAAAAGGGTCAGGGCAGGTAAGGGGGCTTGGTACGAAAAAGGGATTCAGGATTTTATCAGGGTAAGATAAGTTATGGGGAAACTTTTAGCTGACAGTCCAAACAGAGAAGGCTCTTCTGTGATTTCCAGAAGTGAATGACGTTTAGAGCTTACACGATCTCGATGAAGTTGGAATTACATGTTGGCAGGGCATAATACTTAAATAAAAACTTTGAATAAGCATATTTTAATCTCTGCCTGTTCTAATTTTGTTCTACTTACTTTGGCGTTCTTTTTGTAAGTGGCATATGTGCCTAAAGACATCATCAGAAGCAGCCAAATTTCGTTTTTTGGCAAACCCTGGAGCCATGACAACCAAGCAACCTCGCACAGTCCCGTCTGTTTTCCATCTTAGTAGACTTTAAATAAAACATATTATTTGTGGTTTACTTAAATCATTTCCTACTGCCTTTTGGCTGTCATTTGAAGAGAGAATTACAGACATAAAGGAAAAGCAGTGGAGGAATTGATTCCAAAGAGATTTTTGGTGGTCTAGCAGTAAAGAATTGCATCATTGTCAGTGACTCAGTCTCTGCTGACTTGAGCTGACTGTTGCAGGTCTGATGCTTCCTCTTTGTGTGGGATGGTTTAATCTGACAGCCTTGGAGAGTGTTATCACTGTAGTCATGTAGCTATAGTGATGTGAGATGGTAGTAATACCGGTCATAGGCTTTGGCTGGCAGGAAGGCATGAATACAAAAGGGGATGATGGACGGAACGTTTGAGCCAATCAAACACTCACCCCCAGTCAACTGATCTGGGTTTAATCCATCATCATTCTTTAGCTCACTCCACCACCCCAGTTCAGACATGGCCATATGCAAATACAGTCTGACCCTGTGCCTCATGGGAACAGTCCAGCACGAACTGCCAAGCCATGTCTTCCTGGACCGAAACAAGCATCCTAGGATCGGTTTCTGGCATTCAGTCGTCATCAGCCAGGCTTGCTTGAATCCAGTGGCAAAGTGAGCAAGGGACCACGTCTGGGCATACCTCGCCACTTAGGGCGAACAAGCGATACAAAGGGGATGATGGACGGAACGCTTGAGCCAATCAAACACTCACCCCCAGTCAACTGATCTGGGTTTAATCCATCATCATTCTTTAGCTCACTCCACCACCCCAGTTCAGACATGGCCATATGCAAACCAGTCTGACCCTGTGCCTCATGGGAACAGTCCAGCACGAACTGCCAAGCCATGTCTTCCCTGGACCGGAAACAAGCATCCTAGGACCGGTTTCTGGCATTTGCATATGGCCATGTCTGAACTGGGGTGGTGGAGTGAGCTAAAGAATGATGATGGATTAAACCCAGATCAGTTGACTGGGGGTGAGTGTTTGATTGGCTCAAACGCTCCGTCCATCATCCCCTTTGTATCGCTTTGTTCGCCCTAAGTTGGCGGGGGTATGCCCAGACGTGGGTCCCTTGCTCACTTTGCCACTGGATTCAAGCAAGCCTGGCTGATGACGGCTGGAATGCCAGAAACCGGTCCTAGGATGCTTGTTTCCGGTCCAGGGAAGACATGGCTTGGCAGTTCGGGCTGGACTGTTCCCATGAGGCACAGGGTCAGACTGATTTGCATATGGCCATGTCTGAACTGGGGTGGTGGAGTGAGCTAAAGAATGATGATGGATTAAACCCAGATCAGTTGACTGGGGGTGAGTGTTTGATTGGCTCAAACGTTCCGTCCATCATCCCCTTTGTATCGCTTGTTCGCCCTAAGTTGGCGGGGTATGCCCAGACGTGGGTCCCTTGCTCACTTTGCCACTGGATTCAAGCAAGCCTGGCTGATGACGGCTGGAATGCCAGAAACCGGTCCTAGGATGCTTGTTTCCGGTCCAGGGAAGACATGGCTTGGCAGTTCGGGCTGGACTGTTCCCATGAGGCACAGGGTCAGGCTGATTTGCATATGGCCATGTCTGAACTGGGGTGGTGGAGTGAGCTAAAGAATGATGATGGATTAAACCCAGATCAGTTGACTGGGGGTGAGTGTTTGATTGGCTCAAACGTTCCGTCCATCATCCCCTTTGTATCGCTTTGTTCGCCCTAAGTTGGCGGGGTATGCCCAGACGTGGGTCCCTTGCTCACTTTGCCACTGGATTCAAGCAAGCCTGGCTGATGACGGCTGGAATGCCAGAAACCGGTCCTAGGATGCTTGTTTCCGGTCCAGGGAAGACATGGCTTGGCAGTTCGGGCTGGACTGTTCCCATGAGGCACAGGGTCAGACTGATTTGCATATGGCCATGTCTGAACTGGGGTGGTGGAGTGAGCTAAAGAATGATGATGGATTAAACCCAGATCAGTTGACTGGGGGTGAGTGTTTGATTGGCTCAAACGTTCCGTCCATCATCCCCTTTTGTATCGCTAGGAAGGCATGAATAAGCAGGTGGGTGAAAAAGTGGTAGGATAAGCGACCACATGCACAGCCTTTCCAAGTAATAAGCGAGTCCGAACAAGTGAGTTGCCAGGCCTCTGCAGAACATGTTATTTCAAATGGAAATGGAGTGCATTCCAGAGGGTGGTGCCATGTCCAGATATGGCCATGCCTCGAATTGCATGTATCTGGCCAGGTATATGCAGTAGTTTCATTTTTCCAGACCTTAAGTGTCTTGATGGCTGAAACACCTTAAACAGGTTTCAAAGAGAAATTTGAAGTAGCCTTGCTCTTTCGTTTGGATCTATTTCTGTCATCTCAAGCATCATAGGTGTAAAAAAAAAGATCTATAGCGATACCAATCTAGTATCTAAACAAGATGTGTCCAGTTTCAGGACTGCAGCAATTTTTTGAAACAGGTGCACAAGAATGTGGAATACTCATAACAGGTGTATGTAGTAGTATGACTTTATCATGATGTTTTTATTTGAAGTGTAAAGGTGAGTTTTTTGGCACCACCAGGTCCGGAGGTTCCTATCCAAATGCATTGGGGGAGGGGGGTGGGGGGGGGAGTGAAACAGATGGCCTGGGTGGTCAACAGACAAGAAATGCAGGACCTCAACATTGTCAGCATTCACTTGTTCTACGCATATATTTATAACAACATAAAGACGAACAGCACATAGTGTAGTTTACATGGTAGTTTACCTTCTAAACACATCTCATGAAGGCATCATTTGATAAAATACTGTAAGATGGTGCAGTCTTCTGACGTCTGCCCTTTGTTCTCACTTAGGCCCTACCAGCAATAGACATTCAAATGGGGCCTCATGCAGCTGTCCATTGGATTGTCCCAAATAAGTTCACATTCAGTACTTGTGCTCATTTTACACCTTGACACTGTCAGCATTTAGGCACTTTGGAAAATTACTACAGCAAATATAAAGTTAGCATACATGAAATAAAGAGACCGTCATTGTGTGGCTTCCGCTTTCTTTGAGCTTATCTGACATTTTCCCATGTTTTTTTTACATCAATGACCGCTCCAGCTCAGTGGAGACAGGATGCAGAGCACAATGGAATGTTTAATCGCCATTACATGGATTCCGCTCCTTCTATAGAACATCTACCCATCAGTCCGTCCGCCGGCCAGATCCTTTCAGTATACAATTTGTAGAAGAGAAGGCTGAATTGGACTCTTATCCTCTGCATCACGTCCCAACCCTCTAGTAATGTTAATGCACACTTTAATGCTCCCTTTCCTTCCCTCCATTAGCAACTCTAATGTTTCATACCCATGGCAACCACGCGGACAATGTCAGGCTCCAACTCAGCTCTGGTGATCCATTTGGAAAACCACAGCAAGCAAAGACCTGCTCCCCTGCAATGTAGCACTCAGGGCACAGAATACCTAGAAAGTTATATTCCTGGCGACTGCAACCTCCATGAAAGCGCCTTCTTTTCTGTCTTGGAGGTAGCGCTTGAGCCTGGGTTGGGGTGGGTATCTCTGGATTTGCATATTCCATGCCATTGGAAACTTGGGTAAATGACAGCGAGTGTACACAAAACACCTTATTAAAGCCGAGTTAAAGAGGCTGCGACGTTTTGTTGGCTCAGCCGGCTCCTCTCACACAAGAGGTGCAGACGGGGACATTTTCCTACGGTGTG
Organism: Calotriton arnoldi; assembly: GCA_963921515.1. Lineage (NCBI taxonomy): Eukaryota > Metazoa > Chordata > Amphibia > Caudata > Salamandridae > Calotriton > Calotriton arnoldi. The sequence goes on along the minus strand of CAWUFW010003736.1, from coordinate 1,060,723 downwards.
TGCTGATCACAATGGAAACATTTATATGGTGATATGCTAACACTTACTCTGCAACCACACGCCATTTTTAATGAAGCATACTTTCTTTGTTATTGCTGCTAGGCAATGAGTGTTAATTACTTGTGTGCGACTTGTTCTTCTGCTAAACATAGAAATATAGTGTTCTTTCTGTATTCCTTGCGAGGTTGCCAACATTTGACACCAACCTCAAACCAAACCCGCCTCCCACAAAGCTTGGAAAGCCCCCATGTCCTCGAAGCCTGGAGCGCGCAGCTGCCGCCGCTCGAGTCTTGAGAGAGGTTTCCATATTTTCAGGAGGCATCTCTCAAATTAGTAAAACAAGGCGGGTGGGCGAGTAGAGACAATGCACTCTAATTGAAAAATATATATATGACAGAGTTGTTCATATAGAATAACATCACATTTGGAATGCACCGAAAATGTATGAAGAATGTTACGCCCTGTGCAGGCTAACTACTTCACTGTGAAGTAGGGGCGCGTTTACACATAATTCGTGTAATAACGCTAGTATTGCATCAGTTGATTAAGACTACATTTAGAAGGAGAATGAGATGCAGGTTCGTTTCCGTGAGTCATAAGGGTCCTTATCTACGCCTTCTGCACATGGAGGCACGCACGCACGCACGTACGCACTATACGTACCTGCGCGCGCACACTTACACACACCTATCCTTAAAAGATAAAATACTCTTAGGGAATTCAAGAGTAAGTAAAACGTGTAACGTAAATGAGAACAACACTGCTGTTCCCATACTGAGAGGCAAGTGTCAGTTTTTGCTGACTGTAGCTGTCATCTGGTGACGGACACAAGGTCAATTTCAGATGGGGATCTGGCCGCACCAAGCCCACCTCTCCTCTCCCCAGAGATGCCACTGTTTCCTTCTTGGTGCAGATGCATCTACTTAGCGCAGATACATCTGCAGCAACCCTGCCACTGACATGGTGATGTGCCCTGTGCTCAGGTGAGTGTCTATTGTAAACTGGCTATTGCTGCATCATGGCCTGTACTCCTACCGTTTCGATGTAATTTGATTCAAAATCTTTGCTGCCAGACCAGTTCAAAGTATGATTTTAAGAGGTATAATTCATACAGTTTTCCTGTGGTTGAATAGAGTGTCCATGCTCACACAGAAATGTAATACAATCTCTGTAGACAGGTGCCTGCCTTATTAAGTGCGAGCTTCAGACCAACAGTTTTGGGTTTTTGGTGTTCCTTCCTTGTAAAATGCCATGAGTGGTGGCTCAGTGGGATAATGTATCCAATCCAGGAATCTGTGTTTGGCACAGACGCAGTCAGGCTTATCTTAGAGGCAAAGTGTATTTATGCAGCACTAAATCTGTAATAAAGTGAAAAAACAAGAAAAATTCCAAACTAATATCGAAATATAGAATAATTGTAATAAATAAAATGACAACGAAATGAGAAAAATCCACTCATTGGAACCAGAGTTATAAGTTTTTAAATTGTTAGGTGAAAATAGTGCCAAAAAACACGAATCGCTGGACCAAGGGTAAAATCACGAGTTTAGGTCAACTGCAATGGTGTGTGGGTCTGATACAGGGACCAGGTTCGTATGGCTGGAGATTTTACCTTCTTGAGTCCAAGTCCACACGAGGAGCTGTAGGTGGAGGCTTGCTTTAGTAGGAGCTGCAAGGAGGTCATTGTTGGTGCGAGGAGCAGGGCAGGCATCGCGGACGGTCGCTGTGGTTTCACGTAGAGACGGTTGTCACTGGAGCTTCACGTTGGTGTTTGCCATGGGCAGTTGCTGCTGATGTGAACTGTCATGGCTTACGTAAAGGACAGTCGTTACTGGAGATTCGCGTTGGCGGGCGACACGGACAGTCATCATTTGGTGTGAAGAGGCTGCTTTGGAGTTGCAAGGAAGGAGCCCAAAACTTCAAAATTTTTACCTTGAGTTCAAGAGGAATACATTCTGATGCCAGCCAAAGGACCAGGATATGGGTGACATCTCTTGGGGATCAGGACTCACTCCAGCAGAGGCCAGCCACAGGGCTCAGGCAAGTCCAGTTGGTGCTGTTACAGGGAGGTCTATGGGAGCTTGTTGCATCCTTGTAGCTCAAACAGGAGGACAGCCAACGGACTCTTTGAGGGAGTCTGGGTTTAAGGCAAGCAGGTCCAGTCTTCCTTCTTCAGACTGCAGGGCAGCCCTTCTTCTGAATTTTCCACAGGTCTGGGAGTTTTCTGATGAGAGGTTCTGAAGGTGCCACTTTTATCCCTAGTGCCAGCCTGTGAGTGGGGGACTGCCCCCTTTGTCCCACCTTCCCAATTTCCTGGGTTCGGCTCCAAGCTGTCCAGAGTAACAAAGGGCAGGCCTGGTCTCAATGTGATCTGCATTTGTCAGTGGCAGGACCGGCAGCCCTTAGAAGGAAGGGGGTGGGCATGCCCGAGGCTTCCCTTTGTAGCTCAGGAAGGGCTCAAAACAGCCCCCAAGATATCCTGCTCAGGAAAGCAACACTTTCCCCATGTCTGCAATGAATACACAAAACATCACAAATTAGCAATTCACAGTCATGTGATCTTAGACACTGGCAGAAAAGCACATTTGGTTTAGGCAGAAAAATGTCAACTTTCAAAAAGTGGCATTTTCAGAATAGTTACTGACAATCCAACTTTACCATTAAAGAGGATTTTAAATTACAATTCACTTTAGTGGAAGAAACATTTCTCTCTCTGTTCCTAAACTGAAGTTATCACTTATTAAGTGTAATAAGGTAACCCAGTGTTAGTCTATGGGAGATATAGTTGTACAACAGTGAAAAACAACTTTAGGAATTTTTCACTGTCAGCACATGTAAAACTTAAGTACACAGGTCCTCCTTTTTAAATACCATGCACCCTGCCCAATGAGCTTTTAGGGCTTAGCTTAGGTGTGACTTATAAGTAATAAGAAAGAGGTTTAGGCCTGGCAAAAGGTTTATTTTGACAGATAGAAATAGCAATTTTAAACTGCACAAGAGGTTGCAGTGGCACGCCTGAGACATGTTTTGCAGTGCAACTTAAGTTGGTGGCACAATGAGGCTACCGCCCACTGGTAGCATTTAATTTATAGGCCCTGAGGACAAGTAGTACCATTTACTAGGGACCTATAAGTAAATTAAATGTGCCAATTAGGCGTATGCCAATTCTAAAAAATGAGTTCAGCAAAAAATAGGCGGTAAAGACAGAATGTCTGAGGGAATACCATGCCAAGGATGCCAGGTCTAACATGGAGAATTACATATTGCACAGTTATCGCATTTGTATGATATGGAGTAATAGAATAGGCGACCTTTCCTTACAGCTATAACATGTGGTAACTACACATATAAATGTGCAAAACAACTGTAAAATCTTTTTTTCACAAGCTATTTTCCATTTATGTTTGCAAAGTGCTAAATCCAAGATAATAATAAATGTTCTGGGTGGGATAATGTAATTGACAAATCAACAGTATTACCAGGGAATTTCCAAGTCACTCTAAATAAGGACATTGGCCTCCATATTTATTTTGAAATCTCACAGAATTTACTGCTGTTTATGAAAAAGTATCATTTAAAATTCAGATTCTCTCCTGTCCAACACTTTAGCATAACCACATTTACATATTTAATAAAGGGATTGCCCCTCTCTTTCTAATGTTTTAAAGGATAACAACAACCATGGTTTTTCATCCGAATACTCTTTCATCTTAGAAATATTCTAAAAATATATCTAATCCATTATAGGCAAACCCTCACTGTGTTCCTGCCATGCTTCCCAGCTCTGACTGCACTATGTAAATATGTGATTGAAGCTCATGACCAGTACCAAGACCACAGACCTTAGTAAAAGACTTATCGTATGTACCCATCTACAACTTCAAAATATTTCTATTCAGGAATGCCACAAAGCCCTCGCAGGAAAACAAGGGCTCAGTGCTTGCTCTCCCCGCTACTTTGTTTTTTCAACACTCCAACATGTCCACCAACGCAGTATGTAGGTGGTTGTCACGAAGCGCAAAAATGATGTTCCTTACAAAGTTGTAAACAATCTTCCTCGCAAAATTGCCTTACTTCCTGCAGGTGTGACTTTATTCTGATAGGCCAGGACCACATCAAATCAACTTGAAAACTGTTCACTGCCTTTCCATTAGGTAAAGAACTCAGCTGAAAGCACTGTGTCTTACCTACAAGGCACTTCATGGGCATACTTCATGGTCATACCCCTGAATATCTAACCAATCATTTACAGTGATATCGGGCTTTCCAATGTCTGAGGTCAGCTACTCAAAAAAAGCTTTTCATTCGACCCCGTACCTAGTCTATGTACTTGCTCCTCAGTCTGGAACGCCCTTCCTGAACATCTGAGACTAGAGGTATACTTCCTTAGACTTGACAGGGGACTGAAGACCCTCCTTTGAAAACTGGACTTCTGTGTTGTGGCACAACACAATTATTGTCATGGATCTTCCTAGCATAGAGGACAACTAAGTCTCTCTGACCATGACTCATTCCTGTATGGTGAGAAGACGAAGATGGGCTTTTTTCACTCAAGCGTGTTCTTCTGCAACTCTTTACCATCTTGCTATTTATTATGCATTTCTCAGCTGATATGTGTTCAGTCTGGCTAATCAACCAATGAGGTTTTTGAAGACACAAAGTCATTGACAAGGACAAAATTGGAATAATATGGTCCAGATATTTCATTATTATTGTATCAGTCAACCGGTAACATCTTTCTGTTCGGATGTACAAAATAAATATATAATCTACCATTGCTTAAAATTACGAGAAAATCTTTTTGAAAGTATAAAAGTGAAGTACTATGAGGATATCAGTCCCAACATAAATAACTTCCTGAACTAGATGGTCAAAATGGGTGAGACAAGTCATCGGCTTAGGTCTACTAAAACACCTGTCAGTAGCCTTGCTGAGGAGTGAGTGTTCTGCTCCTTTGAAACGACGCTAGCACTACTGAAAGGTTGTATTACTTTCCCATTAAATATGAGCAGGTATGATGAGCAGAGCTGGTCGTGCTGTTTTTGAAGTTTTAAAGCCCTGCTGAGTGTTACTGACATTGCCCCATGAAAGTAATGCGCCCCTGGTGGAAAGTTCAAGTATCGTCTCATTCAAAGTATACAAGACTTAATGAGAGAAGCTGGTACTGTTTGATTGAAATTAAGACATACAACTAAGGCGTGCTGGTGCGGCCACATTAAATAATTAGCTGTCCCAATTAAAAGTGATGCTACTGTCCCATTGAATATATAGTAGCCAAGCTGAGAGCACTCGTTCCTTCACAAAAGACAGCAGACCTTATCTTGAGGATAAAGAGTTGGGAGTCTTTGCCTATTCATTCTTTGCCCCAGAGTCTACCAGCAAGTGCCTTTACCTTCGCAAAAAATAAAATATTCCATAACGGCATGCATCACGTCTTCCTTCTTACCACACAAAAGCTTTTCACAATACAAATGACAGGGCTATTGACTTTGGCAATGTTTGATCTCACATACATGGTTCAACTGACTCCAGTTCTTATGCATTTCTCTTTGTTGACATTTTCAAAAGCTTTACATTGCTGAGACATAAGCATAGAACTAATATTCGGAGAAGGTCAGAAATACACTGGTGCCTACATTGTGTTTGACACTCATGAATTTCTGTCTACTATACACATTAAAAAATAAACTACAAGAAGCAGCGTCAGAACCTCGAGGGCAAATGAGACCTCATCTTGCGGCAGAGCCACTGGAGGAAGAAACAGGCCATGGCACACCTGAAAACTGTGTCACCTTCAGTTTGCTTCAAGCAGACCAGTGAAGTGCAAAGGCTCGCCTTGAACCAGACCTCTCCTCTGAGGTGCCTGCCTGCATACTGTTCATGGATTTGTCTAAGGAACAATTTGTGATGAAAACATTTCTACTTAACCTTTTACCAGGGCCAGGCGACATTAATCTATTGGCGACATGAATCTAGTGTTCTTTGGACTTTGTACTTTGGAACGGTTCTCTTTGCCTGACTACCACCACGTAAATGAAACTTACAAAAAAAACGAAGAATTGTATTTTAGCTATGTTTTAGTTACTGCTCTTCTCTTCCTCTTCCTCTTTCTATTGGCTATCAATGATATTTATTGATTTTGTGATGCTAAATGACAAAATATGGGCAAAGAGGAGAAGCTCACACAAGGAACACGTATGTTTCACATCATGTGCACATCACAAATGTAAACATTTTCTGTTTAAACATATGTGTAAGTGTATTTTTAGCACCATACATTGGTGATGCTTTCTTTTTTTTCTATCCTCAAAAGTTTCTCTTTTTTGTATTTAATATTGCTCCTCAAAATGTTTTTACAAAAAAATACAGACCATAAAACATGCATGTAAAAAGGCAACATACAATTAATCAAGTATGTCATTTTAAATTGGATTACACAACTCCATACTTCTTCAGTCGCCATTTGTCAAATGTATTAAGTATGCTAACTCTGCATTAAATGTGTGTAGGATTAGTAAACTTTTTGGAAGAGAAAGCCTTTCTCACGACATGTGGCATGCTTCATCATAAGCAACCTCTCCCACCCTGGTAGGATGGTACCACCAGGGTGTACTCACCCTCCAAAAAGAAAGGTAGAGGGAGTTCTTAGATAAAGTACTGCTGACTCAATGACTCAATCCATCCCCCTTAAGCCAACATGTTTCTTCCCTTGTTCATTGCCTATACAGGTCACTGGCTGGTACCAGCGGATGAGTGGGGAGTACATATAGGATTAAGGGACGATGGACCTCTTGACTAATGTGTGACTACAGAGCACATCTTCCCCTCCCAGACTGGGTAGTTGTTATCCCCTTAGTTAGAGTGTAATAAAGGCAAGCCAGGCAGGACTCACCTTGGTATAATTGGTTTCTCATAGTGATTTTATAGGCCAGTCTATTAGGGAACCTTCAGCCTGATGAAGGCTTGTAACCTGTATAGACAATGAACAAGGCCAGAAACATGTTGGCCTGAGGGGGATGGATTGAGGGGATGGATTGAGTCATTGTGTTTATATGAGTCTTTGTGCATAATTGTTTTTATACATACCAGAGGCCCCCAATATTAAAGGTGGTAACCTGGGTACCTCAAGCTAACAAGTGCTAAAGTGCTTGCTCGCTCTCCTTCATATATGTTGAAATTGGCTAACATACGGCACATTTAATTTACTTGTAAGTCCCTGGTAAAGTGGTACTACATCTACCCAAGGCCTGTAAACTAAATACTAATAGTGGACCTGCAGCACTGATTGTGCCACCCACTTAAGTAGCCCTTTAAACATGTCTCAAAACTGCCATTGCAGCCATTGTGTGCAGTTTAAACTGCCATTTCCCCCTGGGAAAAAACTTTTTGCCAGGCCTACCTTCATTTTTAATACATGTCACCCCTGGGGTAGGCCCTTAATAGCCCATAAGTCAGGGTGCAGTGCAATTAAAACGCTGGACATGTACTTTTCAGTTGTATATGTCCTGGTAGCAAAAAAACTCTTAAATTAGTTTTTCTCTACTGCAAGGCCTACTTCTCCCATAGGATAACATTAAATTACCTTATTACATTCAATATGTACTAAAGTTTGATTGGGAACCGAAAAACAGGTTTGGCGTCAGAGAAATTGTGATTAAAAATCCAATTTAATGGGAGAGTCAGTTTTAAGTTACAAGTTTGAAAATGCCACTTTTAGAAAGTTGGCAAGTTCCTGTCCTAACTATTTAGCCGCATGCAGCCTTTACCTGGGTCACATGACCAGGTGTAGTTGACAGCTGCATTTTGTTTATTCCTCCCAGACATCCACACAATACAGCGATTAACTGTGCCTGGATGGGCCATCAACTGGCAGGATAGTGGGCAGAGCTGGGCACAGTCCCACTTGCAACTGAATACTCAGTAGAAACGTACCATACTTCTAAGTAAAGTTTTGCCCCATCTGAGGCCAGGGGTCAGTAAAGTAAGTGCCAGGAGGAGTAGGGAACAAGCTAGAGGTCACAGCTGCAACCCCCGAACTACCTCAAAATGGCGTCCATGCTTTACACATTGCCTTTAAGTTAAGCCTAACTGCTTTTGTGCCAAGCTACTAGAGGGTTAAGCACAGGTTAATTTGAGGCTTGCTTGTGACTTCACCCTGACAGAACTTGTGGCTGCTACTTGAGTTGGGTGTCATCCCCCTCAACCTGCAACTCAGTTTCCAACACCTGGCATTTGCATTCTTAAACCTTTGTGAATGATGGAATGTCCAAAACGTTACTTCTTAAACAGACCATACTTCTTTGATAACAGCTGTTAGAAGGTGGTTCTGACACTATGGGCCGCCCGGATTTTTTGCTTTTTGAGCACCTGTGTGTTGAGCTTTTACTGTGGGAGAGCCTCATAAATTGGGACTCATCCACAGTGAACTCAAGATGAAAGAGACTGCATGTGGATTTTACTGGTGTCCCCTGGCTTGACTAGGCCGCGCACGCAGCTGGAGTAAGGGGCACCGGGCTGGTTACATGCAGACACCTGTGTACATGCGTGTGCACAAGTGTAGGGGCTGCGCAGGGGAGATTCCTGGTGTGCGCAGTCCAGGAGCAGCTACAAAGTGAATGGTGTGGCAGGGCTTATGCAGAATTGGGTGGTGACAGGGAATAGGCTTTATACACTGGGAAGAAACATGCCAGGGAAAGTCAGTGTGCTTTACTGTGTTTTTCACTTCATTATTCCCCTATTGGGAAGTGGAGCCCATGGGCTAGTGTCACTTTCCTAAAGCCTACAGATTCCAGACACGCACTAAAGTCCACTGTAACGGGTGTGAGAAGAAGTATTCTGCAGAGTCCAACGTCATATTTGTACTGCTTGTGGGTCATCCAGAAATGTCACATTTCTCTGAGTCAGTCATAACCAGGGCCAGGCTGAGGGCTGACCTCAGCTGGATGGATTGATAACCTTTTTACACAAGCTCAAGGCCTCCTCTCCACGAAGAAGAAGATGGGTGGGGCTACAGGCTCATCCATCAGCAGCTATCACTGGTGCCAGGCACCAGGCTGCACCAAGGAGGGAAGGGCTCGTGTTTCAGAGACCATGTGACCAGAGACCCTGGACGACGCCATTTTGAACCAGCCCAGAGGCTGGACAAGAAGGAGGGAGCAGGGGCAGGGAAGTGATGTGTCGTTGTTTGATAGGACCAACAGAGACTTCCTGCCAGCCCCCTACTCAACTTTTAAAAAGTGCTTGCACAGGAAGAGAAGCTCTCTCTGGGGTGTGGTCTGCTGAGGCGGAAGGTGCTGGAGCCTGGCAATGGGCAGTTGGAAGGAGGTACCCCCTGACTGCCCCCCAGGCCCCTAACAGCGCCAGAAGAAGAGCCCAGGACCGGTGCGCAGAAGCAGGGGCCTCTGCGCAGGGAGAAGAGAGGCCCCGGAGGAGAGCCAGGCGAAAGTCTGGCGTAGGGAGCCAGTGAAGACCGCTCCCTGCAGAATGCACCCTCTTGGAGACCCGGAGGGTGAAGGAGAGTGCTCCCAGTGGCTGGGGGCTGCCGCTAGGAGCAAGAGGATGTGAAAATGGGGCAGATTGGACCCCCAGGGGCTGAGATATGGCCCCCGGAAGGTGAGCGACCTTTGACCCCTGGGGAGGAAGGGAAGCCGGGGAGCGCAGTCGCGCTCCCCGTGAAGATGTCCCCCACACGGGGTGCCAGGAGCCCACCCTGGCCCCCGCTGAGCAAGTGAAGATGGGGGGAGTGCCGTCGCGTCCCCCCGCGAAGAGGTGCCCAGGGGCCCGGGACCCCATCCCCGGGCCCCGAAGAAGTGAAGACGGGGGAGCGCCGTCGCGCCCCCGCGAAGAGGTGCCCAGGGGCCCGGGACCCCATCCCTGGGCCCCAAATGCAAGAAGGAGGAGGGGGAGTGCCGTTGCACTCCCCGCGGCCTCGCTGGGCCGGCAGAAGTCCCGTGTCTGCCCGGCTGAGCGGGCGGACCAGAAGAGACGTGCCGGCTCCCGCGGCAGCACGCGAGGGTGCTGGCCGGGCAGGAGAGCCGGCGGGGCAGCCGGGGGTGGGCTCTCAGGCTGCCCTCCAACACGGAGGCATGTGGGGGTCCCGGTGGGGCCGGACCTCAAAAGCGAGGCGCACTCACCGGAAGGAGCAACCGGGGTGGGCTCCCCGAGCTGCGATGAATCCTCTGGGGGTCTGGGTGGGACCGGCCCCCCCACCAAGCGTGGAAGGCGGCACGAAGCGGCAGCTGGATCGCGGCTCTCCCCGGCGCAGCGGGAGAGCCGCTCATGAAATATTCAGTGAAAAGAGCACGAAGCGCCCCAAAATGCCTTGCCAGGCATTTGGAGATCTGTCCTTTTGGTGCTTGGGGTGGCCCCAGGAGAACGGGGTCACCGCCAAAATTGTGCAAGGGTGCTGGGGGAGCTGCTGGAGAAGCGCAGTCTCTCCCCCAGCACGAAGAACAGTCCCACCCTAAGTCTCATGGGGACTTAGAAAGGATAACCCCTCAAGGGCTCAGCCCGCATTCAACTCCTTCTAGGCTGGAACTTTTGTTCTACAGCTGAGGGTGTCGTGAGAAGTGTTTCATGAAGTGAAGGGCTGAGTTGGGGATGTCTGGAGAAGGGCATCCCCTGGAGGTGAAGAGGTGTAATTGCACCAGAACTGCATTTACTAACGGTTACTCCTTTTTAGAGGGACTGAAGGTCACATATGTAATGTGAAGTACCTGTGTAAGGTGATGTCATAAGCAGAGTGGGTTATGTTGCCAGACATTCCTGCTAGGGTGTCTGGCTGTATAGGCGTAATCCTGTGATTTCATCTGTGATGCCTTTAGGGGCTGTAATTGCAATGCATTCTAATGTCCAACAGAGGTGATGAGTACTGTCATTCCAAAGTAATGCTTGAACATGTATTCTTGCTGCTGCGCTTAAGTGAGGAAACAACCCAGACTGTTAGCCCTGAATATGTAGGGTGCATACTGTATGGTCAATATAAGATGCTCAGTCAGGTTATGTGTCACTAGGGCAGGTGGAACCTACTTTTAATGCGTGTTGAGGTAATGGGGTGGGTCGCCCACTGGGATGGTGCCAGTGCGCAAGGCCCTCGCTCCAGGTTATGTTCAACTAACAGCATTAGGGGGCAAGATGATGTGCATACATGGGAATGGTGGTACTAGACCCCACCCCCCCTTTTGGGAGGGGTGGAGATGTTACGCAATGTCACCAAGTAATTCCAACAGCTTATGTATAGTTGTAAATTGGTGCATAGTATTGAGTAGTGTGTGTGTTTAATAAATGTACTCTTACTTTTATAAAGCAAAGTAAAGACTGGACAATCAATTATTGAGTGTTATTTCTGCGATTACTAGCCCACACCACCTCCCTTGAGTAAGCCTCAGACTGCTCTGCAACGCTACCCTCTGAGAGTCAGGCGCTACAATTGGGTGTTTGGTTCCCAGTGAAGGACAAATGTAGTCATGTTATTTGTGCAGGCCTCACAGATGCTGCCTCGCTTTCCAACATTGGTGTCCAGCGGCGGGAAACATAGTATCCCATTCTGGTGCGCATTTATAGCATTTGGATAAGTCCAGTTTTGCCACACATTACCTATGCAGTAATGAGCAAATGGAAGAGCGCAAGGCTCTGAGAAGGGTTCAAAGTTTTGGTTAGGTGTACTAAAAGTATGGGAAAGGAAAGCCCCACGCACATATGTGTCATGTGAAGAGATTATGGTTTAAATGTGAACTGTATTGATATGACCGCGCTATGTTGATTGTCATGTGCTAGCGGGATGGTGCTTTCCAGGAAATGATTGCATACAAATGTTCTAAGCCATATTGTACACCTTTGAACCCTAACACTACATGCACTACACCTGCATGAGGAGGGTGTCTCCTCAAGAGATAGGGACAGCAACTGATACCGACATCACAGGTGGGGGTGTAGGGGTGGATTGACCTTTGTGTGGGACAGGAGAGAGAGGGGTCCTGGGAGATTCCCGCGCTTTAAGGGCAGGGGAGGGTTTCCACAGAAGGGGCCCCAGGTATCCTTCCCCGCTGAAAGTTTACTTGCCATTGGCGCAGGCCAAAACCACTGGAAGGGTGGGGCAGGAGGTTTCTTTACTCCCGGTAGTAACACCCCAGGGTTCCCATGGTGGGGGACCCCAAGAAACGTTTCCACGGTGGGAGGAGGGTGTGGTAGGAGTTGAGGTGTCCGCAGGCCCCCCAGGTTAACTGGTGGGGAGGTGAGCAGCCCAGGGGTAGCCCCTGGTAGAGGGTGGCCCCAAAGGAGGGTAGTTCTTGAGTGATGGTGTGTAGTGGTAGCCCCTAGGTACCCTAGGTGGGCTAGGTAACTAAACCAGTGGAGATCTGAGTGGGGGTGATGTACTCCCCAGATTCCAGGTGAAGGGTTAGTGGTGGACCCTGAGGTGTCAGGGTCGGGTAAGTGGTTACCCAAGGAAGCAACAGGATGTCATTCTGGAGCTGGTGTGGTGAACCTGAAGTGGTGGCTGGGGCGACGCCAGCCGGTGACCAGTCAGGTAGGTCCTGTGGGACTTGAACCCAAGGACCAGGAGCATGGGGGTGTTCCCTAGCTCGAGGCAGGAGGTGGACTCCTGCAAGGTAGTACCACCCTGAACACAGGTGGGGCCTATCTTAAGTGAAGGGACCCTGTGTTTCGCAAAGGGTGGTGAGGCCTCAGCCGGGATCTTTAGGGTCCCTGGCTTGGTGTGGTAGTACTACCCTGAAGGCAGGTGGGGCCTATCTTAGTGAAGGGACCCTGCTCTTCATAAGCGGTGGTGCAGGCCATCCAGGGACCATGTGGGTCCCTGGATGGTCTCTCAAGGCGCTTGTGGGAGACCGGGGAGAGCCATGAGAGGTGGGCCTGGGTCTAGCTAACTCGGGGCCCACAGGCTCTCCAAGGGTACTCCGGGAGGAGAGTGCGCCTCTCGGAGGGAAGGGTGCATAGGCCCTGTTCTCGCAGCGGAGAACAAAGAAGGGGTCTAGGTTCCCGGGGTAGTTTCCGTGTGGAGCTACTGACGGTGGGGAATGAGCTGTAGGATGTCTGACGAGGCACCCTCAGTGTTCCTCCCTGGCACTGCCAGTGTGGTAGTGAAGCCGGTCTGAGGTCCTATCAGGGAGCCAGGCCAGTGGCCAAAGGGTGCTTTTCTGTGTGGGGAAAGCACAAGTGGCTGTGCCTTTAGGGAAGCCAGTCATCCCAAAAGGGTGGTGGCAGCAGAATGACCTCAGCGGTGGCTGAGGGTGAGGGCCCAGAGAGGTTGCATCTTTGGGGTGCGAGGACCAAACGGGAGAGAGGGTACTGGTTGGAACAAACTCCAGAAGGGAGACCAGCTAGTGACCCAGGGGATGGGATGTAGACCTATCCCAGAAGACCGCATCGGTGCTGAGGCACTGGACCCTTGTCCAGAGAAGGGGTAGGCATAGTGTTGCATGCCCCAGGGCAAAGGTGGGCCTAGTGAGGCCAAGTCCATGGTAGACCATGGAGTGACCTAGAGGTATCTAACCTAGAGCCCGGAGGGTTCTTAGGGTAGTCTGGGAACCCTGTCATGGGTGGAGATTTTATGGATGGGAGGAGTAGGTGGTCTGAGCGGATAACTGGTGAGTAAAGGGGGGGCTGGTCAGAACCCCTTATAACTAGTTATCGCTGACTACGGGAAGAATACCCATGTAGAGTGGCTACTTCTTCCCTGTAGGAATCAGGTGGGCGCGGCGTGTGTTAGAAGGTGGTTCTTGACACTATGGGCCGCCTCGGATTTTTCGCTTTTGAGCACCTGTGTGTTGAGCTTTACTGTGGGAGAGCCTCATAAATTGGGACTCATCCACAGTGAACTCAAGATGAAAGAGACTGCATGTGGATTTTACTGGTGTCCCCTGGCTTGACTAGGTCGCAGCGCAGCAGCTGGAGTACGGGGCACCAGGCTGGTTACATGCAGACACCTGTGTACATGCGTGTGCACACGTGTAGGGGCTGCGCAGGGGAGATTCCTCAGCGTGCGCAGTCCAGGAGCAGCTACAAAGTGAATGGTGTGGCAGGGCTTATGCAGAATTGGGTGGTGACAGGGAATAGGCTTTATACACTGGAAGAAACATGCCAGGGAAAGTCAGTGTGCTTTACTGTGTTTTTCACTTCATTATTCCCCCATGGGGAAGTGGAGCCCATGGGCTAGTGTCACTTTCCTAAAGCCTACAGATTCCAGACACGCACTAAAGTCCACTGTAACGTGGTGTGAGAAGAAGTATTCTGCAGAGTCCAACGTCATATTTGTACTGCTTGTGGGTCATCCAGAAATGTCACATTTCTCTGAGTCAGTCATAACCAGGGCCAGGCTGAGGGCTGACCTCAGCTGGATGGATTGATAACCTTTTTTTCCACAAGCTAAGGCCTCCTCTCCACGAAGAAGAAGATGGGTGGGGCTACAGGCTCATCCATCAGCAGCTATCACTGGTGCCAGGCACCAGGCTGCACCAAGGAGGGGAAGGGCTCGGTGTTTCAGAGACCATGTGGCCAGAGACCCTGGACGACGCTCATTTTGAACTACAGCCCAGAGGCTGGACAAGAAGGAGGGAGCAGGGGCAGGGAAGTGATGTGTCGCTGTTTGATAGGACCAACAGAGACTTCCTGCCAGCCCCCTACTCAACTTTTAAAAAGTGCTTGCACAGGAAGAGAAGCTCTCTCTGGGGTGTGGTCTGCTGAGGCGGAAGGTGCTGGAGCCTGGCAATGGGCAGTTGGAAGGAGGTACCCCTGACTGCCCCCCAGGCCTCTCAACAGCGCCAGAAGAAGAGCCCAGGACCGGTGCGCAGAAGCAGGGGCCTCTGTGCAGGGAGAAGAGAGGCCCCGGAGGATAGCCAGGTGAACGCCTGGGCGCAGGGAGCCAGTGAAGACCGCTCCCTGCAGAATGCACCTCTTGGAGACCCGGAGGGCAAAGGAGAGTGCTCCCAGTGGCTGGGGGATGCCGCCAGGAGCAAGAGGACGCGAAAATGGGGCAGATCGGACCCCCAGGGGCTGAGATATGGCCCCCGGAAGGTAAGCGACCTCTGAGCCCTGGGAGAGGGGAAGCCGGGAGCGCCGTCGCGCTCCCGTGAAGGTGACCCAAGGGGGCCCGAGACCCCACCCTCGGGCCCCGAAGCAAGTCGGGGAGCGCCGCCGCGCTCCCGTGAAGATATCCCCACACGGGGTGCCAGAGCCCACCCTGGCCCCCCGCCGAGCAAGGAAGACGGGGAGCGCCGCCGCCTCCCGCAGCGAGGTGCCCAGGGGCCCGGGACCCCATTCCCGGCCCCGAAGAAGTGGAAGACGGGGAGCGCCGGCCGCGCCCCCGCGAAGAGGTGGCCCCAGGGGCCCGGGACCCCATCCCCGGGCCCCGAAGAAGTGAAGACAGGGGAGCGCCGTCGCGCCCCCCGCGAAGAGGTGCCCAGGGGCCCGGGACCCCATCCCAGGGCCCCGAATGCAGGAAGGAGGAGGAGGAGTGCTGTCACACTACCCCGCGACGGCGCTCCCCGTGAAGATATCCCCCACACGGGGTGCCAGGAGCCCACCCTGGCCCCCGCCGAGCAAGTGAAGACGGGGGAGCGCCGCCGCCTCGCAAAGAGGTGCCCAGGGGCCCGGGACCCCATTCCCGGCCCCGAAGAAGTGAAGACGGGGAGCGCCGCCGCGCCCCGCGAAGAGGGGCCCAGGGCCCGGGACCCCATCCCCGGGCCCTGAAGAAGTGAAGACAGGGGAGCGCCCGTCGCGCCCCGTGAAGAGGTGCCCAGGGGCCCGGGACCCCATCCCAGGGCCCCGAATGCAGGAAGGAGGAGGAGGAGTGCTGTCACACTACCCCACGGCTGCGCTGGGCCGGCAGAAGTCCCCATGTCCGCCCGCTGGAGCGGGCGGACCAGAAGAGACGTGCCAGCTCCCGCGGCAGCACGCGAGGTGCTGGCCGGCAGAGGGAGCCGGCGGGGGCAGCCGGGGGTGGGCTCCCAGGCTGCCCTCCAACACAGAGGCATGTGGGGGTCCCGGGTGGGGCCGGGACCCCGAAAAGCGAGGCGCCCTCACCGGAAGGAGCAGCAAGGGATGGGCTCCCCGAGCTGCGATGAATCCTCTGGGTGTCCGGGTGGGACCGGCCCCCCCCACCAAGCGTGGAAGGCTGCGCGAAGCGCCAGCTGGATCGCGGCTCTCCCCGGCGCAGCGGGAGAGCCGCTCATGAAATATTCAGTGAAAGGAGCACGGAGCGCTCCATAATGCCTTTCCAGGCATTTGGAGATCTGTCCTTTGGTGCTTGGGGTGGCCCCAGGAGAACGGGGTCACCGCCAAATTATGCATGGGTGCTGGGGAGCTGCTGGAGAAGTGCAGTCTCCCACTCCAGCACGAAGAACAGTCCCGCCCTAAGTCTCATGGGGACTTAGAAAGGATAACCTCAATGGGCTCAGCCCGCATTCAACTCCTTCTAGGCTGGAACTTTTGTTCTACAGCTGAGGGGTGTCAGTGAGAAATGCTTCATGAAGTGAAGGGCTGAGTTGGGGATGTCTGGAGAAGGGCATCCCCTGGAGGTGAAGAGGTGTAATTGCACCAGAACTGCATTTACTAACGGTTATTCCTTTTAGAGGGACTGAAGGTCACATATGTAATGTGAAGTACCTGTGTAAGGTGATGTCATAAGCAAAGTGGGTTATGTTGCCAGACATTCCTGCTAGGGTGTCTGGCTGTATAGGCGTAATCCTGTGATTTCATCTGTGATACCTTTAGGGGCTGTAATTGCAATGCATTCTAATGTGCAACAGAGGTGATGAGTACTGTCATTCCAAAGTAATGCTTGAACATGTATTCTTGCTGCTGCGCTTAAGTGAGGAACAACCCAGACTGTTAGCCCTGAATATGTAGGGGTGCATACTGTATGGTCAATATCAGATGCTCAGTCAGGGTTATGTGTCACTAGGGCAGGTGAACCTACTTTTAATGCGTGTTGAGGTAATGGGGTGGGTCGCCACTGGGATGGTGCCAGTGCGCAAGGCCCTTGCTCCAGGTTATGTTCAACTAACGGCATTAGGGGGCAAGATGATGTGCATACATGGGAATGGTGGTACTAGGGAAAACACTACTAGATGGGAGTCCAGTTTAGCGATTTAGTGATGAATAAGAGTTATAGTTTGTCATGTTGTTTTCTTGCTGTGTCATGCCTTCCTTATATACGTATAGTGTGTCTTGTGATATATGGGAAGATTCACACCGTTGGGAACTGTGACAATGTATTTTATTGTATTGGCATTTATGTAGCACTTTCTACCCCTGACAAAGTGCTGAAGTGCTTTGCAGGTGGGATGCACACTGTTCTTCTGTGGAATACTTATAACATTAGAGACATTTGTCATGAGCAGTGTGTTAAAGTTTATCATACTGTTTATCACACAGTTGTCATACAGTTTGAAAAGCAATTTGTCCTACAATATATTCTGTGACCTTTAAGCACCCGAAAGAAGTGAACATAATATTATCTGTATTAACAATTGTTGAAGTGGCCCTTTTATGCCAGGAGAATGTGGTGCAGCTTTCAATATGAAATGTGTTTGTGTGCGGAATCAACTAGAGCCCTTTTGTAAAATATTCCCTTTCAACCACATATATTGTAAATAAAGCTCTTTCAAATGCCTTCTTATTGTTATGAGATCGGTAACCATATTTAATCATGTCTACAGTTTTGTCATGGTTGATATATATGTCATTACTCTATGAGGTGGCCTAAATATCTGAATCAATATGAAACACCTCGCTTGGTGGATTAGTGTACATATGTTCAGGACAGAATAGGCAGAAAAATGCCTGCTGTTATCTATTAAATGGCCTGAGCTCGTGACCGCAGAGTGGGGTTTACCACAAAACTATTGATGAGAAGCAATGTTAATTTAATGGCCTTCTTCTATTGGAGGAAAAGTTACACCACTTCACAAAACATGGTTACTGTTAAAGAGAAGAATCTCTCCTGGGGCAGATATGGTGAACGGGTGTGCTGGCACAGAGCACAGTTATTCACATTTCTTTTATTTTAAGACATTTCACTGTCTAAAGCGCATACACACAATTCGGAAATGTATTGCATGAGCTCCAGACAGCACAGCTCAGAAACATGGAGAAGCAACTACTGCTGTGACTCATCTGCTAACTCAATCATTGTCTGCCTTACCTGTATTCACTTTGGACAGCACAATGTCTTACGTCTTAAAAACAAGAGGAGATTTCTGCTCTACCCCAGTGGACACGTAGACGGCATGGTCCCTGACTTTCTGCCCAATTGATTATTTCACCGCCATTTGAGGTCTCCTTTAATCTTTTGAACATTTACTTTAGTCAAAAGCAACTCATGTAACTTCATCTTTATGAGTATGAAATCATATTTGGTCCGAAAATAAAAAAAAAAAAACACTTTTTCGGACAAAGTGTTACCTAACATATGATTCCCCCTGAAATACCTCACAGATGCACATTTTGGAGATACTACCAGCAAGAGATCCACAATATCAGAATCATTCCTACCATGTAAACAAATGACTGACAGCCATGCTGATATTTTTCATAAAGTGCTTGTGGCATTTTACGATGAATCCCTCATCAGTATCCCCCAATCTTGCAAGCCGGTAAATAATCTACAAAGTGACCAGAGAATCACAAAAAACTGTTCTGAAAAAATGCGAATATCAAGAAAATGTGCACATGGCAATCGATTCAATTGATGTGCTTTAGTATCAAATCTAATGGAGAAAGCAGGGAATAGCCACATACCAAACTGAATTGTTCAGGAAGTGGACAGTCCATCTCAGAGATCCAGAGTATATGTGGCCACTGATGCACAGCATCTACACTATGTAAATATATGTTTCCTACACAAACTTGCATAGCAGATGGGTATTCACTTAAACACTACATCACAATGCCCAAGAAAGAACATTCAGGACATATTTTAAGACTGCATGCCTCACTGAAACAGTGGCACCCCAGCTTCAGCACCCTGATGGCCTTCGTAGACACATATGGAACATTAGAACATGCAATTAGGGAGACACACTTAATAGGTGCATCCTACTGCAGACCTGTCCTTGATTTTCTTTTTAATTCTTTATTGATTTTTGCAAGACTGAAACATTATATCATGACTCCAATGAATCACTTACACATATTTAGCAAAAATACATTGCTTACTAACCATTCCCCAACTCCCCCCTGTCCCCACTGTTACTCTTAGTACCCTGGATCCACATTACAATTATGAGCAATCATCATACTTGGGATCACTGGTTTAGACATTAGCTGTACCTCCTGGGTCAACAATGGCCCCTCTGATCTATGTGCCCTATGTTTGCGATCTTACCTTGTTTCCCCCTGGTGTCCTCTCTACCTCTGTCCGGTCTGGATTGGGTTAAACTGGGATTCTGGGATGATCACTCCCCCTCTCCATCCTCCCTATGGCCTTCTACTGTGCAACTGGTCAATCCCACCTCTCCTGCTTCTCCTATGGTCACATTTGTATCTGCTATTTCACGCTACTCAGTCACCATCAGCTCCCATGCAGCCAAGGCATCCTCCAATTTCTCAACCTATCACACATGTTTCATCCTGACTTCTTTTGCCAATGCCCATTCTGACATATCTCCTAGCCAGTCTGCATACCTGGGGCGTACAGCGCTCATCCATTTTATAGCAATGCGCCGCTTGATGATCAGTAAAATAAATTTGCGGCTAAGTTTCTTTGCCGGTGCCCTCAGACATGTAATTTCTTATATGGCAGGTGTGCTGGACCGCATGGTCACAATGATACGTACCCTGTACACCCAGGATTTACCACAATGGGACTGAAGCCATTCTCACAAATGGCTGCGGTAATGTCAGTACAGAAATGGAAAGACGGAGGCTGTGAAATTCTGGGAGACCTATATCTTGGAGGCCAATTTATTATGCATGAGGATGCAGTAGAGTCCTTTGCGTTGGGCACCTGACAGTACTTACAGTATGCTAAGATATCTGCAATGGCACAGGAGATATGGCCCTGCTTCCCAGAGGAGCCACCACCCTCCCAGACACTGACAACGCTCCTCGCAATGGTGAGAGGCCGTAGGCTGATATCGTACATATAGAGCGCATTAAGAGACAGCCTACCAAAAATAACCCCAAAAGCAAGCATGAATTGGGAAGGAGCCCAAGGGGAACCCTGATCATCCGAGACTGGGACAAAAATCCATACAGGGGTACGGAAGGTGAGCTCCAACATGCACTTTAAACTAATGCAATATAATTATACACACCAGGCGTATCTCTCACCCAAGACCTTAAATAACATCTACCCCACCCAACCGGATGAGTGTGCTCGCTGAGAGACTACTGCATCCAATTTTTTTTATATGCTGTTTGGCACTGCCCAATGATAACATGCTTCTGGAGGGAAGTAATAGAGAACCTAAACAGAGCTGCTGGATGGGAGGTACCACTCACACCATGTGCAGTGTTATTGGCCCTGATCCCAGCACACGGGCTCCGCATATAAGCAGCGCAGGCAGCATCCGGCTGCTGTAGGATCCCCTGAGAAGACTTTTTTCCCAATTGTCTGCCGTGTCTCACAAATGGACTGTGTGCTGTGAGTAAGCCGCCATATAGTACAGTTCTTTGTTGGGAATCTCAGTCCCACCTCACTCCCAGGTCTGTTTAATCATGAGTAGTCCTATTTGTTTCCTTTTGTTGGCCCATATTATGATCAAGATGTTTAGCTAGATTTAGTAGCGGCGGGGATCTCGTAGAGCATGCTTAGCAGTGCATACAGACACCTGGGGAGCACCTCCAATTTTACCACCGCTGTCCTGCCTATCAGAGACCGAGGGAGGTCCCTCCAGAATCTAATCAATGCTCGCAGACCCTCCGGGACCCTGTACATGCTGAGGTCTAGGATTTTTTGTTCTGTGTGGGCCATCTTGACTCCCAGATATCGGACTCCCTCGGCTCCACATGGGAACCCCACCGGCGAGAGTTTCCTCCGTCCGAACCCTGGCTAATGTACCCATTGGAAACAGCTGGGACTTATTGAAGTGCACAAAGAGACCGATACCTCTCGGAAGGTCCGCATGGCATTCAGGAGTATGGGGACTGAGTATTCCGGGCTCTGCAAATGCACTAGGGCATCGTCGGCGTACAAGGACACCATATGGGTGGTATCACCCACCTAGATCCCCCAGAGTCCCAGTGTGCGATGCAGCAGCTCTGCCATAGGCTCTATTGCCAGTGCAAACATGACGGGTGATAAAGGACACCCTTGTCTGGTGCCCCTTTACAACTGGAACCTTTCCGGCACTATACTGCCCATACGTACCATTGCTTTCGGGTCTGAGTACAATAATTTTAACACAAGCTATGTATTGTAGTCTGCGGCCCACTTTCTCCAGCACGTTCCAAAGATATGCTCAGTTGATGGAATCGAATGTCTGTTCAATATCTAGGAATAGGGACCATCTCTCAAATGTGGTGCATGGTAAACATGTGACAATCATCTAGGATTATGCATGGTGCTTCTTTGTAGTATAAATCCACACTGATCAGTGTGTTTCAATGTTGATAAGTGTGGGAGCAACCGAGCCACCAATATACCACTAAGTATTTTTACATCCACGTTTTAAAGTTGAGATCGGCCTATAGGAAGAGGCCTCAGTTGGCTTCAGCACTAAGACTGTTAGGGCCTCAAGCATGGTATCAGGTAAACGCCCCATCTGAAGGGCCTCCTGATACACCTCCAGTAACTTCTCAGTGATCTGATTTGCATACTTTTGATAGAATTCAGCCAGGAGGCCATCACCACCCGGCGTTTCTGCATTTTTCAGCCTTTGCAGTGCAGCCAGAAGCTCCTCACGGGTAATGGGCTTATCCATGGAGGCCTGCTCCTCCTCTACTAACCGTGGGAGTGCTAATTCCACCAAAAAAGGCTTTTCCATGATCCCCTGTTTCCTCCCTACGTCCAAGTATATTTTGCAGAGATGGGCCAGGAATACCTCATTAATCATAGGCTGGGTGTTAACTAGGGTCCCATTTCCACCCTGTTAAGTACCATTACTGGGTCATGGGTCTCCTGTTGCTTAACCAGGCATGCCAGCAGGGCCGGCTTTAGCGCTGGTGGTGCCTGGTGCGACAATGTTTGTTGGTGCCCCCCAATGACCTCCTTCTTCATGGATTCCCTCACTACCACCCTTTACCAGTGTCCCTCAAGTCTCCATAACCACTCTCTCTCATGCATTCTTTTTGTTTTATAGCACCACTCCTACCAGTGTAGGGTGTCAGAGCACTTTACATCACATACACATTACACAGAGACAATGGATCATAAGTGTCTAAATCAGTGTATAGGAAATGTTACATCAGACAGAGGACTACAAAGTGTAGGAGTCACAAGTCATCCCTTCTGGTAGACAGAATAGTTTAAGAGTGCTTGGCCTGGAGTAGCACAAACTCAGAATTTAAAACATAACACCATGGTTGGGGTTTGGCTTTACTAATAAGAATTGATTTCTACCCAAGTGAACCCCTTTTTGCAACATTAGGATAAAGAAAAAAAAATCATACCCTCTAATCTATACCTTGCAGTTTACATGCAGCTCTTTGATGATTGTTAATAGCTCACTATTCTATATTAGGATTTAAACTTATAAACTGCAAGTAACAAAAGGGGCTCTCTGACAGAAGCAGTAACTCACTGACCTATTTACATTGTATACACTTTGTGATCTGCTGGGTACAGGGGCTTTTCAGCAGGCTTTTTAACCTTCTGTGCTACTTTATAATGAGTCAAAACTTCCACTAGACAATACTCCGATCTCTCTGCAGCAGGTCCATCAATCACCAAAGTTATCTTGACATTTTTATGGTTGCCTGAAAATTGCTGGAGTCAAGAAACGCAGCAGCAGGTGCTTTTAAAACCATATTGCACTTGAAAACACGGCGCACCCCCAAAGTCAGAGCCCGGTACAGTGGCACCGATGCACCACCCTAGAGCCGGCCCTGCTCGCCAGCATTGCCCCAGTTTTATCTCTCTCCGCATGTAAGCTCTGATGGTGCGGCATGTACGTGTGCTTTTCCAGTCTACACCAATCATCTAGAAGCCCTTTAAGGGTTTGTTTGCCATTCCCCAAGTTTCTGCAGCTGGGTGGGAAGCTCCCTCTCCAGCACACTGAAGTGTATTTCCTGTCGGTCGAGGTCACATTCCAGCTGTTTCCTGACGCTATATGAGGCTTTTAGGCATACCCCTCTTAGTAACACCTTCATCGCGTCCCAGTCGTGGACCCTACTTCCGGAGCTTCACTAGTTATTAAAGTAGTGGGTGAGTTCTCTCACACCATAGCCTCAAATGGGAGGTCTGTTAGCACCTCTGCCTGAAGATTTCAAAGTGGAACTGCAGGGCAGTTATGTCTCTTCCCCAGGCACCTCAATAGTGGGGAGTGGTCAGAGAGATAGCACGAGAGTTAGAAAATGTCTTTTACTCTGTGGGACAATCCGGGCGACACAAAGAAATAATCGAGGTGGCTATATGTCCTGGCCACGGGTGTAGAACAGGAGTACACTTTAGATTTCGGATGTCTCTCTCTCTCCAGGGGTCTATCAAATCTATGCCCTGTAGCAACTCTATCAACTGTCCTGTCGTGTGGATTTGTGTGTCTCTCTTTGGTGTTTCACTGTCGAGCACACCATTTATGATACAATTGCAGTCTCCCGCTAGTACAATGCCTGGCGCCAGGTATTCTGCGGCTACCGCCGTCACCCCACTGTAAAAATTCCCACAGTCATTATTAGGAGCATAAACGTGTATCAGGCACATCTCACAGCCATCTAAGTTACCAAACAGGATTATGTAATGCCCCACTGGGTCATGATATGTCCCCTATTTATTTATTTGAAAGGTTTTATATAGTGTGAACATGACCACAGGGGGTATCACAGTGCTTTACAATTTAGCAATCACACAAGG
Source organism: Calotriton arnoldi (assembly GCA_963921515.1). Lineage (NCBI taxonomy): Eukaryota > Metazoa > Chordata > Amphibia > Caudata > Salamandridae > Calotriton > Calotriton arnoldi. The sequence continues at coordinate 1,036,755 of CAWUFW010003736.1, read as the reverse complement.
TATAAGAGGAAGTAACAGAAAACCAATAGAACAACATACAGTCATCACAGTCTCATAGAAAGTAGCGTGTCCTCGAGAGCATTGGAAGCTAGGGTTCTAAGGCAGAAGTTTCTTCATCAATATTGCGTTAACTTCCTTTTTGAAAAAGGCAATAGAGGTATTCAGTCTGACTTCAGGTGGCAGGGAGTTCCATATTCTCGGGGCGATTGTCCGTTTTCATTTTATGGAATTTCTGTATTTTGTGCAGTAATGTGCTGGCACTTCTAGATGAGCTAGTGCCACCAGAGAGCTCCAGTTTTTGAGCAAGGTATATCAGGGTGTTGAAATGAATGGCTTTGTGGGCCATGCATGCAATTTTTAGTTGTATCCTTGCTTCATATGGGAGCCAATTTAGGGATATCAGCTCAGGCGTGATATGATTGTTTCTTTTAGAACCTGTTATGAGCCTTGCAGCAGAGTTGAGAGCGGTCCTAAGTGGAGCCGTCTTTGAACTAGGAAGGCCGCAGAGGGTTGTGCTTCCATAATACAGCTTAGAGATCACTAGGGCTTGCACCGCAACCTTTAAGTTGCTGGAATGGGACCCCAGGAGCCACCCATATCAGAGCACCTTGTGCATATACGGAATATGAAGTTGCATACACCTGCCCCTCTCCACCTCCTCTGGAGGCTAGTGATACAGTCTCCCCACACATGCGTCTCCTGTATGAATACCACTGACACATGGTAGCGCTTTATATGGGCAAACACTCTGCGTCATTCGTCCAAATGGGCCAGGCCCCTGACAGTTCATGTCATAAATTTAAAAACACCATCCACCATCATCCTTCTGTGTCCTATTCTTGTCTAGACCAGACCACCCAGTCACACAGTCATACATGAGCCTTTCAGGGCCCCACAACATCAGATGCTAGGGCTTCTATTCAGATGAGTAACTTGTTGTCCCCAGGAACTGTGAAACTGTTTAAGCATAACACTTTCCCAACACCCCCTTCCCTTGGGCAGTAAGGTTAACTCATCTTACCTGATAGTAGGCAGTACAGAAATACACATGTCCCATCTCATTCCCATTATTTAAATTATAATCAAACCACGTCTATACATTTTTTAACTCTACACTTTGCTAGGGGCCAGAACATTGTGGATACCGAGAGGTGGCAGCACTCAAGCAGCCCCCTCAACTCCTGCGCCCCTTGTTCCCTACTGCTCCTGCCAGCCTAATATGTATTACAGAGTGTACAATGAGTTGGTATGTCTCCTCTATCATCCTAGCCCTTCTTAAAATTTACAGATCGGTGTCCTAAGAAAAAACAACCCATAGTTAATACCCGGTGAAAAGTCTTTATGCGAGATTTAGATTAGGTTGCTTACCCCTAAGGTCTTTTAACACATGGGCCACCAATTCGGATTCAACTTCATGCCCAGCTTGTGGTTATGCTTCAGAGACTTTTGAACATATTTTATTTTTCGGTACAGAATATTACTTTCTCCATAACAAATGGATTCGCCCCGTTTGCTGTAATATGGGAATCAGAAGCTATACGGTTGCATTGAGGATACTAAAATCTGATACTACAACATATATTGTCTTTGCTATAAGTAGGTTTTTGATGAGCATCTGGTTCAGGCGTCAGAAGTTTTTGTCCCATGCTGCTGGAGAGGTTTTGGTTTTACCCGAGTTGTAATTATGGTCAGGATAAAGTGAATGTTATTGCAGGAATTTCCAAATAGGTTTGCTTGATTAATTCAGGCACACAGCACTTTATGGATATGACAGTATATTATTGACATGATTTTATTTATAGGAGTTTTTATTATGTTGTCCTGGATGTCTAATTCGGGCTAATTTTTTATTGTTGATTGCTTTTATTTACTGTGTATGGCCTGAATCAAGTGACAAGATTTTAATAATGCCGGAACAGTCATTCTTATGTACTGTATGTATTTTGCTGCTAGGCACTTTATTGGCACATTTTTTATGGATATTATATTGCCATGTTTTGTATTTATTTATTGCTATGCACTTTAATGGTCGCACGACTGAAATAAAGAATACAATTACCCGCCTCTCTCCTTCGGCAATGTCTTCAAATCATCAGCGTTAGAGGCAGCCAGGTCTTCCCATCTCCCACCTGACTCCTCAATGGCACTCAGTCTATCCCCCCTCCATGTTGCCGCAGCTGTACTCACATGATACCGATCGTCTCAGTTTCCTATCCAGAGCTGCTTCGTCTTCCCTTAAATGAGTCCCAGGAGTTGGGCACTACATCAGAATCCATGAGGGTGCCACCAGGGCACAACCACAATGCGACCCGTCCGACCAAATGCGACCAAGTCTTTGTCTCATCTATTCTGCCTCCTCAAATGGGCTGAGTGTCATAGCAGGCCCAGGGATGCTGTGCCCTTCTGTGTAGACCCCCGACGAGGGCTTCCAGCCAGCGTGTCCACCCAATCACTCACTTTGCCTATACTGAAGAAGTACACTTTACCATCATGCACCACTCTCAGTTTTCCCAGAAACATGAGGCTGTACCGCAGGTTGAGGTCTCGCTGACGCTTCTTGATTTCCAGAAATATTTTATGCTGGTTTTGAACCTTCTGAGTATATCATGGGAAGATTGATATTGGTTGACCCTCAAATTTCGGCGGACCCAGTAGTCGTACACATTGCAAGATGGCATCCCGGTCCCTGAAATTGAATAGGCGGATGATGATTGCATGCGGTGGTGCACCAGGCCTCAGCAGAGGAAGCAGTGCCGGTGGGTCTGCTCAACTGTCAAGAACTTTGACAGTCTTTGGAGGAGCATGGTAGTTGTAATCCACTCTTCCAGGAAAAATTCTGCTATTTGCCCCGCCGCCTTCTCTGAAAATCCCACAAAACACAGATTGTTCCACCTGGATCTCCCTTCAGAATCTTCTATGCGTTCTTCCATTCGTACGGCCAGTTTCTGCAATGAGGACACAGTTTCCTGTAGGGTGGCAACTTCCTGCTGCAGCATTCCTCCGTTCTCCCCCGTTACCTTCACCCAGTCTGCTACGTTCCTAAGATCCACCCTCAGGAGAATGCCGTCTATGGCTACCACATCAATTTTGGTGGATATCTCTGCACAGGAGTCTTTGATGGAGTCCATTAAGTCAGACAGCTATGGGCTGTGGGCCGGCTGTTTCTCCATACAATCTCTCAAGTCTGGTGGTGGCCCATCTCCAATTTTGTGTGCCACCGGGACAGCGTGGGTGTAGCTTACTAACTTATTGGCCTGGCCAGGCTTGGCTTGCTTGTCCTTCGCCATAATTGCAGACGTATCTGTGGGGTCCCTGTCCCATCAGCAGCAGCCCACTCAGATTGCGATTCCTGGGGCTCAGCACACCGACAGGCGCTGCACACCGGCACAGCTCAGTCCCCAGCCGATGACCGAGTGTATTCAGCAGTCTGGTTCTGTTCCAGTGCCCAGGCCAGACTGTTTGCTCCCCTCGACTGTATTGCCCCAGTGAGGTCATATACAAGGGCTGGGCACTCTCTCTCCCAGCTCACACTATTCACCCCAAATTTCCCATGGGCCGAAGAATGGGGTCAAGCATATACCAGATCTCCAATTGGAGGCAGCGCTTTCAGCCCCTGTTCATGCGTTCCAGCACCGCTCCACGCCCCCCCCCACGGTGCCCATATTTGGGCTATCCAAAGGGCAGGACCTTGCACAAGTTAGGGGTAGGGACGCCGTGTGGGGGGTGTTGAACTCCCCCGTAGTCACAACTCCTCATTCAATTCCACCAATGCTGTACCCTCTCCATTAATGAACTGTGCAACGGGAGGCCGCTCCTAGGCCCAGAGAAGCCCTGCTGTTAATTGAAGTCTTTGCTTGCTCCAGTCAGGGCGCCAGCAGGTGCGCAGTTCAGCAGGGCCTTCGCAACACATCCATCAGTCAGTCTTACAATGTTTTCTGGGGAATATGCGACTGTCTGCACCCCTCCAATGTGCTCTGGGTGGCAGTACTTAATTATCCCCAGGGGCCCACTAGGCAATCAGAACCTCACCGCACAGCACACCGTACCTCAGCCGGGTACCTTCCACAGGCCGCTGCTCACAGAGGTGACAGAAGTATGTCCTTAAGGGCCCGCACCGTCCTTTATCGCTCATGGTGCCGGCACCACTCTCCCGGGCCTTCACAACTCCTCTCGGAAGCCGCCAGGCAAGTTGCAAGCCAACAGACCTGTCCTCCATTGTTCCAGTCTTTGCTGCACAAGTGTGTGGCTGTCGCGCCACTATGTCTCCGTTCCCTGTGCCGTAAGCAGATCTCAGCCCAGGGCACATTTGTTATGCGCGAGCTTGTGTAGGTGGGCCGAGTCACCCACGTGAGGTGGCCATGTCAGGGATAGACCTCTGCTCTGTCCAGGCCCTCACCATCATCATGGCTCAGCCCCTCACTCCACCTGGGCCATCAGGCTTCCACCCAGGACACACCTTTGCCGTAGCAGCCCACGATTCATCTCTGGGCGTCCCGGTCTCAGATTGTTGGCATCGCCCCCTAGAGAGCGGCGTTCAGCAGGCCTCGAGCCATGTGGGGTGACTCCTGTCCCTCAACAACACCATATCAGCCACCTTCCTCAATCATCAGGGCTACCTCCTCATTCTAAAGCCCCGCACAACTGTTACAGGGAGAGATGGCTCCAGATGAGGGCTGATTTCTCAGGATTTCTTTATCGGCTGGCAGGAGCGCCGTTAGGAGCAACTAGTGTTGTAGGGATTCTGCACATACACAGAGCTATGCACAGGATAATAGGACCGCAGAATATAGTGGTGAGCCAACCATACACCTTAGCACCTAACACCCCAATCCGACTAGCTTTAGCGTCTCATTAGCAACAATGCTACCAATGATTAGACAACCCAGAACACGGTACTCTCTCTCTCAGGACTCGCAGGAGCAAGAACACCCTTTCATAACTCACTCATACCTGTCCACAACGTGCGTAAGAAGAGACACTGTATAGTTTAAAATGTTTATTTCAACTAACGTGCTCTAAGATACAGTACACGTGCCAGTACTATCAGCATAATGCATAAGGATAATATAAGCAGCATAGTTACAACTCCATAGAATACAAACGGGGAAAGCATTTCATAAAGCAGTGGATATATGGCTAAATGACAATACCACCCTCCCCGTGCTAGTTGCTATTTTATTATAGAAACAGAAGACCTCTAGGCTTTGTCAGGTGAACCCCCATACCTCAATATATAGATGCAATGTTTACATCATCAGACAAGCACAGCTCTTCTCTCTGGAAAGGTTTGTCTCCAAGTGTGTCCAACAGTGAAAATCACAATATTAAAAGCACACGAAATTCTCCAGGGCAGCTGTACATAGTGTTATGTCTAAGTGCGAGGGGCTGGCCAGATCAGGAACAAGGGACGTTGTTTTTCGACCTTGTACATGGTGTGCAGACGTAGCCCAAAAGGGAACAGGAGAAAAGGTGAAAGATAGAAACGCAGACAGTGCTAAAATAGCCAGGCAGAAGCAGAGGCTGGAAAAACAACGGTACAAAGTAACGTGTGCAAAAAGGCCGCATGGCAGCCAGGACTAAGTCAACGTAGCAAGGCAGACCAGGAGGCCACAAACCACACGACACCCTCCTCTGGGCAGTCCAGCGGCCAAATCAAAGGATGAGGACAGAGTTCAAATAGACGGAGCAGAACAGAAATGTCTGTTGTGGAGCGGTCCCCATGAAGGACAACGGACGAGAGATGAAAAAATAAGTGACGAGGTAAAAAACAAATCCAGCGAGGCAGGCCGAAGAAAGCGAAGGCCCTGTCAATCCAGCAGTGTGTGAGTGCAGAAATATACGCCACACCTTCCAAGAGGACATTATTGGAATCGTCGGAAAAAAGCGACGCCATCCAGTCCAGTAAATCAAAACTGCAGTCATGTTCCTCGCAAGAGGGAGCAGTGAACAGCATTGCGGGACAACTTGCGTGGTACTCAATATAACTTTGTTGTAGGAGATTCTGAGCAGCCGCCGAGATATCCCATTGTGCCAAAATCCCCAGTGCAGCCGCACGGCGCCATGTAGCCTGCACCGGAACAGTCCCGTTCATGGGCCTCTAAGGGACCCACCAGCAGGACAAAATCCGGTCGAGACAGAGACGTATTGGAGAGGCAATAATCCAAGGACCACGAGAAAGGACATCTGATGCAAGACATCACAGGTTGCACGCAAGTGAAATACGCAAAGCGAAAAGACAGTCTATAGGACACACTGAGCGTCGCCAACGGCAGGATGCCGAAACCAGCGAGAATGCGCTCACGGAGCATCTGGAGACGACCTGGGTCGAGAAGGGCCCAAGGAGGTGCAGCCATTGCGTAGCAAACAGACCAAAAGCAGTATACCAGCCGCTAAGGCAAGGATCAATGGAAAGCCACCAAAGACGCTGGAAAAAATGGAATGAATAAAAGCTGGGATTACACCAAAAATAGTCTGAAAAGAGGTCACAAGGCCAGAGCCCACAACTTTAAAAAAGTGCACCAGACCTTCAGTGCGTGATGCATTAAAAACACGGTGAATCAGTTCACCGAAATGTTGTGGGAGGTTAGTGTTCAAAAGGGCCTGTATTTCACTGTGGGTACTCGCCACCTGGAGAATGAATGTCTCCCGGGCGGACGTGAGCATAACCTCCTGGTTCAATAATAGTGCCTTTATTCTGCTCAATTTATTGAAATCCGCCCTCAGAGTAGGAATGGAAGGCCAAACGGAACTATCTATGATGTCGTGCGGGGGAGGAAAAAGCACATTTTTGCAGCAGACAACCCTGTGTGAAACTGTAACAATATAGGGTATGCCGTCCAGCATGCCACAGCAGTCTTGGTTATTCAAAAGTAGATAGCTACCATTTGCAAGCACAGTGAAAGTAGGAGAAATAGCAGGAGCAGGAATGCCCTTCAACACACAAGCAAGATTCGGAGCCGAAACGTTACAAGCCCCGTGCAATTGAATGTGTTTGCAAACAAGGGAATGACCCACAGTCGAATCGCATGACTCCCCCGTGAGAAAAACCTCCCTTCCGTCTCTAAGGCATTTAAACATGAAAGGCAGGGACCAAAGTTCATGCAGGAAGGCACTGCCCAAAGGCTGGAAACGGCCTACAGGATAATGCTTCATGCACGAACTAAATTCAAACAATGAAAAAGGCAAAGCGATAACCCCGTGTACTAGCCACACAGCAGAATCCAATTCTGCAACAGAGAATGGTAAGGGCTCTATTTTTTCGATATGTAACAGAGTGTATGCTGCATCTTTCATGGACATGAACCGCTGTTTCTCAGTTAAATTAAAAGGTAAGAATAAGGCAGAGGTGTTCAAAAATTGCCAAGGAACTTTCCCCATTTTAAGTGTTTGCAAAGTCCATACAAACTGCATTACAGAACGCAATTGATTTTGACCATGATATAACACAGAAACATCCTCTTGTACAATATCAACAACAGAGGAAATAATATTCTCTAATGTGTAAATGCGGGAAGACAGGGTATTAATACTATTGTCAACAACAGCAAGCACTTTTTCTAAATTTGCTTAATCGATTTCCCGAAGACGGGAGGCAGCTTCAATTTGCGAAAGCTTCCAGAGTTCATTGTAAGTCTCATATATGAATCTCTTTGGTCGAGGACCACGAGGCCCTAATACAAAGTCGGACAGATCAATGTTGCCTGATAGGAGGGATTAATGTTGTTTAACAGAATCTAAGGATGAGTGCTGCAACCACTGTTTACACAATTTACCAACAGAATATGTTGTAACAGTACGAGAGTCAGAAAACCTGGGGTCCGGCCTATCCTGTTTGTAGCCAGGATCCGTGTCATGAAAACGCAGTTGGCAGGCATTAGATGCAATGGGCCAAGCCAACCAGGATGACTGAACAAATGAAGAGACATTAAACGAATTATTCTGAAACAAAGCTTGCAAATCCGTAACGGACATATTGAAGTGCAAGCTTTCGTTGGGAGTGGAAGACAAGACAGGAAAGGATGGGGCATTCAATTGTTTGGACGTAGCCAAACCCCAACATGTCATTTGATATATGGTCTGATTTAAAAACAGAATTTGGGCCGGGATGAGGCAAGCACGGTGCAAGGCTTCTGTGCCCTGCACCTGCCATGCTTTGGAGCCCCAAATTGATTTAAAGTCAATGGTGTCACGCCAATGTTCATACCCACCCACAGCTAACGCGCTTAAAAAGGAACCGGAATATAGCAATTTGGTGTGGGTCAACATGATTTTCTGAGTGGAGGAAGTGTTTAATTTAAAGAAATAGGACCCAGTGTTTGATCTATTAAAATCTGTAAAATAAGTAAACTTATTTTTAAGAGTTTGGGAGCTACCTGGCAAAGGGGTCGGACAATGTTCCCATTGGGTGTAATTAAAAAGACCCCGAAGGGTACTGGGTTTATGGAGAAAGTGGTTGCCCCAATGCTGGTAACAATACAAATCAGCATAACTTGCAGAATTCATGTACAGATCTTCAGCATGAAAAGCAGCATAATATTTCAAATCAGTAAACAATGCTTCAACAGCATGCACATCCCAATCGTCAGAATGGATATTACTTTTTACGACATCACCCATTGAAACACGAAGGACATTTGGTACATTAATAATTTCGGTTGGTCCATGAATTTGGAAGTTTACCGCATCCCAAACGATGCCATCAGCGACTGGAAAAGCTGAAATGTTCACAAATGTGTAGTCTCGCTTCATGATGTGAGAAGAAGAATGTGGAGCCAAAGTTCCAGCAACAGAGTTCACTGCAGAGCGTTCTGGCAAATAGTGTCCATTGATGAGCAGAAAAAACACGGTGACAAAGCCAATGGACATGAACAAAAAAATCAGGAAAAGTACCAACCAGATGTATGTCCATGGAGGGATTAAAAAATTGTCTCTGAACCAGGATACAAAAACACTGAATTTGGATGGGACAAGTGATGAAGTGGAATCCGAGTCAAAGGAATAACATGTTGGGCTCAGTGGCGTTGTTGGTAGATGAGCCACGGACTCGGTTGCGGGATAGGTATACTCGGTCTCCTCATTGCAGGGGGAATCCGGGTAGTCGTGCAGGTGATCAGGCAAATCTACCATCTCGAGAGCAACATCAGTGACCGTTCGGGCAGGAGGGACACGAACATTTGTCCGGCAAATGACAGGGCAAGAGACCGCTGGTGTAACACTATTCAGGATCGGCCAGATGTTGTAGCTTGACATTTTCCACTGAGATGTATCTGTTCTCTTTGCGACCAGGAAGCGGTGGTAAGATGACTGTACGAGTTCCCTTCAAGCCAAGGACTGGAACCGGTGCACGATAAGAGGGGCCAAATTCTTTTTGTTCTCCACCTTCTCTCGGACCAGATCTCCAATCTTCGGAAGCCAGCCGGCAACCGGAATCTGCAGCGCAGCGTCTGTGGCTGAAGGTAAATGTGCGATTGCAAGTTTGTCTTGGGCTTCTTGTAAGTCCTGTAACATAGTAGAATGATTATCTACATCAAAGATGCCGGATTGCGCCGCCATGTCTAGACCATCAAGGTCGGGTACAAACATTCTTATGCCAAAAAGCATTTCGTATGGGGTCCGCCCACCCAGAGGTCTTCTAGGGAGATTATTAAGTGCACGTTGTACGGTATACAAGTGGGCCAGCCAGTTCCTGCCAGTACCTAAGACTCTAGCTGTCAAGGATTGCTTTAAGTCACGGTTCATTCGTTCAACAATCGAGTTGCCCTCAGGCCGATACGGAGACGAAAATTTCACCCGCACCCCCAGTGAACCCATTGCGTCCTTGTAAGCCTTAGAGGCGAACGCTGGACCTTGGTCAGAATGGAAGGTGCCACAGGCGAAAATTCCCACAAAGACACGCAAATCCCTTATGACATTTCGAGCGTCAGCACTTCGTTGTGGCCAAACCCAGATGAAACGTGTGCACGAATCCACTGCAACTAAGATGTATTTATATGCAGTGTCTGAAGAGAATGGGCCACAGTGATCCAGGTAAACACACCCAAAAGGTCTGTTAGAAATGCAGAGCGGGGTCTGTGGTGGTCGTGTAACCGTGGAAGGCTTGATCTGCTGACAAACGTCACAAGAAAGCACATAAGTACGGGTTTGTTTGTATAAACCACGCCACCAGTAACGCTGCTGCAAGATGGAAACCGTCGCAGACACGCCAGCGTGTGCCGAAGCCATGCCTTCGTGTGCAGCAGTTATCAAGGAAAGTCTGCGGTCCGCGTTGGGAATCAGCCGATCACCAACGTCTGGAATTCTTACGTAAGGAGCCTGTTCGGGACCTATTTGATAAGAGTATTTGGAAGGGAAACCCCTAGGGTAATTAGCACCTTCCTTTGTCGCAGCAATAGCTGCTAGTATATCAGTATCTATTTTAGACATGGATCTGGTAACTGCTGCGACTGAGCACGTGGCTACTGCTGATTTGGCAGCTTCGTCTGCCAAACCGTTACCTACAGCGTGTGCACCCACACGCTGGTGGCCAAGAGTGTGTACCACCTGTGTGAGAGGCAAACGTTGTTGTAGATCTGCCACTCGAACCCAAAGCATTTTATGCTTGATTGTGCTGCCTTTTGCATCTCTATAGTCATTTTGTGACCAAAAGAATAGATTGTCATTGTAAGACTGAACACAGTAGTAAGAATCACATAAAATAAGAGTGGTCACATCTGGATTAGCGAACTCAAGTGCTAGCATCAATGCGCGCAGCTCGGCCAATTGTGCAGTACTGTCTCCTAGTGCCTGAGTATGCACTACAGTTGATTTGAACTTTCCGTTCACAAAGGAACCTGCAACAATAGCACATGCTGCTGAATAAGCATGCTTGGAACCCGTGGCCGGCTGTGCCGAACCATCGGTATATATAATACATTCGTATTCCTCAAGCGGTAGCAAAGACAGAGGAGGAGGATGAACGAATTCATACTGCAAAAACTCCTGAGTCTGAAGAGAAGAATCAAAGATAAAAGTGACATCCGGAGACGTCAAAGATGTTGCCCATTGTATCCAACGGGGGTGCAAAGCTTTAGAGTTCGGAACACTTGCTTTCGTCACTGCCTCAAGGGCAGGATAGGGTGTTACCACCAAAATGCGTTTTCCCTGTGCCAGTGCGCGTTCCTTTAGAATCGCCATCTGCACTGCAGTCAAAACTTTCTCCACAGAGGAAAAGCGCATTTCTGCAGAAGTGTAAAGGTGTGACTTGTATGCAATCGGTACTGTGTCACCTTCGTTAAAGGTCAAATACGTGAAACCCACTGCCCCTGGAATGATTCTAATCACCAGGTTTGTGTGGTTGTCACGAGTCAACAAGAATTTAGATTCAAGTAGGTCTGTCTGCAATGACAGCAGAATGGAAGAATGCTCCGGAAGCCAGCATGACTTCGAAAAGCTAGGTTGTATCAGGGCATAAAGTGGCTTGATACGCTGGGCATATTCGGGAATGTAAGTACGCCCGAAGTTCAGAAAACCAAGTAAAGACTGAAGTTTCTTCAGAGTGGTCGGAGGGCACAAAAGTGCACATTTCTCCAGAAAATGGGGGCTAAGCCCTTACCTTCATTGTTGAGCTCATAGCCCAGAAACAACACGGTAAATTCAGCAATGTGTGATTTGGCAAAGTTAAACTTATAACCTAAAACCGCAAATTCAAGAATAATGCGGTCCACTCGGAAAGATGCGGGTATAATTCGTCGTCTGTCAGATAGATATCATCGACGTACGAACATGCATCTGGGTCTATGCCGTCTAACAAAGAGACAACACGGGCAGCGAATACGCCTGGACTGTTCTTGTAGCCCATAGGTAAACGCCGGAATTTGAATAATTTACCACCGGAGGTGAAAGCGCTCCATTGGCTACTCTCCGGGGCCAAGTTGTGCGTGTAGAACCCATTGGATAGGTCAAGTGTTGTTTTATATTTTTTACGAACAAGACTGTCTACAAGCGCAGAACTATGTGTGTTTTGCACCGCAAAGGTCCGACAATGTGAGTTCAAATGTCGGTAATCCAAAACTAAGCGGTACGATCCATCGGGTTTAGAAACCGCGAAAAGGGGATTATTCATTGGTGATACGCATGTTTCAATTACTCCCTGATATTCTAACTGAGTCAGAATTTCGGAAACGGGGCCTTTTGCTTCCCGTTTGATGGGATATTGGGGTTGTGGCTGTGGCAGCGACCGCAAAGGAATTTCATGGGGTGGTGAATCTTCATCCCAGCCCACGTCATTGCGGTATAACGCTGGAGCCAGGGACACAGCCCATTCAGCTGCAAGATCCTCCGCTTTGTCCTTGGGGACATGGCGAGAAATGCTCGGAAGGATTACATCCTCCCCTTTACGTGCAGCAAGTACGAATGGGGGCGGCCAATCCGCCTCCGCCAACAAAATGTCGTAAGAAGAGGTCAGATTCTCCCAAAAATCCCTTTAATAACACGCTGTATGTCACCTTCAATTTGAATGACAATATTATATAGTCTGTCAGGGGTGCCACTCTGGTATCTGCTGTCTCGACAGTAATGAATGTATCAGTTGCTGTCGCCTCCACATGAGGACGTAGTGCCTCCCGCACTATGGTAACTTCCGCGGCGCTGTCTAGGAGTGTCACTGCCCACGTCCAATTCAGGAGTCTCGTTCTCACCGTCTGTGGCATATCTCGCTGTTACAGCGGCAACTTTTTTCTTCTGAAACTGTGGGCGAGAACGTTGAAAGTCTTCTGTTTTCCCTCTGACCTGTTGTCGAGGTTGGTCTCGTCCCTGTGGAGCCTCTCGACCCCTTTCTCTATCCTGGCGATCTCCTCCACCAGCCTCCGTAGGTGTTGGTGCCTGTGAAGAACGAGGAGAACGCGAATCAGGGACTTGAAATCTCTCTGGAGATTTAATTCTTGCCCTATCACGCAAATCATATGTGCGTTCAGAAGAGACGGAAACCGGGGATGCGCCTCGCGACCCCGGCTTCTTCTGTTGCTTACCCTGTTTTTTCAACCTCCAGCTCTTTTTAGTAAAAACTGGTTTCTCATCTTTCTCAGACTGAGTTTTTGGTTGTTGTTGCGATTGTGTTTGCGATTTAGAAAAAGGCTTAACTCCCAGGCTATTGCGGCCAATTGTTTTGTAAGCCTGTGCAATAATTTTCGGTAATTCGCGCGGCTTGTCCAAATCTGGGACCAAAGCCAAAGCATTAGCTACTTGAAAGTTAACTGCATCGCCCTTGACATTCGCAAGGATCAATTCAGCTACTACGTCAAACACTCCCACCAGTCTCATCCCTAATTCCACAGCCGCTTCAGGGCCATGTTCATCCTGCACTCGTTTAATTACAGAGGGGAGAACCGTCATGGAAGGAGTGCAGAAACACTTCGCATATACTGCGGCGAATACCCTACCCCAGTTGTTGCATTCTGCCAACTCGGGGACTAAGTCTTTTGGCAAACTAATCGTCAAAATCCTGTGTTTTTCCACGGGAGATGTATTTGGAAAAACTGCCTCCAGCTGGTCAAATTTTTCTGAAAGCCAATAAGGAAAATCATCCTTATTTTGTGGGCGCTTGCCCATCACCGAATTAACCATAACAGGACTTATGGTTATACCGCCTGCTCCAGCTGGATGGGCTGCAACTCCAGGCGGGACTCCCTGGATGTTGCCTGTAACATACTGTACTAAAGCTCTATGCACTCGTATCAAAGACGAATGCAAATTACGCAGTTCACCGACTGCCACCGTCATATAACGCGGATGTGGGGTATACCCGGCCAAGACAGGCCAAGTGGCCCCTTCAATTGATAAGGGGCCTAAACGAACCGCGGTAACCGGTTGGGGGGGGGCGCCATCAAACCAAACACGGTGTTGCCAAGCCGTGAGCGGTACTTCAAGATTCCTATATGGTCTATAGTGATTAGGAACAACGGTGGCCGTATATTCATGGAACAAATTATCAGTCCCATCCACCGCCGGAAAGGTGATCCAAGAGTAAAACACCTCAAAGTGGTAAGCTGGATCTGCTTGTACCACAAAGATCAGATCGACACTCGCGTCAGGCACTCCATACACTGTCAAGTGAGCTCAGAGCGCTGCGCGGCTATGTGCCGCAATTTGAATAGCCATTTTAGGCTAGAAGTTTTTTGACAACCTAATATGTTGCAGCACAATATAGGGTATTATTTAAGAAACCTTTTAACAACTTCAAGCTTGAAAGAACCTATAAAAACGTCAATATAGGAGGTATCACCGTCACACACGCTTCCGGAAGCGCCTGTGAAGGGGGTTGTGGACAAGCACACGAACTACTCAAGCGTCTCGCAGATAAGCAGCCCACTCGTTGGTTGCGCCATGTTGTAGGTATTCTGCACATACACAGAGCTATGCACAGGATAATAGGACCGCGGAATATAGTGGTGAGCCAACCATACACCTTAGCACCTACACACCCCAATCCGACTAGCTTTAGCGTCTCATTAGCAACAATGCTACCAATGATTAGACAACCCAGAACACGGTCTCTCTCTCTCAGGACTCGCAGGAGCAAGACCACCCTTTCATAACTCACTCATACCTGTCCACAACGTGTGTAAGAAGAGACACTGTATAGTTTAAAATGTTTATTTCAACTAACGTGCTCTAAGATACAGTACACGTGCCAGTACTATCAGCATAATGCATAAGGATAATATAAGCAGCATAGTTACAACTCCATAGAATACAAACGGGGAAAGCATTTCATAAAGCAGTGGATATATGGCTAAATGACAATACCACCCTCCCCGTGCAAGTTGCTATTTTATTATAGAAACAGAAGACCTCTAGGCTTTGTCAGGCGAACCCCCATACCTCAATATATAGATGCAATGTTTACATCATCAGACAAGCACAGCTCTTCTCTCTGGAAAGGTTTGTCTCCAAGTGTGTCCAACAGTGAAAATCACAATATTAAAAGCACACGAAATTCTCCAGGGCAGCTGTACATAGTGGTATGTCTAAGTGCGAGGGGCTGGCCAGATCAGGAACAAGGGAAGTTGTTTTTTGACCCTGTACATGGTGTGCAGACGTAGCCCAAAAGGGAACAGGAGAAAAGGTGAAAGATAGAAACGCAGACAGTGCTAAAATATCCAGGCAGAAGCAGAGGCTGGAAAAACAACGGTACAAAGTAACGTGTGCAAAAAGGCCGCATGGCAGCCAGGCCTAAGTCAACGTAGCAAGGCAGACCAGGAGGCCACAAACCACACGACACTAGTTGGCCATCTTGGTTGGTCACGCCCCCTTCAGACTTGTCTTTGATGATGCTTACAGTGCTATGGTAGTAATTTGAAGAAAAAAACCACAATACGGCCAAGGACATCTTCTGGCATACATAATCATGAGATTACCAATACCTGCAGGTCTCACCATAAAAGGGAATCTGTGGCATCACTGAAGAGCAAATGCCTGTCCAACTCCAGGACAACAATATAGAGGAAAAAAAAGTAACCCCAGAATTATTTGCTTCAGTCTTTTATGCAAAGCTACAGACAGCACTTCTTAGACGTCATGCTATACCAGATCCAACAGCAGACAGCTTTGCAACCATTAGAGGATGCACAGTCAGCGAGAGAAACGCAGAGCAAAGTAACATATCTGATGACACTGCAGCTCTACAATGCATGACACAAATACATGAACACAGCAGTCATGAACACAGCCAAATACCTAGCACAACCATCTTTAGGTTCAGATGAACACAGCAATCATGAACACATCCCTAACATCTTCTGGTTCAACCACTAATAATGCCATAGGAGGCGGGTAAAATTGGCACAGGACTTCATCTAACAATAATCAACAATCTAACACAACAACAAACACATGGCATGGAGGAAGCTGTTTAGAAAGAACAAGGAAACACCAGCATATGTGACAACTGTGCACCTATGAGCATGAGGCGAGGATTGTAAAGGAGAATGACAGGAATTAAATTAAGTAGCCCTAAACAAAATTATATTTTTGAATAACATGTCTTTTTCATCTGATATTTCAAGTCCCAATTCTGTCAACCTGCCCACGTTTGTGGGGAAAGGTAAGGGCAGTGTAATATATTTTCTGTTAGTGTCTGAGGTTTGGGCCAGGAGACTAGCCCACTATGAGGTGAGGCCTCTTCCCTATAGTGACCACAATCCAATAATCATTGGTTTTGATATATCACTGAACACTGGCCCTCTTACTTTGCCTAATCTTGCAATAAGTTTCTCGAAAAACAGGGGTGTCCTAATAAAGTGGGATCGTATTGATCCACACATTTTTCATGAAGACCTTATTACTGAAGTTAGCCTGGATGTTTGCCATTGCCTCTCTCCCAATGCTAAGTCTAGTGTGATCCAAGAAAGCTTTATAGCCATCTGTGGCATGTTTGCTAACAAGCAATAAGCCATATAACATTCGCTTCTCACATTCCTGGTTTAATTCAGAATGTAGATTAGTGATTAAATACCTTAAGAAGGCTACTAATACCATCCCACGAAATATAGAGGAAATTAGGTCAGCAAGGAAAACCTATAAACAGGCAAAAGAAACAAGAAAAGAAAATTTCGAGCCAAGGCCTGGGAAGATCTTGAACCTGCAGCCAACTTGAAAGTAAGCAGGTTGTTTTGGAAAGTTATAAACAATCCCTTTTTCTCAGATGGCTCAGCCAGTGGCATAGATTGCCACATTTTAGAACAAGACTGGATTAGTCATTTTACTGTAATTTTTAACCCTCGTAATTCGTTGGCTGGACCCACTGCAGAACCAGCAATCAACCCTCTCTAATCTAACGAGAACTGGCTTAATGATTTTGTTAATATAGCAGCAGTTTTTAAGGCAATTCAGAGTACAGCACCAGGAAAGGCCCCTGACCCTGATGGCATGCCAATAGACATGTTCAGAGGTAATTTAGAACTCAGGGCACCATTAGTCCCGAATGTACTTAAAGTAGTCTTCAGGGAAGCTCCGATCGATTCATGGCGAGGATCCGTTATAGTACCAATACACAAAAAAGGGGATAGGAACCTCCCGACATGCAACCACCCAATTTCACTGTTAGACTTTACAGTAAAAATATTAGGTCATGTCATACTGGGAAAACTTGAAAAATATACAGAAGAAAATTATTATTTTTTCTAAAGTACAATATGGGTTTCACCCAGGTCTAGGGTCCACCAAGCAAGCATTAAATGTATCCCTCATCATGGGAAAGTACATCAAGGCCAGGAGAGGTGCCCTTCACATGGCTTTTATTTACCTCTCCTTTGATTTGGTAGGTAAGGGGAAACAATGGGAAAAATGATGGAGCTTGCAGGAGTGGAACCCTCCATGTTGAACCTTATTAGGCACCTTCACTCGGGTACAACTACCAGTGTTCGCTATACATTGCACCGAGAGCGTACATGTTCCATAATGGTGACAACAGGGGTAAGGCAGGGCTGTATTTCAGCCCTATTTCTGTTTTTACTTTATATTAATGCTTTGGACACAGCCCTGGGCTCTTGTAGCAATGATAGCCCTAGTATCGGCTTTAACCCAGTCGCAGTTTTACTTTAAGCGGATGACACATTTTATTTGCACAAAAAGCGAAAGATTTGCAAAAACTTATAAATGGTTTTCATTCCTTTATGACTAATATACATTTTTAAGGTAATCATAAAAAACCTTTTCTTTTAACTAGTGGTCCTAAAAACACAAAATTAAAAAGCTTTTTTAGGGGAAGCTCCAATTGCTAAGATCTTCCACTTTAACTACCTAGGTATTCTATTTGAAGCCAATTTGACCTGCGGTAGATTAATAAATCAAAGAACTTAGAAAATGGCGATAGTCTGTGATTCGATTTTTTTTTAAATCACAAGAAAACTAGGCCACAAGCCCACAAAGGAGATAACCCAACTTTACAAGAGTAAATGCCTTGCTGTAGGAACCTATAGAGCAGGTGTTTGGAGTTATGAATCCCTGGAGAGACTGCAGGCAACCGAGAATACATTTCTCAGTTGCCTTTTATCTGTCCCCAAATCCACCTCTAGTTTCATTTCGCACCTTGAATTGGGTATGATGTTTTTGGAAGATGTGGTGAATATAGCTCTACTTTTATTGTGGGTTAAAATACGGAGCACTCCTGGAGCCAGGTTTTCTACGTGTGTGTTGAAGGATTGTTTAAATTCAAGTAATAATAGCTCCATCCCATGGTTGGCATTTGCTAGGAATACTCTTCCTAACTTAGACTTAAGAATACGTTTTGATTCTCCAGACAGTATTGGACCAGAAACAAAATCCTTAGTAAAGTGAAAATTCCTCTCGTATAGAGAAGAACCTCGAATGATGACAGCTTTAGACATGATTTCAGTACTGAATTACATACCAATCTCTACCACTCCTAGATTTGAGCCCTATTTGAAAAGAATCGTAAATCCAGAACATAGATTTTACTTAACAAGGTTAAGATTAAATACAATCCATTTCCTAGTTGCTTTTCCTTCCACTGCATCTCTACCATGCTGTTCATGTGATACTTTTTCCACTCAAACCACTGCGCATTTTATGCTATTTTGTACTTTATACCGCACTTTGGGGCATATTATCAAGGCGGCGTTAATGAATTATCGCCGCTTTAGCGTCCGTTTTCGGACGAAAAGCGGCAATAATTCTATCGCCTAATTAACAAGGACACGCTAGCGCGTGATTCCTGCATTAGCGTCCGTTTCTGCACGCTCCCATTGCATCGCTAATGAGATGCAAAGGGGGCGTGCCTGTGAAAACGACATGGGGAAATATCGCTAACCCAGGTATCGCCATATCAACAACGTGGGTTAGCGATATTTTTCAATCGCGTAAGTATGTCTTAACGCAGGAATTTAACATCTGCTAAATTCCTGACTAAGGCATACCTAACATGGGGGTGGATTGTGTGGCTAAGACCACAGGCCCTATCACCAAGGATATCGCCGTTTTCCATGGGACATCGCTGGAAAACCAGCGATGTTCCATGGAAAACATCGCTATCACTGGAAAATTATCGCCTTTGCGCTAAGCGTTGTTAATACAGCGCTAGCATGGCGATAATTTCCAGCGATAGCCGGTGATAGGATTCCTCGCGCTAACAGCGGCCAGCGATAATTATCGCTGCCGCTTGATAATATGCCCCTTTGAGAATTCACTTTTTACGCCCAGTTTTATTGTTCGAGCATTTTACATTTTTACCAAGAAGTGAGGGAGTTTTTAAAACTGTTTATCTTCTTTGAAAATTTGTTTTGCTGTTCTTGCTTATATTTCTGCTGCTATCAAATTGAGAAGGAGACATGCTTTATGAAATTGGAAATGAATTCCACTGCATGCATCGTAAGATCAATTAACACCAACCTGTTTTTCATGTGTATGAAGGTGGTCCATCATGTACAAAAACAACCTAACCCCCAAGCTGCCATCCCAGCACCATGGTGCAAGGCTGGCTTATTGGCCAACAGGATCAACAAGCAACTTGTCCTGCCTGTGTATCACTGTAAACAGGATTACAATTGATGCACTGGTGGTTCTAGGTGCTCATAACACTATTCCTCTGTGCCTGTGCAGGATGTAAAATAACACAAAACATAGGTGCATATGTACAATGAGTCAATGCTACCGTAGCAGCACTATAAGATGGGACGGCGGCAATTTCTCACTCGCCATATGTACAAGCTGTTCCTAACCTCAGTTAGCAGTAGTTCCCCAGCTAAAATGTCCTTCATAAAGATTGCAAATTATGTTTGCAACAGCTAACAAAAATGCAATGCAAGGGAGGCGTTCCCGTGCAAAAATGCACCCAAACCACACTTAGTGATCTTTGCAAGTAAATACTTGTATGGAGCAAGACCAAATAAACTGCCTCCAAATGCAGTTACAGGCTGTTTTTTTAAGAGCAGAAAATAGCTGAACTTAAGCTTAAGAACTGAGCAAACACGTGGGGCCTCAAGTCAGCAGGTATTTGTTCTGGCTAGTGCTGCAAGGAATGTAGCTGCGCTGCCCTGCGTCAAAACTACAGGGCAGGACTGCGCACCATCAAAAAGATAGTGTGCATTCCTTGGGCTCATTCATGACAAGTGTTGCAGCACTGCAACAAGACAGCGTACCAACCCTTTTCACTACGCCCTTCTTGCGACACCGTGGAGGCACTGTATTCAGTGGACAGTGCCCAATGTCGCAGTAATGACCGATATGTCTGGAATCCTGATGTATCTGTCAGTGGCAAAGTCACGCATTGCTGCAGTTATGTCACAAGCATGACGCCACTCCAGCAATGCATGGGGACAGCCTATCTATGTGGCACAGCGTCAACTTTTTGGCTGCCATGAGGCAGGCATCAGGTACTTATGCAGGGGAGTCCCACAATTGTCACAGTCTAATCTGTAGGATTTCACTGTGCCACTCCTATGAGGCTTTGTCGAGTGGGAACCTACATCCTGCATACATCATACCTGATGTAGCCATAATGTGGCACAGGGCTTCATAAGGTCACGCATATGTCTACATGTGTAACTTTGTAAATACGGTGCAACGTGGTGCTAGATTTTGCCTGGTATTTTGGAGGGGTGCCAGTGTGTCAGTGCAGTTTGCGATCCATTGTTGGAGGTTGCATGCTGTGGTGCCATTGTATGTAAGCATTGGCGGAGTGGTGGAGCTGAGGGACTTTACGAGAAGTGATTAGGTGGCCTGTCTCCAGCTGCGCTGTGGAGCAATGAAGGTGGTGGTGTACGGTGTGCATGGTGAATACGTGATGTTTACAATGATGGTTGGTCCAGGATAGTCCGGTGGTGTGGCTGTAGTTGAATTTGTTGCTGGTGGAGGAGATGTGCTCGACCGTGTGTCCTGCTATGTGGCTTGGTGTGGTGAATAGCTGCTTCAGTCTGATGTTGGCGAGCTTCCCCAGGAGGGGGTGGTGTTCTGGTCACTGGGGTTGTCGAGGTGGAACTAGAGTTCTCAAAGTAGGATGTTGTTGGTGTATGTGAGAGCCTGGTGTGCAATGATATCTACAATGGTATTGGTGAATGTGGGTCCATGTCCCGGGGGGCCTGCAAATGAGGGTGCCAAAAAGGATGTTGTTGTGCTTTGTCCGGATATGGAAGTTGAGTTGTACCATGGTCACCGTTGGGTCATTAGAGTGCGTGGTCAGTCGGAGTGTGTTATTTTGTAGGAGATGGCAATGCCTCCTCCTGGGTGCTCGTGGTGGTCCTTGCGGGTAATTTAGTAGCTGTCAGTGATGGCGATGGTGATGTCTGGTCCAGAGCAGAGGTTGGTCCAGGTTTCCGTGAAGAAGGTGATATCTGAAGAGGTTGCTGCAAGGAGGTGCCAGATTTCCATTGTGTGTGGGTGGAGGGACCGCACGTTGAGGAGGATGCAGTTGAGCTGGTCGTGTGCACTGTTGGTTGGCTTGGTGGCACGAGGCACTGGTGTGCTGATGTGGCAGAAGGTGCAATTGTAGTTTCGACTGGCGCAGGGTTCAAGATAATTACACAGTCTTGCTAGATGGCAGGCGTTGTTGCATCCAGGGTAGCTGGCGAGGAGGGTGCTGGCGTCGTAGTGGAGGAGTGTCCCAGATGAAGGGTCCTTGGTGCAGAGCGCGGTCCAGGGGCGACCAGACGCATACGGCCTTGTCTATGGCTTGCCTTTGTCATGGGAGACGTCCATTACAACGCACTTATTACATTGGAATGCTATTACAATGCAACTTTACCAACGCAGTTGCCTTTACATTGCATGCCATAACAACGCATTGTGAGGTTAGTAATGGAGATTCATCAGTTTCAGGGTTGGTAATGCTTTCTGCGGTCAGTCAAAATTTTTAGGGTGTGTTTTGGTGTACATATCTGAAATTTATGGTGTCTTTGGGGGTCAAAGATGAATTTTAGGATGTGTTTTGGTGTGCAAAGATGACTATTAGGGTGTGTTTATGGGTTAAAGATGAAATTTAGGGTGTGTTTTGGGGGTAAAGTTGAAATTTAGTGTGTTTTTGGGGTAAAGATGAAATTTAGGGTGTGTTTGTGGGGTCAAAATTGAAAATTAAGGTGTGTTTTTGGGGTCAAAATTGAAAAGTAGGGAGTTTTTGGGGTCAAAAATGAAATTTAGTGTGTCTTTGGTGGTCAGAGATGCAATTTAGGGTTCAGGGGTCGTTTTGTGTTGCAAGTGTTTGTTTTAGGGTTGCACTCACTGTAGTGGGACTAGTAATTTCTACACCTACGCTATCCAGCACTTTCCATACTGTTGCAATATTCGTACTATTAGTAGGTGAATTGGAATGCATTGTAATGGTATGCGTTGTAACTCAATGTATTCCTTTGGCATACCACTGGTACGCCCGCTGCGCATGGCCGCACAGCGTCTGGCATTGAGAAGTGATGCAAGGGCCACCGGACATCTGTGAGGTGGAAAAGACAGAAAGGACACTGGAGGGGGCATGGACGCGGGTGTGTGTGAGGGGGGTTGTCATCATATTCAAAAAGTACAATTAAGTCGAGGCAGGGTCCCGCGGCTTCTGTGCTCCTGCTCTCCTGAGTCTGCTACAAGGAACAGGAAGCAGCCAGCCAGGCTCCCTCACTTAAGCCAATCACAACGCTGCAATGCGGCCTTGTGATTGTTCATGAGCGATGGGACAATGCGTTCAGACAGGAGTTGGAGGGGTGGGCATGTTCTCCATGCAGGCTGTAATGCAGCCTGCATTGCAAACAGGGAAGTGCACATGACTCTTTTGGGCTGACTGAGAGGGCCAACCAAACAGTCATTGGATACTTGAGTGGCCATACACTCCGCCCCGGGCCTGCTCCGTGAGTAGAGCAGGCTCACACACCCTCCCACACACAAAGGAAACATAGCATAAGTACCTCAGAAAGTTATCATCATGGTATGTTTACTCACCTTGCACTGCTCAAAATCTGTGGGGCAATGCTCCGCCACCATAGCGGATGAGCCGACACTGGTGGCCCCTCACCTACAGGTGCTAGCCCTGGGCCCCACTAGACCCCGGGCATCCTCTGCTACACGTCCCACCTTCTCCTCACTTGGACATCAACACGGTGGCCCAATCTGCTGCACTTTCTCAAAATCTGTGACTCAGCCAGCAGGAGCCTCAGCCAGGTGGGATTTCACAACCCTGGGTACAGCATTCGCTGCCAAGTCAGCTGGGGAACCTCACTATGAATGTGATGCAACAGGTCTCCCTTAGGCGTGAACTATCAGCGCTCACGCAACATAAGTTTGGATCATCCCAAGGGCCTCACCCTCCACAGCGTCTGGCCAGTGGTAAATCCTCCGGCCTGTGATGCAGAGATGCGTGGGCCACCATTGGCAATATCCTCCGTGCACCCCGGTGTAGTGTTGGGGCGTGGTATGTGATGTGTACCTCCCTATGTTGGTGCTGAGGAGTGCATCTACCATTCACAGCTACAAGGGGGACGAGGGTGTCTTCTCACACAAGTCAGCAATGTGGTTCCATGCGACCTGGCTGACTTCACCAGCAGGTAAGTGCGATCACTGATGCCTCAATGCCTACCACAACAGCCCAGCAACTCCACAGCACCTCTAAATCCCACTTAGGGTCCCAAACGCTGGCCCTGCGTTGCCTCCATGGCCTGGGGACTTTTTGGTGCTTCAAAGGTTTTGTATGCCATGGTGTTGCAGGAGTGCACAATGATAAGTGATGGCCATTGGTATTGCTCAGCAATGCGCTTCTTATCATTATTGTAGCCCAGAATTTTAAATTCCCCTGGGACTTTGGCTGGTCATCCTGGCTGTTGGGGGACTTTGGGGGGGAGTGGGGAGTTTGTTGATCTGCGATATACTTGGGCCTAGCAGATCCATTATGCAAAATAATTATCTTTTTGTCTCCTAGTCTTCATTGGAGGTGGACTCATAGGCTTTTTTTTCCCTGTTAAGGCAAAGAAAACATTGGGCTGACTAATGTGAGTTCATTTGCCGCTAAAGTGCTTTTTCTCAGTCATTGCTTGCTAACGTCAGATTTTGTATTGCCTTCACGCTAGTGTTTGTGGTAGTTTTCATCGTGGCCAACAGAAACGCTTGCCATGTCCCAACATATTGTGATAACATCACTAACAGGGCGATACTTTTTGGTGATTGGCGGCGTACAGCAAACTGCCGGTAACTAGTGATAGTGGTAGTTTGTGGGAGTTCTTGTACATATGGGCCATAATGTCTTAAAAATGTGCATGCAAACATATCTTTAGGTTTTTAGTATGTTGTGCTGGAAAGGAGGCAAACCCATTGCTATCACACACTAACTTTAATTTGACATTGCAGTGTTGCCATAAAAGTGCACCTACCACTAAGAGCAATATTTGCAACGCAGTGTATATCCACGTGTCAGTAACAATAATTACCACCGCCCTGCACCACTCCTGTAACAATAAGTGGTTTAATGATCATGCAAGTGGGTATAAGTCTTGACCATCAGTCTGTATCATGACATAGATCACTTGACTGTGACACAGAGATCAGCCTTGAAAAACCACATGTGATGCCTTTTTATAAACATCACTACGATTGAACATGCAAGCACTAGTAACACATGTACATTCTTTTGCAGAGGATGCACCTACTACATCCCAACATGTGGATGACACCCATGAATTTGATGAGACGGACAACAGTCTGCCCACAATTGACAAAGACACTCTGGATGACCTTCTGCACACCATGCGGTCACCTACACCACCTCCAGAGAGTGACAACAATGTGGTAGCTGCTCCCGCAGAAACGTAACAAACTCCCAACACAGAAACTGCCACTACACATACAACCCCTGACTTGTATGAGACACAGATACAGTTCCAAAGAAAAGCTGTTGGTCTCCAACGTGACCTACTCAGAGAGGTGCATGTGGCCGTGGAGAGTGTGGGTGGCACACTGCAGGCAATACTCAGAAGCATGAACTCAGAATCGGTGAACATTGGTCAGGACCAAGCAACCAACAACCCAACACCTGGTCTTGCACAATCACTAGCCAACATATCGTCCATAAAGAGTCTGAGGCATGAACAAATGCCACCACAAAGTGGCAGCAGGGATGTTGCTCAACATATTCTAAATATCTATGACATACTGAGAGACATGCAGCAACAGCAGCACAGTTACATGGCAACAATGTCTGGCTTTCATAGTGAGTTGCTAACAGTCATAAAAAATCAGCAATTAATGTTAAATGCCCTAACGGCAAACTTCCTGAGATTGGGTTATGTGGTACCTCACACCTCCTCTGCCACTGCTGTGGGTATCACTACTCCAACACACCCTGCAGCTAACGAGCCAACTGAGGGGCAATCGGAAAATACTGATGAGGATGACTTTTCAGCTACACAATTTAAAAGGAAGACTGGACACTAAATTAACACCAAGTCACAGGTGTTGTATACCAACAGGACTTATTCTCCATTGATGAGAAATATTGCAAAAATACAAACTCCTTTCGAAACCGGTTACACCTGTGCCACACATCATTAGTTTATTCATTACTGAAGTTCAATACATTGTGCCAACAACAATGTATGAATCAATGAACAAAGTAAAAATACATTTTGTTTTTTCTATACTCACAAACATGTCAACATGAGTGCAGTTTCACTATTTGTGTGTCAAGAACAATGTGCCCTTGTTTTATGTTTGATCTATTTCTCCATGTCACTGGGATTGGTGAGTGTAAATTAAGACACACACTCTTCAACATTTACATGGCCCCCCTCTCCGCCATCAACAGACATCACAGACTCAGCATAGTATCCTAGGCCAATGACACCCAGATCATCCTCTACCTCACCAATAACACCATCACCACCAGACTCAAGTTCCATGAAGGTATGAGAGACGTATCCTGGATGTGCCACAGCAGCCTGACGCTGGTCTCAGAGAAGACAGAACTCCTCACCCTTGGACACTCCACCTCTGCATGGGACAACTCCTGGTGGGCCACCGCACTCGACAGCACAACTCCCCCCAACCACAGCATCATACTCGACTCATCCCTCTCCATGGGCCGACAGGTATACTCTGTAACATCCACATGCTTCAACACCCTCTGCATCCTCAGAAACACCATCAAATGGATCCACCCTGAATGAATGAAGCACATCACCCACGCACTCATTACCAGCAGGCTGGAGTACAGAAACACACTCTACGCCGGGATCCACAAATCTCCAATCCGCAAACTCAATCCTGTACTGAACACCGCAGCCAGGCCCGTCCTCGCCATCCCCTGACATATACACATCACCCAACACCTGTGAGACTTCCACTGGCTCCTCATAGCAAACAGAGTAACATTCAATATACTCAACCAAACCTGCAAATGCCTCCAAAACAGCAGAGCCCAATACCTCAACTACTGGGACGTCCATTGCGAAGCAAGAAAACTAAAACCAGGATGCCCACTACAAGTAGTAGGACCAGCGGAAGCCATCCAAAAATGCTTCCCAATAAGGAGTGTATGAATGCTGGAATAACTCCGAAGATTGTCTGAAAGGTGCTCAATAGCCCAGAAACTATACATTTAAATTGGTACATGATCCCCCTTGTATCAGACATGTTAAAAATACGATGAACCATTTCTCCAAAATGGAGCGGGAACTTTTTACGGACTAGTGTCTGTATCTCAGATGAAGACTTTGCAACCTGGAGATCAAACGTCTCTCGGGCTGAGGTTAAGGCCACATCTTTCTGAAAAAGCATGGCTTTCCGTCTGCTCAGAAAATCAAACCGTATAAAGGAAATATTCAATGAAGGCCATAGCATTGCCTCCCTAACTGTGTGGGCCGGTGGAAACAATACTTGCATACAACAAGTAACCCTGGAACTTACTGTGACAAGATATGCAATGCCTGGTGCCATCCCACAACAGCCCTGATCATTCAACATTAAATAGCTCTGATTCAAGAGCAGCTTGAACACCAGATGAATCACGGCAGCTGGGGAACTCTTCAAGTAACAGGACAAGTTTGCAACCAAAGCATTACAGGCCCCGTGGGGTGAGATGTCCTTGCAAACTAAAGAACCACTTAAAGCACTTTCACAGTTTGAACCGCTGAGAAAAACTTGAGTGTCCCCATTCCTGCACCTAAGTCTGTACAGTAATTCCCAGTACTCGTGTGTGTACTCTTCTCCTAGCGCTTCTTATCTGCCTACCTGGTGATAATGGAGACAGTATTGAAATTGGAAAGTCGTGACTGGCAGTGTAATATAGCCATGGATTAACCATTATGTGGAAGATGACTCAGCCACGATGTAAGGTAATTGGTCCAATTTTTCAATGTGCAACATGGTATATTTTGTATCTCTTCGTGCCATTATCATCTGTCCATTAGATTGTATGTAGAAAACAGAGTTGTACTGTTGATGTACCGCCAGGGCGCATGGCAAGAATGCAATGATTGCAGCGACCAGCTTAGCAATATAATGGACCGCAATTGTGATTGTCCATGTTGTAGAATAGACAAATCCTGTTCCACTATATCTATTGCAGAAGACACAATGTTGCCCAGTGAATACATTCTGAATAATGGTGTTGTGAACCCTAGCCAGGCCGGGAGAGCCTCCCCATGCCCCGATGGCCCCAGCGCCCGGACCCTCGGCTGGCTTGCAGGATGGGGGCTCCCGCACTCCGGGGCCCGCCGGACAGAGCTTAAGCCCCAGGCCCGGTCCCAGCTTCCGAACCCTAGCCAGGCCGGGGAGAGCCTCCCCGTGCCCCGATGGACCCCAGCACCTGGACCCTCGGCTGGCTTGCAGGACGGGGGGCTCCCGCACCACGGGGCCCGCCGGATGGAGCTCAAGCCCCAGGCCCGGTCCCAGCTTCCGAACCCAAGCCAGGCCAGGGAGAGCCTCCCCGGTCCCCGTTGGACCTCCGAACACAGCGTCCGGACCCTCGGCTGGCTTGCAGGACGAGGGGCTCCCGCACCCCGGGGCCCGCCGGATGGAGCTCAAGCCTCGGGCCCGGTCCCAGCTTACGAACCCTAGCCAGGCTGGGGAGAGCCTCCCTGGGCCCCGATGGGACTCCCGTCTTCAGCACCCAGACCCTCAACTGGCTTGCAGGACGGGGGGCTCCCGCACCCCGGGGCCCGCCGGACGGAGCTCAAGCCCCGGGCCCGGTCCCAGCTTCTGAACCCTAGCCAGGCCGGGGAGAGACTCCCCGGGCCCCGATGGGACCCCCGTCCCCGTCCCCAGCACCCGGACCCTCGGCTGGCTTGCAGGATGGGGGGCTCCCGCACCCCAGGGCCCGCCGGACGGAGCTCAAGCCCCGGTCCCAGCTTCTGAACCTTAGCCAGGCCGGGGAGAGCCTCCCCAGGCCCCGATGGACCCCAGCGCCCGGACCCTCGGCTGCCTTGCAGGATGGGGGGCTCCCACCCCCTGGGGCCCGCCGGAGAGAGCTCAAGCCCCGGGCCCGGTCCCAGCTTCCGAACACTAGCCAGGCCAGGGAGAGCCTCACCGGGCCCCGATGGACCCCCGTCCCCAGTGCCCGGACCCTCGGCTGGATTGCAGGACAGGGGGCTCCCGCACCCCAGGGCCCACCGGACGGAGCTCAAGCCCCGGGGAGTGGGTAATTTGCACGCCTGCTGCCTTCCTTGGATGTGGTAGCCGTTTCTCGGGCTCCCTCTCCGGAATCGAACCCTGATTCCCCGTTACCCGTGGTCACCATGGTAGGCACAGAAAGTACCATCGAAAGTTGATAGGGCAGACATCCGAATGTATGGTCGCCGTCACGGGGATGTGCGATCGGCCCGAGGTAATCCAGAGTCACCAAAGCGGCCGGGCGAGCCCTCATTGGTCTTGGTCTGATAAATTCACGCATCCCGGGAGGTCAGCGGTCGTCGGCATGTATTAGCTCTAGAATTACCACAGTTATCCAAGTAACAGATGGAGCGATCAAAGGAACCATAACTGATTTAATGAGCCATTTGCAGTTTCACTGTACCACAGTGTGTACTTACACATGCATGGCTTAATCTTTGAGACAAGCATATGCTACTGGCAGGATCAGCCAGGTAGCTGCACCTGCTGACTTGTGGATTCAGGAGCCACGTGCCTGTCTCCCCGACTGGCATCCTTCGCACACCCCTCCCTCTCGGGAGCCTGCTAGGGGAAGGAGCCCGTCCGCCTGGGCCGGAGGGCTCGCTGGAGGGGTGGAGAGGTGCGGTCGCAAGGGCACCGGCAAGCCCAGCCGTCTCCCCCAGAAGGGAGAGGCAGGCCGAGGCGCAGCCTGAGCGAGACGCATGGGTGCCAAAGCCTGGCGGCGGCACCCCTCGGAACGGTCGTTCTGAGGTGCTGCGGAAATGCGCTGGGCGGAGAGGGGTGACGGCGTGGCGCGTGGGGCCTACGGACCTGCCGGGCGGCAGCGTCCGAGGGCCTGGCGCCACCCGACCCCTTCCGCTCGGGTCAGACCACTGGGGGGCACGAGCTGCCGGGGCCGCTCGGCCTTCGCTCTGCTGGTTAGAGTGAAGGGCCTCCCACCAGGCGGCAGGC
The DNA here is from genome assembly GCA_963921515.1 of Calotriton arnoldi. Lineage (NCBI taxonomy): Eukaryota > Metazoa > Chordata > Amphibia > Caudata > Salamandridae > Calotriton > Calotriton arnoldi. The sequence continues at coordinate 1,007,238 of CAWUFW010003736.1, read as the reverse complement.
CCTCGAGTCGGACAGTCCATGCGGGGTGGAAGCTCTTTGCTTGAAACAACAGCCGAGGCTGGCCAAGCTGTCCATCCCTAAACTAACCGAGAGTGCCCAATCGATCAGAGTACGGCTGGGGCATCCCCTGGCAGGCCGCCCTGCACGGGGGGGATGCCGGCTTCGTGTCCCTGCCTGCTCCCGGGGCGAGCAGGCTCAGAGGAAAGGCCCATAAGGAAGGGGCTGAGAGGCAGGCGCGGACCCGGACATCTGGGGGCCCCGTCGGGCGGGCCCTGTCCTGTCTTGCCGTGTCTCGGAATCGCCGGACCTCACGGAGGTCTGACTGACCCTCTCCCTAGTAATCCAGAGGAAAAATACCCCCCTTTCTTGTAATCTGTGTGCACAAGGTGACAGAGGGGACCCAAGGCGCAAACGTGCCTGACCTCCTGGAGCCCTCGCTGGGATCGGGGAGGCAAATGAGCCCTCATCGGAACTTCCAGGGAAGCCCGGCCATCTGGTCGCCCCATTGGAAAGCATTGCGTGCAACCAGATGGCCGAGGGGATAGGTGCGACCAGATGGCCGAGGGGAAAGGCACGACCAGATGGCCGGGCTCGAAGGGCGGCCATCTGGTCACTCTGTGCCCTAACGAAAGGGTGAGCAGGCGCCGAGGCATGGGGGGCTGGAGGCCCGGGGCCCCAGCTGGGCCTCAGCCATGGGGCTGTGAGGGGGGGAGCCGACTGGCCCTCCGACCCGGGGCCCGCGGACACCTTGACAAGCAGGCAAAGTGGGGGAGGTCTGCACGGGACCGACGGACCCCCGCCCCGGGACCCGTCGGGGCCCCTAGGCCCAGCTGGGGCTCACGGGCCCAGAGGCGCAGGGGACACCTCCCCGGGCCTGCGGGACCCCGTCCCGGGCACCCTGCCAACCGGCAAGCCCGAGGACGGAGCCCGGGGTGGGGAGGCCACCCTCCCCGGGGCCCTCAGGGGCCCCGGATGGAGCTCCTGAACCCAGCCAAGCGAGGGGTGCTCCCCGGGCATGACGGAAACCCGTCTTGGGCCTTTGGCATAGCGGCAGACCGGGGGACGGGGCCCAGGGCTGGAGCACCTGACCCAGGGCCTGGCGGGGCCCCTGGACCCAGCTGGGGCTCCCAGGCCCAGAGGCGCAGGGGAAGCCTCCCCGGGCCCGAGGGACCCCGTCCCGGGCACCCTGCCACGGGGCAGGTCTGAGGACAGAGCCCGGGGTAGGGAGGCCACCCTCCCTAGGGCCCTTTGGGGCCCCAGATGGAGCTCCTGAACCCAGCCAAGCAAGGGGGCTCCCCGGGCACGACGGAACCCCGTCTCCGGCCTTTGGCATAGCGGCAGGCCGGGGAACGGGGCCCAGGGCTCTGGCTCCCAGTCCCACTGGCGCAGGGGAAGCCTCCCTGGGCCCGCGGGACTCAGTCCCGGGCACCCTGCCACGCGGCAGGCCCAAGGACGGAGCCCGGGGTGGGGAGGCCACCCTCGGACGGAGCTCCTGAACCCAGCCAAGCAGGGGGAGGCTCCCCGGCCACGATGGAACCCCATCTCAGGCCTTTGGCAGAGTGGCAGGCCGGAGGACAGGGCCCAGGGCTGGAGCACCCGACCCAGGGCCTGGCGGGGCCCCTGGACCCTTTCGGGGATCCCGGGCCCAGAGGCACAGGGGAAGCCTTCCCGGGCCTGCGGGACCCCATCCTGGGCACCCTGCCACAAGGCAGGCCCGAGGACGGAGCCCGGGGTGGGGAGGCCACCCTCCCCACGGCCCCGGCTGGAGCCTGAACCCAGCCAAGCAGGGGGAGGCTCCCCAGGCCCGGCAGAACACCGTCTCGGGCCCCTGGCAGAGGGGCAGGCCAGGAGACTGAGCCTGGGGCCCCAGGACCCCATCAGGGCTCACAGGCAGAGGTAGGCCCGGACCCACGGGCCCTCATCCTGGGCACCACGCCACATGTTGGGCCGGGGGATGGAGCCCCGGGCTGGGGGGGGCGTCCTGGCCCATCCGGCTGCTGACTGAGGACCGCTAGGCCGAGAGGGGTTTTGGAGTACCCTGTCCCTAGTAATCCGGAGGAAGGGTACCCCCCTTTCTGGTAACCCGTGCGCACCACGAGACTGAGGGGACCGAAGGCGCGGACGCACCTGACCTCCTGGAGCCCTGGCTGGGATCGGGGAGGCAAACGAGCCCTCATCAGGACTTCCAGGGCAGCCCGGCCATCTGGTCGCCCCATTGGAGACACCTGCTCAAGAAGCCCACAGCTGACCCCACCGACCTCAAGAACTATCAGCCCATCTCGCTCCTCCCCTTCGCAGCCAAAGTTGCAGAGAAAACAGTCAACAGGAAACTGACACGATTCATTAAAGAGAACGCCGTCCTTGACCCATCCCAATCCAGATTCTGAAGCAACCACAGCACAGAGACCACCCTACTCGCCGCCACAGATGATATCCGCACCCTCCTGGACCAAGGCCACTCCGCAGCCCTCATCCTACTCGACCAATCAGCGGCCTTCGACACCGTCTCCCACCGCACACTAGTCGCCAGAATACACGACGCAGGCATACAAGGAACAGCCCTGGACTGGATCCGATCATTCCTCACCGGAAGAAGCCAAAGGATCAGACTCCCACCCTTCCTCTCCGACCACATGAAAATCACCTGCGGAGTCCCACAGGGTTCATCACTGAGCCCCACCCTCTTCATCTACATGGCCCCCCTCGCAGCCATCGTCCGACAAAACGGCCTCAACATCGTATCCTACGCCGACGACACCCAGCTCATCCTCTCCCTCACCAAAGACCCCACCACTGCCAAACTCAACTTCCAGAAAGGAATGCAAGACGTCGCAGTCTGGATGACCAACAGCTGCCTGAAGCTCAACGCCGAGAAGACAGAAGTCCTCGTCCTCTGTACCACCCCTTCTGCATGGGACAGCACCTGGTGGCCGACCGCACTCGGAAGCCCACCTACCCCCTCAGACCATGCCAAGAACCTCTGCATCGTACTCGACTCATCACTCACCATGAACCGACAGGTCAACGCCGTCACCTCTAGCTGCTTCAACACCCTCTGCATCCTACGCAAGACCTTCAAGTGGACCCCACCTGAGTCAAGGAAGACAGTTACCCACGCACTCATCACCAGCAGACTCGTCCTCGGCATCCCCCGACATGAACACATCAGCCAACACCTATGAAGTCTCCACTGGCTCCCCGTGGAGAAAAGAGTCACTTTCAAAATCCTCACTCACACCTACAAATGCCTACACAACAACGGACCCAAATACCTCAACGACAGAATCAACTTCCACGTACCCAAAAGAAACCTCCGATCCTCCAACCTCGCACTGGCCGAAACCCCACGCATCCACAGAGCCAGAGCAGGTGGAAGATCCTTCTCTCACATTGCAGCCAAGACCTGGAACGAGCTACCGGCAGACATCAGACTCGCCCCTGTGGTACTGAAAATTCTGGACCTGTGTCATTAACATCATTGTAACATGACGATTTTGGTATCAGCAGACCGGTAATGACAGGTATGCTATATCTGAGTATTTGCGTCATATTCGAGTGACGGGATCACTCTAATATTAACGATTCCCTTGTGAACCCTCGGGTTCCATTTTGTGTACGGCAGCCATTTTGTGGTTGCCCTCACATAAGGCAATGTCTCAAGCCAAAACGCGCCTTAGGGGACACGTACACTTTCAGTGACCTGGGCAAGCTGACTCCACTGTCCAGAGCCAGAACCTGTTCGGCCAGTTTTAGTTCCCAGTGGCCGATCGAGATTAGGGGCCCAGGTGCAGCATGCCATAAACCCTTCATTGCACACATCTATATCTAAATCTTATTCACACCTGTCACTGCTCTTTCTTTATGACCTGCTTTACGAGGAGGAGGTGCCCGGTTTTATTAGGGGTCCAGATTATATCTGTTGCAGGTGTTGGGCCTCACTGGGTATTTGGTTGTGGGCTGGACAAACTGAAAATGGGCTTGTCATCATGAATCTGTCTTTGTTTTGTTGTAAGAAATATGTGAATGACCCACTGTAAAAATAAGGAATGTTTGCCTAAAGCATAATATTCTGTATAAAAGAGATAGCTGGTTTCCATGAAAAAGAGCAGTCTCCTGAGAACATACACCGTGTTGTACTTCTAGGATACCTGTTGCTGGCTGCAGCCAATAAATTGATCTTTGAAGCCACCAAGAAGACTCTGTGTTTCTGTAGTCTGAGACAGGAAGAACTCGAGGTCATTGGGTGTGTTCCCTGGCACCGCTGGGTCCAATAAAACCCAGTACTTCATTTGGCGCCCAACATGGGGCGATTTCAGCGGTACCGGTCCAAGCCAGAGGTCGTGAGGAGCTTCGTGTAAAATTCTGGAGGAAGGCCAACCACTTCATCGACCCCTGTATGTCGTTCGTGGTCCGAAAGTCTTTGCTGCGAGGTTCCCCGCGTCCCGACGGCTACGAAGGACTGCTGCCCTGACTATCGCCCTGTCTTGACCCTTTTATAATTTGTAGAGCGAGACAATAGACGAGTCTTCTGGTGACGTCATCGATACCTCAGTTAAGTATAAGTGGAGCGTCTCCCAGTCCTTAGTCTTGGTTCTTAGTTTTGGGTATCCCATGGGATCTTTGATTTGTTAGGATCTTTTGATTTGGAACTTGCAAGTACCAAAGCCGAAGGACTCGTGTATTCACGAGACTGTTGTATTCGATAATCCTTTGAAGTTTGAAGCTAGACTAGTGAGCGAAGATGCCTGGTCTTAGCAGACTTGGAAATTTGTTTTGTCTTGGTTGTAATAGGGATTCCCGATTGGAGGACTCGTGTCCGGTTCCTCCAATTGGAACTCCAACCTATGAGCTCTACGTGAAGCATGGAGTGGGCCCTATCACGTATAATAACGTATGGGTTAGGTACACAAGGAAAGATGGTGTCCTAAAGTGGCCCCAATATGGTAGTTTTGACACCGAAATTCTGGATAATTTAGAGGTTAGACTTTTTAAGAAGAAAGCCCGGCCGGCGATGTTTGACTCTTTCCGCCTATGGCGAAAAGAAGCCAAACAGAAAGAAATTAAATTAGTAAAGAAGAATAAAAGAGAAAAGGGTATTTCAATAATGCAAGCTGCTATGCAGTATAAGGATGATGATGAGGAACAAGCGAGTGAACAGCTGCACAGGCAACGTAAATTGGCAATTGATAAATGTTATCCAGTTTTGCCACCTCTTCAGCAAGATACAGTGAAGGAACTTGAGAAGGATCCTTTAATGTCTCATTTGTTGAATTCACCACCTCCTTATGCGCAGAGTGCTACAGCACCTCCGCAACCTTTAGTTGTACAACCCCCAGTTGTTGTACCTCCGGTTCTTCCACAACCACCAGCTGTTTTTCAGTTGGCACCTACTACAATGGCGCAGCCCCCTCAAGGGCTGCCACCTTTACTACCTGTTCCATCTTTACTTCCTATGACTTTGCCCCCTGCATCTATTTCCCTCCACACTATCCCTTCTGACACTGCCTCTGCATTTGCTTTGTCTCCTCCTGTTTTTCCTCCTGTTCATTTGTCAACTTCTCCTTCTGTCCGACAGAGAATGACAAACACTGTTACTAGTATTTTGTCTCCTTTCTTTGGGTCACCGACTACGACCCCCGTTTTAGAGCGTAAACAATTGCGTAGCCAATTGCCCGATTCTAGAGAGAAGGGAGTATTGGATCATTTGGCGCATAAATGGGTCACTGACCCTACAAGATATGAGTTAGAGTCTGTTATGGATGTCTTCCACCAATGGCAAGCACCGAAACAGAGATATGTTTTTGACAAAATGTGCGAAGTTCTTCTTGAAAGATTAAAAGATTGTGATATGGAGGCCAATCCGCCTGAGTTGTGTCGTGTACGGTTTGAGTTTTCCAAAGGCACGATTGTGGGTTCCGATATTGAGAAAGCAGTTGCGACATTATTATCATTTAGGAGTGAGGGTATTTCTCGACTGTTGTTTGAGCCAGAACCCTCTGTTAAAAGGAAGGTCAGACAGTATCCCATGAGAGAAGTTCCCCCAGTTTGGAAAGAAGGAGACCTAAATGCTGTTCCACCTATTCAGCCTCATTTTCAACATGTGTGGGTACATGTTCCATGGAAGCGAACTGAAGTCCTGGCTCTTAAGCAGACTCTACCCGACCCCCGTAAAAACCCTGCAGGTTATTATAAGGAATTATCACAGACTGCAGACTCCTGTGTTATGAATTTAGCTGATATAGACATGTTGTTTGGAAATGTGGTCCCACAGCCTTTATGGAGAGTGATCCGTCACACGGATCATGCGCCGGAGTTAGGGGACACATGGATTAATATCAATGCGGCAAATGACAGACAAGTAGGCGGTGCTAAACCAGAGCCTTTAGTAGCAGACCTCCCTGGTAGGATCGTTAGTTACATGAAGACTTTGATGCCTGCAATGCGTGTAAATTGGGATAAATTGTCTGCATGCAAGCAGAAGAAGGAGGAAAGTGTATCTGACTTCTTCACTAGGTTTGAAGAGACATTTATCGACCACAGTGGTCAGGATATGAGTACAGAAGGTGGTCAAAGGTTGTTTGTTGACAAGTTTGTGCATAATTTGCTTCCCGAATTGTGTAAAAAAATTGAAAGATTCAGAGAGTTCTTGGGCCGTTTCCTCTTCAGCACAGATATTGGCTACTGCACAATACTACGAAAATAGAGATAAAGATGAGAAAGATAGAGCAGACAAGAAAACTAAAGAGTTAAAAACAAAGGTTCTTTTACAACAAGCGTATCCGCCTCGTAGTAATCAGCGTGACTATCAGCAACCTCAACAGTATCAGAGGAATTCGCAAAGGTTTGAGTATCCTCAACAACGTGCTCTGATAGGCCCTAACCAATGTTCATATTGTAAGGAAGAAGGTCATTTTAAATATAATTGCCCTATTTTGTTGCAGCGTATGAATGGTATTTCTGGCGCAAGAGGTCGAGGTGTTCCACAAGCACCTAGAGCTAGAGGACGCGGAAATTTCACCCAGAACGCGCGCCCATTTCCTCCTCAAAATTCAATGAATAGTTTTGATCAGCAGAATAACGCGTCTGGTAGGACGACTCAGTACTATGCTGATGACTACTATGCAGAAGGTGAGAGTATGGAAGGTGATGATTGCTAGGACAGCCATAGACAAAGAGAGGGAGTTGTTTCAGTTCCAGTAGATCAGAGTGGACCTTATATTGAGGTGATTACATCAGGTGTGTCAGAGCCTTTTCTGTTGGATACTGGTGCTACAAAGAGTTCTATTATGCACTCTAAATTCCCTGGCGCACCTTTGTCTGGCGAAACTAATGTTTCAGTAGGTTTTTCTGGCGCCCCGGTTAGGAACCCGATTTCTAGCCCTATGTCTCTTTCTGTTGGACCTTGTGAAATCAAAGCACCACTTATTCTAACGACAGGTTGTGGTGAGAACTTGTTAGGATTGGATCTGCTGAAAAGATTGTATGCGACATTGTATTGTTCTCCTTCGGGAGTACAACTCACATTGGGTAAGACAGTGGTTTCACCAATATATTTGTCAAAGGACAAACTTCCAACAGAATTGTCGTTTCTCCCTGATATTCTTTGGGCTACTGGTCCCAATGATGTAGGTCTTTTGGAAATACCGCCATATGTTGTAACGTTGAAAGCCAATGTTAAAATGCCGCGCATTCCCCAATACAAGATCTCTAATGAAGGTGAAAAAGCGTTGCTAGCGATCATTTATGATTTGATTGAGAAAAATGTAATTGAAGAGACAAGAGGTAATGTTTGCAATAGTCCTGTTTTACCTGTCTTGAAGCGTACTGACTCTTCTCAGCCACCTGTTTACAGGTTTGTGATTGATCTTAGAGAGGTAAACAAGATAGTTGTGCCACAGTTTCCAGTCGTTCCCGATATCACTGCTTTACTGACAATGATTCCAGCCTCAGCCACTTGGTTCTCGGTGATTGACTTGAAGAATGCTTTCTTCAGCATCCCTATTGCCGTAGAGAGCAGGGATATTTTTGGATTCTGTTTAGGAGGCCGAAGCTTCCGATTTCAGAGAGCTCCTCAAGGTTTTTGTGAAAGTCCTTCTATCTATAGTCAGGCTCTGAAGTCTCAGCTTGACACTCTTGTGTTACCTGATGGCGCTACCCTTCTACAGTACGTCGATGATTTGTTAGTTGCTGCAGATACTAAGGAGATTTGTAAAGAAGCCACTTTGTCATTGTTGCGTCATTTGTCTGATTTACACCACAAAGTGTCTCTTTCCAAGTTACAGTATTGTCGACAAGAAGTGACCTATTTAGGTCACCTCTTATCGAAAGAGGGAAGAAGATTGACCCCAGAAAGAATTCAGGCAATTGCAAAATTAAGTGTGCCAATGACACAGAGAGAAGTGCGTGCTTTCTTAGGTATTACATCCTATTGCAGACAATGGATACCGAATTTTTCATTGATGGCTAAACCTTTGGTAGCATTGACCTATAAAGACACGCCGAATCCCCTTCCTTGGTCCGAAGATTGTCAGAAAAGTTTTTCCGAATTGCGTGATGCATTGTGTTCGGCTCCTGTGTTGGGTACCCCCGACTACAGCAAGCCCTTTACGCTGTATGTCCATGAGAGAGAAGGATGTGCATTATCAGTGTTAACACAGTCTTTTGGGGACAAGCAACGTCCATGTGCATATTTCTCGTCGATTTTGGACCCGGTAGCTAGAGCGTTGCCGAGTTGTTTGAGAGCCACAGCGGCAGCAGCTGTTTCTATTCGACAGTCTGCTGGTTTGGTGATGAATAATACGCTGGTCGTGATGGTCCCACATGCAGTGGATATTTTGTTAAACAGGACCAAGACACAGCACTTAACTAGTGCTCGATTGTCAGGTTACGAGTTGACACTTTTAGCGAGCCATGTGCACATAAGAAAATGCAACACGCTGAACCCAGCTACATTGTTGCCAATTATAACAAAGACAGATGTTCCAGAACAGCATGATTGCTTTCTTAGGACAGAAGAAGAAACGAAAGGGAGAGTAGATCTTAGGGACACTCCTCTTGTAAAGTGTGATGGTACCTTATGGGTGGATGGGTCATGCTTCAAGCTTCCGAATGGTGATACGACTGCGGCATATGCTGTCACGACTTTACATACGATTGTTGAAACTGCACGTATCCCACATAATTCAGCTCAAGCAGCAGAGTTGACTGCACTTATGAGAGCGTGTGTATTATCAAAAGGAATGAAAGTGACCATATATACCGATAGCCAGTATGCGTTTGGTGTGGCCCATAGTTTTGGACGCTTGTGGAAGGAACGTGGGTTCCTCACGTCTCACGGTACGAAAATACAGCATGGTCAATTGGTGAATGAGCTCCTGGAGTCACTTACTTTGCCATTGCAAGTCGCGATTGTGAAATGCAGTGCACATAAGAAGATCACTGACGACGTTGGTTGCGGTAATATGTTTGCTGATGAAGTTGCGAAAGAAACAGCAAGAGATGTGATGAGTCGAATGTATGTTGCGGGCCCTGCAAGATGGATTGGTGAAGTTGGAATGTGTGAAGATACGATAGAGAGTGTGAAGTCCATCCAAGCTGAAGCTACGGAGAAGGAATTAAGTACGTGGAGAGAGAGTACGGGTAAATTGGATGCAAATGGTTGTTGGGTTGAATTGTCGGAGCATCAGCGATGGTTGTTACCCGATACATATGTGCTTGCAGTGGTTACAATGGCACATGGGATGGCCCACATCAGTGTGAAAGGAATCTGTAAGTTATTGGCTCCAGTGTGGCAAAATGCTGGAATTCCCAAATGTGCAGAGAATGTGGTCAAAAATTGTATGGTTTGTTTGAAATACAATCCTGGTAAGGGAACCCCAACTCCAGCTGGTCATTTTGCGCCTCCAACGTATCCGTTCGAGGTTTTGCAGCTAGATTTCATCCACATGGAGAGGTGCAACAATTTGAAATACGTACTCATTGTTGTTTGTGCCTTTTCAAGATGGGTAGAGGCATATCCTCTGAAAGATAATACTGCCTTGTCCACAGCGAAAGCCCTTCTCAAAGAGTTCTTCCCTAGGTTTGGTTTGCCGAGAATGGTGTGGAGTGATAATGGGGGTGAATTTGTGGGTCAAGTGATGAAACGAGTGTGTGAAGGTTTAGGAATCCGGCAGAAATTTCACGCTGCAAATCATCCCCAATCAGCTGGATTAGTTGAGTGCTATAATGGCACTCTTAAACTAAAACTGGGCAAGATACAAGCAAGCTCTGGCCTTAAATGGCCTGATGCGTTGCCATTAGCACTGTTGTCAACTAGGATGACCGTACATTCCCGAGTAGGACTTAGTCCTCATGAGATAGTGTTTGGTCGCCCGGCTAACATATGGGGAGTGCCGAGGCCAACGAAATTCAGCGAGATTGAACACCCTGTACTGCTTGATTACTTGCATGATTTGACGGCTAAATTGCGTGTTTTACACCAACAGGTTCATAATACACTGCCTCAGGCTTCTAAAGATCCAGGGCATGCAATCAATCCCGGATCGTGGGTGTTAATCAAGAACTTTCAGCGGACAAAGAACGATCAGCCCCGCTGGATTGGCCCCTATTTGGTGATTTTGTCCACAAGATCTGCAGTGCGAGTACAAGGGAAGAAAAACTGGATCCACGGCGTACACTGTAAGAGGGTCCCTTTGCCTCTACCATATGACCGGTGGGTCCAGGAGGGAATTGCTGACTCGGAAACTGAAACAGTGCCTCGTTTTCTGCCTTTTAGTGACGCACGCGTCACAGGGACAAATTCTGAGCGAGAAAGTGACGATCTTCTCCAAAGAGCAATACCATCACCACTTCGATTGGACACTACTGAGCCTGAACTTTTGTTTTGCGACCAGACATTGCCTGGAAAAAGCCGTTATAACTTGCGACCGAGAGTCATGGACAAATAAAATGAAATTTTGGTCCTCCCATCCGAAAACCTGTTTTTGAACCACCATCCGGGTTCAGCTGTAGGGTCGTGGTGAAAAGACTTGAGTGTGTAGCCTGCGGACACAAGGTCTACGGGTCTGGTTTGCTCTAGGGCGTTCCCTGGGACATTCAGAAACACTCTCAAGTGAAGAAAACCAACCGCCGCGAGCAGCACGTTAGAGGATGGAGCCTTTTCAGATGGAGAGACCTGTTGAAAGAATAAGTTTCAAGAGGAAAATATGTGCAACCATGAGCAGAAAATGTTTTTTAATTATGTGTCTTTGTATTTTACTTAGTTTAATGATGTCTTTAGTGGGGTATATCATATTCTCTTTTCAAGTGACATCTGCACCCACTGTACAGCCCATGCCTTCCTCTACTATCTCCTCACATTCTTTTCACCCTCTACCTGAACACGAGTCCGTTAGAAGATTAGAGTTTATGAACAACTCCTTTGTTCAGCTCTTACACCAACACCAGCTAGTAGTGAACAGAACCAACTGTTGGGTGTGTGGCCTTATGCCTCATACTACTGAGAAAGGTATTCCCTACCTAGTGCTGCCATTCAGCTACAATGGTTCTGTGTGGGCATACCGAACGATGTTCATCTATGCTCGCGAAATCCACCCCCTACGTTCCGTCAAAGACAACCCAAAGAATAGTGCTCTAGTTAAGGGGATAGTCGACATGATAAGGGGAACTAGTTCCTACGAAACTATCCCGGAAGATGAGACACTAGCGTATATTGGATGGAACGTGACTGGATATGGAGCGAGTCTGAGCGAGAACCAGCAAGCAAAAAGATCCGCTCCAATTTGGATTGTACCCCATCAGGGTCATCTATGTCTGCAAGGTAATGGCAAGAATCCAAGAGCTCAGTTACAGAAGAGTATCTGCACTGAAACGTATATTTTTGTGTCTCAGACTTCCCCTTTGTTCTTAGCAGCTAGGGGTACCTACTTTATCTGCCATGATAGGGCCTACACGTGGTTGCCCCCTGACTTCTCGGGCACATGCTTCGTTTCATTCCTGTTGCCTCCCACCTACACAGCTGCAGCAGATTACCATAAGATAAGAAGAATTAGGGGTGTCTTCAGCAAGGAAGACACTGCAGGACAAGAAGCGGGAGACTTCTTTAGGGGTTTTCTGCCGTTCTGGGGACCTATGGCTAACAACAGGAATGTGAGGCAATTGACGCGAGTGGTTGAATCCACCATAGTCGAAACTGTCGGTGCCCTTAATAATTTGACTGCTGAGCTCCAGTCGGACCGCCTTATGACCCTGCAGAACAGGGTCGCGTTAGACATCCTACTTGCAGACCGTGGTGGGGTATGTAGAGTGATCCAATCCAGTTGTTGCATTTTCATTCCAGATAACGCTCCAACAGTGTACCAGGCCATCTCCAAACTACATAGGATCTCTGAATCCATCCATATAGATGAAGGAGACTGGTCGTTGATGGGATGGTTCTGGGAACTGTTATCCACCTGGGGATGGAAAGTTCTGATGGTCATTGGGATACTTCTAGCCATCCTTTTCCTGTTTTGTCTGTGCATACAGTGTGTTCCTGCCATATGCGGCCTATGTGTTACATCATGTGTAAGGAAACATGTATCAAGGGACGAGCTAAGTAATAGGATGATGCTACAGCAACATCTCAATGAATTCATGAACATAGACCTAGACTCAGATTAGCATGAGTGTAAGTAAATTGCCTATGTAAGGGCAAAAGGAGGGTCTGTGGTACTGAAAATTCTGGACCTGTGTCATTAACATCATTGTAACATGACGATTTTGGTATCAGCAGACCGGTAATGACAGGTATGCTATATCTGAGTATTTGCGTCATATTCGAGTGACGGGATCACTCTAATATTAACGATTCCCTTGTGAACCCTCGGGTTCCATTTTGTGTACGGCAGCCATTTTGTGGTTGCCCTCACATAAGGCAATGTCTCAAGCCAAAACGCGCCTTAGGGGACACGTACACTTTCAGTGACCTGGGCAAGCTGACTCCACTGTCCAGAGCCAGAACCTGTTCGGCCAGTTTTAGTTCCCAGTGGCCGATCGAGATTAGGGGCCCAGGTGCAGCATGCCATAAACCCTTCATTGCACACATCTATATCTAAATCTTATTCACACCTGTCACTGCTCTTTCTTTATGACCTGCTTTACGAGGAGGAGGTGCCCGGTTTTATTAGGGGTCCAGATTATATCTGTTGCAGGTGTTGGGCCTCACTGGGTATTTGGTTGTGGGCTGGACAAACTGAAAATGGGCTTGTCATCATGAATCTGTCTTTGTTTTGTTGTAAGAAATATGTGAATGACCCACTGTAAAAATAAGGAATGTTTGCCTAAAGCATAATATTCTGTATAAAAGAGATAGCTAGTTTCCATGAAAAGAGCAGTCTCCTGAGAACATACACCGTGTTGTACTTCTAGGATACCTGTTGCTGGCTGCAGCCAATAAATTGATCTTTGAAGCCACCAAGAAGACTCTGTGTTTCTGTAGTCTGAGACAGGAAGAACTCGAGGTCATTGGGTGTGTTCCCTGGCACCGCTGGGTCCAATAAAACCCAGTACTTCACCCCCTCCCTGAACACCCCTCAGGAAGACCCTCAAGACCTGGCTCTTCAGCTAAACAGATCTGCGGACCCCCCCTCAGCGCCTTGAGACCCTCATGGGTGAGTAGCGTGCTTATAATTCCCTGATTGATTGATTGGAAAGCATTGCACGCAACCAGATGGCCGAGGGGGAAGGCGCGACCAGATGGCCGGGCCCGAAGGATGCCAATCTGCCCGCCCGAGCCTTAGCGGGAGGGCTCCCACCTGCCCATGCAGGGCCCAGGGGCTCTGCATCCCGGGGGCTCGGAGACCCCGGCTGGGCCTTGGGCCCAGGGCTGCGGACGGTGGTCCCCGACGGACCTCCGACCCAGGGTCCCCCAGGCATCTTGACAGGCGGGCAAAGCAGGAGGGAGGCCTGCCCGAGCCTGACGGAACCCCGTCCTGGGACCATGGTGGAGCAGGGGGACGGAACCCGGTCCCCTAAGCCCGGCCGGAGGTCTCGGGCTGGCATGTGCAGGGGAGGCCTCCTCAAGGCCCGCGTCCCAGGCGCCTGCCATGTGGCAGGCCAGAGGACAGAGCCCGGGGTGGGAGGGCACCCTCCACCCCAGGGCCACCAAGGGCCCCTGCCGGAGCTCCTGAACCCAAACGAGCTGGGGAACGCCCGATGGGCCCCGGGCCCATGGCGGAGCAGAGGACGGAGCCCAGTGTAGGGAGCGCCCGGCCGAAGGTCTCGGGCCCGGACGCCCAAGGGAGGAACGCCCGGGCCCGATGGAGCCCGCCCCAGGCACTTTGCCACGCGGCAGGCCCAAGGACGGAGCCCTGGACAGGGCGGAAGGTGGTGCCCGGTTCCAGCCCATCTGGTCCCCGGCTGAGAACTGCCAGCCCAGGAGCGGTTCCGGCATAGCCTGTTCCTAGTAATCTGGAGGAAAGCTACCCTTCTTTCTGGTAACCCGTGCGCACCGAGTGACGGAGGAGACCCAGGGCACGGGGGCTCCCGACCTCCTGGAGCCCTGGCTGGGATCTGAGAGGAGAGAGAGCCCTCATCGGGACTTCCAGGCCGGCCCGGCCATCTGGTCACCCCTTTGGAAAGCATTGCGTGTGACCAGATGGCCGAGGGGAAAGGCATGACCAGATGGCCAGGCAAGAAGGACACCAATCTGCCCGCCCTGAGCCTTAACCGGAGGGCTCCCACCTGCCCATGCAGGGCTCAGGGGCTCTGCGTCCCGGGGGCTCGGAGACCCCAGCTGGGCCTCAGGCCTGGGGCTGAGAATGGGGGTCCCCAGCGGACCTCTGACCCGGGCCCATGGCTGAGCTTAACCCATCACTGGGCCCGCCCAGCGGTCCTGGGCCAGGCCGCACAGGGGAGGCCTCCACGGGCCTGCGTCGGGCCATCAAGGGCCCCGGCCTATGCTCCTGAACTCAGCCAAGCTGGGGAAGGCCCACCCGGGCCCAAGGCATGGGACGGAGCCCGGGCCCAGGGCGTGGGACGGAGCCTGGGGTGGGAGCACCCGGCCAGAGCTCTCGGGCCCGGAAGCCCAGGAGAGGACTGCCCAGGACCGATGGAGCCCGTCCCGGGTACTTTGCCACGCGGCGGGCCGGAGGAGGGAGCCCCGGGCAGTGGGGAAGTGTTGTCCGAGCCTAGCCCATCTGGTCCCCAGCTGAGAACCGTCAGCCCGGGAGCGGTTCCGGCATACCCTGTCCCTAGTAATCTGGAGGAAAGCTACCCTTATTTCTGGTAACCCGTGCGCACTAAGTGACGGAGGGGACCCAGGGCACGGGGCGCCCGACCTCCTGGAGCCCTGGGTGGGATCGGGGAGGCGGGCAAGCCCTCATCGGGACTTCCAGGCCAGCCCGGCCATCTGGTCGCCCCATTGGAAAGCATTGCGCGCGACCAGATGGCCGAGGGGAAAGGTGCGACCAGATGGCCAGGCCAGAAGGACGCCAATCTGCCCGACCTGAGACTTCACCGGAGGGCTCCCGCCTGCCCATGCAGGGCTCGGGAGCTCTGCATCCTGGGGGCTCGGAGACTCCTGCTGGGCACCAGACCCGGGGCTGAGAATGGGGGTCCCCGGCGGACCTCCGACCCGGGCCCATGGCAGAGCTTAACCCATCCCTGGGCCCGCCCAGCGGCCCCGGGCTGGGTCGCATGGGGGAGGCCTCCACAGGCCTGCGTCGGGCCACCAAGGGCCCCGGCCTATGCTCCTGAACTCAGCCAAGCTGGGGAAGGCCCGCCCGGGCCCAGGGCGTGGGACATAGCCTGGGTTGGGAGCACCCGGCCAGAGCTCTTGGGCCCGGACGCCCAGGGGAGGACTGCCCAGGACCGATGGAGCCCGTCCCGGGCACTTTGCCACGCGGCGGGCCAGAAGAGGGAGCCCCGGGCAGTGGGGAGGTGTTGTCCGGGCCTAGTCCATCTGGTCCCCGGCTGAGAACCGGCAGCCCGGGAGCTGCTCCGGCATACTCTGTCCCTAGTAATCCGGAGGAAAGCTACCATTCTTTCTGGTAACCCGTGCGCACCGAGTGACGGAGGGGACCCAGGGCACGGAGGTGCCCGACCTCCAGGAGCCCTGGCTGGGATCGGGGAGGTGGGCGAGCCCTGATCGGGACTTCCAGGCCGGCCCGGCCATCTGGTCACCCCATTGGAAAGCATTGCGCGCAACCAGATGTCCGAGGGGAAAGGCACGACCAGATGGCCAGGCAAGAAGGACACCAATCTGCCCGCCCCAAGCCTTCGCGGGAGGGCTCCCACCTGCCCTTTGGAGGGCTCAGGGGCTCTGCATCCCGGGGGCTCCTCAGAGCCCTTAGCTGGGTCTCGGGCACGGGGCTGCAAGGGGGGGCCCCCGACGGAACTCTGACCCGGGGGCCCGCAAGCACCTTGACACGTGGGCAAAGTGGGGGAGGCCTGCCCTGGCCCGATAGACCCCCGTGACGGGCACCCAGACCCTCGGCTGGCCGCAGGATGTGAGCTCCCGCACCCCAGGGCCCGCTGGAGCCCAGGCCCCGGAACCGGTCCCCGCTTCTGAACCCAGCCAGGCCGGGGAGGGGGGCAGCCTCCCCAGGCACCAGGGACCCCTGTTCTGGGCAGACGGACCCTTGGCAGGCCGCAGGATGGGGGCTCCCACACACCAGGCACTGCCCGAAAACCAGGCCCCGGGCCCGGTCCCTGCTTCTCAACCCAGCCAGGCCGGGGGGATCTGGGAGCTTGTCCGGGCACGAGGGACCCCCGTCCCGGGCACACGGAGCCACGGCTGGCCACAGGACGTGGGCTCCTGTTCCACAGATTTTTTTCATAACTCCGTGGAACTCCGCATAGTGGCACTACGCCAATTCCGCCCAGGGTTAATAACGGTGCCTCCCTGATTGTGTGGGTCGGTGGAAACAATACTTGCATACAGCAAGTAACCCTGGAGCTTACAGTGACAAGATATACGATGCCCGGGAGCATCCCACAGCTACCTTGAACATTCATCATCAAGTAACTCCCATTTGAAAGTAACTCGAACACCGGATTAATCACGGCAGCTGGGGAACCTTTCAAGTGGCAGGATAAGTTAGCAACTGAACCTTTACAGGCCCCATGAAGCATGATATCCTGGCATATGAGAGTTCCACTTAAGGAATTCTCACAGTTGGTACCGCTAAGAAACACTTCCGTGTCCCCATTCCTACATCGAAATCTGTATGGTAATTCCCAAGATTCCTTGATGAATTCCCTACCCATCGTTTCATATCTGCCTGCCTGGTGTTGTTCTAGGCAATACTGAAACTGGAAAGTTGTGACCGGTAGTGTTAAATGGCGATGGATTAACCATTCTGTGGATGGTGACTCTGCCACAGTAAAAGGTAATTTGTCCAGTTTTTCAATACGCAGCATTGTATATTTTGCTCCCCTTTGTGCCATCGTAATCTGTTTTTCAGTTAGGTTGTACGCTGAAAATAGAGGCGTACTGTTGATAAATCACCAAGGCACATAACCAGCGCGCAATGACTGCAGTGTCCAACTTAATAACATAATAGAACATAGTTGAGATTGTCCGTGTTGTAGTATGGACAAGTCTTGTTCCAGTATATCAATAGCAGAAGATACAATGTTGCCCAGTGAATAAATCCTGGATGTTAATGTAGTCAGACCATTGTCAACAACAGCTAACGCCTTATCTAGATTAATCTTATCTATTTCACGTTTCTGACATGGCTTTCGGAGACCTAGCAAAAAATCCCTTAAAACCACCTCATCTGATAGTAAGGATAAGTGCTGTTTCACCTGGGACAGTGTCGAGGTTTTTAGCCAATCGAGGCACAACTTCCTAACACTGTATGATGTCACCACCCCTGGATGTTCTCTTTATACATATCGTGGGCCTGGCCTATGGATACTAAACCCTTCGGTGGTACCCTTGAATCTCGATTGACATCTGTTTGTGTCTGTGGGCCAAACTAACCATCCCTTCCAATTGGGTTCTGATGTATTGTACTGCATGATGTCATCTATTGTATCCCCTCCACTTGATGTAAAATTGATGTGTGAAGGTGTGGGAAACTGTGGTGTGTTCAAGTCCTTATTCTTGGCTAGTCCAGACAGGAAGTCTGTTGCACAGTTTCATTCAGAAATATCATTTGTTGCGGAATGAGGCATGCTCTAAATAGTGCTTCGGTTCCCTGAACTTGCCAATCCTTAGAACCCCAGACTGATTTTATGTCTATCGTGTCTTTCTATAAGTCGAAACCCTGTTCAGACAGTTGGGCCATAAAGGATGCGGAATAAATCTGTTTGGTGTTAGTCAGCATATTTTTCTGTGCAGGTGTAGGTGCAACCTTATAGTAATATGAGGTTGGGTCAGAAGTGTTAAACCCTGAAAAATATGAAAATGTCTGTGCAAATGTTTTTGATCTAACTTTCGGCGGTGTTCGGCAATGTTCCCATTGGTGGTGTGTGAAAACATTACGAGGGATACTCGATTTGTGTAAAAAATGATGACCATAATGATGGTAACAGTACATACTATCAAAGTCAGATGTGTCTTCTAACATTTCATTGCTTGAAAATGCAGCAGATTTTTCTAAATCAGACAACATATTATTGACAGTTTCAAAATCCCAATCGTCAGAAAATGTACTGGAGGTAATGATATCATTTAAAGACATTTTAAATAAATGTGGAATCTTCAAAAGTTCAGTGGGGCCAAATACATCATAATCCACTTTGTCCCAAACTATACCATCAGGAATTGGAACAGCTGTAATGTTCACAGAAAACAAGTCTCTTTGTTCACAATGAGATGATGTATGAGGCTTCAGGACCAAGTTCACATTAGATACTGCAGAGCGTTCTGGGAGATATTTTCCATTTATCAGTAAGAAAAAAACAGTTACCAGGCCAATCCAGGACAGAAAAAACAATATTGCAGATATTATCCAGAGCTGGAGCCAAGGTGATACCAAGTAAGTCTTTTTTAGAAAAGTGTAGAATTCACAAATGTGTTGCTTACGGGAAACTGGGGCTGGCGTTGTCTCAGGTTCACTGGGATCAAGAGAGAAGGTATCAAAATCGCTGAAGTAGCCATTTGCAGTTCGATTAATCTTTGGTAGCTTGGCAGGTTGTTTTGAACTGGCAGATGTCTCTTGTCGAGGCATATTGATGTAGACATCGGTGTTTGGCCAAATTGATATTTGTCTTTCATCTTTTTCTTGAAGTTCTGTTTCCAGAGGAACGAGTTCCATTTCATTGTTGGAAATTCCATCACTTCGAATTGGTGACTCTTTGAATGTTATGAGTCTTTCTGTCTGTACTTCCTTAATGGTAGTGAGAGGAGAGCGTCGGCTACCCAGGAGCCCATGAGGCCTACTATTCAGTATCGGCCACATAGTGTGGTTTGATCAGATCAATGGAGATTAATCTTTTGTCTTTTTTTCCGGCAAGGGGCGGAAGAAGTACTGTTCTTGTTCCTTCGACAGCCAGGACAGGCACGGGCTTTCTGTAGGATGGCCCAAATTCTTTTTTGTCCTCGATCTTTTCTCTGACCAGATCCCCGACTTTTGGGATCCAGACAGGTCTTGCAGTGACTGATTTGACTTCCCCAGTGGTGGTGCGCTTGACCTGCACGTTGCTTAGTAGTGCTCTGGATTAATTCAGATCCTGTAAAACAGCCAAACCTTTATTGATATCCAAGGGTTTTTCATCTGCCACTGTGACTTCACAATCGAGATCAGGTACCCACATTTTCATCCCAAATAGGACTTCATAAGGAGTGACATCCCCTAGAGAACTTCTTGGCATGTTATTGAGGGCACGCTATACCCCATATAGGTGATTGACCCAACTACCACCCGAACCTAATACTCATGCTGTTAAAGACTGCTTTAAGTCCCGGTTTTTCCTCTCCACGACCGAATTTCCCCCAGGATGGTACGGAGAGGAGTACCGCAATGCTACACCCAAACCTTCCATGGCTTCCTTGTGAGCCCAAGAGCTAAACGTGGGGCCACAGTCAGAATATAATGTGCCCACTGCGTATGTCCCTATAAAGACTCGCAAATCTTTTATAACAGTTCGAGCGTCAGCCAAGCACTGAGGCCATACCCCTAGGAATCTCGAGCATGAATCCACTGCCACCAAGATATATTTGTAAGCCCCATCCGAATGTAGTGGGCCGCAGTGGTCCAGATAGACACACGCTAGTGGTCTATCGGATATTAGTAAAGGTGTCTGCGCTGGACGCGCCACAGTGGAACCCTTCGGATGTCACATTTTGAGACAAAATTCTTCATCTGTTTTGTTAAACCAGGCCACCAATAGCGCTGTTTCAATAATGAAACTGTCGCGGTAATCCCTGCGTGTACATAACCTAGACCCTCGTGTGCAGCTAGTATTAAACCCAATCTCCGATCCATGTTTGGTATTACTCTATTCCCCACTCCAGGAATCTGAGCATACGGAATATTGTTTGTATCTAACTTGTAGGAGTATTTGAGTGGAAAACATTTTGGTAAGGCTGTGCTGTTTTTGCGTGAAGCAATGACAGCTACCATTATCTGTTCGTCTATTTTTGTTTTTGAATGAGTGATTGCAGCTACGGAAGCAGTACGTACTGCCCCCTTCGCGGCTTCATCAGCCAATGAATTCCCTTCAACGTGAACGCCATCACGTTGATGACTCAGCGTGTGTATCACGTGAGCTCTTGGTAGTTCGTTTTTCAACTCAGCTACCTGTTCCCATAGCATTTTATGCTTAATTGTGCCACCTTTTGAGTCTTTAAATCCATTTTGAGCCCAGTAGTGAAAATATCCGTTGTATGACTGGACACAGTAAAATGAATTGCACACTATGAGTGTGGGGAATTCTTGATCCGGATTTATTAGTGCCAGTAATAGGGCTTTTAATTCTGCCAGCTGAGCCGTGCAGTCTCCTAGAGACTGTGTCTTTGTATCGCTGGGATGGAACTTGCCTTCCCGCATACGACCTTTTACAATCGCACAAGCAGCGCTGTATTGTTGCTTACTTCCTATGGCCGGCTGAGCATATCCATCAGTGTAAATAATGTATTCATACTGATCTAGAGGCATTATTTCATTTGAGAGAGGATATTCTTGTTCATATTGTAGGAATGCTTGTGTTTTTAGTCTTGAATCATATCTGTATTCTACATCCGTTGCAGTGAGAGAATTAGCCCACTGTATCCATCTTGGATGTAAGGTTTTCGCATTAGGAACGCTAGCCTTTGTACCAGCCTCTAAGGGTGGTACTGGAGTTACGACAATTATTTGTTTCCCCTGAGCCAGTGCTCTTTCTCTCACTACAGCAGTCTGTACTGCTGTCAGTATTTTCTCTGTAGAAGCAAAGCGCATTTCAGCGTTTGTTGTACAAATGTGATTTGTATGCTATGTGTACCGTTTCACCTTCATTGAAGGTTAGGTAAGTGTACCCAGATTGACCCGCTATAACGCGGATCACCAGATTGCATACGTCTACGCATGTCTGCAAGTGTTTTGAAGCTATCATGTCAGCTTGTAGGGAACGAAGGATATCTGTGTGTTCCTGTGTCCAATGCCTAACTGAGAAATCAGGTCTTATTAAGTCGTAGAAAGGTTTTACTCTTTCTGCATAATCCAAAATGTATGTTCTGCCAAAGTTTAAAAATCCCAAGATGGATTGTAAGTTCTTCAAAGATTTAGGAGGTTGGAGCAGCGCACACTTTTCTAAAGTTAGCTGCCAGGCTTTTCCTTCACTTGATAGCTCATATCCTAAAAATAGGACATTGAGGTGGGCTATTTTTGATTTTTTAAAGTTGAATTTGTAGCCCTCGGAGGCAAATCCCAAAATTTTGGTGCTCACCCTGGTCAAGTGATCCTGTAAATCATCATCCGTCAGATAAATATCATCTACATAGGACAATTCCTCTTCATCCAAATTCTGAAGTAATTCTGTTACCCTAGCGGTGAACAACCCGGGACTTTTCTTATACCCTTGGGAAGTCAACAAAATTGATGCTGGGAGCCTAGCACTGAGAATGCTGTTAAGTACCTGCTTTCAATTCATTTGAGATATCCAGTGTTGTTTTGTATTTTTTCCGCACAATGTTATTCATCAATGTGGCACTATGTGCATTCTGTACTGCAAATGTTTTTGTGCATGTGTTTAGATGTCTGTAATCTAAGACTAGACGATATGAATTGTCGGGTTTCATTACGGGAAACAAAGGATTATTCATTGGAGAGGTGCAAGTTTCAATTACACCTTGGTATTCAAGTTGATCTAAGATCTCCCTGACCTGTTTTTTCGCTTCTTGTTTTATTGGGTACTGTCTCTGGGGAGTTGGACTAGTTTTTCCTGGGATTATATGGTGAGGTGATTCAGCATCCCACCCAACATGGTTGCGATAAAGTGCTGGAGCAAGGGCTACCGCCCGCTCCCGCTCATATGTGTGTTTTAAGTAAATTGGAACGTGGTCGGAAAAGGATGGTAAAATTACTGTTTCTCCCTTTGAGCAATCCATAACAATTTCAGGCAGCCATTCTTGTTCAGCTAAAAGTATGTCATAGCCATAAGTCAAGTTCTCCCAAAAGAGATCTTTAACTTTTCTGGATTTGTCCCCCTCCATTTGGAGTGTTATCTCATGTAACCTATGTGGGAAACTTATCCTCGTATCAGGTGTTTCCACCGTGATGTGCTCATTCAACTCCGCTGTCACCAGAAATTCCATCAGGTTCTAGCGAGCTATTGTTACTTCTGCTGTGCTGTCTAGCATCGTCAGAGCCCATTCCCCGTTCAGTAGTTGAGTCCTCAGAATTCTGGGCATGTCTAACTTTGAGACCTGCTACCTTCTTCTTTTTAAATTGAGGTTTAGCTTGTGGCTTGTCTTCTTTTTTAGAAGTGTAGCTTGAAGCGCGTGGCGTGTCTCTGGACTTCGTACACTCTTCTTGTCTGTCTTCTGACCGTCCTTCTCTCTCGGAGTTTCTTGGTGAACCCTGAAAGGAACAAGAGGAACGTTTATCAGTAACCTGATACCTGTAAGGTTTTTTAATGTTATCTCTATTCCTGAAATTGTATCTCCTTTCAGAGTTCTCCTGCTGAGGAGACCCCCTCCTAGATAGAGATCTATTTTCTCTAATCTTTTTGTTTTATTGTTATTATCCCATTTCTTCTTAGAATAATCAGGTGCTTGCTTTGTGTTATCCTTCTCAGGACCACCCATGAGTTGAGGTTTTTTTGCTCTAGCTCCCACACTATCTCTGCCTAATTCAGCATAGGTGTCTGTGATAACTTTAGGTAATTCACGTTCCTGTTGTAAAGGAGTGAAATCCCTCAGGCATTGGCGTATTGCCACTGCTGCTGCCTCCCCTTATATATTTGCTAATATTATAGTTGATACTTGGGAAAAATTACCTAGTAATTTCATCCCTAAGTTCAGAGCAGGTTCTGCTCCATACTCAGTTTGTATTTGTCTTAATATGTCTGGTATTATTGCTAATGATGGGATACCATGAGTTCTGCTATATATGGCAGCGAAAACTGTACCCCAAGTGGTACAATACTCTATCTGGGTAGCTATCCCCATTGGCAAGCAGATTGTTAGCATTCTGTGTTTTTCCTTGAGGACTTGTGTGTGGATATACTGCCTCTAGCTGTGTTATTTTTTGAGCTATCCAGAATGGAATTTGTTCACGTTTAACGGGCATTCTACCCATAACTGCGTATAGCGTCTGTGGAGTAATTTTTGTTGTTGAACTCTGAACTTGATTTGTTTGTGTAGCTCTTGTTGGCTGAAGTGTGAGTGTTCTCATCACGAACTGTGTCATGTTCCTATTGAGTTTTATTATTTCTTTGTGAAGTGTACGTAAGTCTGCTACTTTCATTGTGTCAATGTCTGGATGCAGTGTGTAAGGCGCAAGGACAGGCCAAGTGGCCCCATCTCTTCCGAGCGGACCTAGTCTTACTTTGTTTCTTGTATGGGGGAGGGAGCCTTTAAACCAGTTTATGTGCTCCTGGTAAGTGAGCGGAATTTCAATGTCCTCATATGGACTGTATTCCTCTGGTGTTTCATCTTCAGTGTAAGAATGAAATGTATTTGTGCATCTGCTTGTGGGAATTTAACCCATGAATAGAATACCTCTGTTCTATATGATTCATGAGCCTCAATCACGAAAGTTACTGTTCCACCCCTAGCTGTGACTCCGTAGTCTGTTAGCTTTTGAGTAAGGGCATTTCTGACATTTTCTGAAATGTTAATTTCCCCTTCTTCTTCCTGTACTAAAACGCGATATGCTGGCACAGCGTCGTCTTCTGTCATTGTTGAAAAAGAATCTCAAGGAAGAGTTTCAAGGAAACTGAGATTAGGTTTCATGCACAATACGAACTGTTTGTCCTTCAAGCTTGATAAACCTACAGCCAATACATAGGATATTTTGCCTACTCAGCTGTGGCGGATAGTTCCCTTCCCACTCCAGATTTCTCTGAAGAAATGTGAGTATGGGTCTCTGAGAGTAGCACGATTGAACTACTCAGATTTGACTGTTAAATAAGTACCAAACCAATGTTGGCGGCGCCATGTCGTGTAGTTCCTATAAACCTATATAGGATCTGCACGTTTAGACAACATACACTGTAGGATTGGAGTCAGACTGATTCTGGACACCCCTACCGAATATGTCAGCCTGTATACTAGCTCGCTCACAGTACCACTAGAAACTCCTCTTACCAAGGAGAGAATAGTTCTTGGCAACTATCGAACATGACAACCCTGTTCCCTCAGAATCGTGGAAACAGTGTACTACTTTTCACTGAGTCACTCGTGCTCACTTTGTCTCAGAGAGATACACAGAATAAACGGTGGGCATGTTTTTCAATAAGCATTTATTGAACCAACGTCATTCTAGTATAAAATAGGTGTGCTGAAACAACCATTAGACAGTAACAGATATAAATGATTATAAGCACTAACAAAGTAAAAGGATGGTAGATTTCTACCATTGTGCTAAAACAGTGAATACAGGCAAGTATATAAAATACATGACAGTAAAGTGCGTACTCCTATGATGCGACCCTAACTAGATGTACCTAAGTGTATCTAGCATGTATGTAGGTGTAGAAGCCAAGAATCCCTCTAGGATACAGTCAACCCCATTACCTGAAGTGAGAGTCTGTGGGACCCCGTCTTGGTCTCAAGATGGACACCCCGCAAGGGATATCTAACCACTGCAAGCTGGAGTGTCTGCGTGCAGGAGCCTCAGCATCTCACGTCAGTGTGTTGGCATGGAAGTCCTTTTCTCCTCTCCCTATCTCAGCAAGAGTTGGTGTATATATACCCAAAGTGGTATCCCCTGGGGATATACCTTGCTGTGTCATGTTGGACTGGGATGATGGAAGGAATGACCTTTATACATAGTTTTTATGCAGGAGATGGTAGGCCTGCTGCCCTGCTGTGATTCCAAGAATCCTCATGCATAATGAACGAGGCTTAAGCTTTTCGGAGAAAACCCCAGTTCATCTTTGGACATTACCGTAACTAGGTAAAAGCTCAGTACTAAGAACCGTTATGTAGTGTAATGGTAGGGAGAATATAGGTGAAGGGTTAGGTGACTACCTGAGCCTATATCAGGGTACCTACATGGAACATAACAATAGTGTGGTCATACTATTGTCGACCACAGCCAAGGCCTTTTCAAGGTTAACCCTATCTATTTCATGTAGTCTCTCAGCAACCTCCTGTTAAGAGAATTTCCATACCTCATTGTAAATAGCATGCAAGAAGCGCTTTCGACGTGGCTTCTGGGGACCTAACAAAAAATCCCTAAGATCCATGTCATCTGAGAGAAGGGACAAGTGTTGTTTCACTTGGGACAGTGTTGAGGTCTTTAGCCACTCTAGGCATAATTTCCAAACACTGTAAGATGTCACCACCCTTGAGTGTTCTGATTGTAGATAGCACTGATCAGGCCTAAGGATATGAAACCCTTCGGTGGTACCCCTGAATCTTGACTGACACCTATTAGTGTTGATAGGCCAAACCAGCCATCCCTTCTAATTGGGGTCTGATGAATTGTGAGAACCATTGTGTAGTATGGTATCTAATGCCAAACCTCAAAGTGTGTAAGCAAGGGAATCCGAGGTGTGTTCAAATCCTTGATCTTGGCTAGCCCAAGACAGGAAGTCTGTTGCACTGTTTCGTTCAGGAAAATCATTTGATGTGGTATGAGGCATGCTCTAAATACGGCCTCAGTTCCCTGAACTTGCCATTCTTTAGTCCCACAAACAGATTTAGTGTCTATAGTGACTTTCCAAAAGTCGAAACCATGTACAGACAGCTGGGCAATACAGGAAGCTGAGTATATCAGCTTAGTGTTAGTGAGCATATTTTTCTTTGCAGGTGTAGGTGCAAGCTTATAGTGATAAGAGGCCAGGTCTGAAGTATTAAACACAGAAAAATAAGCAATCTTCTGTGCAAATATTGTTGAACTTCCTTTCGGCGGTGTTAGGCAATGTTCCCATTGATGGTAAGTGAAAACATTATGTGGGATACTTGCTTTATGCAAACAATTATGACCATAGTATTGGTAACAAAACATGGTTTCAAAATTAGATGTACCATCATACAATTCATCGTTTCAAAATGAAGTGGATTGTTCTAAATCAGACAGCATAGTATGCACAGTTTCAATGTCCCAATCATCAGGGAGAGTACTAGAGGGGATGCTATCACTAAGTGAAATTTTGAACAAATTGGGTATTCTTAAAAGGCCAGTAGGACCATGCAGATCATAGGAAACTCTGTCCCAAACTATTTCTTCAGGAACTGGAACTGCTGTAATGTTCACTAAGGACAGGTCCCTCTGTTCACGGTGTGATGATGCATGCGGTTTCAGGACTAAGTTCACATGTTGTACTGCAGAGCGTTCTGGGAGGTAATGTCCATTCAGGAGCAAGAAAAAGACAGTCACTATACCAATCCAAAGGCGTAGGAACAGTAGACCAATTGCAATCCAGAGCTGTGGCCAGGGAAAAACAAAGTAAGTCTTTTTCAGCCAAAGGTAGAAATCACACATGCGTTGTTTGTGGGAAACAGGCGGTGGCGGTAACTCAGGTTCACTTGTATCCAATGAGAAATTTTCAAAATAGTTGAAGTAGCCAGTCGCAGTCCGATCTATATTTGGTATCTCAGCAGGTTTTGTGGAACTGGCAGATGCCTCCAGTAGAGACATATTCACTTAGACGTCGGTATTAGGCCGAATTGAGATCTGTGTGTCGTTTGTATTTTGATGTTGCTCAGTTTCAATAGGTACAAGTTGCATTCCATTGGTGGTAACTCCTTCACTTCACGGAGTGGAGTCTTCAAAAGTTATTAATCTTTCCATCTGAACTTCCTGTATGGTAGCGAGAGGAGATCAGTGACTACCCAGGAGCCCACTCGACCTACTGTTGAGTATCGGCCACATAGTGTGGTTTGATCAGATCAATTGAGAGAAATCTCTTGTCTTTGCGTCCGGAAAGGGGTGGAAGAAGTACTGTTCTTGTTCCTTTGACAGCCAGGACAGGTACAGGCACTCTGATGATGACAGAACGAGCAAACTGGTGAGTACCAACCAGTAGCTCCATGGATAGTGCTTACGTGAGGCACTTTCTGACTTCTCTCATATTTTTTCTTATAATTTTTAAATGAGGAACACTTATAGGTGGGCATGACTAGATAATTTAGCAGAGCCACACCTAGGAGTAGATTATAATACCCGTTTAACAAACTTTCTAAAGACTACAATGTGTTCTTTATAACCAGGTTGTTTTTGTATGAAATTTATGAGTGGAGGGCTACCTGGTTATATTCCCTCTCTTGCTCCTTATTTTGTCCACTATCTTTTCTCTGACCAGGTCCCCAATCTTCGGGACCCAGGTAGGTCTTGCCGGACCAGCTTTCACTTCTCCAATGGCAGTCAGTTTTACTTGGACGTTGCTTTGTAATGCCCGGAATTGATTGAGTTCCTGTAAAACAGCCAAACGATCATTTTGCTGCCACAATCGAGGTCGGGTACCCATATTCTTATCCTGAACAGGACATTATATGGGGTACATCTCCCTAGGGATTTTCTTGTCATGGTGTTAAGAGCCCTCTGGACCCCATATAGGTGATTGACCCAACTGCCACCCAAGCCTAATACCCTAGCTGTTAAGGATTGCTTTAAGTCCCGGTTCTTCCTCTCAACAATTGAATTTCCCTCGGGATGATATGGGGAGGAGCACCGCAATGCTACACCCAAACTTCCCATGGCTTCTTTGTAAGCCTGTGAGCTAAATGCAGGGGCACGGTCGGAATGTAATGTGCCAATTGCGTATGCCCCTATGAAGACTCACAAATCCTTTATAACAGTCCGGGTGTCAGCCAAGCGCTGAGGCCAAACCCACAGGAATCTAGAGCATGAATCCACTGCCACCAAGATGTACTTGTAAGCCTGTGAGATTGTAAGGGGCCGCAGTGATTCAAATAGACAAATGCGAGGTGTCTGTCTGATATCAGTAGTGGTGTTTTAGGTGGGCGTGCTACGATGGAACCTTTCATCTGCTGACAGATGTCACACTTGAGGACAAAACTCTTGGTCTGTTTAGCAAGACCTGGCCACCAATAGTGCTGCTTTAGTAGTGAAACAGTCACAGCGATACCTGCATGTGCTGAACCCAGACCCTCGTGTGCTGCTAGAATTAATCCTAATCTGCCATCCATGTTTGGTATTACTCTAGCCCCCACTCCTGGAATTTGAGCACACAGAATATTTTGCGCATCTAACTTGTAGGAGTACTTGAGTGGAAAACATTTTGGAAAGGCTGAGCTGTTGCGCGTAGCGTTTACAGCTATCATTATTTGTCCGTCAGTCCTCGTGCTGGAACGAGTGATTACAGCAATGGCAGCAGTCCATACTGTCGCCTTGCTGCTTCATCAGCCAATGAATTCCCTTCAACGTGCACGCCAACACGTTGTTGACTCATTGTGTGAATTACATGAGACAGTGGTAAGCATTCTTTCAGCTTTGCCACCTGTTCCCAAAGCAGCTTGTGCTTTATTGTGCAACCTTTGGAATCTCTAAACCCATTCTAGGCTCAATAGTGAAGATATTCATTGTATGGCTGGACACAATAAAACAAATCGCACACAATGAGTGTGGGGAATTCCCGATTTGTATTTTTTAGTGCCAGTATCAGGGCTTTCAGTTCTGCCAGCTGTGCCATCTCCTAGAGACTGCGTCTGTGTATTGCTAGGACAGAATTTGCTGTCCTGGATACATCCCTTCACAATCGCACATGCTGCGCTGCATTGCTGTTTACTTCCTATGACAGACTGGGCAGATCCGTCAGTATAAATGATGTATTCATAGTGGTCTAGAGGCATTATTTACATTCGGGAGGGGATATTCTTGTTCGTGTTGCAGGAATGCTTGTGTTTTTAATGTAGAATCAAATTTGTAGTCTACATCTGTTGCAGTGAGAGAATTAGCCCATTGTATCCATTGCGGATGCAGGGCTTTTGCGTTTGGAACGCTTGCTTTTGTAACTGCCTATAAGGTCGGTACTGGAGTCATGAAAATTATGCGTTTCCCCTGTGCTAGTGCTCTTTCTCTCACTACAGCAGTCTGTACTGCTGTCAGTATCTTTTCTGTGGATGCAAAACACATTTCAGCGTTTGTGTTCAAATGAGATTTGTATGCTATCGGTACCGTTTTGCCTTCATTGAAGGTGAGGTAAGTGCACCTTGATTGACTAGCGACTACACTGATCACCAAATTAGTGGTATTTACACGTGTGTAGGTGTTTGGAAGCTATCATGTCAGCTTGTACGGAACTGAGAGTTTTTGTGTGTTCCTGTGTCCAATGTTGGACTGAAAAATCTGGTCTGATTAGGTCGTAGAAAGGTTTAACCCTTTCTGCGTATTCCAAAATGTATGTTCTGCCAAAATTAAGGAATCCTAAAATGGATTGTAAACCTTTCAGAGTCTTTGGAGGTTGGAGCAGCACACATTTTTCTAAAAAATTAGCTCCCAGGATTTACCCATCACTTGATAGCTTATATCCCAAAAATAGGACATTGAGCTGGGCAATTTTTGATTTTTCAGATTAAATTTGTAGCTTACATTGGCGAACCCCAGAATTATGTTGTTCACCCTGTTCAAATGATCCAATAATGCCCGTCAGATAAATATCATCTACGTAGGACAGTGCCTCCTCATCACAATTTTGAAGTCGCTTTTCTCAAGGATTATCCAGACGGCGAGGAAGAGTAGGAGGGCAGCCCGGGGATGCCGCAGTACAGGTAAGTGGTTTTAATTTACTTTTTAAGTAATGTAGTATTAAATTAATTAATTGTTAATATAGGGGGGCTGGAGGCGGGTGGCGTAGCGGAGCAGAGTTCCACGGAGTTTGTTCGCAACTCTGTGGACCTCCGCGTAGCCCCGCTACGCCCACTACGCCCGGGGTTAATTAATTTTTGATTGCTTGTTATCCCATTTCTTTTTAGAAGAAATGGGTGCTTGCTTTGAGTTAGTCTTTTCAGGATTATCGTTACTTGTGGTTTCCCAGGTCTAGCTCCCAAGTTATCTCTACCAAGCGAAGCATATGTTTCTTCGATAATCTTAGGTAGTCCTCGCTCCTGTTGTGCAGGAGTGACTTCCCTCAGGCTTTGGTGTATAGCCACTGCTGCTGCCTCCCCTTTTATGTTACCTAACATAATTGCTGATACCTGGGCAAAATTGCCCATCCATTTGATCCCCAAGTCCAGGGCAGGTTCTGCCCCGCACTCATTCTGTATTTGCTTCAATACATCTGGTATAACTGCTATTGAGGGGGTACCATGAGTTCTGGCAGAAACAGCAGCGAAAACTGTACCGCAAGTGGTACAGCCCTCTATCGGGGGAACCAGACCCATTGGCAAGCAAATTGTTAGTATTCTGTGATTTTCGTACGGGCCAGTATGGGAAAATACTGCTGAGCTGTTTTTTGTGCTATCCAGAACGGCATTTGCTCCAGCTTGGTGGGCATTCTTCCCATAATCGCGTTCAGCGTTTGTAGGCTGATATTTGTCGTAGTCATTTGAGGTTGACCAGCTTGAGTAATCCACGCAGGCTCAATTCGCATTACGAACTGTGTAAGGTTTCTGTATAGTTTTACTACATCTCTATAAAGTGTACGTAATTCTGCTGCTGGTAAAGTATCAATCTCTGGGTGTGGTGTGTAAGCAGCTAGGACCGGCCAGGTCACTCCTTTTCTGCTGAGCGGACCGAGTCTCACATTTTTTGTGGTGTGGGGAAGGGCGCCTTTAAACCAATTAATATGCTCTTGGTACGTTAATGGGACTTTTACGTCACGTTTTACGTCCACGTATGGAAGGTGTGTCATCTTCAATGTAAGTATGAAACAACTGTCTGCGTGCATCTGCAGGTGGGAATTTGACCCTAGAATAGAATACCTCTGTCCTGAATGCCTCGTGTGCCTCAATCACGAAGGTAACACTACCACCCGTGCCAGGAGGCTGTATTGCAATAATTTCATAGTAATTGCATGTCAGCATTTCTGTTAAGAGCAACTTTCTGCTCTTCTTCCCCTGCATTCGCAATGCCGTCTCCATTGACAGACATTGTGGTAGTAAGTAGTAAGGAACTGAGATAAGGTTTTGCACAATGTGGGAAATTTTAATCTTCAAGCTTGTATAACCTAGAGCCACTACATAGAGTTTACCTACTCAGCTGAGGCGGATCTCCCTTCTCACTACAGACATCTCTGGTTAAATGTGAGTAGGGGTCTCTTAGACTGAACTACTCAGATTTGACCGTTAAATAAGAACCAAACCAACATTGGTCGCCATGTCATGCAGTTCCTAAAAGTATATAGGATTTGCACGTTTGTTGGACAACATAAACTTAGGGATTGCTGTCAAGACTGAAGCCCCCTAACCTTACCAAGGAGCAAATAGTTTCTGGCAACCATCGAACATGACAACACTTGACCCTTCAGGGATCGTGGAAACAGTACAGTACTTTTCGCTCAGTCAATCGTGCTCACTTAGTCTCAGAGTGATACACAGAATAAACATTGGGGACGTTTTTCAATAAGCATTTATTGAACCAGTGCCATTCAAGTATAAAACATATGTACTGCAACAATCAGTAGACAGAAGCAAATGTAAGAGATTACAAGCACCAACGGAGTAAATAGAAGGTAGAATTCTACCATGTTGCTAAAACAGCAAATATATGCTGGCATATAAACATAACATTAATCAAGCGTACTCCTACGATGAGGCCCCTACCTAATTGTACCTAAGTGTACCTAGCATGTATGTGGGTGTAAAGCAAGAATCCCCTAGGAAAGAGCCAGCCCCATTACCTGATGGGAGAGAATGAAGGACTCCGCCTTGGTCACGAGTTGGACACCCCGCAAGGGATGTCAGACCGCTGCATGTTGAAGCTTCAACGTGCAGGGACCACAGTGTCTGTGTCAGGGTGGAAGCGCCTCCTCTCACTAACGAGTGAAGGTGCGGTTCTTTTATACCAAAAAGGTAGCCTCAGGGATTTTACCACAATCGATATGTTGGGAGTACGATTATGTAGATGAGCCTAAATCAATATTTGTAACTATGCAAAGTAGCCTGGTTGCCCTAGGATGAAGATAGCAATGACTTTTGCACAGAGTATGTTAATCCTGTTATGTACGTCATGTGCAGGGGGTTTTACTAAGAATCCTCATGCATAATAAATTAGGCTAGTTTAAAGGAAACCAATCGACATTTATTCAGCACATAACTGGGTAAAAAAAAGGTCAGTGCTAGAACTGTTATGCAGAGCAAGGTAGGACAAATGTAGGTAAAAGGTCACTTTGCTACTTAGGCCTTGGTTAGGGAACATAATAACAGCTGCACCACTGTGCTGTGATATATATATTCCTATGTGCAGCATTGGCAGCAGATGTGAAAAGGCATCATCAGTTTTGTGGATGAGATGGTCTTGTACACTTTCCACAGAGGGGCTAAAGGGGCATTAGAATGCTGGTTAGAGCGGTCTAGTTACTCTTCAAGCGGGGTTCAGGATGTGCCATACTTTTTGCAGTACTGGAGAAGTTAGAGTAGTGCTCTGCAGTGATGTGTGTATCGTGGCAGTAAAAATAAGTTTAAGAAAATTCCACCAAAAGTCTTGCCTCATGTTGCACCTTCAGAAGTAGCATTACCGTGACTTCATTTTCATCAAATTAATTTGCAAAAGTACACGCCATAAAATTTGAGCCACTTAATTAGTTTTTATTGTTCTGCGGTGTAAGCACCTGTTCTTTCCTATGAAGTCCCCAGCAAACCCAAGATGTATTCAAATTTCTAAGAGTAGGCCAATACATATTAAACCTTCTTTTCTGTGTGGAATCCCCAGGTGATGGTCCTATGGTGTATGTACAGTGCCTCGACCTCTTCACCAGCAGGGGCAGTGCCCAATAAAGGCACCATTTAAACAGGCATGCCTAGCTGTAGAGCATATGACCCAGCTAATTCTCAGCCATTTTCCTACCAGGAAGTGCCAGATTCAGAAAGCACTACCAGAGCATACAAATGGCAGAAAAGCACTAAACATAATAATGCATGCATGATCCACAAGCAGCCAGTACAACAACACAGGAAAAACCATTTTAGCTTGGAAAAATAAAAAAAATAGATATTATCTTGAGAAGCAAGCAGGTCCCCCTCCTCCCACCGGCTCAGTAAAGAGAGCCTCGTCATCAATTAGACTACAGCACAGGATTAGAGCCCACTCCTTTCCTCCATTGTCCCTCTCTCTATCTCTTTCGATCCATCCATAGATCCATTCTCCCACTCTCCCTCTCTCTCGTTCTCTTGTACCTCACTCTCGCCACTCTATCTTGATGCCCTCGCTTTGCCTGTTTATATTAACCTCAGGTACCTAGAGAATGTGACAGAGGTGCCTGCAGTGGCCCTGGGCCTTAAAGAAATGCTCTTTAATGGCTCTCACCTCCATGGAAATGCCTGATGAAATAAAGGGGCAGTACAATCCTCAACCATCCAGTACATCCATAGGTCCATTTTCTTCTGCCACTGAAACTGTTGCTTGTGTGGCCTGCACTGGGACCTTGGCAGAGAATTTCAGGCAAAAATGCAAAACAGTACAAAGTGCATCCAAATAGTAGGAAAGTAAAACTATAAGTAGTGTAATGCAAAAATGTGTGAGCTAAAAAGGCAGAACTTTCACATTAATACAGGAGAGCACATTATTGCGTCCATATACATTAACAAACTATCATATCTGATTTAGGACATCACATATCAAAAATTATTATTACAATGCACGTGCCACCAACCAAGTTGTCTCTAGGTGCTAAAATAATATCTCAGTGGTACTCATTTCATCACCTTGGGAAAGATAAAAGGCTGAGTTATCCACGCTGAGGCTGAGATTCAAACCTATGACAACCATGTTTCAAGGCAGAAACTCATCAAGTTGCTCATTCTTATTAATTAACAGCCTTCTCCCCTTTATTGGGATGACACTTTTCTGTGAACAATGTGACCTTCCTGAAGGCAATATATATATATATAACTCTGTTACTGTGTGTTATCTGGTTGCTCAACACCATCAAGAAGGACATTATCATCACAGACATTAGGGATCTCTGCAACAGGCAATAATGCTGCAGCATAGCTGTTAACTTGCCAAATCATGAGGGCGGCTTTAAACTAACAACACCAAGTTTCACTTGTTCCTTTATAATAAGGGCCAGATGAAATAAGATTTAGAACAGTTATTTCCAAACCGCGATTGTATCTTAATTGCAATTAGGAAAACGTCATTCATATTGTGTCATAGTCACAGTTCCTCAATTAGCGATTTGTTAGGATTCACCTTAGCCATTTTGTGATTACCAAATAGTTATTATGTAAATAGAGAATTACTATTTAGTAATAGCAAAATATGAAAGTTGCATTAGGAAGCAGCTTGGTGATCTCACAATGAGGAAGTGAGTCCATACATACATGCTCTATTGAATTCACAGATTCACAGAGGAAGGCAGGATGTGTAAGCTCTCTAACTTTCTTATTGTTTGGAGGCATTTTGCATGGTTTTTACTCAGTGTGTTCCTGAGAGGATAATGAGAAGGATGTATGAGGGCGCAAAAGAAAGCTTAAGTTTAGAAAAAAGGAGTTGGAGGTGATCACAGGAGAATGTGGCACATCAGAATAAGCTATGTGGAAAAAACTATTTCCAGGTACCAGATAGCCAAAAAGTCTGGAAGGATGCCCAGGTCAAAATAAGTGCTGTGGGAATGAAAGTGCTGGTGCTATCTGCGGTCATGTGCCAAAGAACTTGCAGAGGCCCGGGGAAGAGGCGGCGGACCCTCAACCCAGCCACCTCCAACACATATTGAAGACTTGACAGAGTATGTTTATCCTGAAAGCATTGTTGGTTTGTCAGACATTGATACCTGTGTCCCATCCACTACATTGAAAGGTAAGATATATTTTTTTTACCAAACAGCCCTGGTTTTTGTGTTAGTCACACATTTTTAATTTGTCATCACATCTAACAAAAAACACAATCCTGAACAATCCATACTATTATCTTACTGATACATTATGGGAGTTGTAGTGCCTTGTGCAAGCATAAAGTTGAGGTTTGTTTTGGTAATTTTGGTTTTCCATAGTTAGTAAACAAAAATTATTGACATAAAATAACTAGAGAAGAAATTTAGTGATAAGGAAACACTTAATTGAATCCAATTTCTTTTTTAAACGTTGGTATGCAGTAAACCCAAATACTTCTCATTCATCTCACAGATATAGCATCAAGAGGAGTTGAAACTGAGTATGAAGAAACTTAGGACACTCCCTCAGATATGGAGGAAGGTAACCAGCACCCACAACACCTGTGCCACTGTTAACACGAATTTAATTATTTACAAAATGCTTTTTTTAAATGCAAATTTGTAGAATTTACGTTTAAATAAAAATTATGTTTAAATCAAAAATTTGTAGTAGGCAACCACAATTTGAACATATAGGCGTGTATCCTAGTAATGAAGTATGAATTCTAGTATTGGCATATGTGAAGATGCCATGTTTGTAATGTGAAGGCCCATTAATACTGAAATGCTTGTTTTTCACTTTGAGCAACAATTGTGCAAGTTGTTGTTCTTCTCTCTGTTGAAGCCGTTGCATTTTTGAATGCTGCTGTTTATTAGTTAATGAATAGATATTTGTTGTATTAGAGGACTGGTAGTGAAGCCCACTTAACAGAACATGTAGACGACAGGAAGGATGATACATGGGAAGACAAATTTTCAAACAAGAAGGGATGTGTCACAACATTCAAGGAAATGTGGTTAAAAGACGATTGTACTCTGTTGAGAAGATGGGGCATAGACCTGCTCCCAGAGGTGTGCTCAAATTTTATTGGTCAACATGAAGACGAAAGAATATTAATGTTGCAACATTTGAAACGTGTGTTTATATTAGTGTGTGTTCCTAGACTAGTTAGGCAGACTTTAGGACTCCTGATTTGCAACAGTTAGTGTATGTCCTTTTACCTGACTCTCTGAGAGGAGACTCTGTGCAATGTTTCTGGACATCTCTTTATGAGAAGTCATAGTTTATTCACTGATCTGCTAATAGTTGAGCTGAGAATATTTTCCAGCTTAATCTACTATAAGCTTTATGCTTATGCTCAATTCTCTCATCAGAACTCTTCATGGGTTTCTGAACTGACACCTTTAACCTCGTTTGCATTTATCCTGACATTAGCTTAGAACAGGGAAGTTTCTTAATGGAAGACACTTATTACACATACTATATTAATGCTTATTTTAATATACTGAATTGATTCATCTTATCACAAAATATTAATTGATTGATAAACTTTACTGATAACGTTTGGAGAATAATACTTTAATAAAACAAATGAACAACAAAAAGATTTAAAATAAAACCCTTTAACTCAACTAAACTCTCATTATTGACTGAACTAAAGTAATGATAATTGATAATGATTTATGTTGAGATTTAACTTTGACGTCTCCGCTGAAAAAAGATCCATCAAGCTGATGTAAAAGCGGTTCTTGGTGACGAGTAAGTGATGGCAGAACCTCGTGCTCCAGTACCACCCAGATGCAGAGCAGCAGTCTCTCCACTGTCTGATTTTCTAGAGGAAATAGAAACCATATATCAGACAATTCTTAAAGTCATTCTGGTGCCTGTCATCTGTCAGTCCTTTCTTCAATGTCAAGGCAATGCAAGAAGAAGGCGAGGTTTACGCATTTGTAGGGCATAAGATGAAGATGACAATGCAGCTCTTTTTTATGGTTTAGAGGCATCTCTGTTATCTGTGCAGCACCTACAATGTAAAAACAATACATTTAAAATTTTAAATGGCCATCCCACTTCATACATGTGAAAACATCCAAAATGGCTGCCAGAGTTTGTAAATAGTGGAATTAAAATGGCCGCTTCACACCATAAACACGCCCAATCCAAAATGGCCGATATTCTTCCATCAATGTACATATAAATGAGTGTGACACACTAAAATGGATTGCAAGGTGAGGTCACACTGCTTGGCTTCAGCAAATGTAATGTTGTGCACAACAAAGATGCAGATGATGGTGTGTATGGCTGCAGGCATGGCTACAGGCCTACCTCCTTTTAACCTTTTGAAACAGGGTGCCGATGCGTGCAAACAAGGTGAATGGCACCCGGAGCTCCACAGCTTCACAGACACCCACTTCCGGAGTCACATGCTCCCCTCACCAGTCATCATAATGCCGAATCAACACAGCGTCCAGGACGCGACCGCAGTCAGAAATGGTGACAGCATTGATCGCTCACACCGCTGGTCGATGAGGGAAACTGGTGGCAATTAAGGGTCTCCATCCATCGCCAATGAATAGAGGCGTGCCATACATTCAAAGGCAAGAAGGAAGTTTATTCTGAAGCTTTGAGTTAGTACGCCACCAGTACATCTCCTCGCCAGCTATATCCGAATGCCTGTCCCCAAACACCCACAGAGAATTCCCAATCCCAAAAATTCCACATTCCACACCAACATAATACACAGTTAAGGTCCATGAATAAAAACTTTGTTCAAATGAAAGATGGCTTAGAAAAGTTAGGTTTGTTCACCGGCTCACATGTAACAGCAACATTGTCAAGGCTCACGGTAAACATGCAGGTGGAGATGGGCCACTGCAGTGGTGATGTAGCACAAGTCACCAGTACATTGGAAAACATCCGAACATCAAACATTTCTGCAACTGGTGAGTTTGGAGGAAGGGAAAGTGAAAAGTTGTCAAGCCTCAGT
Organism: Calotriton arnoldi; assembly: GCA_963921515.1. Taxonomy (NCBI): domain Eukaryota; kingdom Metazoa; phylum Chordata; class Amphibia; order Caudata; family Salamandridae; genus Calotriton; species Calotriton arnoldi. Next base: position 968,896 of record CAWUFW010003736.1, on the reverse strand, counting down.
AGCATTTCAGTCCCAGAAGCAATGAGTCTGTGTCGCACTCACAAGTTAAGTGCAGCTACAGATTTTACACAAACTCAAAATGTTGAGCACACAGAAAGGGTGGGTGGAGTGAGAACCTGAACGAAGCAGTAGCAAAAGAGAAACGTCATTAACAACGTGGGCTAAACCACGTATGCCATATCAGCGTAAGCAAAACAACACTTGACGTAACCACTCTTATGCATTTACCACGCATATGTTATGTTATGTTATGTTAGGAGACTTATAAAGCGCGACTGTTACCCTAAGGTGTCCTGGCGCTAGCTACAATCCTCCAGAAGGCATAAATGAGAGAAACCCAGGTGAGCAAATTAGTCAAAAAGCCAGGTTTTTAAGGCCTTCCTGAATCCAAGTAAGTCAGAGCTATTTCTCAGGTGGAAAGGAAGGTCATTCCAAGCCTTAGCCGCACAAACACTGAAACTTTTACCTCCCCACCTGACTTTTTTTGTAGGTGGTACAGTCACCAATTTCTCTCCTAAAGAGCGCAGTGGTCTATTTGGCACATACCACTGAAATCGCCGTTTCAGATGGTCAGGTCCTGTGCCATGTAAAGCCTTAAAAACCATGCAGAGTGATTTAAACTGCACTCGTTTCTTGACAGGTAGCCAGTGGAGTCTGCGGATTTCACTGGAAACGGATGAGAATTTGGGTTTATCTGAGAGCAGTCTAGCCGCTGCGTTCTGCAAGAGTTGTAGGTTATGCAAAAAACGCTCCTAACGCTGCCTTGACCACGCATATTCCTTTGGAACGATTTCCGTTTAAAAGCGGTAAAGGCGTGTGCATGTTAAAGCAGTCAGTGGTCTAGCATTGGAGCTAGTGGGTGGGGGTGGGAGGTGTTGGAGACTTCCTGCTGATGACAATGGAAGGAACGGTGGCTTGGTGAGTAGTTTGTTTTCAGATTTAGGTTTTAGGGCGGGGGGTCGGGGTATTTTTAAGGGCTAGGGTCTAAGTTTTAAGGGTCAGGATGGGGGGTTTGGGGTAGTTTTTTGGACTGGGGTCAGGGTAGGTTTTGGGACTGGTGGCTGGGTTTTAGGGCTCAGGGTGGGGGGCTGGGGTCGTGGTAGTTATTAGGGCTAAAGTTTGGTTTTAGGGCTCAGGGTGGGGGGGTCGGGTAGTTTTTAGGGCAAGGGCAGGGTGGTTTGCAGGGCTGGGGGCTGACTTTTAGGACTCAGGGCAGGGGGGCTGGGTTGAGTTCTTTACCACGCATATGCTTCAACCAATCATGCCTTTACAACCAAATTTGTTGTTAAGGCATGCGTTGTAAAGGCATGCGTAAAGATGCGGTCATGGTTGAGAGTGAGACCATGTTGTTAAGGCATGCAAAGTAATTCCATGCGATGTTCCATCATACACCCGCAGCAAAATTTCTTTAAAGTACAGTTTATATTATTTACATTTTAAATGTGATACTTTAAAAGAAATTTCTGGTAATTTCAGCATTTCATTCTCTACCTTTTCCAGCCCTTGATCCATCTGGTGGGTAATGTTCTTCTTCATCAGAGTGACATTCAGAGACGAGGACTGGTATTTTCCTTAAAGTGGCAATGTTTTGCAATATAGAACATGTTGCTACTATTTTGCAGCTAGTGTCTATATTGTAGTGCCACCCCGCTATTGTGAAGACATCAAAAGCGAATTTTGAGGAGTCCAAAAGTACACTCAATTACAGTTCTTGTTGATTTATGTGCATCAGTGTAGCTGCCCTCACTTGCTGAAGCAGGGTTCAAATAAGGAAGTAAAATCCACGAGTGCAAAGCATAAGCACTGTGTCCTACAATGTAAAAGTATAAATGAATTAAGTGACAATATGGAGATACGATTCCTCTATATACTTAGGCAAATATGAAAAAAATTGCCAAGTACATATTATTCATCAAATTCTCCTCTAAAAGGCATCCGTAAATCCCACTGTGGCAACATATGTAGGAATCTGGCCTCTATATTATTAATTATATGTGAGGCATTGCAAGCAACTTGAATGTTAAGTGAATTAGTATTTTTATCGTTTCTAAATATAAACTAATTCTGACAGGAAATTGAGCTATCTGATAAAAAATGTATTTTGTTAGCTGCAATTCCTGTGCTGCAGTAGGAAATGTAATGTAGTCATTGATTTTACTTAGCATTGCATCCAGAAATGCCCTGAAAGTGTGTGAGAGCCCACTTTGGGAAACCTCATCTGCTCCAGCTATCACACGTTGATAGCTCCCACAGGTTAAGAGGTGCGGTGAGCATAATACCTGCACATGGGTAAGGATAAAATTGCTCCTGCGACTGTTACTCTCTAGCTGACGTTTAATTTCTGCTATTAAATCTAGTATAAGTGCACTACTTAGTCTGTACTCGTCGAACATTTCCTGCTCTGTCTGGTCAAAAAGAGTGTCTCTAACTCTAAAAATGTGCTCCTGTCTACTCCTCCTTCTCTGCAAACCAGCCAGTATCCTCTTCATCCTTGCCATCACAGCAGCCATTGTGGAAAACACAGATGTTTTGGGGCTGTGTATATAGGTTGCACCTGGTTATCACCTGTTTCAAGTTGGTGGTACATTCAAAATGAATATTTTCTGACTAGTCACAAACAGCCTGATTTAACAGTTCCTACCATTTGCAAATGCAAAATGCTTTTGTACACCTGGCCCTTACTTCTGTAGGCTGACTACATAGGTCTGGCTGGAAATGACCTTCTTGACATAAGGGCTGCCATAGAATGTTTACCAGAGCTGCAGAATAGTCAAACTATGTCAAGCTTTGTGCAGCTTATAGAAGGAGGGTGGGAGCATGAAGGAATGCATCCAGAAACATGTGTCTAGATTTACACAGCACAGGCTGCACCAACAAGGGTGAAAAATTAAAGAATACTATTGAAGTAAGTGTTATCATGCACTCCATTTACCATGATACATTGGGACAAATTGAGTGCTGGGATATGAGGCAGTGCACTTCCAGCCCCTTCTGTTTATGCATTTTATGTTGAGAAGCTATAGTGTTATGAAAGTTTAGTTCACTTGCATATGGCAATATAGCTGCAGTCCAGGCTATGAAACTGCAGCTTAATAAAATTTTAAGCCCATCTGTATATGGTTATAAGTAGTACTGCAGAATTATGAACATAAAGCCTGAACAGGGAAGTAGTGCTGCAAGCTACGGCACACTAAACCTTTTAGCGTCCTATGCCTTGAGCAGTAGTGCTGCAATCCAAAACAGAAAAACTGCAGCACTATGACCTCAAAAGATCTTATGCACAGAGCAGAAGTTCTGCCAACCGAAGTGGAAAGCTGCAGACATGAACAGATATCGCATTATAGACAGGGCAATGGTAGAGATGCGAGAGCCTCTAAAGGCTCAAGCCAGAAGCCTAACTCTGGCTCAGCTTGAGGTCCTCTTGAATACTAAAGCCCAAAACTCGCCAAACTTGCATGTCTGTATACCACCTATGTTCTAGCCTCGTGTGCCAAGAATAAAAACAAAGCAATAACCTTTCATGTAAAACAGGAGAAAGAGATACCCATCTGGTGCCTGAAATGCAGAATCGAAAACCATGGATCATTCCGGCTTGCCCACTTGAACAGAGTATGTGATGCTAGGCACATACTTGCGGCACATACTTGCTTTCAACCTTCCTTCATTTTCTCCATTATCACATGGCATCACCTTGAAATTCATGAGTTCAGGGTGAGCATTGTACAAAAACCTCTCTTGTGTTTGATTCAATATACTATAATGTTGCTTCATGAATAATAAAAATCTAGGCCAAATATAAAGCCCACATGATATTGACCTCTTTGTTCACTAATGGCATTGTCGTCAGGGCAGGGGTGGAGAGGCATTTGTGTTCCTAAGTGCATGTTAAAAAATGGATCACTTTTAATAAATGTTTTTCTGGTGTTCTGAGTTGTAATGCTTCATTATGTTAAAGTAATACATTTTTTCTAGGGGCACAGTTTCTCATGTAAATAAAGAAACCCAATGCAAATAGAATATTCCAGAACTTTCTCATGAACAACCAAAACATTTTTGCAGATTTTAACTCCCACAGTTTTTAGTTGAAACTATACTGCATCAGGGTTCTCTATCCACAGCTCACTGTCTGTCTGTCTGTACTATGACGTTAAACAGCTTTTGATACTGTGATTCAACCCTCTCTATGGAAAGGCTAAAATGCACTTGGTATTCCACTAGGTGTAGTGTTTGATGATAAACAATGAGTTTGGCAGGGTATGCCCAGACGTGGGTCCCTTGCTCACTTTGCCACTGGATTCAAGATAGCCTGGCTGATGACGGCTGTAAGCCAGAAACCAATCCCAGGATGCTTGTTTCCGGTCCAGGGAAGACATGGCTTGGCAGTTCGGGCTGGACTGTTCCCATGAGGCACAGGGTCAGACTGATTTGCATATGGCCATGTCTGAACTGGGGTGGCGGAGTGAGCTAAAGAATGATGATGGATTAAACCCAGATCAGTTGACTGGGGGTGAGTGCTTGCAATGTTCAACACTCCGTCCATCATCCCCTTTGGTTTTGCGATAAACAATGAACACCATAATGTTATCAAACAAGTACCCTGAGAGCTAAGAGTGGCTTACTTTGATTCAGAACAAAATATGGAGACCTCAGTACTGTTGGTGTTCCAAGCTTATGGACAGACGTGTTATGTATGACAGCCTCCCCAAGTCCTTAAGGATTGCAAACTTTTAAGATTGAAGGCAAGGTTTTGGGAATTAAATGTATGACAAGGGTTGTATGACGGAACCAAGCATGCCTTAACAACGTGACCATTACCACGACCGTGTCATTACAGCGCATGCCTCTACCACGCATGCCTTCACCAGGCATGCCTTTACATCAAAAAGTAAGTATTCAGCAGGTAAATATAAAGCCTTTTAAGTTATATATATATATATATATATATATATATATATATATATATATATATATATATATATATATATATATATTGCCACCCAAACGCTCTTTTCCAGACCAAAGACCCAAGAGAGGTGATACGTTCGCCGGCAGAGCACCCGGCTGCAAAATCCACAAAATACGCCGTAAATACGAAATCACGTACTCTCAAGACACGACTGGTTCGTAAGTTTCAGGAAAGTTTATTCCGCTTCTCCGTAACGCATTTCGACTGTAAACAGCCTTGATCCCAATCTAAGTAAGACAGCTTATGTCCAGGCTAGTACCCGGAAAGGAAGGGAATGGACGAGATTGCTGAAGAATGAGAGGCTCCCACAACTTACCGAAAAAATTACTTTTGATATTAATAAACTGGTAGATGAGAACTACTCGAACCTATGCAACCAAATCACCCACACACTAGATCAATTGGTCCCGATGAAAAATATTAAAAATAGAAACAAACTGTCAGCCCCATGGTACAACGAGGAGCTAAGGTTACTTAAGAAAAAATGTAAACAGGCCGAGAGAAAATGGAGGAGGCGATATATAGAGGAAGATAAAGCTGCTCTGAAAACTGTATTGTACAGCTATAAAGGGACAATTGCTAAGGCCAAAGCTAAATATTATGAAGAAACTATCCTGCAGGCATCTAACAAAACCGGAACTCTATTTAGTATAGTAAGAGACATGTCGAACCCGGACTGTGTGAAAACTAAGACTATAGCCTCACAAGAGTTATGTGATGGCCTGTCAGTATTCTTCGAAGATAAAATTAATAAAATTATTAGTGGCCTAAATTCCAATATGGAAACAGAGATAGATAGAGAAAACGATAAGTTGGAACGAGCAATAGAAAATACTCAGAAGGAGGGAATTGATGAAGAGATCAGAGTAACCCTTGAATCCTTCCCAATTCCTACAGAGGAGGAGTTTAATATATTAGCAGGTAATATCTCCTCTGGTTCTCCGTTGGACCCTCTCCCACATAAGCTATGGAAAGCTTTCCGAGTAGAGCTTTTCCCTCAGCTCTATCAAATTTGTTGCCAGTCCCTAATTAGTGGATTAGTCCCAGAATGCTGGAAAAAGGCAGTGGTGACTCCTCTGCTAACAAAAGCTACACTTGACCCCGACTGCCCATCAAATTACAGACCTATATCTATGTTGCCATACCCGGTAAAGATCGTGGAAAGAGTGGTTAGCAAAACTCTCTCGAAATATGTAGAAGAAAACAATCTACTGGATGAAGTACAATTTGGGTTTCGTCCCGGTCATGGCACAGAAACAGCCCTGGTGACAGTTTTGGACGCTCTTAGAATGCGTACCGACACTGGCCAAGCAGCTATATTGGTATTATTGGACATGTCGGCCGCTTTTGATACGGTCAATCGTAGGACCTTGATTAAAAGATTAATGGAGGCTGGAGTTGTGGGAAGGGCTCTGAACTGGTTTCGGTCGTACCTAACAGGGAGACAGCAGGCAGTGGCCATGTCACCTTTTATTTCTCACAGTGGCTATATAAAACATGGGGTCCCGCAGGGTTCAGCCATAAGTCCCATTCTCTTTAATCTTTACCTGCGTCCACTCATGTACACTATTAAATCTTTTGGTATTGAAGTGGTTAACTATGCAGATGATACTCAACTTGTCTTCTCTTTTGAAGGGAATCAAGCAGTATCACTGGATAAATTTCACAGCTGTATGCGTGAAACTGCAGGTTGGCTTAGGGAGAACTCGCTGCAATTCAATGGAGACAAGACTGAGGTTATATACTGTACAGCAAAGAAAATACCCCGTCCATTGCCAGTGGACTTCTGGCCGGTTTCTACGAACAATCCACCGCGGCCAGCCAAGACAGTGCGTAACTTGGGGGTGTTACTGGACAGTAATCTACAGCTAGAATCACAAGTGAATAAAACAGTGAATACATGTATTTCTCTACTCCAAGCTTTACGGAAAATACTCCCTCTTTTATCAATTTCGGCCAGACCCCAGGTGGTAAGGAGTATCATCATGAGTAGATTGGATTATTGTAATGCACTGCTTCTTGGAGCACCGGTGGCTCTAACAAAAAGGCTGCAAAGAATACAAACAATCGCGGCTAAGCTGGCACTAAAAGACAACGCAGATCTTCCGCGTCGTTAGCGCTAAGGGATCTCCATGGGCTGCCTATTCTGCAAAGAATTCAATTTAAAGCACTTTGCATTGTTCATAAGGCGGCACACAAAATGGGGCCTAAACCATTACAGAGAATGTTTACTTGGTACTCCCCAGCTAGAAATCTTCGTTCCTCAGCAGCCCACCTAGTTTGTACCCCACGAGTTAAGAAAACCCGACTAGGAGGTAGATCATTTGGCTATGCAGCCGCAAAGCTATGGAATGAACTACCAAGTGAACTCAGACAGACTGACGACTTACTGCAGTTTAGAAAAAGCTAAAAACCAGGCTCTTCCCAAGAGAATAGCCTTGAGAGACCTGCTCGTGGTGATTCATAATTTTATAGCTGCACAGTGACTTAGGTAATCCCAGCGCCAGGATGCCCGTTGGGTGACAGCTGCGCTATATAAATGCAACTTACATTACATTACATTACATTACATATATATATGATTTATAGTTATTTGCAAAATGCTTACATTTTCTTTGAAAAGGCATGCGTGGTAAAAGCATATGCGCTTAAAAAAAAAATATACATGTATTTGTATGTATTTTTAGATACACATATACATATCAGTATCTATGTGTGCATATTTTTATATATATATATATATTCACTGAAAAACAAAGGTTACAGGGACTTTATAGTTAGGGTCAGATTTTACTCATACAAAACCAGAGGAATTCAGCCGTTATAGTTAGCTGAGTTAACTATAACTCGTGCCCCTGCAATGCACTGCTTATGAACTCACATATTACATCACTCATTATATGGTCAGTGACATCACTGATGACATCTCAAATGACATCACTCATGACATCTCAAATGACATCAACCACAGCATCTCTGATGCACCCACACACACCCCCACTGCCACTCCCACACAACCATTTACAAACCCATTCACAGACCCATACCAGTATCTACACACCCACTGTCTGATTCATAGATCTACACACACATCCATTTGCTCACCCATACTGCCACTCACATACCTGCTTACTCACTAATACAGCCATTGACATATCCACTCATACACCCATACAGGGACTCACACACTGAGTGAGTCACCCATAGAACTACTCACACACCTACACACTCACCCATACAGTCAATCACACAGGTATGTACTCACCCAAACAGTTACATACACACCCACTTACTTACTCATACAAATAGTAACACATACTCACTCACCTATACAGTCACTGACAGAAGCATGCACTCATCTTATAGCCACTCTCATATTCACTAACTCATGCATACAGTACCTCATATACCCCTCGCTTAAACTGAATCACAAGATGACTGCCAACACTTCCTGGTTTGAAGTGTTGGCTGCCAATCACATCTCAGGCACGAGATCGGGAGGGTTCGTGGATCCACCGCGGCCACAGTTTTGGCCTGGTTCTTTGTAAACACTGGTTCAATTTTTTAATCTGAGATACAACTTGTTCATTAAATATATCTATTGCATCGCAGGGCATGATCGGATTGAATGTAGACTTTGACATGAAAGGCGTGCAGGTCCTTGCAAGTGTATTTAACTGAGGCAGCGCAGCAGTAGCAGTACATTGTATAATGCCCTTGCTAGAGGAACTATAGTTATCATTCTCCTCTTGCAGATCTTGTAGTTCTCTTAACAGCGGCATGTCTGAGATCGTTAAGTTAGTTGTGTTGAAAGATGCAACTACCGACTGCAGATTGCTTGTATTGTCGCTGATTTTACGCACAAGATGATTCTTCTTCAGCTTCAATTTGCGTACAAATTTAAAGACATCTATTCTTGACTGGGCATAGTTAAAGCTGCTTTCAGGAGAGTAGGACAAACCTAGTGACAGTAATTGTGTTTCCACTTCATTCAGGTCAATTTGTGCCAAATTAATTATCGTTTTGGCATCACAGGGACTTTGGTTTATTTCTGTCTCCACCGGCCCGTAACTTGCTTCTTGCTTTTTTCGCTGCCGGCATGATTTTCTCCTTTCGCGCTGTTTTTTGTTTCGCCTCTGCCGGCTTTGTTGTTTCTCGGACGCAAGGTTTGTCTTCTGTCCTGGCGTAAAAAATCGAGTTCCTCTGCTAGGGAGAGTTTTGACATTAGTTGACTTGTTACTGATTTGTTTGTTTCTGGTTCTGGCTCGCACTCCAGTGCGGCACTCAAGTCTGAAGCTGATGTGGTAGCTTGTGATTCCCTATTGGTAGGTGGTGCTTGTGATTTGTCGCTTCTCCCACTCGGCTTCAAGGTTTTTAATGAATCGTATTTCTTGGAGAAGGTAAAGATTTGTCCATTTTCATAATCAGCTTTGTCCCGCTGAAATTTGTAAACTTTTCTATCTTTGATTTTGTCCTCTTCTTTGCATAGTCTTGCTGTCATTTTTCCCCGCATTTTGGGTAATGCCTCTATTGTTCCCATTTTTTCAAATTCATCGTTAAGTGCATCTATTTGTTTTTGAAGCTCAATGCGGTCAGATTCCGCATACTTAACCAAAATTTCAATCACTCTTCCGGACGACTCCAGATTCGTTCTTTCAGCATGCTGGGGTTAGGATTCTCGTAACTTGGGGCGATCATAATCCTCAAACCCCTAGGGATCCTGTCCACATCTAGATATCGTTGTAAAGATTTGTACTCCCACCATTTCGATTGTTCTTGTTTCATTAAATTTTTCCATTATTCGTAATATGTCCTTGATATTGCTGGATCCTTCTCGTGCAGCACCACTTGGCGCATACGCATGTGGATCCTGTGTGGGGGAATTGCTAAATATTTTGTTTGCTGCTGCCTCCCGGTCCCGCAGCCTGTCGATGGACATTATGTTGTTTGTATAATTCTTTGAGCGAGTATAGGGGTATACAATTGATTGAAACTCCCCACCCATCGCACACTTCTCAACCAAGCCATACGCTCTTTTCGTACCTCTTTGTTGTCGGCGTCCTCAGGTCCTCCGACTCGAGTTTTGCTAAACCACGCAGGGGAAGAAACCTTGTGCTGTCAGGGCACCACTGTGGTTATTCCTTATGGAAAGCACTTCACTTCCGATTCGCCGCCAGAGCCTTACGTCAGATTTGACTTCTTAGCCGCTTGGCCCTACCATAGAGAGGGGGTCCGTGTGCGGCCGCGGAAGCCGTCTCAGCCTGATATATCAAATTCTCTGCTCCCTGTCGTCTCCATCTACTGGAAAAAGACGGACATGGACCGCAATTCGCAAGTGCATAACTGTTTATTACAGACTGTCCGCCATAATGCGTTTCGGCCTGAACAGGCCTTGATCACATGACAGCACTGCATTGTGGGACAAGAATATTTAAAGTGACTCGTGCTAGATCCATACCATAAACACTGATGACAGACTACTTAAACATACGAACAAATACATTTCTGCTTACATCACAATTGATATTAACCAGTTTAAAATCACGGTAATATACCTCCATGTTATAAAAACCTGTATTATCAAATTGTTCATAATCATGTAAACATTGTTAGCATTTTGTCTAAATCAACGGAAGTCATACTCCCTATGTTGAAATACAAGCATAAATGCTGTTTCGACAACCCTTACGTATGCTATCTTCACTTGTCAGTTAGCAGTCTGGAAAAGTGCAAAATGCCTAAAAGTGCATGAGAATTAAAGTGCAAATGTGAATAAATGTGTTTGATATGTATGTTTTCTCAATTCAAAGTGCACTTAAAATACTTATGTTGGGTGAATAGCAGCAATATAAAGTATATATATATATATATATATATTCACTGAAAAAACCATAGGTTTTAGGGACTGTTATAGTTAGTTGGACATTTCACTCGTACAAAACCCGTGAAATTCCCCCGTTATAGTTAGTTCAGCTAACTATTACTCGCGCCCCCGCAATGCACTGCTGATGACGTCACATATTACATCACTCATGACATGGTCAGTGACATCACTGATGACATCACTCATGACATCTCAAATGACATCACTGATGACATCATCCAGTGACTGTGTGTTTCTGTAAAGTTTAAATATGTTTAATATACATAGGGAAAGGCGGATTGAAGAATGAGTGGGTGTATAAGTGTCTGAATGGATGATTTAGTAGGTGCGTGACTGACTCTATAACTGAGTGATTAAACATATCTTACTGAATGCATGGGTTAGTGACTAAACTGTGTGAATGTCTGTATCCGTCTCTATGTTGGTGTGTAAGCGGCTGCATGGGTTTGTGAATAGCTACATGAGTGTCTATATGGGTTATTTATTGGTTGTCTGAGTATCTGTATGGGTGCTTGAGTGTTTGTGTGGGTGGGGTGTGTGTGACTCTGTACATAGATGTGTGAGTGGGTGAATCACTGGGTGCATGATTTCAAGAGTGCATCTGTGATGGACTGCTTGGGTGGGTGAGTGTGTGTATGGGTGTGTTAGTGAGTGAATGTATATCTCAGTGGTACATGTGTGAGTAACTACATATGTGAAAGGCAGTATATATGTGTGTTGGAGTATATAAATGGGTATAAGTGAGAGTGTGTGATTGTGAGAGTGGCTGTGTGGATGAGTGTGTGCTTGTATCAGTGATTGTATAACAGCGTTAGAATGTGCTAGTATTTGTTGGAGTAAGTGAGCTGGTGTGTGTATAACTGTATAGGTGAGTAAATGGCAGTGTGATTAATTATTTGCATGACTGACTAGGTGTGTGAGTACCTCAATGGATGAGTGGCGGTGTGTGAGTGTCTATGTAGGTGTATGAGTGCATATGATAGTCCTGTACTGAGTGACCGTAAGTATGAGTGACTGTACTGTCATTCCAAAGAAAGGAGACCACACTTCTGTAAGCAAGGAAACAAAAGATTTATTTAGTACAACAAAAGATAATCTCTAGAGATGGAAGAGTGTCCGAGACCCACGGATTGCGTAGGTGTCAGGAGACTGTTCAAAATGTCCTTGGCATGCAGCATTTTTATAGGATGTAGACACTCCCCTCGGGTGTAGGAGGATGACAGAAAGTCAGTTGGTATGCAGGAATTCAGGTGTGTGGAGCAGATTTTCAGGTGTTGGGCCAAAGGAAACTCCGAGGAATGCAGGAGTTCAGGAGTGCGCTGGACATATTCCTGTTTGGGGGCAGCTTTCATGCCTTGCAGCTGAGGAGGGTTTCGTGACCTGGCCAGGTGTTAGGCCGTTGGCAGGGACAGACCTGTTCTGTTGCCTATACAAGTTCCAGAGATAAATGCGTGGGTGCAGTAGAAACCGGCCCAGGGCACCAACACAGGGTCACGTAGGAGACAATCTTGTGAAAGGTCAAGAAAGCGTTTTGTGAGCAAGATGTAGGTCATACACGGCAACATTTAGAAATACAGTTATTACAGTCCCTCCTCTTGCCGTGTGCAACGTCATTAGTAAATGTCAATTTTACAGAGGTCTTCAAATGTCTGATGATATAGTATTTTGCTGTTTTCAGTCTGACTGGTCATAGGTGTGGATCTGCAGGTAGATGCACACAGAGAACAGAGTGCTGGGCCACAATGGACGCACAGGCAACAGAAGAAGATGGTACCCAAGGGGATCGTGAGGAGAGCCAGTATCTTCCATCCCCAGGTGATCAGAATGTTCCATGAGCCAGTTGTCCAGGTCCAAGGGGTCCCATTGTCTGGTTGTATTTCGGTGGCAATCCGGTGTAGTTTGGAGATTGCTTCATAGACGGAGGGCGATGAATCAGGAATATACACACAGCAGCTAGCCCCGATGATGCGACAGGCCCCTCCTCGATCTGCCAGGATGACGTCGAGCACCATGCGATTCTGAAGAGAAACCATCCGTGTAGCATTGATTTCGGCCGTGTGCTGGGTCAGTATTCCTGCAGTGATGTTGGCAGTAGCTTCCAGGACTCTGGTGAGTCGCCTGGTGTTGAGACTGTTGGACATGGGACCCCAAAAGGTAGAAGGCCCTTCAGGGCATCGCCGAGTTGCTGGTTGCTGGTGTCGGTCTGGTCTATATCTGGTACCCGTCTCCTCTGTCTGTGGTACAAGTTGTTCCTGTTAAATGTGGGTGGCAGCAGGAATGCAATATAGCATGTGCCACTCCAGTCAGAAGGCAGCCAGGTGTAAGCTTTGTTTCCACATACAAAGTGCAGTCCTGATGGAAGGCTGAGGTATGGGGTGAAGTTGTTGTAGGTTATGGTAGTATTGCACAGACTGGCTCCTATAGGTATTGTTCCTTGACCTTGCAGACACAATGTACCAGGACGTGATGTAACTGAAATGGCAACTTCTTTCTCTTGAGTAGGAAAGAAAGTGTAACCCCAGGTGTCCTGCATAGGGGTGGACATAATAGCGTGCATTTGTGGCGGGTCAGAGGCATTGCAGAGAGTATTGTTTTTTTATGAAGAGTCCAAAGAAAGGGTTGGAATGTTGTAAGGTTGCCTTTGTCATAACATGATGGAAAAACGTTCGTCAAATTGTACATCAGAGCACAAGTGTAGGCCGGAGTGGCGGGAAACACCAAGAATGAGATAGTGTGCTGAACTGCATGAGGTAGGAGTCCACAAACATAACAGTCTGTCGCATTGGAAACCTGATTAAACTGGTGTAACATTTGAATAAAAGTATTATTATGAAACTCCAAGTGTCTGTTGAGATGTGTGTCTGGCCAAGGTACATGAGGATGTTCAGGTGGCGTTGGTGGAACTGTTGCTTGGGGTAATACAGTATGTTTGGCGGGGACTATTTCTTCGAGGATCCAGAACACTACGCTGAACAGGACAAAAATGGCAGTCAGGATAAACAGTACTATTGTCCGGGTACTACAAGTCCTCATTTTAGCTTTCTTCAGCCTTGGAGCTAGACTTGTTCTTTAGCTTAGCCTTGGACCGGAGGTAGTATCCGTCTGTTCCTTCGTCACAAAGTTCCAACTCAGTGTCCGACTCAAGGCGTGGTGATGCTGATTTTTCGTGCCTTAAGACTTCTTTCTGGGTTTGTAGTTGTTCTTTGGTGACGGGGTCCACTTTCCTGCAGTGGGACGCATGTACCCACGACTTTCTTCCCTCCACTCTGACGGCTGTCCTTGTGGCCAGGAGTACCTGCAGAGGCCCCTTCCAGCGTGGTTGTAGGGATTGGGTGCGGGCGAAGTTTTTCACCAGGACAAATTCGCCAGGGAGGATGTGATGGCCTGGACCCTGGGATCTGTCCTCAGTAGTGGCCCGCACCTGTTCATGGATTAAAGACAGGGTCTCAGTAAGTTCATACAAATAATCAGTCAATATTTCCTGTGGTAGGTGTGAAATGGACTTTGGAGAGGGTGCATTCCAGATATTCATGGGCCTGCCAAAAACGACCTCGTATGGGGTAAGATGGGATTTGGAATGTGGGACTGATCTAATAGATAGTAGTGCCAATGGAAGAGCATTGACCCAATTCAGTCCTGTTTCTGTTGTTATTTTAGCCAGCTTTTCTTTAAGGATCCCATTGTACCTCTCCACCAGCCCTGCTGCCTGTGGGTGGAATGCTGCATGAAATTTTTGTTTGACCCCAAGCCCTCCCAGGATGTTCTTGACTGTCTGTCCAATGAAATGGGACCCCCTGTCACTTTGCATTAATCTACAAAGGCCATATCTAGGGAAAAATTCTTTCAATAAGACTTTAGCTGTAGTGATGGCAGTGTTATCCTTTGTGGGGTATGCCTCAACCCATTTGCTAAAGGCACAGACTACCACCAATGCATATTTGTAGTGATTGACTCTGTTTAACTGTATATAGTCTATCTGAAGTACTTCAAATGGTGCAGTAGGAAGGGCGAATCCTGCCATTGGGACTTTAGTTCCCTGACCTATGTTGTGTCTGAGACATGTGAGGCACTGTTTGACAAACCGCTCTGCTGCTGGGCGGAGTCGGTGGTAATCCCATACTTCCTTGAGCATGGTACACATGGCCTGGGAACCAATATGTGCAGGTAAGTGAGTCATAGTGAGCAAGGGGATTACGTAAGCCTGTGGTAATTTCCATTTTAGCATATCTTGGGACCTCCAGCACCCCTCTTCATCCATTGTTTCCTCTGTTTCCCACTGGGCCTTTTCTTCAGGAGTGGCTGAACGCTGTATGTCAATTATCTGCTGTCTAGCGTCATGCCATTTCTCAGCTTGTGACTTTAGGACGTATACTCTAGCTGGTACTTCCCCCAATGCTGTTTGTCTTGCTATCTTATCTGCTAAGGCATTCCCTTGCCCTACTTCATCTGTCACCCTTTTGTGAGCTGCACATTTGATTACTGCCAGTTTGATTGGTAAAGTGAGTGCTTCCAAAAGGGCATTGATAAGGTCGCCATGCTGAATAGGGGTGCCATGTGAAGTAAGGAAACCTCGTTCTTTCCATAGTAGTGCAAAATTATGTACCACGCCAAAGGCATATTGACTGTCGGTATATATATTGACTGACATATTGGTACTAAGGATGCATGCTCGTGTAAGGGCTGTTATTTCTGCTGCCTGGGCTGATTTCTGGAGAATTCTAGCTGTTTCTATCACTGTAAGGGCTGTAGTGACTGCATAGGCAGCGGAAGTAGTACCGTCCGGTATTTTTAGACATGACCCATCCACCCATAAGTGGCCTTCTGCCTCTGGAAAAGCTGTATCTTTCAGATCCACCCGACTTTTGTTTCAGCTTCAGTATGGAATACACAGTCATGGTGGGCTGGTTGTGTGAGGGGATCAGTAGTTGGTAAGGGTAAGAGTGTGGCTGGGTTGAGGGTGGTACAACGTTGTATTGTGATATGCGGGTTAAGAAGGGTGAGTTCATATCCATGTAGTCGGGCACTGGTGAGATGTTGTGTCTTGGTTTTGTTGAGCAATATGTCCACTGAGTGTGGGACAAAAACCGTCAGGGGGATCCCAAAACAATGCCCTCCGTCTGTCGCACCGCCACTGCAGTGGCCGCTACAGCGCGTAGACAGGTGGGCAAAGCAGAAGCAACAGGGTCCAGGACTGCAGAAAAGTACGCACATGGTCGCTTGTGTGTGCCATGTGTCTGACAGAGGAGCGAGAGGCTGCATCCAGATCGCTCGTGTACAAAAAGAAAAAATTGTTTGTGATAGTCAGGAGTACCTAGTACGGGAGCAGAGCACAGGGCCTGGCGTAGTGTCGTGAATGCTTCTGTGTGTTGGGTGGTCCAGGGACGGGGTCAGATACATCTCTGGTGACTAGAGAAAGAAATGGTTTAATGATGAGGGAGAAATTAGGGACCCATTGTCTACAAAAGGAAGTCAGTCCTATGAGTGCTCTGACATCTCGTTGGGTGACAGGAGTTGGAAAATTCAGAATAGTTTGAATCCTATCTGGTGTAAGAGTGCGTCCCTCCTCAGACAACAAGTGACCCAAGTATGTCACTTGTTGTTTACAATACTGTAGTTTGTCTTTAGAGACCTTGTGTCCCTTAGTAGCAAGAAACTGGAGTGTGATCATGGATGCTTTGCGGGCAAGTTGTGTTGTGTCTGCTGCTAAAAGAATGTCGTCAACGTATTGAATTAATACTACTCCTTGTGGAAGCTGGATCTGATCCAGTTGTGTTTTTAAAGCCTGGCCATAGATGCTGGGACTTTCAGTGTAGCCTTGAGGTGCTCTACAGAATCTATATGAGACATTCAATAATGTAAATCCAAAGAGAAAACGGGAATCCTTGTGTATAGGAATAGAGAAATATGCATTTTTAAGGTCTATAACTGTGAATACTCTAGCTGTTGGTGGGATCATGGTGAGAATGGTGGTAATGTCAGAAACTACAGGAAATTGAGGCTGCACTATTTTGTTAATAGCTCGCAGATCGATCACAAATCTATATATCTTTTGTCCTGTAGGGGAACGTTTAAGAACTGGGAGAATAGGACTGTTACAGATATTTCCTGATACCTGTTCCACTACACCAGCGAGTATGAGGTCCTGAACAATGGTTTGAAGGGCGACCTCTCCCTCTTTAGATATTTTATACTGTGGGATCCTTGGCAGAGTTGCTCCTGGTTTTACGGTGATATGCACTGGAGGCATTTGGATGGATCCAACATCCGTGTCTGAGGTCGCCCATAGACAGGGAAATAGTCGCCAAATCATCTTGTATGTGTGATAACTGTAAAAGCTGGGTAGGAGCAGAAGGAGCATTGTTATCGTACAGTATTAACCGAACGTTATTCGGTGAACACCGAATGGTAGCTCTATAGTGTTTTAACAGATCTAGGCCTAGTAAGTTCTCTGCGCATTGGGAAGACAGTAAAAGGTAGCTGAAATTTGTTCACCTTGCATTGAGAATGGTGTTGGGTAGGACAAGGAATTGACAGAGGGCTGACCATCGAATCCAGTCGATGTAATGAGTTTGCCGGATGGAGGAGCCCTCGGAATCAGTGGTGTGGTTAGAGTGCTACGGGATGCTCCTGTGTCTATTAGAAAAGGTCCCGCTGACCCTGCAACTGATGCTGTAACATATGGTCCCTGTTGATCTACAGGTACTTCCACTGGTTCCTTCCCCCATCCTAGACTGTCCTATGCTGCCCAATACAGGGATGACATTTCAGGATCATCCACGGTATAGTCCTGAAGGGTAGCTTGAAGTTCCTGCTGTCTTGGGCCTCTATCAAATCTATTCTCCCTGTAAAGTGGTGTAGCTCGTGTCTGGGTATTATGTGTTCTGGGTTGAGTTTTCCCCGAAGCGATGTTGGCTGCTAGAATCCTACAATCACCTTTCCAGTGTCCTGGTTTTTTACAATAAGCGCAGATGTCAGTAGGTTGGGGGCCTAGTCTGGGTAGTTGGCGTGGGGTATCTGAGATATATGGTCTGGGTTCGGGGTATGAGACCGTTGGTCTGGGCATATGGCTGTTTGTGCGACGCGTATCTATTTGACTAAGCAACACTTGTTCTTTTAATTTCTTCTTTTTGTTCTCTTTCTCATCCTCCGCTGTTTTATTCTGTGTCTCGTAATATTGAGCCATAGTCAGAATAGTGGCCGGAGTGGCCGCTGGCCAACTACTTTCACTAGATGTTAGTCTGTTCCCTACTGAAGGTAACAGACCCTTTACAAAAGTTTGAATTAAGAGATGTCTGCCAGTTTCAGTGGTCACATCCTGACCACTGAAGTCAGCGTATGCTTTTCCCAGCCTTGTGAAATAGTCAGAGACTGACTCATCCTGGTTCTGTTTACAGGCAGCAAGTAATGTCCAGTCTATTTTCCTCTCAGGTGCCATTGTTTTCAATTTTGTCAACAATCTTTGGGGCAATTTTAAAATATGGTCGTGTGGCTTTTCGCCTGGTTTCCTATTTGTATCTTTGAGTGCTAATTCTTCCCATGTATCCCCAAGGGCTGCCTGGTCATCTGTAAACCGTAGGGGTTTCCACAGTTTGGCTGGAAGTATAAGTCCAAAAAACTGTATTATGTCTGTTAGAGTCAGTGTATATGAACTCAGAACCTGTTGGACGCTTTCATAGAATCCTGTGGGATTCTTTCGGATATCAGGGATGTCCTTCCGCAGTTGCAACATTTCTGCTTTGGTCCAGGGGTGTATACAAAATTAAACAGCCATCTAGAACACGCATTGGGATCATTAGGGTTAGTAACATTAGACCCATCGCCCGAGGTGGGACAAAAGCGGGTGCTGCTTCTTTAACAGGCATTTGCTGTATCCTTTCAATAGGTTCTACCTCATTGGAAAGACTTTCTTTATGTAAAGCTGTTTTAATCATTGTCAATAAAGTATCTCTTTCATCTTTTGTTGACCCACCACTTTCTACCAAACGATAGAGTTTGTGAAATGCTGTAGGTGTATCTACATATGTATCATCATTTTTAGCCATTAGGTGATAAGCCATCCTCTCTAGTAGATAGTTCTTTCCTGCTACTTGGATCTGCTCATTGGTTGCACTGTGTATATCTGCTGGGGTGGCACCTTTGTATATTAGCTGCTGGGCTCTGAGATTTATTCTTTTCCTGTCGTGGCTTCTTAATCGTGGGGGATGGTTTTGTCTATATTCACTAGTATCTGATTCATGACCTAGTACCAGGGATTCTGACTCGGAGTCTGAATCTGCAGCAGACGGGGCTCGCTTCTTTGTTTTTTTATTTTTAATCTCACCACTGGTTCGTTAGCGGTAAGAGGCACGGAATCTGATTCGCTAACCGGGGGAATCGGGGCAGTTGCTTCAGATGGCTGAACAGGTTGATGTTGCGGGTTTGGGAGTACATTAGGAATGACAGGTGGAGGCTGTGGCGGTTGCATTAACAATTGTGGTTGGTAAGCAGGAGGTCTTGAATACAATAGTGTATCCTCTTCATCTTGTTTAGTTGGTAGTACCGGATATTGACCTGTTACATTTAACCTAAATTCTCTGTCATGTCTCTCTTTATTCCGCTCTATTTCCTTCCCTTTAAGGGCTGCTATGTCTGATTGGGGTGTTCTCTTTTTCTGGTTATTTTCTTTAGCCTGGGCCTTCCTAATTCTCTCATGTATTTCTTTCTTCCAAAGGCTGAAAGAATCAAACATACTTGCTCTAACCTTCCGCCGGTGAAGTTGTTCTTCTAGGTACGTTATCTGCGGAATTTCAAATGACCCAAACTTTGGCCATTGTAATTCTATATTTGATTTTGTGTATTTCCGCCACGATTTTGTGTGAATAATGCCGGAATTACCATACTTTATGTACATTTCCTTATTAGGGGTCCCTTCCGGAGGAGCTCAGTTGACTGTCTTCGAGAGTATCTTGGCCATAAAAACAGCAACATAATTTCCTTAATCTGTTAGAGACAGGCATGTCTAAGATATGGGTATCAACAAGGATATTCTCTTATGACTGCAGTTTTGTTCAAAATTGAGAACACATTACCTGCTCTTCGGTGTTTGCAAAGACCGAATAATTAATCCAAAACCAGAATAGTCAAAGGCATGCTCAATATGACGTTCAGAATAGAAAAAACATGTCGCTCAAGACGACCTTACCAGAATACTGATGTGTCCTGTTTCCAGCGGGGTCTCTTCTTTTCGAAAACAAATCAGGTGGACCAAAGAAGGGATCCCCAGTCAGGACCGGGGCTACTGTTGTAGAGGACACCGTTGAGGAAGGAGATACTGGCGACGTTGGCTACGGGGACTTGAATCTGCTTTTCCGTAGGTGCGCTCCTAAGTTACCGATATTTCCCTCCTCTCCGGGTCGTCAAGCCTGGGCCACCGAGTCTCTGACGGGTTCCACGTTGGTGCGCCAAATGTCATTCCAAAGAAAGGGAGACCACACTTCTGGAAGCAAGGAAACAAAAGATTTATTTAGTACAACAAAAGATAATCTCTAGAGATGGAAGAGTGTCCGAGACCCACGGATTGCGTAGGTGTCAGGAGACTGTTCAAAATGTCCTTGGCATGCAGCATTTTTTATAGGATGTAGACACTCCCCTCGGGTGTAGGAGGATGACAGAAAGTCAGTTGGTATGCAGGAATTCAGGTGTGTGGAGCAGATTTTCAGGTGTTGGGCCAAAGGAAACTCCGAGGAATGCAGGAGTTCAGGAGTGTGCTGGACATATTCCTGTTTGGGGGCAGCTTTCATGCCTTGCAGCTGAGGAGGGTTTCGTGACCTGGCCAGGTGTTAGGCCGTTGGCAGGGACAGACCTGTTCTGTTGCCTATACAAGTTCCAGAGATAAATGCGTGGGTGCAGTAGAAACCGGCCCAGGGCACCAACACAGGGTCACGTAGGAGACAATCTTGTGAAAGGTCAAGAAAGCGTTTTGTGAGCAAGATGTAGGTCATACACGGCAACATTTAGAAATACAGTTATTACAGTACTGGTGAGTGAGTGGATGTGTGTGTAGACCTAAGAATCAAGTGAAACCAGTCAATGTTAGCCTATGGAAGGAAATTCAAGTTACTGGTAAGTACGGTTAGAATTACTTTTCAGGATCAGTACTGGGCTCAAAGATGCAGCACTGAGGTCTCTCCTGATAACAGGTGAGTAAATCGGAATTCGTAGTTCGGCTGATTTTAGAGGAATATTATAAAGTTCCAAAACTCCAAACTTAGAAGAATTTCCAAGTGAAACCAGTCAATGTTAGCCTATGGAAGGAAATTCAAGTTACTGGTAAGTACGGTTAAAATTACTTTTCAGGATCAGTACTGGGCTCAAAGATGCAGCTTTGAGGTCTCTCCTGATAACAGGTGAGTAAATCGGAATTCGTAGTTCTGCTGATTTTAGAGGAATATTTGTATGTTTCAAAAATCGACACAAACTTTTTCAGCAAAAAGCAGGCAATGATATCCTATGGAAGGAAATTCAAGTTACTGGTAAGTACGGTTAAAATTACTTTTCAGGATCAGTACTGGGCTCAAAGATGCAGCACTGAGGTCTCTCCTGATAACAGGTGAGTAAATCGGAATTCATAGTTCGGCTGATTTTAGAGGAATATTATAAAGTTCCAAAACTCCACACTTAGAACAATTTCCAAGTGAAACCAGTCAATGTTAGCCTATGGAAGGAAATTCAAGTTACTGGTAAGTACGGTTAGAATTATTTTTCAGGATCTGTACTGGGCTCAAAGATGCAGCACTGAGGTCTCTCCTGATAACAGGTGAGTAAATTGGAATTCGTAGTTCAGCTGATTTTAGAGGAATATTATAAAGTTCCAAAACTCCACACTTAGAACAATTTCCAAGTGAAACCAGTCAATGTTAGCCTATGGAAGGAAATTCAAATTACTGGTAAGTACGGTTAGAATTACTTTTCAGGATCAGTACTGGGCTCAAAGATGCAGCACTGAGGTCTCTCCTGATAACAGGTGAGTAAATCGGAATTCGTAGTTCTGCTGATTTTAGAGGAATATTTGTATGTTTCAAAAATCGACACTTAGAAACCTTTTCAGCAAAAAGCAGGCAATGATATCCTATGGAAGGAAATTCAAGTTACTGGTAAGTACGGTTAAAATTACTTTTCAGGATCAGTACTGGGCTCAAAGATGCAGCACTGAGGTCTCTCCTGATAACAGGTGAGTAAATCGGAATTCGTAGTTCGGCTGATTTTAGAGGAATATTATAAAGTTCCAAAACTCCACACTTAGAAGAATTTCCAAGTGAAACCAGTCAATGTTAGCCTATGGAAGGAAATTCAAGTTACTGGTAAGTACGGTTAAAATTACTTTTCAGGATCAGTACTGGGATCAAAGATGCAGCTTTGAGGTCTCTCCTGATAACAGGTGAGTACATCGGAATTCGTAGTTCTGCTGATTTTAGAGGAATATTTGTATGTTTCAAAAATCGGCAAACTTTTTCAGCAAAAAGCAGGCAATGATATCCTATGGAAGGAAATTCAAGTTACTGGTAAGTACGGTTAAAATTACTTTTCAGGATCAGTACTGGGCTGAAAGATGCAGCACTGAGGTCTCTCCTGATAACAGGTGAGTAAATCGGAATTCGTAGTTCGGCTGATTTAAGAGGAATATTCTAAAGTTCCAAAACTCCACACTTAGAAGAATTTCCAAGTGAAACCAGTCAATGTTAGCCTATGGAAGGAAATTCAAGTTACTGGTAAGTACGGTTAGAATTACTTTTCAGGATCAGTACTGGGCTCAAAGATGCAGCACTGTGGTCTCTCCTGATAACAGGTGAGTAAATCGGAATTCGTAGTTCGGCTGATTTTAGAGGAATATTTGCACAATGGTGAAGGAAGGGGGTGGGGCCTGAGGTGACATGTCTGCAAACACGCCCTGTGGCGCGTTTTAAGTTGGAGAATTAATTCCTCCTCAATCCCGAGGGTCCCTAGGGGCCAACTAGCCCACCAGATACCTCCAGTATGCGCCAGAGAGCTGCGTTGCAGAGAGGTGTTCAGAGGCCACGCCCCTTTTACAACACTCTGCAACGCAGCTCCGTGGCGCTTACTGGAGGTACCTGGTGGGCTAGTTGGCCCCAGGACCCTCAGGATTGAAGAGGAATTAATTCCTGAACTTAAAACAGCCCACGGGGCCTGTTTGCACACATGTCACCTGGTGCCCGCCCCTCCCTTCACCACTGTGCAAACGCGCCCGTGGCACGTTTTAAGTTGGGGGATTAAGTTCCCTTGAATACTGAGGGTCCCTGGAGTCCAACTAGCCCACCATGTACCTCCAAAAAGCGCCACAGAGCTGCGTTGCAGAGAGGTGTAAAAGGGGCGTGGCCTCTGTACACCTCTCTGCAACGCAGCTCCCTGGCGCATACTGGAGGTTCCTGGTGGGCTAGTTGGCCCACAGGGACCCCCAGTAGTCAAGGGGATTACTTCCCTTCTTAAAACGCGCCAGGAGCGCGTTTGCAGACTGCTGCAGGGAGGGGCGGGGCCTCCGGCACAATGCCACTCTTTTTTTTTTGTATGGGAGGGGGGCTGCGTGGCCACCCTTCCCTCGTCCACTTTTGTCCCCGGGGACCCCATCCCCCGGGGCCTGAGGCTGTTCTTTTTTAAACGGGAAGGGGGCCGCGTGGCCCCGTTCCCTGGGCCTGTATTTGCCCCAGGGACCCCATCCCCCGGGGCATGCCCTCTTTTTTTTTTATAAATAAATATTTGGAGGGGGGCTGCGTGGCCCCCCTCCTCATGCCATTTAAGGCCCCGGGGACCCCATCCCCCGGGGCCGGCCTTTGCCTTTTTTTTTAATTCCTTTTTTGGGGAGTGGGGCTGCGTGGCCCCCCTCCCGGGCCACTAATGGCCCCGGGGACCCCATCCCCCGGGGCCTGGCCACTGGTTGGGGACCGTGGGGGGGTCCCCAATCCCCGCACGGTCCCGCCGGCTCCCCGCCTCCTGCGGGAGCCGGCATTGCTTTTCCATAAGGGGAGCTGCTGACATGCAGCTCCCCTTATGGAAAAGCAATCTGCTTTGCTTCATTGAAGCGAGAGCAGGTTTCCCTGCTCTCGCTTCAATGAAGCAAAGCAAGTTTGCAATGACAGGGCGGGGCCGCGAGGCTCCGTCCTGCCATTGCAAACAGCAGTGTCCCGGGGTAGGCACCCCGGGACACTGCAGGAGCCGGCCCTGGGGGTGTCAGTCCCCAGGGCCACCACAAGCTCCAGGAGGGGGCCGCGCGGCCCCCTCCCTTCAATCGCACAGCCCCGGGAGGTGGTGGTCCCGGGGCTTCGAGGTCCAAAATGGACCCCCACATTTGTTTTCTAAGTGCCCCGGGAGGTGGTGGTCCCGGGGCGTGTGGGGCTGGAGCCCCCACACAGTTGATTAATAAAAAAAAAGAAGCCCCAGGGAGGTGGCGGTCCCCGGGGCTGCGGGAGGGCGGAGAGCCCTCTCGCACCATTTTTCAATTAAAGCCCCGGGGGTGGCGGTCCCTGGGGTTTGGGGGGCCTTAGAGGCCCCCCACATAAAATATAAACCCACCCCCCGCATGCCCCCAGGACTTGGGCCACCCGGGGGAAAAATAGCATCGAAGCGCGGGAGACCTCGCTTCGATTTTTATTTTTTATCGGCGGGATCCGCCGATTTAAAAAAAAAAAAAAGCTTTTTTCTGCCCAGGGGGTCCTTGTGGGACCCCCTGAGCAGACCTAGGGGGTCAGGGTGTTTATACCCTGCCCCCTTGTTGCGTTTGGTGATGTGTTTCTGTGCCTCTAATCACGGCGGGATCCACGCATCCCGCCGATTTTAAAAAAAAAATGCTTTTTTCTGCCCAGGGGGTCCTTGTGGGACCCCCTGAGCAGACCTAGGGGGTCAGGGTGTTTCAACCCTGCCCCCTTTGCGCTTTGCGCACTTGTTTCTGTCCCTCGGTTCTACCGAGGGACAAAATGGCTGCCAACACTTCCTGATTTGGAGTGTTGACAGCCACTTGACAACCAATTAGCATGCAGCTCGTGATCGGGAGGATACGCGGACCCTACTCGGCCATAGATATATATGTGACTTTACTTTTGATTTTCTCAGGAACTACTGAACGGATTTACACCATTTAAGCAAAAGGCACGACACTGAACCAAGGGCTACCTCTTTGCCAAATTTGGTGTAATTCCGTTCAGCAGTTCGGGCTGTAGCTGCGACTAAAGGTTCCTATGGAAAATTGCATGGGGAAAACGCGTTTTGGGACCCCCCTTTTTTCTCAGCCCCCGCTTGATGAATCACCCCGAGACTTTCAGGATAGGAGCAGACCGGAGCGCCCCAACAAGTTGGAAAATTTCACGAAGATTTGTCAACCGGCGTCAAAGTTATTTCAAATAGAATGTTGCGGATTTCCTATGGAAAATAGGTCCTAACTATAACTATCTACTGGCGACCGCCAGTAGATAATATATATATATATATGTACAAGCATTGCCTGCATATATACAGGATACAAGAGACTTCCTGAATAAGATTGATACAATGGGCTGGAAAGAAACATACCTTTTAATTACTTTGGACGTTGTTAGTCTTTATACTAGCATAGCTCACGAAGATGGCCTGCGAGCGATACGTCACTTTTTAAATACAAGACCTATCAATTTATATCAACACACAAACATGCTAGCTGAGATGTGTAGATTGTGCCTGACAAATAGTCACTTCATATTTGGAGGAGATACATACAGGCAGTTACAAGGTCCGGCGATGGGCACCTGCTTCGCCCCCAGCTATGCTAATTTGCATATGGGCTGGTGGGAGGAGCAGGTGCTCAAAACCAAATACAGCAAGATATGGGACGACCACATAGTTATGTGGATTCGTTTCATAGATGACCTTTTCATTCTATGGGATGGATCAAAAGAATTGGCAGAAGGGTTCATACAGGATATTAACGACAATGATCTAAATTTGAAATTCACTGAACACATTAGCGAGTCTAGTGTTACATATTTAGATCTTGAAGTATATGTGAAACAAGGAATGATTCATACTCGCACATATAGGAAACCCACTGCTGGGAACACAATCCTGCATGCTCAAAGTTTTCACCCACCATGTTTGAAATTGAGTATCCCATACGCGGAGCATTTGAGAATGAAGCGAAATTGTAGTGAAGGTACTGCTTTACATGAAGCACAAGATGCCTTAACTGAAAGGTTTTTGCAAAGAGGGTATAAACACAATATATTGAAGCAGGCTAAAAATAAAGTTGATAAGACAGAAAGGGATATACTACTGAAATCTGACATTCACTAAGACACGCTTGAGCACTCACTTATACAGTCAGTCACGCACCCACTAAATCATCCATTCAGACACTCATACACCCACTCATTCTTCAATACACCTTGGTGTATATATATATAAAATTCTTAAACTTTAAAAAACACTCAGTCACTGGATGATGTCATCAGTGATGTCATCAGTGATATCATTTGAGATGTCATCAGTGATGTCATCAGTGATGTCACTGACCATGTTATGAGTGATGTAATATGTGACGTCATCAGCAGTGCATTGCGGGGGCACGAGTTATAGTTAGCTCAGCTAACTATAACGGCCGAATTTCTCTGTTTTTGTACGAGTGAAATGTCAGCCTAACTATAACGTCCCTGAAACCTGTGGTTTTTTCAATGAATTTCTAAAGTTTTTTAAATGCTAATCCCTAACTATAATGTCACTGAAACCTGGTTTTTTTTCAGTGAATTCCTAAGGTTTTTAAGATGTTAATCCCTAACTATAAACTCCCTGAAACCTGTGGTTTTTTCAGGGAATTTATAAGGTTTTTTAAATGCTAATTTCTAACTACAGCGTCCCTGAAACCTGTAGTTTTTTCAGTGAATTGCTAAGGTTTTTTAAATGCTAATTTCTAACTATGCCTTCATAGGTAGAACATGTACAGAAAGAGGAAAAAAGGCACAGAAAGAAGCAAGAGAAGTGCAGAAATAGGGAAGAGAGGTGCAGAAAGAGGAAGAAAGGTGCAGAAAGAAGCAAGAAAAATGCAGAAGAGGCAACAGAAGTCCAGAAAGAGGAAGAAAGGTGGAGAAAGAAGCAAGAGAAGTACAGAAAGAAGCCACAGAGGTGCAGAAAGAGGCCTACTTCGACTGTACCTTACCACAGACTCATACAAATAACCTAATCACTAATCCTTCTCCCAAGATGTATTAAACCTCACTTTTCTCTTGAAGGTTCACTATTCATCGACTGCTCAGAATGTTAGGCCTACCAGATGTAAAACAGCAATCCTAACCATATCACTGTTGTAAGTCTGGCCAACTTTGTGAAGGTATGCATGCGTGTGTCTCTGCTTTTACCTAGTGACATGTTACATAAAAACAAACATACAAATACTTGAATACCTGTGTTTCAAACAGCATACTCTGTAAATTTGTGTACAAAAAGGTAGAAGCAAGAGAAGTGCAGAAAGAAGCAACAGAGGTGCAGAAAGAGGCAAGAGGGGTGCAGAAAAAAGCAAGAGAGATGCAGAAAAAAGCAAGAGAAGTGCAGAAAGAACCAACGGAGGTGCAGAAAGAGGCAAGAGGGGTGCAGAAAGAGGCAAGAGAAGTGCAGAAAGAAGCAACAGAGGTGCAGAAAGAGGCAAGAGAACTGTAGAAAGAGGCAAGAGAGTTGCAGAAACAGGCAAAAGAGGTACAGAAAGAGGGAAGAGGGTGCAGAAAGAGGTAAGAGAGGTGCAGAAAGAAGCAAGAGAGGTGCACAAAGAGGGGAAAAGGGTACAGAAAGAGGCAAGAAGGGTGCAGAAAGAAGCAGGAGAAGTGCAGAAAGAAGCAAGAGAAGCGCAGTATGAAGCAACAGGGGTGGAGAAAGACGCAAGAGGGGTACAAAAAGAGGCAAGAGGGGTACAAAAAGAGGCAAGAGGGGTGCAAAAAGAGGCCACAGAGGTGCAGAAGGAGGCAAGAGAACTGCAGAAAGAGGCAACAGAGGTGCAGAAAGAGGCAAGAAAGGCGCAGGAAAAGGGAAGAAGGGTGCAGAAAGAAGCAAGAGAGATGCATAAAGAGGCAAGAGGGGTGCAGAAAGAGGCAAGACGGGTGCAGAAAGAGGCAAGAGAGGTGCAGAAAGAGGCAAGAGAGATGCACAAAGAGGGAAGAAGGGTTCAGAAAGAGGCAAGAGGGGTGCAGAAAGAAGCACGAGAGGGGCAGAAAGAAGCAAGAGAAGTGCAGAATGAAGCAACAGGGTGCAGAAAGAGGCAAAAGGGGTGCAGAAAGAGGCAAGAGGGGTGCAGAAAGAGGCAAGAGGGGTGAAGACAGAGGCAACGAGGAGCAGAAAGAGGCAAGAGAACTGCAGAAAGAGGCAAGAGTTACAGAAACAGGCAAGAGAGGTGCAGAAAGATGGAACAGGGGTGCAGACAGAGGCAAGAGAGGTGCAGAAAGAGACAAGAGGGATGCAGAGGAGGCAGGAGAGGAGCAGAAAGAGGGAAGAGGTATGCAGAAAGAAGCAAGAGGGGTGCAGAAAGAAGCAAGACAGGTGCAGAAAGAAGCGAGAGAAGTGCAGAAAGAAGCAACAGAAGTGCACAAAGAGGCAAGAGGGGTGCAGAAAGAGGCAAGAGAAGTGCTGAAAGAAGCAACAGAGGTACAGAAAGAGGCAAGAGAGCTGCAGAAACAGGCAAAAGAGGTACAGGAAGAGGGTGCAGACTGAAGGAAGTGGCCCTTAAGGGCCACTCGGGTTACTTACAACCACCTGCTATGCCTTCCCAAGAATGAAGAGTCGGTCAGACAGTAGAGAATACAAACAAACCATTATTAGCAATGCTCTGCAGAGGAGTCCAATCTGGCCTGCACCCTAAGATGTCTGCCGAGGGACTGGCCCCCCAACAGTCTGCAGTGAGTAATCATTCTTCCCAAGAAGCCTCCAACCACGCCCACAGTGGAAAGTTACCGGCCTGGGCCGAACATGAACAAAGAGGGCACAGAAGGATGGGCTACCACCTGCCAGATGGGTACATGCTATCTGTAATTCGAGGTCACCACGCTGAGTCTCAGCGTCTCCTAACGTGGGAGCAGAACTACACACTCAGATAGGTATGCGAGGGCAGAATGGCCTATTCATTAGTAAGTCGGAAAATAGCCTTGAACAGAGAGAAAATAATAACGAAATACAGTGTTCTGCTGAGGCAACCAATACGAATGATGAGGCCTAGTTCAGACACGGCCTAAGCAGCCTAATAGGGATTACGAAATACAAAATGGAGTCACACTGGCTAACTAAAGCTTGCACGTTGCAGGGATAACTCAGTGGGTTGCATAACGTAAATACAAAATGGCGTCTATTTAGCCACACACTGCTAACCTAATATAGCATGAAACGAGTGCATAGCAGGAATGGGATTTTCAAACCTAACAGACCCTCCTTTTAGCATGTGTGGCTAAATGCTTTATTAGGCTATCCGGTAGGGTCTTTACAATTCTAAGTGGGGAGTAGGAAAATGCATAGTCGCTCATGTTACAGGGAAGAACACGGCATCACACGAGTATCAAAATCCACTTAGTATTCAAAAATGCCCTCGTCGATGAGCATTAAGTTCTGTATATCCTGCATCATCAAAGTAGAGACTTTAATATCATGTCCTGGCAATTTGGGGGTAGGGGTGAGTTTGCTCATACAATAGGTGCAACAGGCTGGAAGACAATTGATACATAAGCAACATGTAAAGATGACACCTGCGATAGCTACTAGGAAAAGTAGTATTTTCCAACCCCATGATGTCAGCAGACCCCAGAGCCACCCTGTCAAGGACCATGACCCATTATCTTGGTGAATGTCAGATGCAAGCTTGTGGAGCTTCTGTATAGCAGAATATACATTGGGGGCGTGATCAGGGATGTAGACACAGCAGCTGCTACCGATGACGCGACAAGCTCCACCCCTATCTGCGAGAATGACGTCTAAAACCATCATGTTTTGAAGAGCAACGAGTCTCGTAGCCTGAAGCTCAACTGTAATGTTGGACAGTATTCCTGCCGTCAAATTGATAACCCCCTCTACCACCCGGGTGAGTCGTCTAATATTGAGGCTATTGGCCATAGGGCCCCAGAAGGGTAGAATGCCCTTCATTGCGTCAGTAAACTGTTGCAAGGTCGTGTCAGTCTGATCTATGTCCTCTTTGCTGATCATCCTCTTAAATCGGGAGGCTAGGACACCTCTACGCTGTAGGCGATGTGTTTTGTGGTAGTTGGGAGGGGCTATATAAACTGGGGGAAGGAGGTAGGAAAGGTAGCACCGCCCGGACCATCCCTCAGGGAGCCACACATAGCCACGAGTGCCACAAACAAAATAAACATTAGGCAGCGGGATCAAGGGCAGACTTTTGGGCATCCTCAATATAGAAGTAGTGTTTCATCTACTTTCCCCAACTTCTATGTCTCCTGCCCCTTGAACGCAAAAAGGAGCCAGTACATCTACATTGGGGGCTTGGAAGGATTGGTAATATTCTGATACATTGAACTGCGAGAACCTATCTCTGTCCATCTCTGTTCTGTTTGCTTTTCTACCTCGATCTGCTGCTCTGAGGCAAGCACTTAAGAATACCCGATCAAACCGCCCATTTCCAGGGGAAACACCAGGTGGGGCCCTATGTAGGGAATACACATTCATTGTCAAGGAACGGGAACTGGTTTCTCTTTGTTCCAAGGAGTCAAACTGAGAGAATGAGCGGATCATACTCAGTAAGGTAAACCACCCCTCACAACTATTAACATAGGATAAGAGCATAGTTCTCACTTCATAGTGTGACAGAAGGTAACAAACCACACACCCAACATTTTGTCGTATTATAGGCAGCATGCGTTTGTTGCAACGTCTGAATAAAAACATTGTCCTTATAGGACTTCCGGTGCTCTTCTTTATGAGGCGCTAAGGTACCAAAAATATGTTCAGGAGGGGCTGGTGTAGTACTCATCCAAGCATGCACAGGGTATTTCTCTTCTAGGAAGAACAGCACCCCAAGTACAAATATCAGGGAAAGCAAAATTATTGCGACAAACACTATTTTACTCTTAATGGACCAAGAGGACCAAACAGGCCCATCTGAAGTGGGACGCGGAGCCGCAAAGGGCTGCTCCTCATCATGGATAGGGCGACCAAAAGGATACATTTATAAAACTTCAAAAGCAACTTATATGTGTCACAGGGAAAAAGTCACGAGTTGGAGCCACAAAAATACAACCGACCAGAGGGGTCCAATTCACCCAGTGTCCTTCAGAGCCTCACTGGTAGGCTCCTATTGTTCATCAACTACAGTGCTATGAAGCACTCCCACGGGGGAGCTGCGCGATCGCAGCCCTTGCTGGAAAACAAATCCTCTTCTTTCAGGATAGGGCACCCTCCCTCCTGGGCAAATACCCTCAATGATCCTGTCCAGTGTCCAGGGCAGTGCACCAGTGTAGTTCACTCTAATCTAAAGCAGGCACCATAGACCTAGCACCTCCGCCCTAAGCTCAAGTCCTTCCCTAACTCCTGAACTGTCCTACTGGCGCACTGTCCTTCCGTCGGGGCCGCAAGTTGTACCTGTTCGACCCCAGGCACTTCTTCATCAACAAAAAGGGGGAGAAATTCATGCTCACCAGGGCATTGAGACTCAGGTGTCGGTGCACCAGAGGCGGCAGCATCCTGGGTGGCCCTAATCTCTGGAGGGACTGCCTCAAGCAAGGCTGCGTCGCTTTCTTCGTCTGTCTGCGCCCACCTCAATCGGGCGTCAGAGAAAGGAACGTAAGGGGGCACTCGCTCCCCTTACTGGTCACCAATGCCGTCGAGGACCCACTGATCATACAGAAGTGGTAGAGGTATCCTTTTGACATGCGATGCATGCACCCAGTGCTTCCGGCCTTCGAGCTTCACTGCGGTGCTGGTGGCAAGCAGGGGCCCCTTCCACCTCAGCTCCAGGCAGTTCTTCAGTTGAAAATTCTTGACCATCACAAAGTTCCTGGGTTGTAGCTGATGCCCGGGCCCCTCTGGTACTGGTTGCAGCGTGGCGTGAATCTGTTGGAGGACAGAACGGAGATCTTTAGACAATTCATACAGATAATCTATCAGCAGGGGGTACTCTATCTCGGAGAAGTGCTTGGGTCTTGGGATGCCCCAGACGTTGGCGGGGCGCCCAAAGA
Source organism: Calotriton arnoldi (assembly GCA_963921515.1). Lineage (NCBI taxonomy): Eukaryota > Metazoa > Chordata > Amphibia > Caudata > Salamandridae > Calotriton > Calotriton arnoldi. The sequence continues at coordinate 936,873 of CAWUFW010003736.1, read as the reverse complement.
CCACCTCGTATGGGGACAACCCTGTTCTAGAATGCGCTGTCGCTCTGGTGGATAACAAAGCCAAAGGTAGAGCATCGGGCCATCACAATCCTGTGCTTTCTTGATTCTTTGCTAACTTTAATTTGAGAGTACCATTGTACTTCTCAACCAAACCTGCTGACTGGTGGTGGTTTGCTGCATGAAACTTATGCTTAATATGCAAGCCTTTGCACACCAAATCAATGACCTTTGAATTGAAGTGACTTCCGTTGTCACTCCAGATCACACGTCGCAATCCATAGCGCGGGAAGAACTCTTTTAAGAGTGCCGTCGCCATGGCCGTATTCTCCTTAGTGGGGTAAGCCTCAATCCATTTACTGAATGCACAAATTACTACCAGCACATACTTCAGGTTGTTAACTCATTCCACTTCGATGAAATCCATCTGCAGAACCTCGAAAGGGAAGGAAGGCGGTGCAAAGTTACCTGCAGGTGTAGGAGTGCCTTTCCCAGGATTATGTTTCAGACAAATAATGCAGTGTTTCACTAGGTGTGTGGCTACCTTAGAGATATTATCGTTCCGCCATACTGGGTCTAGTAACTTATATATTCCTTTGGCACTAATGTGCACTGGGCCGTGGGCCATGGTAACAACAGGGAGCATATAGGCATTGGGCAGCAACCATCTCTGTTTCCCAGACAAGTCAGTCCAGCACCCATCTTCATCCAAATGCCCTGTCCTCTCCTTCCATATTGCCAGTTCATCTATGGTCGCCTCACTCTGTATTTCCCTGACATTTTCCAATGTGTCCTCGGACATTCCATGGTCTGGCACCCACCTAGCGGGACCTGCCACAAACATCTTTTTCATCTTCGATCTAGCTGTCTCCTTAGCTGTCTGATCTGCAAACGCGTTTCCCCTTCCAACATCGTCTGTTACTGCTTTGTGAGCGCTACATTTTATTATTGCCAACTTATCAGGAAGTGTCAATGCTGACAACAGTCTATGTATCAATGGACCATGTTGTATTCGCAACCCATGCGAAGTCAAGAACCCTCTCTCTGCCCAGAGGCGCCCAAAATTATGGGCCACCCCAAAGGCGTACTGACTGTTGGTGTAGACATTGACAGCCAGCCCCTCACTCAACTCGCAAGCCCTAAGGAGGGCAACCAACTCTGCAGCTTGGGCCGATTTGTATGGGATAAGGGATGTCTCAACTACAGTGTGTAACGTTGTGATTGCATAAGCTGCAGTGGTTGTGCCATCTGGTAGTTTGAAACAAGAGCCATTGACATATAGTTCCCCTTGGGGGTCAGATAAGGGAACATCAGTCAGGTCTACCCGTCCTTTCGTTTCTTCCTCAGTCCGAAATAAACAATCATGGGCATCATTGCCCTTTTTTTCCGAAGGGAGGGGTAGTAACGTGGCTGGGTTCAGAGTAGGACATCGTTTGATGGTAATGTGTGGAGCAAACAAGGTTAACTCATATCCAGTGAGACGCGCACTAGTAAGGTGCTGCGTCTTTGTCTTGTTCAAAAGCGTGTCCACAGCATGGGGTACCATTACTGTGAGATCAGTATCAAGGTCGAGCCCTGCCGATTGTCTGATAGAAACTGCCACCGCCGTGGCAGCTCTCAGGCAGCTCAGGAGAGCTCTGGCGACGTTATCAAGAATGGCAGAGAAATAAGCGCATGGTCTCTGCTTACCACCGAAACCCTGTGTTAGAACAGAAAGCGCGCAACCGTCCGCCTCATGTACGTAGAGCACAAAAGGCTTCTGGTAATCAGAAGTACCAAGCACAGGTGCAGAGCAAAGCGCAACCTTTAATTGCTCAAAAGCATGTTGGCATGCAGATGTCCAAGGCAGGGGTTCATGCACATCTTTGGTGGTCAGGTAAAGAAGGGGTTTCGTTAGTAAGGAATAGTTAGGGATCCAATGACGACAATACGAAGTTATACCAATGAACGTGCGTACCTCGCGTTGGGTCTTATGAACAGGCATATTAGTAATAGCAGCTATGCGTTCAGGTGTTAGTCTGCGTCCCTCCTTCGACAGTAGGTGACCTAAATAGGTGACATCCTGTCGACAATATTGAAATTTTGAGAGTGACACCTTGTGTCCATGGTGTGCGAAATGTAACAGTAATTTAACCGTGGCCTCTTTGCAACCATCTTCAGTGTCCGAAGCCACTAGGAGGTCGTCAACGTACTGCACCAGCACATTACCAGGGGGAAGTTCAAAAGAATCCAATTGAGCTTTCAAAGCTTGGCTATAGATACTAGGACTCTCCGTATAGCCTTGTGGAGCACAACAGAATCTAAAGCTCCTTCCGGCTATTGCAAATCCAAACAGATATCTGCTATCTGTATGGATTGGAATGCTGAAGAAAGCATTCTTTAAATCGATCACAGAGAAGAATTGTGCAGACGGGGGAATCATTGTCAAGATCGTGTTAATGTCTGGGACTACAGGATACTGGGGAACCACTATTTTGTTCACCTCTCTAAGGTTAATTACGAAGCGGTAAACCTCAGGGTGAGCATCAGAAGAATCCAAGGGTGTCTTTTTAAGTATAGGAAGAATAGGGCTGTTACACACATTCGCTACTGTCTCTTCAACCACACCAGACTTAATCAAATCCTGTATTATTTGCAATAAGGCCTTTTCTCCTGCCTGGGATATCTTGCACTGGGGAATATGCGGCAATTTAGCATTGTCTTTGATCTGTATAGAGACAGGTGGGATCTGGAGCAACGCCACATCCGTGTCTCCTGTAGCCCATAATGTGCGTGGCACATCTTTAAACTCAGCGGGAAGGGTGGCATCCTTTGCGAAGCATTGTTTGGCACGGGCCACTTGTGGTCCAACAGTCATGTAAACACCGTCTGGAGAACAAAAAATCGTCGCATGCAACCTTTTTAACAAATCCAATCCTAACGAATTCTCCCCACAATTTGACGTTAATAGGAATGATGAATCAACCGTGAAGGGGCCAATAGTGACAGCAAGAGGTTTGGAAATGGGGCTAACGACCGGCACGCCTGAGAAACCCACCGAAACATTGTTTTGGCCAGACAGAGCTGCACCCGGGACCAGTGAACGGGAAAAAGAGCTATTCATAGCCCCTGTATGAACTAAGAATTTCTCGGTCATACCTTGTAAATCTGCAGTGACATAGGGTCCGCATTGATCTACAGGCACCGGAACTGGTCCCTTGCCCTGTCCCTGGCTATCCTAGCTGTGAGACATCCCCGTCACTTCGTCCATGTCATAGTCATCATGATACTACTACCTCCCTCGGGGGTCGTCAAAATAGTTCCCGCTCTGTCTATTAGATGATGCATTCTCTGACTGCATCTCTCCCCGGCCTCCTCCTCCTCTTCCACGTCCTCCAAAACCCCGACCTCCCGGGGCCTCACCTCTCTGCGATAACTCTGGGCACTCATTCCACCAATATCCCTCCTGCTTGCAATATGCATATTGATTGAGCCCAAGAGGTGCACTCGAAGTACCACCCCTGTTAGACCGGGGCAGCCGCTGGGCCGAACCCGAACCTCTTTCTCTTTCATTTCCCCTTACAACTTGCTGCATCAACACCTTCGTTTTCAACTCTTTTGACTTTTTCTCCACTTTCTCCTTCTCTTCATACTCTCTATGCTCGTAATACTGTGCCATACTCAATATTACAGATGGGTAAGAGGTGCTCCAAGTGCTTTCTGAAGCCTGCAACCTAGTCGCAATCTCAGGAAGCAAGTTGTTAACGAACCTGCTGACAAACAACCGGACACCACCTTCCAACGACAGGTCCTGACCACTAAAGTCGAGAAACACCCCTTCAAACCTAGTAAAGAAATCAGACACACTCTCTTCCTTCTTCTGATGACATGCAGTCAACATGTCCCAATCCACCCGTCTCGGTGGGATAAGGGAATGCATATATGTGATAATGCGACCCGGTAAAGCCAATAACTCCGCCTTTGGCTTATCACCGGGCTTGCGTTCCTTATCCCATGCCCTGATCTGATCCCATGTACCTCCCAATTCCACTACATGATCCTGTGTTTGTACTTGCCTCCATATATCCACCGGCACCAACAGGCTAAAGAATAACTCAATATCAGCTAACGGCATCACTGTGGAGGAGGCCGCCTCTGTCAACTCTTTATAATATGCAGTCGGGTTTTTCCGAGGGTCCGGCAACTGTGCTTTAAGGGATATTACCTCACTCCTCTTCCATGGAGTGTAGATCCACTGTTCCTGAAACCGAGCATTGACTCGTGGCCTAATTACAGTATTCGTCGAGTCGCGCAGTTCTGGTATTTCAGGATGGTAAATGGGATGGACCTCCCTCATGGGGCACTGGGTCACCATCGTCGGAACCTTTTGGAGCAATCTGCCCCGATATCCCACCAAAGTTGTTACATTGCTAAAAACTTCATTGGGAGCCATACCTGCAGCATATACCCTGTCCCGCATGTCATAGATAATCTGCGTTGCAACACCCTGGAAACACTGCTCCCACAGTCCTATTAATGTGGCCGACATGTGCTTAAGAGCATGCTGCTGTATGAAGGGCTCATAATCTTTCATCACACTCCACACATCTTCCACACTATAGATTGAATTCCGGGCCCACTGAGATGCTTGATTCCCCACCATTTGCTTTTATTCATCACCCACAGCAGAATGCACCAACACTTTGTCCATACGGTCTCGTGCTGCCGCCCAATTCCCTTCATGAATCCCACGCACAGGGGTCTCGCCATTCAGCAGTGCTTGGGGTGTCATACTCGAGGGAGAAAGGGCAGATGAGGAGACGGGTATCATCATGTAAGGAGACAGTGTTGTAGGGGTGAAAGGGGGTGTAGCAGTAGATATAGAATCAGTAGACGCAACAGGAGAGCTAACGGCTCCCGCCCCTGTTACTGGTGTGGGCAGAGAGGAAGCGGGCGGGGCCAGGGCCGAAGCAGTTTGACTAGAGGCAGAAATACTAGGAAGAGCGGCACCAGAGGCCGGGGACTGGGATGTTGGAACCCTTGGGTATATCCGCTCAGGAGCATAATGTGGAGGAGGGCGAGAATCCAATAGCTCTTCAACGAAAACATCACCTTCCTCTCTAGTAACATAGCATTTATCTGTCTGCAATCGAAACTTTCTATCTGCACATTCTATGCCTTTCTCTATCTTTTCCCTTTCATATGCCACTGCTTTCTGCGTTAGAGTTTGCGTCTGTCTCTTCCGGGCCTCTTTCTCTGCTCTCATACGCCGCTGCTTCGCATCCTTCTGCCATACTCTCAGAGAATCGAACATCGACTGCCTGCTCTTTTTAGCGAGCAATTTGTCCTGCAAGAAATTCAATTTCTGTTCATCAAATGAACCAGTAAGTGGCCACTGTAACTCAGCATTGTCCCTCGTATATTTATTCCACAATGTGCTAAACATAATAGGGCCAATACCGTGCTTGACGTATACATCAAAATTTGGGGTACCCTCCGGAGGCGCAGGCTGGCTCTCTTCCAATCGAGCCACAGTAGAACAACACCGACATCCAAAACACCCCAGTTTACTTAGACAAGACATCTTAACCCCTTCGATGCTCATGACGAGCTCAGCTCGTCATGCTGCGCGGTCGCGCTGTGCGCATGACGAGCTGAGCTCGTCACGACCACACCCGCGATCGGAATGTCCAGCACCTGGGCGGAATTCCGATCGCGGCGAAGCGGTTCACATAAGACACATGCACTGTCCCTAACGGAAAAGTATAACACCACCAACAGTAATAAAAGAAAAAGACAAATAATGAAAATTGTTCAAGCACCAAACTAAAACGGTCTGAAGACTGCTCCCTACAGTGCGGAGACTGTACCAACTACAAGAAGACAGGCTCTAGCCCCAGAACTTTTCAAGCATTGAACGAATTACCAGTTGGTCTGGCAGATTGTTCGCGAACAGTCCCAGACCTTTTCAAGCGCGGGCCAAATTTCCAGTTGGTCTGGTAGACTGCTCACAAACACTCTGTGCCTTTTCAAGGGTCCACAAACCCACCAAGTTCAAGAGAAGACAGCCCGAAGACCGTACCAAGACACAGCCCATCGACTCGTGCCGTTCAAGCAAGGCAGTCCGAAAACTGCACCAAGACAGTCCGGAGACTGTACCAAGACACAGCCCGTAGGCTCGTGTCGTTCAAGAATGGTGCCATTGTTCCAAGAATCAAATCACTCACCTGGTGCACACAGGTCGAGTCAAGTTATTCTCCACTGCCGACTCTTCGGACCAAACGGTCAACTCCAAGGTTTCGCCTTCTCAGGACCCTAGCCGGTGACCACTAGACGAGGAGTCGCCCGATCAGATGGGCAAGGCAGCTGCGAGAACCAAGCTCGATTGTGTGGGGTACCCCGTTCCGCCCGATCGACCAGACGCCACCCCGACCCTGCAACCCGATTACGGGTGAGTCGGATCACCTTGCGGGGTCCCTGTTCGGGCGCCAACTGAAGGAAGTGGCCCTTGAGGGCCGCTCGGGTTACTTACAACCACCTGCTATGCTTTCCCAAGAATGAAGAGTTGGTCAGACAGTAGAGAATACAAAAAACCTTTATTGGCAATGCTCTGCAGAGGAGTCCAATCTGACCTGCACCCTAAGATGTCTGCCGAGGCACTGGCCCCCCAACAGTCTGCAGTGAGTAATCATTCTTCCCAAGAAGCCTTCAACTACGCCCACAGTGGAAAGTTACCAGCCTGGTCCGAACATGAACAAAGAGGGCACAGGAGGATGGGCTACCACCTGCCAGATGGGTACATGCTATCTGTAATTCGAGGTCACCGCGCTGAGTCTCAGCATCTCCTAACGTGGGTGCAGAACTACACACTCTGATAGGTATGCGAGGGCAGAATGGCCTATTCATTAGTAAGTCGGAAAACAGCCTTGAACAGAGAGAAAATAGTAACGAAATACAGTGTTCTTCTGAGGCAAGCAATACGAATGATGAGGCCTAGTTCAGACACGTCCTAAGCAGCCTAATAGGGATTACGAAATACAAAATGGAGTCACACTGGCTAACTAAAGCTTGCACGTTGCAGGGATAACTCAGTGGGTTGCATAACGTAAATACAAAATGGCATCTATTTAGCCACACACTGCTAACCTAATATAGCATGAAACGAGTGCATAGCAGGAATGGGATTTTCAAACCTAACAAGAACGAGGTAAGAGAGGTGCAGAAAGAAGCAAGAGAGGTGCAGAAAGAGGGGAAAAGGGTGCAGAAAGAGGCAAGAAGGGTGCAGAAAAAAGCAAGAGAAGTGCAGAATGAAGCAACAGGGGTGGAGAAAGAGGCAAGAGGGGTACAGGAAGAGGCAAGAGGGGTGCAAAAAGAGGCCACAGAGGTGCAGAAGGAGGCAAGAGAACTGCAGAAAGAGGCAAGAGAGTTGCAGAAACAGGCAAAAGAGGTGCAGAAAGAGGGAACAGGGGTACAGACAGAGGCAAGAGAAGTGCAGAAAGAGGCAAGAGGGGTACAGAAAGAGGCAAGATGGGTTTAGAAATTTGCAAGAGATGTGCAGAAAGAAGCAACAGAGGAGCAGAAAGAGGCAAGTGAACTGCAGAAAGAGGCAAGAGTTGCAGAAACAGGCAAGAGAGGTGCAGAAAGAGACAAGAGGGATGCAGAGGAGGCAGGAGAGGAGCAGAAAGAGGGAAGAGGGGTGCAGAAAGAAGCAAGAGGGGTGCAGAAAGAAGCAAGACAGGTGCAGAAAGAAGCAAGAGAAGTGCAGAAAGAAGCAACAGAAGTGCACAAAGAGGCAAGAGGGGTGCAGAAAGAGGCAAGAGAAGTGCTGAAAGAAGCAACAGAGGTGCAGAAAGAGGCAAGAGAAGTGCAGAAAGAGGCAAGAGAGGTGCACAAAGAGACAAGAGGTGCACAAAGAGGGAAAACGAGTGCAGAAAGAGGCAACAGGTGTGGAGAAAGAGGGAAGACGGGTGCAGAAAGAGGCACGAGAGGTGCTGAAAGAAGCAAGAGTGGTTTGCGCACCATTAGTACCAATTTAACACTCACATTCAGCAATAAGTAACAGGTGACCATTCCAGCTCTGCAAAGGGCCTTCCACCACGCTGTAACACTTGTCACTGCATTTTGGTAACGTTTGAGCCTTTTGAGCTAGAAACAAGGTTTTATTTGTTCAAATCTGCAGATTATGCAGCAGATAATGGATTATGCGGCAAATGCGGAAAATGTATAATTATGTGAAAATCGGTGCAGCCAAACAGTCGCATACCTCTGAGTAGGTCTAGAAGTGCTCCTCAGTGGTTCCTTCTTTTTTTGTCTCATTGAGTTTATAGTTTAGCTTCTATGGAAATGAGGAAGACTAAACCTGAGGTTACCACTCCACAACACAGACTACCATACCACATAATTACTCTCCATAACACATAATCCCACTCTACATAATTCCTATACACTAAATACCACATACTTTCTATCCACATAATTCACTGAACAACATACCACATAATTCCACTACACACAACATACATCCACTTCACTCCAAAAAACATTAGTAAAAAACGTTTACATTTACAGCATCATTAGCTCTAAGTCTCGCAAATGCAAAACCTATTACATTGCAAATGTTTCTTTAACTAGTAGTAGTGTTTGCAGAGTGGGGGAGAAAGAGGGCTGGGCCTCCGACCAGCACTCAGGAATTCCGCTGCGTAGGACTTACAGGAGGTACCAGGAGGGCTTCTTGGCCCCCTAAGTCCCTCAGGAGTAAAGTGGACTTCATCCCCCAAGCAGTAGTGTGCTAGGAGGCACGTTTTCACAGTGGTGGAGAAAGGGTGGCGTGGCCTCCAAAGACCTCTTTGCAAACCCACTGTGTGGGACTTACTGGAGTTAACAGGAGGGGTAGTTGGCCCCCAAGGACAACTGTGGGGGCCAACTACCCCTCCTATTACCTCCAGTAAGTCCCACACAGCAGGATTGCTAAGTTCTCATAGCAGGCCACCCCCCCTTTGCCCACCACTCTGCAAACACGCTCCCTGGCGCGCTCTTGGATGGGGATTGAAGTCCCCTTTGCTACTGGGGATCCTTAGGGACCAACTAGCCTACCTATTACCTCCAGTAAACCCCACACAGTGGGATTGCTGAGAGGTGTACACAGGCCACGCCCCCTTTCTCCACCACTCTGCAAACGCGCTTCCTGGCATGCTCTTGTTTGGGGGATAAAGTCCCCTTGCTTCCTGAGGGTCCCTGGGGGCCAACTAGTCCTCCTGTTACCTCCAGTAAGCCCCACACAGCTGGATTGCTGAGAGTGGTCAGAGGCCATGCCCCCTTTTTACACCACTCTGCAAACGTGCCTCCTGGTGCACTGCTGCTTGGGGGATGAAGTCCACTTTAGTCCTGAAGTCCTTAGGACACAAGGGGACCTCATCGCCCCACCAGCAGTGCGCCAAGAGGCACATTTGCAGAGTGTTGTAAAAAGGGGCGTGGCCTCGGACCACCTTTCAGCAATTCCACTGTGTGGGGCTTACTGGAGGTACCTGGTGGGCTAGTTGGCCCCTAAGGACTCTTAGGATTGAAGGGGACTTAATCCCCCAACCCAGAACGTGCCAGAATGTGCGTTTGCTGAGTGGTGCAGGGGAGGAGGCGGGGCCTCCGGCGAGATGCCGGCTTCTTTTTCCAGTGTTGTTTTTGGAAGGGGGGCCCCCCTTCCCTTAATACTTTTTGGGCCCTGGGGACCTCATCCCTCAGTGCCTGAGCCACTTTTTAATGTAATTTTTTTTTTTAAACGGGAAGGGGGCCGCGCGGCCCCCTTTCCGAGGCCAAAGTCGGCCCTAGGGACCCCATCACCTGGGGCTTTGATAATTTTTTTTAATTAAATTTTTATTCTATGGGAGGGGGGCCATGTGGCCCCCCTTCCCTGGGCCAATTTGGCCCGGGGACCCCATCCCCCGGGGCTTTGCCTCTTTTAAAAAATGTTTTTTAAATATTTTATGGGAGGGGGCCATGAGTGGCCCCCCCTTCCCTGGACCACTGTTGACCCCGGGGACCCCATCCCCGGGGCCTGGCCTCACGTTGGGGACCGCTGGGGAAGCCCCATTGCCCCCACAGTCCCTGCCGGCTCCCCACCTCCTGCAGGAGCCGACATTGCTTTTGGACAAAGGGAGCTGCTGACATGCAGCTCCCTTTGCCCAAAAGCAATTCTGCTTCACTTCATGGAAGCGAGAGCGGTTTTCCTCCTCTTGCCTCCATGAAGCGAAGCAGAGTTTGCTTTGACAGGGCGGGAGCAGTGCTCCCCCCCTGTCATAGCAAACTGCAATGTCAGTATTCATCGAGTCGCGCAGTTCTGGTATTTCAGGATGGTAAATGGGATGGACCTCCCTCATGGGGCACTGGGTCACCATCGTCGGAACCTTTTGGAGCAATCTGCCCCAATAACCCACCAAAGTTGTTACATTGCTAAAAACTTCATTGGGAGCCCTACCTGCAGCATATACCCTGTCCCGCATGTAATAGATAATCTGCGTTGCAACACCCTGGAAACACTGCTCCCACAGTCCTATTAATGTGGCCGACAAGTGCTTAAGAGCATGCTGCTGTATGAAGGGCTCATAATCTTTCATCACACTCCACACATCTTCCACACTATAGATCGCATTCCGGGCCCACTGAGATGCTTGATTCGCCACCATTTGCTTTTCCTCATCACCCACAGCAGAACACACCAACACTTTGTCCATACGGTCTCGTGCTGCCACCCAATTCCCTTCATGTATCCCACGCACAGGGGTCTCGCCATTCGGCAGTGCTTGGGGTGTCATACTCGAGGGAGAAAGGGCAGATGACGAGACGGGTATCATCATGTAAGGAGACAGTGTTGAAGGGGTGAAAGGGTGAAAGGGGGTGTAGCAGTAGATATAGAATCAGTAGACGGAACAGGAGAGCTAACGGCTCCCGCCCCTGTTACTGGCGTGAGCAGAGAGGAAGCGGGCGGTGCCGGGGCCGAAGCAGTTTGACTAGAGGCAGAAATACTAGGAAGAGCAGCACCAGAGGCCGGGGTCTTGGATGTTGGAACCCTTGGGTATATCCGCTCAGGAGCATAAGGTGGAGGATGGCGAGAATCCAATAGCTCTTCAACGAAAACATCACCTTCCTCTCTAGTAACATAGCATTTATCTGTCTGCAATCAAAACTTTCTATCTGCACATTCTATGCCTTTCTCTATCTTTTCCCTTTCATATGCCACTGCTTTCTGTGTTAGAGTTTGCGTCTGTCTATTCCGGGCCTCTTTCTCTGCTCTCATACGCCGCTGCTTCGCCTCCTTCTGCCATACTCTCAGAGAATCGAACATCGACTGCCTGCTCTTTTTAGCGAACAATTTGTCCTGCAAGAAATTCAATTTCTGTACATCAAATGAACCAGTAAGTGGCCACTGTAACTCAGCATTGTCCCTCGTATATTTATTCCACAAGGTGCTAAACATAATAGGGCCAATACCGTGCTTGACGTATACATCAAAATTTGGGGTACCCTCCGGAGGTGCAGGCTGGCTCTCTTCCAATCGAGCCACAGTAGAACAACACCGACATCCAAAACACCCCAGTTTACTTAGACAAGACATCTTAACATAAGACACATGCACTGTCCCTAACGGACAAGTATAACACCATCAACAGAAATAAAAGAAAAAGACAAATAATGAAAATTGTTCAAGCACCAAACCAAAACGGTCCGGAGACCGCGCCCTACAGTGCGGAGACTGTACCAACTACAAGAAGACAGGTTCTAGCCCCAGACCTTTTCAAGCATTGACCGAATTACCAGTTGGTCTGGAAGATTGTTCGCAAACAGTCCCAGACCTTTTCAAGCGCGGGCAAAATTTCCAGTTGGTCTGGTAGACTGCTCACAAGCACTCTGTGCCTTTTCAAGGGTCCACAAACCCACCAAGTTCAAGACAAGACAGCCCGAAGACCGTACCAAGACACAGCCCATCGACTCGTGCCGTTCAAGCAAGGCAGTCCGAAAATTGAACCAAGACAGTCCGGAGACTGTACCAAGACACAGCCCGTAGGCTCGTGTCGTTCAAGAATGGCGCCATTGTTCCAAGAATCAAATCACTCACCTGGTGCACACAGGTTGAGTCAAGTTATTCTCCACTGCCGACTCTTCGGACCAAACGGTCAACTCCAAGGTTTCGCCTTCTCAGGACCCTAGCCGGTGACCACTAGACGAGGAGTCGCCCGATCAGACGGGCGGGGCAGCTGCGAGAACCAAGCTCGATTGTGTGGGGTACCTCGTTCCGCCCGACCGACCAGACGCCACCCCGACCATGCAACCCGATTACGGGTGAGTCGGATCACCTTGCGGGGTCCCTGTTCGGGCGCCAACTGAAGGAAGTGGCCCTTAAGGGCCGCTCGGGTTACTAACAACCACCTGCTATGCCTTCCCAAGAATGAAGAGTCAGTCAGACAGTAGAGAATACAAACAAACCTTTATTAGCAATGCTCTGCAGAGGAGTCCAATCTGACCTGCACCCTAAGATGTCTGCCGAGGGATTGGCCCCCCAACAGTCTGCAGTGAGTAATCATTCTTCCCAAGAAGCCTTCAACCACGCCCACAGTGGAAAGTTACCAGCCAGGGCCGAACATGAACAAAGAGGGCACAGGAGGATGGGCTACTACCTGCCAGATGGGTACATGCTATCTGTAATTCGAGGTCACCACGCTGAGTCTCAGCGTCTCCTAACGTGGGAGCAGAACGACACACTCAGATAGTTATGCGAGGGCAGAATGGCCTATTCATTAGTAAGTCGGAAAACAGCCTTGAACAGAGAGAAAATAGTAACGAAATACAGTGTTCTTCTGAGGCAAGCAATACGAATGATGAGGCCTAGTTCAGACACGGCCTAAGCAGCCTAATAGGGATTACGAAATACAAAATGGAGTCACACTGGCTTACTAAAGCTTGCACGTTGGAGGGATAACTCAGTGGGTTGCATAACGTAAATACAAAATGGCATCTATTTAGCCACACACTGCTAACCTAATATAGCATGAAACGAGTGCATAGCAGGAATGGGATTTTCAAACCTAACAAGAAAGAGGTAAGAGAGGTGCAGAAAGAAGCAAGAGAGGTGCACAAAGAGGGGAAAAGGGTGCAGAAAGAGGCAAGAAGGGTGCAGAAAGAAGCAAGAGAGGTGCAGAAAGAAGCAAGAGAAGTGCAGAATGAGGGAACAGGGGAGGAGAAAGAGGCAAGAGGGGTACAGGAAGAGGCAAGAGGGGTGCAAAAAGAGGCCACAGAGGTGCAGAAGGAGGCAAGAGAATTGCAGAAAGAGGCAAGACAGTTGCAGAAACAGACAAAAGAGGTGCAGAAAGAGGGAACAGGGGTACAGACAGAGGCAAGAGAAGTGCAGAAAGAGGCAAGAGGGGTACAGAAAGAGGCAAGAGGGGTGTAGAAATTTGCAAGAGATGTGCAGAAAGAAGCAACAGAGGAGCAGAAAGAGGCAAGTGAACTGCAGAAAGAGGCAAGAGTTGCAGAAACAGGCAAGAGAGGTGCAGAAAGATGGAACAGGGATGCAGACAGAGGCAAGAGAGGTGCAGAAAGAGGCAAGAGGGGTGCAGAAAGTGGCAAGAAAGGTGCATAAAGAGGGAAGAGGGGTGCAGAAAGAGGCAAGCGGGGTGCAGAAAGAAGCAACAGAGGTGCAGAAAGAGGCAAGTGAACTGCAGAAAGAGGCAAGAGTTGCAGAAACAGGCAAGAGAGGTGTAGAAAGATGGGACAGGGATGCAGACAGAGGCAAGAGAGGTGCAGAAAGAGGGATGCAGAAGAGGCAGGAGAGGAGCAGAAAGATGGAAGATGGGTGCAGAAAGAAGCAAGACAGGTGCAGAAAGAAGCAAGAGAAGTGCAGAAAGAAGCAACAGAAGTGCAGAAAGAGGCAAGAGGGGTGCAGAAAGAGGCAAGAGAAGTGCTGAAAGAAGCAACAGAGGTGCAGAAAGAGACAACAGAAGTGCAGAAAGAGGCAAGAGAGGTGCACAAAGAGACAAGAGGTGCACAAAGAGGGAAAACGAGTGCAGAAAGAGGCAACAGGGGTGCAGAAAGAGGGAAGACGGTTGCAGAAAGAGGCAAGAGAGATGCTGAAAGAAACAAGGGAGGTGCAGAAAGAGGAAAGAGGGGTGCAGAAAGAAGCAACAGAGGTGAAGAAAGAGGCAAGAGAAGTGCAGAAAGAGGAAAGAGGGATGCAGAAAGAAGCAACAGAGGTGCAGAAAGAGGCAAGAAAAGTGCAGAAAGAGGCAAGAGAGGTACAGAAAGAGGCAAGAGAGGTGCAGAAAGAGGGAAGATGGGTGCAGAAAGAGGCAAGAGAGACGCTGAAAGAGGCAAGAGAGACGCTGAAAGAAACAAGAGAGGCGCAGAAAGAGGCAAGAGAGGTGCAGAAAGAAGCAAGAGTGGTTTGCGCACCATTAGTACCAATTTAACACTCACATTCAGCAATAAGTAACAGGTGACCATTCCAGCTCTGCAAAGGGCCTTCCACCACGCTGTAACACTTGTCACTGCATTTTGGTAACGTTTGAGCCGTTTGAGCTAGAAACAAGGTTTTTTTTGTTCAAATCTGCAGATTATGCAGCAGATGATGGATTATGTGGCAAATGCGGAAAATGTATAATTATGTGAAACTCGGTGCAGCCAAACAGTCGAATAATTCCAGTGGCCCTCTTCATACCTCTGAGTAGGTCCAGAAGTGCTCCTCAGTGGTTCCTTCTTTTTTTTTGTCTCATTGAGTTTATAGTTTAGCTTCTATGGAAACAAGGAAGACTAAACCTGAGGTTACCACTCCACAACACAGACTACCATACAACATAATTACTCTCCATAACATATAATCCCACTCTACATAATTCCTATACACTAAATACCACATACTTTCTATCCACATAATTCACTGAACAACATACCACATAATTCCACTACACACAACATACATCCACTTCACTCCAAAAAACATTAGTAAAAAACGTTTACATTTACAGTGCCAATAGCTCTAAGTCTCGCAAATGCAAAACCTATTACATTGCAAATGTTTCTTTAACTAGTAGTAGCGTTTGCAGAGTGGGGGAGAAAGAGGGCCGGGCCTCCGACCAGCACTCAGGAATTCCGCTGCATAGGACTTACAGGAGGTACCAGGAGGGCTTCTTGGCCCCCTAAGTCCCTCAGGAGTAAAGTGGACTTCATCCCCCAAGCAGTAGGGTGCTAGGAGGCACGTTTTCACAGTGGTGGAGAAAGGGGGGCGTGGCCTCCAAAGACCTCTTAGCAAACCCACTGTGTGGGACTTACTGGAGGTAACATGCAGCTCCCTTTGCCCAAAAGCAATTCTGCTTCGCTTCATGGAAGCGAGAGCAGTTTTCCTCCTCTTGCCTCCATGAAGGGAAGCAGAGTTTGCTTTGACAGGGCGGGAGCAGTGCTCCCCCCCTGTCATAGCAAACTGCAATGTCCCGGTGGGGGCACCCCGGGACATTGCTGGAGCCGGCCCTGGGGGATGGCGGTCCCCAGGGCCATGGAGGGTTCCAGGACGGGGGTCACGTGGCCCCCCTCTCTGCATGTTTTAAGCCCTGGGGAGGTGGTGGTCCCCGGGGCCAGGGTTCCGCAACGGACCCCCATATTTAAATGAAGTGTGCCCTGGGGAGGTGGTGGTCCCCGGGGCTTGGGGGGGCCCACAAGACGCCGCGCCCATAATAGATTGAAGCCCCGGGGAGGTGGTGGTCCCCGAGGCAGCATGGAGGTGGAAGGAGCCCCCCATGCACTCTTTCACTAAGGTGGCGGTTGACGGGCTGTGGGGGGGGCGTGTGCCCCCGCTAATTATTAGCAAAGCCCCGGGGAGTTGGCGGTCCATAATACTGGATTGCCCCCAGTCCTGGCCCACCCAGGGGCATAAAACAAACAAAGCATGGAAGCCCGCGCTTCGTTTAAAAAAAAAAAAATTTGCCGGATTCGCTGACCCTACACGAATCCCGCCTAAAACTTTTTTTAAAATGCTTTTTTTGGCCCTGGGGGTCCCTGTGGGCCCCCCTGAGCAGGCCTAGGGGATCAGGGTGTCTCTACCCTGCCCCCTTTTCTTCATTTTTAACCTTTTTTCTTGTGACTCGGTTCTACTGAGTCACAAGATGGCTGCCAACACTTTCTGGTTTGAAGCATTGGCAGCCAATCAGAATGAAGCTCGTGCTCGGGAGGGTTCGCGGATCCACAGCGGTCAACAGATATCGATTTATTTTATTTTTGAATTTCTCAGAAACTACTGAATGGATTTACACCATTTAAAAAAAAGAACGCTTTCTGAACCAAGAGCTACTTTTTTGCCAAATTTGGTGTAATTCTGTTCAGCAGTTCGGGCTGTAGCTTTGTCTAAAGTTTCCTATGGAAATTAACATGGAGAAAATGCGTTTTGGGACCCCCCTTTTTTCTCGGCCCCTGCTTGACGAATCCCCCTGAAACTTTCAGGTCAGGAGCTGACCGGAGCGCCCCATTAGTTTTGAAACTTTCACGAAGATTCGTCAAACGGCGCCAAAGATATTGGCAAAAGAAAAAACGCTTTTCCTATGGAAACTAGGTCTTAACTATAACTACCTACTGGCGACCGCCAGTAGGTAATATATATATATAAGGTAAAATAAATTGCATGCTGGTCGAAGTGCTCCTTTCATTTACCTGCGCCACAACATGGAATGCCTGTGAACAAGGAGCGCAAAAACGTCTGAAACGCATAAGGCTTGATTATTTTAAACTCCAAAGTGAAGTGAATCCTTTTGCTATAATGAGGATCCGGTTTCAGTGTGCCTCTTCGAACCGAGGTTCCTTTGTTTAACAAAATATATATATATTTTACCGCTTCATAGAGAGAGGCTATCCGTTGGGAGTCATTGAAAACGCAATATCCCAAGTAAAATCGAAAGTAAGAGCTGACCTCTTGATTCCTACACAAACAAGAAGAAAAAGGAAAGGAAACACCTATGAAGAAAACAATCAAGAAGACACTACCACACGATTGATTATGGACTATAACAATCAAAGTGGAGAAATCAAAGGAATTGTAAGCAGGAACTGGAAAATTCTAATGTTGGATGAAACATTGAGAACAACGTTGACGCCATATCCTAGTATCACGTACAGAAAGACAGCCTCTCTAGCTGACATTTTGACACAGAGTCATCTAGCGACACGAGAAACTAAATCATCTTCATGGCTCAAAACTCCGGGCTTCTGGAAATGTGCGAAATGCTGGGCCTGTGAGCATGGCTTGAACATTACAACTTATGGATTACAGAATGGGAGGACAGAATTGATCCAAGACCACATTACATGTGAATCGAAATTTGTGGTCTATAGATTAACATGTCCATGTAAAAAACATTATATAGGAAGCACAATCAACAAACTCAAATTAAGGATTTTACAACATCTACGTGCCATAAAGAACAAGGACTTCAGTTATCCCATTGCTAAACACTTTCACGAATTCCATGCAAGTGACTATAGACATCTCAAGTACTCTGGGATAAAAATTGTCAAATTTACAGAAAGAGGCGGAGATAGAACCTTAAACTTACGCAGAATAGAATCCTGACTCATACTGGCAATTGGCACAGAATATTCCTATGGACATAATCAGGATGCAGAATTATATGTGCACCTATAGAGAGGAGTGATCCAGGAAACCCAAGATATGAGTAGAACCATGATATTATCTTTTGAACTATTGTAGATGTTTAGCTAGATGTTTTCAAAAACAATGACTGTCTCAACTCTTTCATCTTTGCACTTTTACCTTTGCACTCAAGATTTTCGTCATTTTTATTGAGTATATGAGATTTTGCATATAGTTATATTGGTGTACATATTTTAATCGGAGTTGATCCTAAAATGATATAGATTAAGATTGGGAGGAGTGGGGTGCATAATAGTTTTGTGCACTCTAAATGGCCCTTTGTCCCCATGTCCCCACTTTAAGTAATGATTGAATTTACAACCACTCAAATTTAATAGAATGCCTTACTATTGAAATGTGATGCTTTAAATTGATTTTATATAGCATTTTATAATGACAGGTTTTATTAACCAGTAATTTAAATGTGATATTTATGGAAACTCCTGGCATTTGAATTCAACTTGCACTTTACATCTTGGGACTTGAGCCATATATAAAATGCAATCTTAAATGTGTACTTTACATTTGAAGTTTTTTAGGAACTGATTGATTGCAATCTGAGGCCCCTTAATGAAATTTGAACTTTTGACCTTATAAGATGTATCATAAAAACAGCATATTATAAAGACAAATAATGATAATAGATGAAATTGTCGGGTTTTAGAAAGTTTATGAAACATCACTCAAAAAAGCATTCAAAGTATGGGTAATAATATTAATGATGAAATGTGGAGACAAATTGTAAAATAATGTCAAACAATGCCAAGGGAAACACTAATTAGATTCTATGGGGGCTCTATGGCAAAAGTAATGTCAACTGTGCACTATATATGTATTTGTATTTTTATTGTATATGTATTTAATTCACTCTGCACTTGCACTTTTTCTGTGTACTTTACATAGATTGCGAAAATGGTGGGTAAATTACACCGTTTCTGCCAATGAAGGTTAGCAGTCTAGCTGTTGAAAAATAATAGACACAGACAAGGGGTTAAGCACGATGCACTTTATATAATATTGTCTAGATGCAAGGGACTCTATGGTCCAGTAGAAGGCTAGTGGCAGCCGAAACGCGTAGACCGTCCTATTGCTTACTTTGCACAATGGTGTGAACAATAAAGCACTTTAAAAACGATCACCTTGCTGTGGTGCTGTGACTTTCGCCGAGAGAGGTTGCGCAGGAATTACGGAATATATATATGTATATATATATATGTATATATATATATATATATATATATGTATATATATATATATATATATATATATATATACATATATATATATATATAGATATATACTCAGCAATCCTGTTATGTACGAAATAAACAGGCACCAACACGCTGAAGTTTTAAATCACAGTTTTACTTCAACAGAAGGCTCTGAGGCGCGTTTCGGTGGAAGGACCACCTTGTTCACACAGGTCAGCGCAATTAGAGAAAGTGTTTTTAAAGCGTTGCCATGGACACCATGTCAATGACATGGACATAAAAGAAATACCAAATAAAATTATACAAGCATTTTAACAGCACATTGCCAGTAAAATTGAAATTAAAATGTATACATGTGTATCTTAGAACAAACATGGCTTTGGAAATAGAATTCAAAATTTAAAGGTTGTACTCTGCATAATAAGTTTCAAACGTAGTACAGATCATATGTTAATCATAAATGAGAAAAGGTGTATGTGGTTCACAGTGTGCTCATTTGAGATTCATATATAACAAAATGGGTGGTTAAAGAATATGTTAGTGTGTATGGCCACATGAAATTACATGTAAACTAGTTTCTAAATGTCTGATAGGTTAATACCAAATAACACTCAGTAGAAGAAGATAAGCCAATGTGCCTACACATGCGCAAGCGCAATACCAAGCCCAAGTGGCATAGGTCCTCTAACCTTTTAAAACATAAAATTGACTACATACTGAGCTATACACTCATGACACCTCGCACTCTATGAATGTACAACTTATTGTTGCATGTCTGACCTCACAACCTTTGAGACATTGTGTCAAAACCTAAAACCAATGCTGTGACCCATGGCAGCGAAAATAATAAAAAGTGTATTAAAAATCTAAACTCTTGCACTGGAAAGGGTACTAAGGAGCGGGTGTACTTAAGCAGGATTATAGATGCGAGATTAACTCTTTGTCAGAATTGAGACCATATGGAATTTTGCTGTTGAGCAAGATGATGTACCGTGATTGTAATTTTCTCAATTTTTGCTCTCTGTTACCTCCTCTCGGATCTTTGGGAATAGCGCCTACATCATAATACACCAGATCTTTAGCTGTACTTTGGTGGTGTTCATGGATATGCCTGGCTACTGGGTAGCTCTTGTCATTATTGGCTATGGCCCTAAGGTGTTGCAGAATTCTAACATGGACCATATGTATGGTGCTGCCTACATATTGTTTTGGGCACGTACATTCCAGTATGTACACTGCAAAATCTGTCTTGCAGTTGTACTTACCCTTGATGGTCACAGGTGAATTTCTCAAGGGTGACTGAATGGTTTTCATGTTTCTCCCATATTTACAGGCTTTGCACCTAGTGCATTCCTGAAAACCTTTGTTCGATGTTAACCACTCTGAACCACTTCTCGTTTGGGGTATGTTCAGCACCAATTCATTCCTCATCGATTTGGCCCTTCTAAATGAGAGTGGTACTCCGGGTATGTCTAGTCCTATAACAGGATCACTCTTGATAAGCCGCCAGTGCCTGTACAAGATATTACGAAGTCTAGCATGATAAGTCGAATACCCTGTGAAATTTGGTGTAATTCCGTTCAGCAGTTCGGGCTGTAGCTTTGTCTAAAGTTTCCTATGGAAATGAACATGGAGAAAACATGTTTTTGGACCCCCCTTTTTTCTCAGCCCCCGCTTGATGAATCACCCCGAAACTTTCAAGACAGGAGCTGACCAGAGCGCCCCATTAGTTTAGAAAATTTCGCGAAGATTTGTCAAATGGCGCCAAAGATATTGGCAAGAGAAAAAACGCTTTTCATATGGAAACTAGGTCCTAACTATAACTACCCACTGGCGACTGCCAGTAGGTCATATATATATATATATATATATATATATATATATATATATATATATATATATATATATATTCACTGAAAAAACCATAGGTTTTAAGGACAGTTATAGTTAGTTGGACATTTCACTCGTACAAAACCATAGACATTCCCCCGTTATAGTTAGTTCAGCTAACTATAACTCGCGCCCCCGCAATGCACTGCTGATGACGTCACATATTACATCACTCATGACATGGTCAGTGACATCACTGATGACATCACTGATGACATCTCAAATGACATCACTGATGACATCACTGATGACATCATCCAGTGACTGTGTGTTTCTGTAAAGTTTAAATATGTTTAATATATATAGGGAAAGGCGTATTGAAGAATGAGTGGGTGTATAAGTGTCTGAATGGATGATTTAGTACGTGAGTGACTGACTCTACAAGTGAGTGATTAAATGTATCTTACTGAATGCATGGGTTAGTGACTAAACTGTGTGAATGTCTGTATCCGTCTGTCTGTTGGTTTGTAAGCGGCTGCATGGCTTTCTGAATAGCTACATGAGTGTCTACATGGGTTATTGATTGATTGTCTGAGTATCTGTATGGGTGCCTGAGTGTTTGTGTGGGTGGGGTGTGTGTGACTCTGTGCATAGATGTGTGAGTTGGTGATTCACTGGGTGCATGGTTTCAAGAGTGCATCTGTGATGGACTGTATGGGTGGGTGAGTGTGTGTATGGGTGTGTTAGTGATTGAATGTATATCTCAGTGGTACATGTGTGAGTAACTACATATGTGAAAGGCAGTATATATGTGTGTTGGAGTATATAAATGGCTATAAGTGAGAGTGTGTGATTGTGAGAGTGGCTGTATGGATGAGTGTGTACTTGTATCAGTGATTGTATAAGAGCGTAAGAATGTGCTAGTATTTGTATGAGTAAGTGAGCTGGTGTGTGTATAACTGTATAGGTGAGTAAATGGGTGTGTGATTAAGTTTTTTGCATGACTGACTAGGTGTGTGAGTACCTCTATGGATGAGTGGTGGTGTGTGAGTGTTTATATAGGTGTGTGAGTGCATATGATAGTCCTGTACTGAGTGACTAAGTATGAGTGACTGTACGGGTGAGTGAGTGGATGTGTGTGTAGACCTAAGAATCAGTGAGTGGGTATGTAGTTTTTGGTGTTGGAGTGTCTATGGTTTTGAGAATGGCAGTCTGTAATTTAGAGTGGGTGTATCAAAAGTTATATTAGGGTGTGAGAAGATGCATGAAATTATCACATGGATGATGTCATCAGTGATGTCATTTGAGATGTCATCAGTGATGTCATCAGTGATGTCACTGACCATGTCATGAGTGATGTAATATGTGACGTCATCAGCAGTGCATTGCGGGCGCGAGTTATAGTTAGCTGAACTAACTATAACGGGGGAATTTCTATGGTTTTGTACGAGTGAAATGTCCAACTAACTATAACTGTCCCTAAAACCTATGCTTTTTTCAGTGAATTTCAACGGTTTTTTAAATGCTAATTTCTAACTATAACGTGTCTGAAACCTATGGTTTTTTCAGTGAATTTCAAAGGTTTTTTAAATGCTAATTTCTAACTATAACGTGCCTGAAACCTATGATTGTTTAAGTGAATTTCAAAGGTTTTTTAAATGCTAGTTTCTAACTATGCCTACAGAGGTAGGACATGTGAAGAAAGAAGAAAAAACGCACAGAAAGAAGCAAAAGATGTGCAGAAAGAACCAACAGAGGAGCAGAAAGAGGCCTTGTTGCAAAATCATCCTGTGCCCACAACTTTTTCAGACGGGTACTGGTGGTAACTGACTCTGACTAACCAGAGCCAGTGCTATGCTAAAAGACACTTAGAATACAGTGAAAACACCTACATACACTAGGGAACACTATGCGTTGGGGTACCCCTGTGATTAGCATGACCTCCTCTGCAAGTCCCTAGTACATAATAGGGCAGGGGGATTAAAACTACCTCTTAAAACGCGCTACAGGGCGCGTTTGCACAGTGGTGAAGGGAGGGGAGCCTGAGGTGACATGTGTGCAAACGCACCCCGTGGCGCGTTTTAGGTTGCGGGATTAAGTCCCCTTGAATTCTGAGGGTCCCTGGGGCCCAACTAGCCCCCAGGTACCTACAGTTAGGACCACAGAGCTGAGTTGCAGAGAGGCGTTCCGAGGCCACGCACCTTTTTCACCTCTCTGCAACGCAACTCTGTTGTGCTTACTGAAGGTACCTGGTGGGCTAGTTGGCCCCCAGGGTCCCTCAGGATTCAAAGGGAATTAATTCCCCAACTTAAAACGCACCACAGGGCGTGTTTGCGCACATGTCACCTGAGGCCCCGCCCCTCCCTTCACCACTGTGCAAACGCGCCCCGTGGTGCGTTTTAAGTTGGGGGATTAGGTCACCTTGAATCCTGAGGGTCCCTGGGGCCCAACTAGCCCACTAGGTACTTCCAGTAAGCACCACAGGCCTGCGTTGCAACGCCTGTAACAAATTGTGCAGTTGTGTTTAGGTAGTGAAGAGGGTCGTGCTGGGGGTAGTGTTTTAGGGTTTAGGGTAGTGCAGTGGTGTTTGTGTAGTGTAGGGGGTCATGCTGGGGGTAGATTTAGGGTTTAGGGTAGTGCAGTGGTGTTTGGGTAGTGTAGGGAGTCGTGCTGGGGGAGTGTTTTAGGGTTTAGGGTAGTGCAGTGGTGTTTGGGTAGTGTAGGGGGTCGTGCTGGGGGTAGTGTTTTAGGGTTTAGGGTAGTGCAGTGGTGTTTGGGTAGTGTAGGGGGACATGCTGGGGGTAGTGATTTAGGGTAGTGCAGTGGTATTTGGGTAGTGTAGGGGGTACTGCTGGGGGTAGTGTTTTAGGGTTTAGGTTAGTGCAGTGGTGTTTGGGTAGTGTAGGGGTACTGCTGGGGGTAGTGTTTTAGGGTTTAGGGTAGTGCAGTGGTGTTTGTGTAGTGTAGGGGGTAGTGTTTTAGGGTTTAGGGTAGTGCAGTGGTGTTTGTGTAGTGTAGGAGGTCGTGTTTTAGGGTTTAGGGTAGTGCAGTGGTCTTTGGGTAGTGTAGGGAGTCGTGCGGGGGTAGTGTTTTAGGGTTTAGGGTAGTGTAGGGGGTTATGCGGGGGGTAGTGTTTTAGGATTAGGGTAGTGCATTGGTGTTTGGGTAGTGTAGGGGGTCATGCAGGGGGTAGTGTTTTAGGGTTTAGGGCAGTGCAGTGGTGTTTGGGTAGTGTAGGGGGTCGTGCTGGGGGAGTGTTTTAGGGTTTAGGGCAGTGCAGTGGTGTTCGGGTAGTGTAGGGGTCGTGCTGGGGGGAGTGTTTTAGGGTTTAGGGCAGTGCAGTGGTGTTTGGGTAGTGTAGGGGGTCGTGCTGGGGGAGTGTTTGAGGGTTTAGGGCAGTGCAGTCGTGTTCGGGTAGTGTAGGGGGTTGTGCTGGGGGTAGTATTTTAGGGTTTAGGGTAGTGCAGTGGTGTTTGGGTAGTGTAGGGGGTCGTGCTGGGGGTAGTGTTCTAGGGTTTAGGGCAGTGCAGTGGTGTTTGGGCAGTGTAGGGGGTAATGCTGGGGGTGGTGTTTTAGGGTTTAGGGCAGTGCAGTGGTGTTCGGGCAGTGTAGGGGGTCGTGCTGGGGGTGGTGTTTCAGGGTTTAGGGCAGTGCAGTGGTGTTCGGGCAGTGTAGGGGGTGGTGTTTCAGGGTTTAGGGCAGTGCAGTGGTGTTCGGGCAGTGTAGGGGGTCGTGCAGGGGTGGTGTTTCAGGGTTTAGGGCAGTGGTGTTCGGGCAGTGTAGGGGTCGAGCTGGGGGTGGTGTTTCAGGGTTTGGGGCAGTGCAGTGGTGTTCGAGCAGTAAAGGGGTCGTGCTGGGGGTGGTGTTTCAGGGTTTAGGGCAGTGCAGTGGTGTTCGGGCAGTGTAGGGGCGGTGCAGGGGGTGGTGTTTCAGGGTTTAGGGCAGTGCAGTGGTGTTCGGGCAGTGTAGGGGGTGCTGCAGGGGTGGTGTTTCAGGGTTTAGGACAGTGCAGTGGTGTTCGGGCAGTGTAGGGGGTCATGCAGGGGGTGGTGTTTCAGGGTTTAGGGCAGTGCAGTGGTGTTCGGGCAGTGTAGGGGGTCGTGCTGGGGCTAGTGTTTCAGGGTTTAGGGCAGTACAGTGGTGTTCGGGCAGTGTAGGGGGTCGTGCTGGGGCTGGTGTTTCAGGGTTTAGGGCAGTGCAGTGGTGTTCGGGCAGTGTAGGGGGTTGTGCTGGGGCTGCTGTTTCAGGGTTTAGGGCAGTGCAGTGGTGTTCGGGCAGTGTAGGGGGTCTTGCTGGGGCTGGTGTTTCAGGGTTTAGGGCAGTGCAGTGGTGTTCGGACAGTGTAGGGGGTCGTGCTGGGGGTGGTGTTTCAGGGTTTAGGGCAGTGCAGTGGTGTTTAGGCAGTGTAGGGGGTCATGCTGGGGCTAGTGTTTCAGGATTTAGGGCAGAGCAATGGTGTTCAGGCAGTGTAGGGGGTTTTGCTGGAGGTGGTGTTTCAGGGTTTAGGGCAGTGCAGTGGTGTTCGGGCAGTGTAGGGGGTGGTGTTTCAGGGTCTAGGGCAGTGGTGTTCAGGCAGTGTAGGGGGTCTTGCTGGGGTTGATGTTTCAGGGTTTAGGGCAGTGCAGTGGTGTTCGGGCAGTGTAGGGGGTTGTGCTGGGGGTGGTGTTTCAGGGTTTAGGGCAGTGCAGTGGTGTTCCGGCAGTGTAGGAGGTCGTGCAGGGGGTGGTGTTTCAGGGTTTAGGGCAGTGCAGTGGTGTTCGGGCAGTGTAGGGGGTCGTGCTGGGGGTGGTGTTTCAGGGTTTAGGGCAGTGCAGTGGTGTTCGGGCAGTGTAGGGTGTCGTGCTGAGGGGTGGTGTTTCAGGGTTTAGGGCAGTGCAGTGGTGTTCGGCCAGTGTAGGTGGTCTTGCTGGGGGTGGTGTTTCAGGCTTTAGTGCAGTGGTGTTCGGGCAGTGTAGGGGGTCTTGCTGGGGGTGGTGTTTCAGGGTTTGGGGCAGTGCAGTGGTGTTCGGGCAGTGTAGGGGGTCTTGCTGGGGCTGGTGTTTCAGGGTTTAGGGCAGTGCAGTGGTGTTCGGGCAGTGTAGGGGGTCGTGCTGGGGCTGGTGTTTGAGGGTTTAGGGTAGTGCAGTGGTGTTCGGGCAGTGTAGGGGGTCGCGCTGGGGCTGGTGTTTCAGGGTTTAGGGCAGTGCAGTGGTTTTCGGGCAGTGTAGGCGGTCGTGCTGGGGCTGGTGTTTCAGGGTTTAGGGCAGTGCAGTGGTGTTCGGGCAGTGTAGGGGGTCGTGCTGGGGGTGGTGTTGCAGGGTTTAGGGCAGTGCAGTGGTGTTCGGTCAGTGTAGGGGGTCGTGCTGGGGGTGGTGTTTCAGGGTTTAGGGCAGTGCAGTGGTGTTCGGGCAGTGTAGGGGGTCATGCTGGGGCTGGTGTTTCATGGTTTAGGGCAGTGCAGTGGTGTTCGGGCAGTGTAGGGGGTCGTGCTGTGGGTGGTGTTTCAGGGTTTAGGGCAGTGCAGTGCTGTTCGGGCAGTGTAGGGGGTCATGCTGGGGGTGGTGTTTCAGGGTTTAGGGCAGTGCAGTGGTGTACGGGCAGTGTAGGGGGTCTTGCTGGGGGTGGTGTTTCAGGGTTTAGGGCAGTGGTGTTCGGGCAGTGTAGGGGGTCTTGCTGGGGGTAGTGTTTCGGGGTTTAGGGCAGTGCAGTGGTGTTCGTGGCAGTGTAGGGGGTCGTGCTGGGGGTGGTGTTTCAGGGTTTAGGGCAGTGCAGTAGTGTTCGGGCAGTGTAGGGGATCGTGCAGGGGGTGGTGTTTCAGGGTTTAGGGCAGTGCAGTGGTGTTCGGGCAGTGTAGGGGGTCGTGCTGGGGGTGGTGTTTCAGGGTTTAGGGCAGTGCAGTGGTGTTCGGGCAGTGTAGGGGGTCATGCAGGGGTGGTGTTTCAGGGTTTAGGGCAGTGCAGTGGTGTTCGGGCAGTGTAGGGGTCGTGCTGGGGCTGGTGTTTCAGGGTTTAGGGCAGTGCAGTGGTGTTCGGGCAGTGTAGGGGGTCTTGCTGGGGGTGGTGTTTCAGGGTTTAGGGCAGTGGTGTTCGGGCAGTGTAGGGGGTCTTGCTGGGGGTAGTGTTTCAGGGTTTAGGGCAGTGCAGTGGTGTTCGTGCAGTGTAGGGGGTCGTGCTGGGGATGGTGTTTCAGGGTTTAGGGCAGTGCAGTAGTGTTCGGGCAGTGTAGGGGGTCGTGCAGGGGGTGGTGTTTCAGGGTTTAGGGCAGTGCAGTGGTGTTTGGGCAGTGTAGGGGGTCGTGCTGGGGGTGGTGTTTCAGGGTTTAGGGCAGTGCAGTGGTGTTCGGGCAGTGTAGGGGGTCGTGCTGGGGGTAGTGTTTCAGGGTTTAGGGCAGTGGTGTTCGGGCAGTGTAGGGGGTCTTGCTGGGTGTGATGTTTCAGGGTTTAGGGCAGTGCAGTGGTGTTCGGGCAGTGTAGGAGGTCTTCCTGGGGGTAGTGTTTCAGGGTTTAGGGCAGTGCAGTGGTGTTCGGGCAGTGTAGGGGTCATGCTGGGGGTGGTGTTTCAGGGTTTAGGGCAGTGCAGTGGTGTTCGGGCAGTGTAGGGGGTCATGCTGGGGGTGGTGTTTCATTGTTTAGGGCAGTGCAGTGGTGTTCGGGCAGTGTAGGGGGTCGTGCTAGGGTATGTGTTTCAGGGTTTAGGGCAGTGCAGTGGTGTTCGGGCAGTGTAGGGGGTCGTGCAGGGGCTGGTGTTTCAGGGTTTAGGGCAGTGCAGTGGTGTTCGGGCAGTGTAGGGGGCGTGCTGGGGGTAGTGTTTTAGGGTATAGGGTAGTGCAGTGGTGCTTGTGTAGTGTAGGGGGTCGTGCTGGGGGTAGTGTTTTAGGGTTTAGGGTAGTGCAGTGGTGTTTGGGTAGTGTAGGGGTCGTGCTGGGGGTAGTGTTTTAGGATTTAGGTTAGTGCAGTGGTGTTTGGGTAGTGTAGGGGGTCGTGCTGGGGGTAGTGTTTTAGGGTTTAAGGTAGTGCAGTGGTGTTTGTGTAGTGTAGGGGGTCGTGCTGGGGGTAGTGTTTTAGGGTTTAGGGTAGTGCAGTGGTGCTTGTGTAGTGTAGGGGGTCGTGCTGGGGGTAGTGTTTTAGGGTTTAGGGTAGTGCAGTGGTGTTTGTGTAGTGTAGGGGTCATGTTTTAGGGTAGTGCAGTGGTGTTTGGGTAGTGTAGGGGGTCGTGCTGGGGGTAGTGTTTTAGGATTTAGGTTAGTGCAGTGGTGTTGGGGTAGTGTTTTAGGGTTTAGGGTAGTGCAGTGGTGTTTGTGTAGTGTAGGGGGTCATGCTGGGGGTAGTGTTTTAGGGTTTAGGATAGTGCAGTGGTGCTTGTGTAGTGTAGGGGGTTGTGCTGGGGTAGTGTTTTAGGGTTTAGGGTAGTGCAGTGGTGTTTTTGTAGTGTAGGGGGTCATGTTTTAAGATGCAACGCTCCAATGCCTGACCAGTCTGCACTACATAAAACTGCAAAAAAACTAAAAATAAAAAGTGTTTTGCACACTTTTGTCATTGGGCTATATGTGGGCTACATCTGGGTAATATTTGTGCTACATTTGGGCTCTTTTTTCACTGGTGGCCATCTTGGAAGACTTCTTTGTTATGAAGTTTCCTAATTTCCTCATTTACTGCAGTCTCCTCAGTAGGAAAGGCTTTCAGTTTTTTACTTTGATTCCATCAAGAAGGCATTCAGATGTGTCACACATTTGCCATAAATTCAGAATGTTATTACTCTAGTTGTTCATTAGATCACTGTAGTAAAGCTACTGCTCACCAAGGAGTTAACTGGAAGTCTACTGCTGGTATTGAAAGTGATTGTTTCAGTCTGCATGTCAGAATTTTCTAATGAAATAGAAGAGGATTTGAGATCTCACTTAAAACATGCACTACATTTTCTTTTTGCAGCACTAACCATAATTTCTATGGCAAAATGAACCCCCTCATTTTGTTCCTTTTTAAATTAAATGTTTTAAGTGTTACCAGTTTATTCCAATCAAGATGGCTTCAGGTGTGCCATACTTTTGTCATAAGTAAGACTGTTAGCGCTCTAGTTGTTCTTTTGAACACTCTGGAAAGCTGCAGTAGAACACAAAGGCATCAACTGACAGGCTGCTCCTGTTGAAATATAACAGGAAGATATTTGAGATCACACTTGAAACATGTCCTAATTTTTCTTTCTACAGCACTAACCATAATTTCTATGACAAAATGAACCCCATCATTTTGTTCCTTTTTAAATTAAATGTTTTAAGTGTTACCAGTTTATTCCAATCAAGATGGCTTCAGGTGTGCCATACTTTTGTCATAAGTAAGACTGTTAGCGCTCTAGTTGTTCTTTAGAACACTCTGGGAAGCTGCAGTAGAACACAAAGGCATCAACTGACAGGCTGCTCCTGTTGAAATATAACATGAAGATATTTGAAATCACACTTGAAACATGTCCTAATTTTTCTTTCCAGAGCACTAACCATAATTTCTATGTCAAGATGAACCCCATCATTTTGTTCCTTTTTAAATTAAATGTTTTAAGTGTTACCAGTTTATTCCAATCAAGATGGCTTCAGGTGTGCCATACTTTTGTCATAAGTAAGGCTGTTAGCACTCTAGTTGTTCTTTAGAACACTCTGGGAAGCTGCAGTAGAACACAAAGGAATCAACTGACAGTCTCTGCCCTTGTTGGATGTACATGTTTTACTGAGAATGTCAGACTTCATTCTCACATGACTGAGAAAGATAATGTGAATTTACAGAAAATATGCTCTCATTTTAGCTTCTGGGGCACCTTCCAAAACTGTATGGGACAAGCATGTGAAAATAGTTTTCTCTCAAACATGATTCATGATATCCCAGCAGAAGGTTTTTTACAGGGTAAAATCACCTTAGAACACACCACAATTCCTGAAATTAGTATGGTACCATCAACAAATGAATTCTAATGTAACTAAAGTCTGTTATCACCCTTTATAGTTCTCCTTTTGGTAACCCTCAAAATCTTCGATTCACTACAATGCATTTCAAAGGGGTACTATCATTTATATTGGTCCCAAGATGGCTGCCAGCAATTCCAGGATCAAGTGCTGACAGCCAATCAGATCTTACGATGACATGTGTGGTTAGGCTCCGCCCAGATATATATGTGTTTTTACTTTTGATTTTCTCAGCAACTACTGAACGGATTTACACCATTTAACAAAAAGGGTTCTTTTTGAACCAAGAACTACCTCTTTGCCAAATTTGGTGTAATTCCGTTCAGCAGTTCGGGATGTAGCCTTGCATAAAGTTTCCTATGGGAAATTGATTTTTTGACTCTTATTTTTTTAATTTCTCCGCAACTACTGAACGGATTTACACCATTTAACAAAAAGGGTTCTTTCTGAACCAAGAACTACCTCTTTGCCAAATTTGGTGTAATTCCGTTCAGCAGTTCGGGCTGTAGCCGTGTCTAAAGTTTCCTATGGGAAAATGAATGGGGAAAACACGTTTTGGGACCCCCCTTTTTTCTCGGACCCTGCTTGACGAATCACCCTGAGACTTTCAGGGTAGGAGCGGACCAGAGCGGGCCATAAAGTTTGAAAATTTTGCAAAGATTCGTCAACCGACGCAAGAGTTATTTCAAATAGAATGTCGTGGATTTCCTATGGAAAATAGGTCCTAACTATAACTATCTACTGGCGACCGCCAGTAGATATATATATATATATATATATATATATATATATATATATATATATATATATATATATATATATATATATATATATTTATATATATATATATATCCAACAAGTCTGGTAACAGTTTACGTAGGTCGAAAAAACCAGTGCCGTGGCCACAAATATACTTCAGCGTTTTTTATTAAGGCAACGCTAACACCCGACGCGTTTCGGAGTTTAACACCACTCCTTTCTCACGGGTGAGGTGTTTCCTCAATGCTCATACTTTTAAAGGTACATACAATTTTAAACACAGTGCACGTGATCATCAAAATAAACAAAATACTATGTGTTTGTAACTTCGTTCACCACCTCTTTCAATAAAGTTTTTAAATAAAGTTTTTGCAACCAAATTAGAGCATACTCCTTAATACACAGTTAATTTTTTGAAATTGATAAGTGACTCAAAATTCACCTGACAGTTCTTAGCATGCAAAATTAATGCTTTATATAGTAAATATGACTAGTGTCCCTAGACCGTATTGCATCGTTATTATCTCATAATGTTTTCGTCACATTGTTTTGCTAATATATATATATTAGTTTATACACTCTTTTTCTATGTTTTAATGCTTTTTAAAGTAGTTACATTTAATTTAATAAATCTATTTTTTTCATTCTTTTTTTATTAAATCCAATTGTATTCTACTTTTATTTTACTTTAATATTTATTTTTTGTGTAGAGTGTCTAACCCCCATACCTCATATTTTTTTTAATTCATATTAAAGTGCGAAGGTGTGTGTGCTTGTGTGTCTAAATGTACCCACAGAGGGGAAAGTCATCAGGCTTATTGTACAGCACGCATTAAAAAGGACAACTATTATCACATAAGGGTTTCTTAGTTTAGAACTAGCTCGCTGATTGCCCTCACCATTGTTTTTTTTCTCCAGGACTTGAAAACATAACATTGTTTTTCTTTCAGAGTATTGACGTGTGCCTACGATGACTGTATGGCAGTGTTGCTACGAGTATGGTTTGCTATGGTTTACCTGGCCACATCTACAGAGAGTACATTAATTAATAAGTAGGTCTAAAGGACCTTGCCTGTGTGAAGAGATACTGTTTCACCGAATGACTGTAGTATGTGTGTTTGGAGAACGCCAGGTGCCTAGGTAGTAGCACTTGGAGGTGTGCGTTCTCTGTCGCCGTTACTTTGGAAATCTGTGTCTTATTTTCGTGGCACCAATTTTGCCCACATGAGGCAGGAGTCTATGAAGAGGCCTTGGCACCTCTCATTGAATACTGTTCATGCCCTTTCACTTTCCTAGCCATTATGAAGAAGGTTCAGATTTGACAATGATATAGAAAACCATCGTTCACTCAAAGACCTTGCGTGCTCCTTTCCCTATTGAATAAGAAGAAGCAGCTGAGACTTGAATGTGATTTGTGTATTGTGCAATAAAGAACGTGTTCTTTTTCTCCAAGGTTATGGTACAACACTCGAACAGCTACAGATAAAAACAACACATTCTTGTCCAGTCAACAAGCACACAAATATTATCTAAATTCATGTTTTATGCATGTGGTAGAGACATTCTTACAGCAGCCTATGTCCTTTCTTCTCTTTTCTCCAGCTGGATTCAAATTTGCAGCACAGAATGTGCTGTATTCCTTTTTAGAATTGGTCCATGCACAACCTTTCGCAGCTGTGCATTGTACAGAACACAATTGATCTACCAGGTACATTTTACTTAGCTGCTGCTAACAATTGAAGATAAACGTTTCCCAGCAGGCGAAGTTTCTGAGTTCCTTTCAGCTTCTATCTTGGAAGTTCTTTCTATTTCCAGCTTGTAATGAATATAAAGTCAGTCTCACAGTTCACAAATGTCTTTAAAATGTGACTGATTTTACGGGTGGCTAACTAAAATGCAGCCCTTGTCATTTCTGATGGTAATTTTGGTCCACCTGAAGTTGCCACTGAAAGATTGGTCAGGTCAGCTGGTCGTTTCAGACTAACCATAAATAGGGCTGACCTCGAAAAATGGGCTGGGCCTTAAAAATAACAAAGATACAAATTAATAATGTTAAATTACAAAACCATCTGAAATAATGTTGACTTTTATGCAGTCTTTCATCGCAGCAGTCAATTGTATGTTATTGAGTCCTCATTGATAAATCTGAAATAATGAAGGCATCCAAAGTGAATTGGTCAGAAATAACTCTTTTTTTTGTATTTCAATTATTTTTAGTTTTTTCCCATTATGCCAAACATGTATCATATACATATAGATGAATAACAACGTCATAATAATCTTGTGTGTATAATAATACAGCGAATAGATGGAGAGCTTCCACAGTGGATAGGCAGGCGGGGCACAAAACATCCAAGGGGGAGATGTACAAAATCTCCACGCAACTAAGTGCAGCCTCCTGTGAGGCTGCGCTGCATTGCGCGACAGGGAGGGAGCAGGAGGGCCATATTGTTAAAGATATGGCTCTCTTCTCCCCTTTACCTTGCGCCGGTGCTGATTTCAGCTGCCTTGCGCCATGCACACACCTTAGCGCCGTAGTGCTAGGGTGTGTGCATGAGTGTAGCATAGGTTTTGTACATGAAGGGTACCCTTCCTGTACAAAATACTATGTTAGGCACAATGCAAAGCTTTTCCCACTTTACATGCGTGCTGCACAGTGCAGCACGCTTGCAAAGTCGGAAAAGGAAGGAGAATGGAAAGCATTTCTCCTTCCTTGCACCTAGTTGAAAAGGGCGCAGTTTTCTAACGCTAAACCCAATCTACTGTTTTTAGTAAATTGAGTTTAGCGTGAGAAACCTTGTTTAGTTGCATGGGAACGCCCATGCACCAACCTTGGTACGCCCCCATGGCGCAAAGTAATGCGAAGCAGCGCAATGCGCTGCTTCGCATTACTTTTACGTTATTTCGAGCGCTAAACAAGTTTAGCGCTGGAAAGTTAATTAGGAAAAAAAGATTTTGCGCCATTTTGCATCACTTTTGTGACGCAAACACGGCGCTAAATCTTAGTAAATCTCCCCCCACATGTATAAAGATAGTGGGGGTTAGAGAGAGTTGGTAGGGGGAGGCAGAGATGAAGAGTGGGAATGGGATGATGCACAATCCTCTCATCTCTAATTGAAAAACATTTATCAGCATCCCATTGCCCCAAGGCCTGAAACATTTTCTAATATGGGACCAGCAGTTCCCGTCCACATTTAAAAGGGCATAGATGTTTCCCATCTCATATCTCACGTATATATTCGTCACCCTACGTTGTGTACGATCCCATATTCCGCTGCCAGGCATCCCGTTTATAGGTATCTACTGCAGTTATCGTCATCCCTCAGGGACATGGGTATGTATGAGTATCAGCCTTGTTCAATGGCCTCGGGTGCATAGCATTAGAACAATACCACACTCCTGTGGATGCGCATGATAACTCTGATAACTCTAGGGTTGGAGTCCGAGACACTGACCTACACTTGGCAGCGTTGGTGGAACAATGGGAAGGGATGTCATCATATCATCATGTCCCACTGTGCACTGTGCAGGTCTGGTCAAAAGTGTAAAAAGAAGCTCCAGCCCGCCTCAGACTTTTGCATTTGGTCATTAGGTCTGTATAGAATTGTTTCATAAGCAGCTATTCGTGTCAGAAAGCCATGTATCATAGGATGGTGGTATGGCTGACTTCCAGTGGTGCAAGATCGTCACCTTTTCCACTTGCAGAGGAGTGGATAGCCAACGTTTTTCATGGCAGATAGTTCTGGGAGGACTGATATATCATGCAGCAAAGCCAACAGCTCGTTAGTCGTACTGCTACCCTGAGTTCGCCCTTTGGCATATCCCATACAGATCGCCAATATTTGAGCCCACAGGACGTGCAATGTCTCAGTCTGAGATAGCACACCTCCAGCACCTGGAGTCCTAACAGCATGTGCACCTTATAGAGTTTCTCCGGTGTCCAATGCCATTGGTGTAGGACCTTAAAGTAGCTGAATTTTATTCTGGCCTCCTGGAGAGTCATCGTGGTCCTCTAGTACACCTGCCCAGTCTTCCTCAGAGATTGAGAGGTCTAGTCTATGTTTGCACCAGCAGCAGAGATTGTGTGCGTTTGGGCACAAAAAGAGAGCATCTGTCATAGTGGCATACAGTCCCGTCATAGTCCCCTTAGAGCCTTTCCAGCAGTGGGTCGGGTTTCAACTTGTGAGGTGGTTTCCCTAACGTCTTGCAGAGGCTATGTGCAAGTTGTCGATATCTAATGTGTTGCCAGAGTGGGAGTCTAAAATTGTGTCTAAGTAGGTAAAACAGAATTATGTGCCCTTCATGAAGAAAGTCAATTTCCTCTCCCCTATCGTGATGCTCCGGTTGCTCTAAACTAGTGCCTGTCGGTGAACAGCGTCCTCTGATTAGGTCAATTTCTGGGCCCATTGACAGGCATATTGTGTTGTGTGGATGATCGGGTTTCCATGGGGGATTGATTGTGCATGTCCCGTATAAAGAGCTGTAAGGGCCCCCTTTGTCTGCAGTATATGCCGTTCGAAAAAGACTCAAGTGGGTGTTTTTTGTTATCAGGTTGTAGCATGTGTGTGGTGTGCGCCACTTGGAAGGCCAACGAATAGGACTCTACATGCAGTAGTTGAAGCCCTCCTGCTGTGTTTTTGGCATGCAATTTAGAGGCTTTAAGGCGAGGCCTACAGCACCCCCACACAAAGTTCCAGATCATCCGGTCAACCTCTTGCACAAGGACCTGGGAGATTTTTAAGGGAAGCATGCCACAGATGTAATTGAATCTAGGCATCACGTTCATTTTATTTATCTGCACTCTACTTCATAGCGATAGTTGTAGTTTCTACCAGCTCTATGATGGGGACTATGTTAATGCACATTAATTTGTTCAGGTCACCATTAAGATAGACGCCAAGGTATTTAATATGAGTGGGTTGCCAGGTGAATGGTGCAGTCCCTGAGGATGCTTCCGTGGTTAAAGATGTCATCAGCATAGCTTTGCATTTTGACCAGTTTATTCAGTACCCCAAAAAAATTGATCACTTTCTTCAAAGCCGGTACTGATTCCAGAGTGTTGGAGATAACCACCAGTACATCATCTGCATAATAGTTCTCCAGCCGTTGTAGGTATCCCACGGATAGTCAGTGTGTTACGAATGGTGGCCGCTAATGGTCCCAATGCCATCAGGAATAGTCAGGGGAAATCAGGCCCACATCCTTGTTCCTTGCTTGATAGCAAAAAAGCGTTAAGAGAAGTCCCCACATGACCCCAAAGCTGTGGGAGAATTATATAGTGGTGGGATAATTGTATAGCCAGCTGACTTCGCGATGAAGGCCTTTCCTTGTCCCGTTGCTTCCATTGCTCTCAATAGATTCACCCATTCCACATGGCCAAACGCCTTCTCCACTTTGAGGGAGATAAGGACCTTTCGGTCCTCATCTTGCCGTACTACCTGTCAGAGAAGATGGGAGATGGTTCTCAGGTGATACGCTGGGGAGCAGCCCGAGACAAACCCAACTTTAGAAGGGTGGATTAAGAGCGGAATGTAAGGCTTGAGTCTGGTGGTCCAGATCTTCGCTAGGATCTTCATGTCCGCATTTGTAAGTGATATCGGATGATAATTAGCCAGAGAGGTGGGTCCCTGCCTGGTTTGGGTATCAACAACATTCGAGTCCTATTGAACTCGGGTAGCTGGGCGTTTGTGCTTGAGATTTCTGTAAACAATTTCCCAGTAGCAGCACTGTGAAGGGTTTGCACCACCAGCAATCTACCTTCCTTTCCCCTTCTCTCATACTGCCTCTGTTTCATTCTAAAAGGTGCAGATTCAGCTTGTGTCGTGTATTGTGATTTCAGATCAAATTTGGCCTTATGCAAGTCTTTGAGTATGGCAGATGTCAGCGACACATTATATGCCACAGTCAGCTGTTGTGTGAGAGCCATCACCCAACATCGTTCTGATTCCCAATGCCCTTTAAAGTCAGTGGAATCTCTCATTAGGTTTCCCCTGATGCATGCTTTACCGGCCATCCACAACATTTGCTTGGAGGAGGCCATATCAGTGTTGTCTTCCAAATATTGATGCAAGGACCCACATAGTTGGTGCTTGTCATCAGGGGCGTTGTTGCATGTCATGTTCATACACCATCAGGCCAGAGGGGGGTTGCAACAGTTGGAGGTCCTAGTCAACCAGGATGAGGTCATAGTCTGAGGTGATATTTGGTAAGATGAAGGCTGCTACCAGATTCCGAGCTAATGTCACCATTAGTAGAAAGAAATCTATGCGCCAACAGCTGCCATGGGTGCAGGAGGTGTAGGTATAGTCCATATCTCTCTGGTGTGTCAGTTGCCAGGGCTCTACTAGAGCACAATCATTAATGATATCGGATAGGATGTACCTATCTCAGGATTGTCTAGCAGTATGGTTTCCAGACTTATCTAGGTGTGGTTCCCAGTGCTTAATTTGTGCCGGTGCTTTCCGGTGCTAAGCACCGGAACTTATTTCTCAGGGCCGGGTCTACATGGGGCGACTGCTGTTAAGAGACTGGCCTAAGAATAGTAAACAAAAGAAAAACCCACGAGCTGTTTCAGGCAATACATAACCTGAAACTCGTGTTTTTTAAGCACTGTGAAAGTGAATGCACAATGCAGTTCCCCATCTGTGAACCCGGGCGAGATTTACTCGCCCCGGAGGCACAAGGCAAGGTTGCATAATCAGGATGATGGGCGCGGCATTTCACAATGCCAGTGTATTTGCTTCCTATCGTCTGTTAAGTCCTCTAGCCTGGGGCCTGGGGCCGGGTGCACACAGCACCAGAGACAAGAGAGGCAGTGTTGATTAGGAGAAAAGGTGAGAATCCCTCCCCCACCCCATGCTGGCCTGGAACACTTTTGCTTCAAAGAGGAGGGGCTGGAGGAGGGGCCCACAGCGTTTTTGGCAGTTGGCGCACATGAGAGAAGTAACGGGTGCAGATCATTTTGTTTGCAACTCGGCATCGTGTGCATTGCTTCTGTCAACACTGTTGCCTCGAGCAGCATGATTGCAGACCTATCAGTGCTACCAAATGCCCACTCCTTTGGAGCTGCAGTGTGTCTTTGTGGATTGGAGCCAGGCTGCAGCCCCAGCCTGCACGTCTCCATTAACCGGATTGACTGTCTCATGGGAGAGGGGGACATCTGCATTAGGTACCGTATGTGAAAATCGCAGCTAACACATTACAGCATTAATGCTGTAAAGTGTAAGCAGCGTGTTGCCATTTTTAGGTCTCGCATAGGAGGGCCTTTAGCCGTCGCTCTGCTCATTTTCAAGCACTGCACTTGTGCTTGTGGCGGCATCCACCTTGCGGGAGCGAGCAGGGGCGCGCCACAAACACGAGTGCAGTGCTTGAAAATGAGCAGACTGCGCGCGCACGCACGCACCACTCCCGGGCTCACCTCCTGCTCCCCCTCTCTCTCACGCGCATTCCTTGTTTGTTTATGTTTGTTTACGTCTTTCTGTTTAGTTTTCATTGATGTTTTCACCTGACGTTGTTGATGCCTGAAGTCGTGGCAGGGAAGGGGGCTTTCACTTCGCTGGCACAGGCTTGCCAATGAGATGTGCTTCCCGCGCTCTCAGTGCCGATCACAGAAATTACGGTCAGATTTATGATTTGATAAAAAGCCCACTCGCAGCAGCTGCGCTTCCTCTCATCTGCCTAGAAGGGGCGATGTTTTAGGCAGGGGGGCTTACTTTAGGTTCCAGCTGGACTTAGCCCAAACAAACGCCGCTCGCCTCGAAGAGGCATTTATTACAGAGCAACGCCAGTTATTTGCAAGGCGTGCCTTAAGGGAAACCTCCTGAAAACGACTCCGGAACAACGAGTTCCGGAGTCACGAAAGCGGAACTACGCCCTGCCCGAACAACGACTCAGCCTTAACCACGCATGTGCGTGGTTAAGGCTGATTCAGTCTAGTGTTCGGGCAGGGCGGAGTTCCGAGGAGCGTCGCAGAGGAACAGGTAAGAGGGGTTAATTTTCAGGGGGTGGTGGGGGTTTAGGATTAGATTTTAGGGGTTTGGGGTTTAGTTTTAAGGTGGGGGAATTAGTTTAAAAGGTGTTGAGTTCGTTATTAGGAGGTGGGGGTAATCGTGATTATTTTTAGGGAGGGGGGGAATTAGTTTTATGGGGGTTGAGTTTATTTTTAAGGGGTGTGGGTGATCGTGTTTGTTTTTAAGGTGTGTGGGTGATCGTGTTTATTATTAGGGAAGGGGGAATTAGTTATTAGGGTTTGTGGGTGATCGTGTTTATTTTTAGAGTGGGGGAATTAGTTTTAGGAGGGCGGGGGGTATTGGTGTTAGTATGAAGGGGTTGGGGGGTTTGGGGTTAGTTTTTAGGGGTTTGGGGTTAGTTTTTAGGGGGTGTGCGTGATCGTGTTTGTTTTAAGGATGTGTTGGTGATCGAGTATATTTTTAGGGTGGGAGGAATTAGTTTAGTGTGTGTGGGTGATCGTGTTTATTTTTAGGCAGGGGGAATTCGTTTTTAAGGGGTGGGGGATCGGGGTACTAGTTGGAAAGCATTTTTTAACACGCATTCCTTTACCACGAAAAATCGTGGTAAAGGAATGCGTGGTAAAAAAAATTGTGGTTTAGACAAGGTCATGGTTGCGACCTCGTTGTTAGGGAAGTCGTGGTTGGGGAACTCGTTGTTCCAACATACATTCGTGCCTTAACCTCCAGGTCATTCTGGCCATAGCCGTTCACACCTAGTTTTCAGATTCCCCATGAACGAAACAAGCAGTGAATTAGGGATACCCCATACGAACTGAGTTGAGCGTGGTTTGAGAGCCGGGAGGCTGCGACCAGGACTTCACTGAAGGAGCTGTGACAGGTTAACGGCGCTGTGCTAAAGACGGGTCCCCTCAAGAGTAACTTGGCTGAACGACTCACCCGGCGCAGAGACCAGGCTTCCTGCGTCTGCACAGCAGGTAAGGGCGCGCGGACGCTTTGTGAGGCGGTTTAAGCATCACATCTGGGCATAGCCAGATCAAAGCATCTGCAGGACGGTGGCAATACTACACTAAACACGTTTTAAATACAGTCGCATTGCCTGCAAAGCACCTTTACATTTTCGTCTTTCTGGACATATTTGGATTTGACAAGAAAAGGTAACAACGGTGTATTGTTTACTTTTATGTACTTTAAATATAAGATGACTGTTTTGTTATCAGCCTCTATAACACAGAGGAAGACGCGTTTGTTTTACTTATTGCATGTTTGGCTAACAATATTGTTCAGAGATAAAGCATGAGAGGGGACACTCATGAAATGGAATGATCCCTTCTGAAAAAATCGAACTCTGATTCACACCAAGTCATATTCAGTATTCCTATTTTGAGTTATTGAAATTTACATGCTAATGTTACCAATTTTCGTTTCTACGTTTAACAAGAAGCATCCGTTTTTATGTCCACGTAACTGGTAGCTCAGTAGGTTGATGTATCTATTGCAGACACAGTTCCGTAATCACATAGCAATAGTTTGAAAGATCGGTGGTTCTGCTCACCATTCCAGTTTTTGAAATTGATAAAATCAGTTCTATGAAATCGGATAATAATAAATATCTGATATTTGTCAATCGTGCCAAGAGCCCTCTCGAGGTTAATATTTGACGAACGGAGGCGCTGGGCTCGCACACCAGGATTTGCACTTTGGAATTATGCCAGGCTCTCTAGGGTCGTTGGAGCGGTGCTTCGAGGAGGTAATTGTCTGTTTTGAACTCCAGCTTCCGCTCACTGGATTTTCTCCTATAGTTCTTCAATCTCTTGTGGTACAGCACCCAGGATAATATGCTGCATAGCTAAACACTTATAAGGTCCCAAAGGCGAGACCTATTGGCTATGCCAATGCTTGTTAAGTTTGGTTTGGAGATGCCATCCGAAGATGGTCTAACAATGCTCCTGGTCTCCCTGCACATTTAAAGAGAAGTTTGCATTACATTAAGGGATATGTGTTGTAGTTAATAACTTCCCAAAAGTCCGGTTTGGATTCACAATAAGTTATTTATTGGAGTGCGAGTAACACGCTGGTAATCCCTGTCCAGCCAGCAATAACTGACTCTCCAGGAATCATCATACGTAATGTCTAGAACATTACAAGCATGCCATGGCAACCATAGAACATCTTATTTAAAGGTACAAGGTATATACTGTGTTACATAACTGTGTGAATACAACACATCATCTTCCCTTAAATAATAAAACAAAGATAAAAACAAAAACAAAAAACAAAAATAGAAATAAGATAAATAAATGATCAAACATGTAATAATACAATAAGTTTAGAAGTCACCACATATAAAATCCTGCAGATATCTGGGTGGACACCTACGTCTATGCATAGCAAGTCTAGGCCTATGCGTAGCAATACTGTTGCCAGTATCTCCAGTACTTCCATCACTTGTCTTTGAAGGAATATTAACGAATTCTTCATCGCTCATAAATAGATGAGGGTTACAA
The DNA here is from genome assembly GCA_963921515.1 of Calotriton arnoldi. NCBI lineage: Eukaryota > Metazoa > Chordata > Amphibia > Caudata > Salamandridae > Calotriton > Calotriton arnoldi. The sequence continues at coordinate 896,018 of CAWUFW010003736.1, read as the reverse complement.
TTATCAATTCTTTCTTTTACACCACTTTCCCTGCCATTCTTCTTTTTATAAAGAGCAACTCTTCTTAGGTTCCAGTTTTCACCATTGTACAAAGTAATAAAATCCTTATAAACAGATTTCACCTTGTATGGACCCCGAAACTTTGTAAAACCACTACTCACCCGACTCGATTTAACTTTAACAAAGTCATTGGGTTCTATGTTTCCTTTACATACAACAAGTTCACTATGTTCTTCTCTCACTTTAGGATTATCCATGCCTAAGAACACCTTCATCCAGGCAGGAATTAACTTTGTGCTTGCAGAACGTCCTCTCATCACAAGAAGGAACCCTTCCCGAAACCGTATTTTCTGTGGTGCGATAGGCCCATAACAAATCACTTACAACTTGTTTGACATCTCTTTTGCTAGTGATAGCCATCTGTATAAATCCTTTTATCATGCGGTTGGCCCTTTCTACAATACCATTTCCTGTGGGTTATAGAGTGTTGTTCTACTCATGTACAATACCACATGATTTAAGATAATCAGTCATTTCCTTAGAAACTAGCTGTGTGCCATTATCTGTAATCAATTTCACAGGATATCCCTCTTCTCTAAATACTTCTTCAAGGATTTGAATAGTCTTCTTCAGTGGTAATTTCACTCATAAATTTCACCACCAACCATTTTGACATGACATCTACCATAACTAGACCAAATCTGGAATCCATCCCTAAACAAGATACCGGCCCTATGAAATCTAGACATACTGTATGCCAAGGCAAACCAGGATTCTCGATGGTACCCATATCAATTGGTTTCCAACCTAAGCCTCTTTTCACTCTCACACAATCAGTACATCTCTCCACCCATTCAGACACTTGCTGGTCCATTGTCGGCCACCAAAATGTTCCTTAATCTTTTCTTAGTGACGATTGTCCCATATGACCTTCATGAGCCAATTTAAACAATTTATACCTTAAGTCCTGTGGGGGAACAGGACTTAAGGTATAAATTGTTTAAATTGGCTCATGAGGGTCATATGGGACAATCGCTCACTAAGAAAAGATTAAGGGAACATTTTTGGTGGCCGACAATGGACCAGCAAGTGTCTGAATGGGTGGAGAGATGTACTGATTGTGTGGAGAGTGAAAAGAGGCTTAAGGTTGGAAACCAATTGATATGGGTACCATCGAGAATCCTGGTTTGCCTTGGCATACAGTATGTCTAGATTTCATAGGGCCGGTATCTTGTTTAGGGATGGATTCCAGATTTGGTCTAGTTATGGTAGATGTCATGTCAAAATGGTTGGTGGTGAAATTTATGAGTGAAATTACCACGAAGAAGACTATTCAAATCCTTGAAGAAGTATTTAGAGAAGAGGGATATCCTGTGAAATTGATTACAGATAATGGCACACAGCTAGTTTCTAAGGAAATGACTGATTATCTTAAATCATGTGGTATTGTACATAGTAGAACAACACTCTATAACCCACAGGGAAATGGTATTGTAGAAAGGGCCAACCGCATGATAAAAGGATTTATACAGATGGCTATCACTAGCAAAAGAGATGTCAAACAAGTTGTAAGTGATTTGTTATGGGCCTATCGCACCACAGAAAATACGGTTTCGGGAAGGGTTCCCTTCTTTGTGATGAGAGGACGTTCTGCATGCACAAAGTTAATTCCTGCCTGGATGAAGGTGTTCTTAGGCATGGATAATCCTAAAGTGAGAGAAGAACATAGTGAACTTGTTGTATGTAAAGGAAACATAGAACCCAATGACTTTGTTAAAGTTAAAACGGGTTAATCAGAATATCGTGATTTATAATTACCCTTTACCAAACATTAATGAGCTCATTTTGTCTTTAAAAGGAGGAAAATTCTTTGCGAAATTAGATTTACGCAGTGCGTATCACCAGATTAAACTCCACGAGGAGTCAAAACCGTTAACGGCATTCATTACTATGGAAGGAATATTTCAATTTAATAGAATGCCCACAGGGAAATGGTATTGTAGAAATGGCCAACCGCATGATAAAAGGAGTTATACAGATGGCTATCACTAGCAAAAGAGATGTCAAACAAGTTGTAAGTGATTTGGTATGGGCCTATCGCACCACAGAAAATACGGTTTCGGGAAGGGTTCCCTTCTTTGTGATGAGAGGACGTTCTGCAAGCACAAAGTTAATTCCTGCCTGGATGAAGGTGTTCTTAGGCATGGATAATCCTAAAGTGAGAGAAGAACATAGTGAACTTGTTGTATGTAAAGGAAACATAGAACCCAATGACTTTGTTAAAGTTAAATCGGGTCGGGTGAGTAGTGGTCTTACAAAGTTTCGGGGTCCATACAAGGTGAAATCTGTTTATAAGGATTTTATTACTTTGTACAATGGTGAAAACTGGAACCTAAGAAGAGTTGCTCTTTATAAAAAGAAGAATGGCAGGGAAAGTGGTGTAAAAGAAAGAATTGATAATTGTAACCCTCATCTATTTATGAGCGATGAAGAATTCGTTAATATTCCTTCAAGGACAAGTGATGGAAGTATTGGAGATACTGGCAACAGTATTGCTACGCATAGGCCTAGACATGCTATGCATAGACCTAGGTGTCCACCCAGATATCTGAAGGATTATATATGTGGTGACTTCTAAATTTATTGCATTATTACATGTTTGATCATTTATTTATCTTATTTCTATTTTTGTCCTTGATCAAGTTTTTCTTGCGTGCAGTAGTGGGTTCTTGAAATACCAGCGTGATTACGATCGCTCTACACTCCGCTGGCCAATCGTCGCCATTTGTTGTAGTTAATAACTTCCCAAAAGTCCGGTTTGGATTCACAATAAGTTATTTATTGGAGTGCGAGTAACACGCTGGTAATCCCTGTCCAGCCAGCAATAACTGACTCTCCAGGAATCATCATACGTAATGTCTAGAACATTACAAGCATGCCATGGCAACCATAGAACATCTTATTTAAAGGTACAAGGTATATACTGTGTTACATAACTGTGTGAATACAACAATATGCAATTTTGTCTTGGGCATTTTACTTACATTCCAATAAGGGACGTCACAGTTTTGAAGTTAACAAAAATGCCCACTCTCCTGTGTCGAGTGTACATATTTCAACTGCATTATTACTCTGTACAGACTACAGACGCTTTAAAGGCAGCAACGGCCCCTAGAAATGTCCAGACCTGCTTCCTGTCTTTATTGCCCACTGCAATGAAGAGAGGCTAGGCAGATTAATCACAGCTGCTGGAAAGAGGAACAGGAGGGTTCCTTGTTAGCCTCTCAGCGCATTAACAGTTTTAACCTTAAAAGTTCTGGTTTCAGAAAGACGTGTTCCTCTAAAGGTATTAAATGGACTTAATGTGTGATCATGTATACCTACGATTCTACAGATTCCTGTGTGCGCTTTAAGTCTTTCCGTTTTCTTTATGCATGAGTGCAGGGTGACTGGTGTGCCTGTTTGAGTGCCCATGAGCGGTGTGCCCATATTAGTGCAGGATGAGTGCTGTGCCTGTATGAGTGCAGGGTGAGTGCCGTACCTGTATGAGTGCAGGGTGAGTGATGCGCAGGGTGACCGGTGTGCATGTATGAGTGCAGGGTGAGTGGTGTGCCTGTATGAGTGCAGGTTGACTGGTGTGCCTGTTTGAGTGCAGGGTGAGTGTTGTTCCTGTACGAGTGCAGAGTGAGCAGTGTGTCTGTATGAGTGCGGGGTGACTGGCGCGCATCTATGAGTGCAGGGTGAGCGGTGTTCCTCTATGAGTACAGGGTGTGTGATGCTCTTGTATGAGTGCAGGGTGAGCAGTGTTCCTGTATGAGTGCAGGGTGAGCAGTGTGCCTGTATGAGTGCAGGGTGAGACGTGTGCTGTATGAGTGCAGGGTAAGTGGTCCAAACAGAAAACTGCACAGGTGGACAATTCTGACTTGGGTCTGTGAAGTTTGCAGACCTCCATTATATTCCCTGTAAACTAAAGCTTAAGTCATCTGCACATCTGAAAAGGGTAATTTTCAGATATCACAATATTACATACCGTGCATATACAAAGGGTCCACATTGTATACTATGGGCATACCTGGAACACTACATTTTACACAAGCCTATGATATATGCACATTTTGGAGACCTGATATCTGCATATATTCAGAGGTTTCAGATGTCCATATTGGGCATATTACAGGTCTGAATAATGTGCATAAATCAGTTACAGGTTGTGCATATGCCAGAGAGGTGCATATTGTGCATCTAGCAGAGTCCAATATACTCTTAATGTGATAGATGCCTTCATAGTGGGCTTGTACCTCTGAGCTCTACAGTGTCATATAGCCTTTGGCAACAAAATGTAAATATATCAGTGGTCAAATTCCCCAAGTTCTCAGAGCAAAAGAATTGAGAAGTGTGTAAGGTGTGGCATTGTATTTTACAAATAGACAGGTCTGGGGCAGTTTTGGATTTTATTTGAAAATCAAGCCTGGGGAGACACAAAATGCAACAGAAGTAGAAGTAGTCATTTCAGCATTACTTCACGGTCAGAAAAAGTTCATTATCTTCGGTTCCAAAAGTCATAACAACCAGTCTTTTTTGCTGTTTTGCCTTTATTTTATTAAAGATATTGTTCACAAGGTGCTTGGAAAACCAACACGTGTTTCAACTCAACCATTATATTACCAAGGTAGGAATTCAGACCAGGTATTACATCTGGCTTTCAGCAGTGCCAGTTGAGGATGTGGGTGGAACCAATAGAGTAAGTGGGTGGAGCCAGTGAGGAAGTGGGTGGAGCTGGGGAAAGTGGGTGTGGCCCCCTACAAAATGTGAGCACCTGGACTTATTATTTTACAAAATAAGCACTGGTCTAGAAGCATGTTCCAGTCACCCCCATCAAAAGTACTGGAGAGAGCAGACTTGTCTCCTACGGGGGCATATATGGAGCCAACAATCAACGTCTCGCTCCAGACCTTCAGTTTTGTGAAAACATATCTGACCATGGTGTCTTTCCACATCTGTAGTGTGTGTGTAGTCAAGGATTTATGTAGGAGAATGTCCGCTCCATTCTTCCTATAGTTTAGCAGGGTGATGTGGTCTGCCTGGATGTGCTGTGTTCTACTAGTGTGTATTACTGTACCCACCCATTCATCTCAATTTGTCATGCTCTGCATCTGACAAGTCTGTTTCCTAGATCAGTGACATTTCAGGGCAATTTGTTTTTAGGTAAGACAGCACTTTTTTCATCTTGATGAAGTGCGCAGGCCATTTGCTATGAGCGAGATGACACGCAGTGGTTTGGGTGTCCCATTGTGAGTAGGTAGCATCCTGGGGATGTTAGGTTGTGTCAGCAGGGTAGTGCTAGGGGAAAAAGAGGGCGGAAAAAGGTAACCCAGGGGCTGTCTCTGAGACTTCACTGGAGTGCATTAATATGTTAGAAACAAATTAAGAAGAGAAAGGAAAAAAAACAAGGAGAAAGATATAACCTAGAAGAGTGTGTGTAAGACCACCGTCTCCTCTTGCAGTACTGGAGAACGTGAGCAGCAAGTTCCGTACATCTGGGGTGAGGTAAGCGTGTCTGCCATCGGCTTTGGGCTCCGGCTTCTGATTCATTTGAACATACAACTAAAACTGAGTCCCCAGCGAGACTAACATGCAGTTAACACCTGACACGGGAGTGGTGTGGCAATATTATGATTAGCAACAACTACAAGGCGCAAACAAAAGTTACATGTAAAACTAACATACATATATGTATAACGAAAAACACATTACCGAAGCAGAACCATTTGTCGACGGACGGGTGCCCAAACAGGTTCCACGAGGTAGCTCGGAGGGTCCCATCAGGTCGTCACTCGCCAGAGTCATGTAATAGGGGGTGACTGCCGCAGGTGCCAGTTTGCTAGATCGAGTCAGCATCCAGCACTCAGAAGGACGGGGCACAGATCTGCCAATGTTCACCAGTTGGGCCGTCACCATGTAGAGTGTGGATTGAGTTAAATTGTGAATCAAATGTTAAACTTTAAGTGGGGAATGTGACTTGTTCCTGTGTACACTGTGTACCTTGGCTGGGAGTTTTCGTCCCCCTGACGAACAGCGCTGTGTTATTCTTTCCAGCATGTTGCATTTATCTTGTTCCTCAAACGATCAGTCCTCCTTTACTTTGGCAGAAGTTTTTGATTCCTCAATGGCTTCTCGGCTATTCATATCACTTAATCCCAGGGTGTCCAAAAATTTCTCCAACTCTTTTGGGTCATGGTACTCTTGGGTTCTGCCTTCTACTGTAATCAGCATCACAGCCAGCTCCAAAAGACCATAACATATTTCACGTTTTTGGAGACAAGGCTTTAGAGCTTGGAACCATTTCCTCATATGGATGGCTTCGTGGGAGAAATAAGTCGAGATGAAAATGTGGTGGTTCTTGCGCGGGTACGGGTAATGTTTCTTCGCTGCTGCTATGATCTGCTGTGCTTGTTTATGTCTCAAAAGGCATACCAAAATAGGGCGAGGTCTCTGCAAAGAGGAAAATCCATTGGATCTGACACTGTGGACCCACTGAATTTCTAGCTGTGGTACAAATGTCAGTTCAAGAAATTTCGGTAAGAAGCTGCATAGGAACGTAAGCATGGTTGCCCCTTGCATTTTTTTCTGGCACTCCCTTGATACAGATATTATCCCATTTGCTTCTGTTCTCCAGGTCAATCACCTTCCGTTTTTGTGCCCATATTTCCTCGGACCACTTCGGGATGCTGTCTATGCATGCCTGGAGGTCCTTGAGCCATCTGTCCATTGTGTTCAGCTGGAGATGAAAAAAGGCGATATCCTATCGAAAGGATTGGACTTCCGTTTCAGTTTTTTGAGAATGCGTAATTGATGAAGCCCATGGAAGTCTTGATGTCTGAAAGCTCCCGAAGTATTGTGTCCTTGGCCGATGGAGGTGTGGTCGAAGAGTCCTTTGCCATGAAGCTATCAGATGAGGCTGAGGTCAGCTTCGTGTAGGAGATAGCCTCCTAAAAGAGGAGTTGAGAGGTGTGCTTTGGTTTGGACATTGCCATCTGCCCAGTAATAAAAAACGTCCCACAGATGTAAAGTTGTAATAGCCTATGCAGTTAGAGGGGTCCCGCATTGGATCAAGCATATAAACGATCCGGGGTGATATTCTTGAGTTGTATTCCTCCTAGGGTGTCCATACACGGGCTTTCCAGTATCATGTCCTTATATAGGCACAATTCGCCCTGCCCTTATATAGGCATAAAATCCCAGCCCTTATTTAGGCATTAAACCGTGCACTCCAAATACAGGCATGGTCTCCGACATCCGTCCACCCTAACGTCACAACGAGTTCTTGAAGAACAGACCCTTAGGCTTCGGGAATTTCCCTAGCACAGGACTATTGATTTCTTCAAGGACTCATATATTATGCATGAACCAATTATTCCTTAGGGGTTCATTCATGACGTCTTCCGCTGTCCAATTCACGTCAATGCTAACATTCTGAGGTACCTTTCAGGTATAAATATACCTTCCCTAGCCCTTGAAAACTAGAGGAGACCTCGACTTCAGAGGAGCCCGTTTCCCGGCCTGACGCACTGAGAAGACGCTGTCATCCCTGCATGCAGAGAGTCCAGCTTCCAGTGATCTGACTTCCCTTGCGGGGTGTTGGAGTTCGAGTCTGGCAAAGAGATTCCTACCTCTCTCATTCTTCAGGTATGGAGCTGATAAGAACCTAGAGGAACTCTTGGCATACTAGGCATACTAGGCTTAACATACTCTTAGTATACCATAGTAAGGAATACTTCACCTACTTCATACCTCTCCCTACACCTAGGTTAGGTTAGGTACATTGGGGTAGAACTAGATTAGAAACGCATCGTATGAGTACTCGCATTTTTAGTCTGTGTTATTTATGTAAATGCATATATACTAAAAGATAATGCTATCGCAGTATTATTTATTTCTACTGCTCACACTGTACATTATTTATCTCGCATACTGTCTTGTGATCGTAACAGCACATTTTACTTACACCAGAAACAAGACTGTTCAATAAATCTTTTATTGAAACGCCCGTCTATTCTTTCTGTGTAACTTTGAGGAAAACTAAGCATGCACGATTGAGCTGAGTGAAATAGTTATCTATTGTTTCCACGACTCTGGGACACGTTCTGATTCTAAAGGGAAACAAAGTGGTCATGTTTTGCGGCTGCCAGAAACTACTCCCTTCTTGTTGTCAAGGAGTTTCTAGTGGCCTCTGAGCTAGCTGGCACAAGTAATTAAGTTTAATATACTCGATAGGGACATACTGACCTTAGTCCTATGTCAAACCTATAGGATATATTATTCCAATGCACAGAGCCTATTAGGGAAATAGGAGCTACACTACATGGCGCCCAACGTTTGGTAAGGCGGTAATTCAACGTTAGATACTGAGTAACTCAGCCGTGCTTTTTCTCTCAGAGACCCCTACCCATATACTCCAAAAGACGGCTGGAGTGGGCAGGGTTAAGTATCCGCCAAGGCTACATAGGGAAGCACCCTATATATTAGCTGTTTGGTTTGCTCAACGTTGAAGGATACAGTGTTCCAAAATATTGTGCACCTTATCTTTGTTTCCTTGAAACTTGTTCTACATTTTTCAAAAAACAAAATGAATGAAGCCGGAAACGGTGAAGCTGCGGCTGATCCAGCCCAAGCAGCAGTTTTTAACATTACAGGTTTAAATGAAACCGAGGAGGGTGTTATAGACATCGCTCCAAACTTAAGAAGAGCCATTACTCTAAAACTTATAAAACATGGCCTACCACCAAGAGGCGGTAGAGCAGTTTTCGTGATAGAGGCACATGAATCCTTTCAGACAGAGGTATTCTATTCATGGGTAATATTTCCTGAATCCAATCCAGTAACACACATGTTTCACTTCTACAAAGAAGATGATCCACCAGAGGAATACATTCCTTTTGAGGATATTGAAATTCCATTAACATACCAAGAGCATCAGCTCTGGTTTAAAGGTGCCCTAAAACATCACAAAAACATTACCAGGCTCGGTCCACTAGGTAGACCAGGAGCAACATGGCCGATTCTAGCCGGCTACACACCTCATCCTGACATTGAAGAAATGTCAGACGAGGATTTACTTACTCAACTCACAGAGTTAATAAAAATCTACAGACAATTGGTCCAATATGTCATGCGGACTTTCACAGTCCAGCAACCATTAACAATTCCAAATCCAACTCCCCAACAGGGGAATACACTAAAAATTACACCACAGACTCTATAAGCAGTCATGGGTAAAATGCCCACAAAACGTGAGCAAATTCCATTCTGGATAGCTCAAAAAATTACTCAAATCGAAGCAGAATTTCCAAATACTAGCACGTATGAGGAACACAGAATCCTAACCATCAGTTTACCAATGGGGATCACACCACAACTGGAAGACTGCACCACTTGGGGCTCAGTCTTTGCTGCCATCTATACTAAAACACATGGTATTCTGTCAATTGCGGTAATACCTGATGTCCTGAAACAAATTCAAAACGAATACGGGGCAGAGCCTGCTCTAAATTTAGGTATGAAGTTACTGAAAAATTTCGACCAGGTCTCAACAATAATATTATCTAATATTAAAGGGGAGGCAGCAGCCGTGGCGATCCGTCAAAGATTAAGGGAATTCGATGTTACAGAACATCAAACTGAGCTACCCAGAATAATTGAACAATCTTATGCAGAATTAGGCAGAGATAGTTTGGGTGGAAGACCAGTGAAGCAGAAGCTATCTGAAAGTCCTGAGAAGGACTCAATTAAACAAACTCCTACATCTTCTAAAAAGAAGTGGGAGTCTACTAAACAAAAATCAAACGAGAAATGTTCTCAATCCCGGGGTAGGTCTCCTCAAAAGGAGCCCTCTGAAAGGAGGTATAACCTCAGGAATAGGGATAATTTGAGAAAACCTGACAGGTATCAAGATACTGATACACGTTCCTCTCGTCCCTTTCAGATCTCATCTCAGACTTCGGAAAGAAGAGGACGATCGGAACATAGAGAAGAACGCGTGAAATCCAAGGAAGATACACACGCTCCAAAAAACAAAACAAAACCTCAATTCTCCAAAAAGAAAGTAGCAGGTCTAAAGATCAGACATGCCGAGAATACTGAGAACACAACTCAAGAACGGAGAATGGGCTCAGACAATGCTGGACAGTGCAGCAGAAGTCACAATAGTTCGCCAGAACCTGAAGGAACTTCTGGAGATAGTGGACTTGAATGAGTACATCACAGTTGAGACTGTAGACACCAGGGTTAGTACTCCACAAAAGTTATATGAAATAACACTCCGGATGGAGGGAGACAAACCTAGACAGGTGAAAGCACTTTTTTGGGAAAGACTATCAAGAGGCTATGACATACTTCTAGCAGAAAAGGACTGGCCACCACAATTTGTCAGGGAGTGCCCACATGGCGAGGACATTATTATGCCTGCCTTCTCCAACCATATTCCAATTCATCTAAAATATACATATGCCAGGAAATGGGCAGTGGCCCAGGCCCCAGCATTATATAAAAATCATGTAGGATGGGATGAGGACTCACCTCACCATAAAATACATCTGAAACATGAACCAACTGCACAACGGCAGTACCCAATAAAGCAAGAAGCTAAAAAACAGGTCAGGGAGATCTTAGATCAACTTGAATATCAAGGGGTGATTGAAACATGCACCTCCTCAATGAACAATCCTTTGTTTCCTGTCTCCAAACCAGACAATACCTATCGTCTAGTTTTGGACTACAGACACTTAAACACTTGTTCTAAAACTTTTGCAGTGCAAAATGCACATAGCACAGCATTAATGAATAACATTGTGCGTAAAACATATAAAACAACATTAGACATCTCAAATGGTTTCTTTTGTCAAAACATAGCACCTGAAAGCAGGTACTTAACAGCATTCTCCATAATGGGGACCCAGCGTCACTTTTGTCGACTCCCACAAGGGTTCAAGAACAGCCCAGGTTTATTCTCAGCGAGGGTAACAGAGTTACTACAAATTTATGACAATGAGGCATTGTCCTATGTCGATGACATCTATCTGACAGACGATGACCTGGACAAACACTTGAACAGGGTGAGCACCATTATACTGGGCTTCGCCTCTGAGGGCTACAAGTTCAACTTTAAAAAGTCCAGAATTGCCCATCTCAATGTCCTATTTCTAGGATATGAGCTTTCAAGTGAAGGCAAGAGCTTGGCAGCTAACTTTTTAGAAAAGTGTGCGCTGCTCCAACCTCCAAAAACGCTAAAAAACTTACAATCCATCCTGGGTTTCCTAAATTTTGGAAGAACATACATTTTAAATTACGCAGAAAGGGTTAAACCTCTCTACGCATTAATCAAACCTGATTTTTCGATCAGAAACAGGACACAGGAACACACAGAAATCTTGCGTTCACTACAGGCTAACATGTTAGCAACAAATCACTTACAAACACGCGTAAGTCAACGAAACCTGGTGATCAGAATAATTTCGGGTCAATACGGATTCACCTACTTAACCTTCAATGAGGGTGAGAAAATACCAATTGCATACAAATCTCACTTGTACACACAAGCGGAAATGCGCTTCAGTTCAACTGAAAAAATTCTGACAGCAGTTCAAACCGCTGTAGCAAAAGAAAGAGCCTTAGCCCAAGGGAAACGCATTATTGTCGTAACCCCAGTACCAGCTTTAGAAGCGGTCACAAAAGCAAGCATTCCAAATGCTAAAGCATTACATCCAAGATGGATACAATGGGTTAATTCTCTTGCTGCAACAGATGTTGAATATGTTTTTGATCCAGATTTAAAAACACAAGCATTCCTGCAATATGAACATGAATGTCCTCTGCCTACTGAAATTCTGCCTCTCGATCAGTACGAATTCATAATTTACAGTGACGGATCCGCACAGCCCGCAACAGGGGGTAAGCAAGCTTACAGTGCAGCGTGTGCAATCGTTAAAGGTCGCATGCGAAATGGCATCTTCAGACCTATGGTCACTAAAACACAATCTCTAGGGGATTGTACAGCTCAGTGAGCTGAACTACAAGCATTCAAACTGGCACTTGAAAGTACAGATCGAGAATTCCCCACACTAATAGTGTGCGATTCCTTTTACTGTGTTCAGTCGTATAATGAATATATACAAAACTGGCTTGAAAATGGTTTCAAAGATGCGAAAGGTGGCACAATAAAGCACAAATTGCTTTGGGAACAAGTAGTTCAGTTGAAAAACGAACTACCAAAGGCTCACGTGATCCACACACTGAGTCATCAACGTGATGGCGTTCACGTTGCAGGGAATTCATTGGCTGACGAAGCCGCAAAGGGGGCTGTTCAGACGGCTTCCGTAGCTGCGATCACTCGTTCAAAAACAAAAATAGACGGTGAGATAATGTTGGCTGTCAATGCTTCAAGCAAAGGCAGCAGTGCAGCGTTACCAAAAAGTTTCCACTCAAGTACTCTTATGTAATTGATGCGAACAACGTTCCTTTTGCTCGAATCCCTGGAGTGGGGGATAGGGTAATTCCAAACATGGAACGTAGAGCAGCCTTGATTTATGAAACACATTTGGGGGAGGGTCTGTCACATCAAGCGATCTCTAAAACAATTTTGACGTTAAAAGAGATGTACTGGTGGCCTGGGATGAATACAGAAATTCACATATTCATCAACAACTGCTTAGACTGTAAATTTCAGTGAGAGAGCCACCAGACACCATGCTGCGAATGCGGCAGCCCAGTGCAGACACCATTGTTAGACTGTATTAGACTATCTACGCGCCTGCGTCCTACTGGACAAAGGCATTCCCATAAATACTGAATCTAGGTTCCTATGGATATGGCCACAGCGCTCGGCTGACGCTCGAACTGTTATAAAAGATTTGCGAGTTTTTATCGGCACATACGCAATAGGCACGCTACATTCTGACCAGGGTCCTGCGTTTAGCTCTCGGGCTTACAAAGAAGCCATGGCCAGTCTGGGCGTTGCATTGCGGTACTCCTCTCCATTCCATCCTGAGGGAAATTCGGTTGTGGAAAGGAAAAACTGGGACATAAAGCAGTCTATAACAGCTAGGGTATTAGGTTCGGGTGATGGGTGGGTCAAACACCTTAATGGGGTCCAACGCTCATTGAATAATCTGCCAAGAAGTTCTCTGGGGGGGGTCACTCCATATGAGGTCCTATTTGGGACAAGAATGTGGGTACCAGACCTTGAACACGTAGGCACAGTGGTGGAAAATAAACCCTTTGATATCAAAGATCGTTTGGCTGTTTTACATGACTTAAACAAATTAAGAACAAAACAAAGCAACGTGTTCCTGCAGCCAACCACCACTGGGGATCAACCGGCTGTCCCAGCAAGGCCTGTCTGGATTCCAAAAGTTGGGGATCTAGTCAGAGAAAAGATTGCGGACAAGAAGGAATTTGGACCTTCTTACAGACAACCAGTACCTGTCCTAGCCGTTCAAGGAACAAGAACAGTACTTCTGCCGCCCCTTGCTGGAAGAAAGGAGAAAAGATTTGTGTCCATCGACCTCATCAAACCACAGTATGTGGCCAATACTAAATAGTAGGTCTCGTGGACTCCGACCTAGTAGCAGACACACTCCTCTCGCTACTATCCAAGAGGTTCAGACTGAAAGACTGATAACAATCGAGAATTCAGCTGTAACAGATGGAGGACTAAGCAACAACGCTATGGAACTCATCCCTCTTGAACACCAAGTAACAGTTCATCCAAATACACCTGTCTACACCAACGTAGCAAGTGATGAACTGGTTCCAGTGATTTCTACAAATCCTGATGCAATTCCAACAATTGACAGAACTGCTTCTGGCTATTTCATTAACTTTGATACGTTCTCAAAAGATCCAAGTGAACCTGAAACGACGCCAGCATCATTGAAATTCAAGCAGCAAGTACAAGACTTTCTTCAATTTATGAAAAAGACTTATTTGGTTTCTCCATGGATTGAACTCTGGATTACATCTGGACTTTTTGTTTTCCTGCTCTGGCTAGCTTTGGTAACAACTGCAAGCGTGCTTATTAGTGGCAGATATATCCATGTGAATATTGAAGGAAAGGACGTGAACGTACTTTTGAAACCTCATAAATCTTCCCATCGAGAAGCAAGAGACTTGTCATCAGTGAACATCACAGCTGTTCCTATACAGGATGGTATAGTGTGGGACAAAACAGATTTTGAAATCTTCGGCCCGACGGAACAATTGAACATTCCACATTTGTTTAAAATTTCACTAAGTGATCTAATTTCGTCCAGTACCTATTCTGATGATTGGGAATTTGAGACTGTTAATGACATAATGTTTGACTTAGAAAAATCTGCTGCTTTTTCTAAAAATGAATATTTAGAGGGTTCATCAGACTATGAACAACTGTATTGTTATAATCACTATGGTCATCATTATTTGCATAAATCTGCATATCCAAGAAATGTGCTTATGTTTAACCAATGGGAGCATTGTCCTACACCACCTAAAGGTAGTTCAAAAACATTTGCTAACAAGTTTCCATATTTTTCAGGTTACAATACATCTGATCCAGAAATGTTTTACTATAAAAATGTAAACAAGACAGGACTGAAAATTATGTTAACAAATACAAAACAGATTTATTCTGCATTATTTAATGCCCAACTGTCTAGACCGGGTTGCGACTTTTGGAAAGACACAATAGACACAAAAACTGTCTGGGGGACTAAGCATTGGCAAGTGCAGGGGATAGAAGATTTATTTAGAGCCTGTATCATTCCTGAACAAATAATGTTTTTGAATGAAACCATCCAACAAACATCTTGTCTTGGATTAGCCAAGATCAAGGAGATGAACACACCTTCTGTACCGACACCTGCAGGTGATAATAATACACAGGCAGTGGTGACAGTTGACATTATACGACAACTCAACAGATCTAATCCTGTTTGGAAAAAATGGATGATCTGGCCCATAGACACGAATAACTGTCAGGAAAGATTCCTGAATAAAACTCAGGGCTTTACTATGCATAGGCCAGACCCAAGATATGTCCAAAGACAACATCCGGGGGTAGTAACAACATACAGTGTAGGAAAATTATGCCTCGATTGGCTGCATAAGTCTACACTACAGGATGTGAAACAACACTTAACCTTACTTAAAAGGACGCAGACCTTAGGGAATTCTTGCTTGGACCAAGAAAACCGCGTCAAAAACGTTTCATATATGCCGGCATTTATGCTGCCTATAATGAAGCATGGAAAGTATCACAGATGGAGGCTGCAGAACGAATACGTGAACTTGATCGTATTAATTTAGAGAAAACACTCTCTGTGGTCGACAATGGGTTAACAACTTTGTCCTCCAGAATATATTCATTGGATGGCATTATATCCTCTGCTATCGACATACTAGAACAAGATTTGGCGATGTTACAACAAGGCCAGTCTCAATTACGTTCTATTGTGTTATTAAGCTGGACGCTGCAATCTTTGCGAGCGGGCTATGTGCCTTGGCGTTTTATCAACACCACGGCTCTGTTTGCAGAATACAATCTAACTGATAAACAGATCGAACTGGCACAAAGAAGAGCAAAGTATACAGTGCTGAGCATAGAAAATCTGGAAAAGTTACCATTCACAGTGGCAGAAAAACCAGCTACAGAATGGCTTATTCATGGCAAAATAACGTTACCTGTGAGTACTTTTCAGTTTCAGTATTGCCTCAGACAAATGCAAGCAGGCAAATATGAAAGGTTGGGTAAGGAATACATTAAGACATCTTGGGATTTACCGTATACATGTAGATGTTGGAGTGGGGATCGTGAAGTGTTTTTGAGCGGTACACACTGTAAACGTGCACTGAGCGGTTCACTTATATGTCAGGACATTTCCTTGCACGGGGCTTGCAATGGTTCTGTGGCAAATTTGTCTTGCCATCAGGAGGGTACACCAGCTGCTGTGATTAATCCAACGTTTGGACAACTTTCTAATGGGAGTTACCTCATGTTGAATGATCAAAGTTGCTGCGGTATGTTGCCAGGCATCCCATATCTAGTAACGGTCAACTCCAGGGTCACTTGCTGTATGCAAGGATTGTTTGCCCCAATAGACACAGTCAGGGAGTCACCTCTATGGCCTTCGCTGAACGTCTCTTTTATAAGATTTGATACTTTGAGCAGAATGAAAGCCATGCTTTTACAGCAAACAGTGCCTTTGACCTCGGCCAAAGAAACCTATGATCTACAAGTAGCAAGGACTTCGGCTGAGATACAGACTTTAATACGTACAAACTGCCCTATACATTTCGTAGAAATGATAGGACGTATCTTCAATATGTCTGATACAACCGGAATTGTACATGTATTTAAGAGCATCTGCTCTGGTCTGTTAGCACCTTTCCAGGCAATACTCGGAATCATCCCGAACTTTGCACATTCGGTGTTTGGTGGCATACCATTAATTCTAGCACTTGTTGCCGTAATTCTATTTCTCTTCCTGCTATTGCGCTATGGCCAGCCTATTAGCAGACATCACTCCGAGCGAAATGGAGAAAGCTCTCCTTGAACGAAAGTGCCGTGAGCAAATAGTACAGCTTTTGGGCATGACTCGTCTATGGGACCTTAATAGAACGTGGTTCCTGTCGTTCAGACCAATCTGGCAAGATTGCATCTTACCTGTTCTACGATGCCTGCTATGCGGTGAAGAATGCGTGTTGGACACCTGTCTAACATTTCCATCAGCAACGCCAACGGATGTCGATACTCTGCTGATCCCGATAACGGCCCATGCTCTGTGTTGTCCCCAGAGGCTACCAATCCTGATGTCAGCATTCATTGAGATCTCACAGACGCTTCCGGCTGCTGTTGAGGTACGAGAAAGATCTACAGGCACACAGGTAACAACGGACGCGAACATTGCTGAGGCAACCTATGCTGGAAGCGATGCTTCTCATCTCTGTGCAATTAATCTACTACACGAGGTGTTCCAACTGACACCAACTACAGTGGATGATGTTTTGTCCATAGAAATAGATGATATCATGTTTACACCAGACCCGTGAACTGACTCTGATTGAGCCCACAGTGTTCCAGAGATGCAGTAACAATTTGGCCTTCATTTTTCACAACAACTTGGAACTCTACCAAAATTGAACTTTTTTTCCCATTTTTCTAACGAAAATGGCACTTCAATCTGCTTAAAGTAGAACTAGCCTTATAGTACAGACTTCACGGTACTTCCACGGACACTTAGTCATCTTGTTTGTCTAAAACAGTTCATTAATATTCATGACATGAAATGACTTTGATTTTTGAGAGACTTATCGATCATTTTCTGTCACATGTAAATATTACTGCTTATTTCATTCCAATTGCATTTATTTTCGAACTTTATGCCTGAAATGAAAAGCAATGCTTCAAATGTACAGTACCTTTTGCATTCTAATAGGTTTTTTAAATGCCTTTTTTAAATGGTTTTATAAAATATTTTAGCAATATGCGGTACTCCATTTAATGTTTAGCATTTTAAATGTTTAGCATTTTAGTATTATCGTACACACGAAAGTGGAGTGGGTGTTGTATTCCTCTTAGGGTGTCCATACACGGGCTTTCCAGTATCATGTCCTTATATAGGCACAATTCGCCCTGCCCTTATATAGGCATAAAATCCCAGCCCTTATTTAGGCATTAAACCGTGCACTCCAAATACAGGCATGGTCTCCGACATCCGTCCACCCTAACGTCACAACGAGTTCTTGAAGAACAGACCCTTAGGCTTCGGGAATTTCCCTAGCACAGGACTATTGATTTCTTCAAGGACTCATATATTATGCATGAACCATTATTCCTTAGGGGTTCATTCATGACGTCTTCCGCTGTCCAATTCACGTCAATGCTAACATTCTGAGGTACCTTTCAGGTATAAATATACCTTCCCTAGCCCTTGAAAACTAGAGGAGACCTCGACTTCAGAGGAGCCCGGTTCCCGGCATGACGCACTGAGAAGACGCTGTCATCCCTGCACGCAGAGAGTCCAGCTTCCAGTGATCTGACTTCCCTTGCGGGGTGTTGGAGTTCGAGTCTGGCAAAGAGATTCCTACCTCTCTCATTCTTCAGGTATGGAGCTGATAAGAACCTAGAGGAACTCTTGGCATACTAGGCATACTAGACTTAACATACTCTTAGTATACCATAGTAAGGAATACTTCACCTACTTCATACCTCTCCCTACACCTAGGTTAGGTTAGGTACATTGGGGTAGAACTAGATTAGAAACGCATCGTATGAGTACTCGCATTTTTAGCCTGTGTTATTTATGTAAATGCATATATACTAAAAGATAATGCTATCGCAGTATTATTTATTTCTACTGCTCACACTGTACATTATTTATCTCGCATACTGTCTTGTGATCGTAACAGCACATTTTACTTACACCAGAAACAAGACTGTTCCATAAATCTTTTATTGAAATGCCCGTCTATTCTTTCTGTGTAACTTTGAGGAAAACTAAGCATGCACGATTGAGCTGAGTGAAATAGTTATCTATTGTTTCCACGACTCTGGGACACGTTCTGATTCTAAAGGGAAACAAAAGTGGTCATGTTTTGCAGCTGCCAGAAACTACTCCCTTCTTGTTGTCAAGGAGTTTCTAGTGGCCTCTGAGCTAGCTGGCACAAGTAATTAAGTTTAATATACTCGATAGGGACATACTGACCTTAGTCCTATGTCAAACCTATAGGATATATTATTCCAATGCGCAGAGCCTATTAGGGAAATTGGAGCTACACTACACTTGGTTACATCCTTTTCCGCCAGACAGAGATTGGGATCTGGGGAATTCCAGAATGGAGAAGCCCTGAGTAGGTATTGTATTGTATTGTATTGTAATTGAATTTTTATAGCGCTTACTACCCTTGACGAGGCGTCAAAGTGCTTTTTCGGCGAGTAGCAGAGTGCCAACAGGGTATCCGTCATGTATGCCCAAAGCTAGTGCCCAAAATACAATTGTTTTGAGTCTTGGTAATTGGCACAGTGTGAAAGATCAGTCCAAGAGTGTCCACTTAGCAATAAAGAAGTAACCCGCAGTACTCAGGCAACCAGTGGGCTGCAGGCAGTAAAGGTAGATGTTGAGCCCTCAGACACCAAGCAGGTGATGACGCATTAATAGAGGCAGAGTGGTACCTACCGCCGTCACCCAAGTAGGTTGTTTCGACCCGCTTCATGATGACCTCCCTGCCAGAGTTGCAAAGTTGAGGTAATTGTAGTGCCAGTGCCCTGTCTGGTTTGATGTAGGCCTGGGCGAAGTTCGCGGAGTTCCACTCAATGGAAATCAGCGAAATACCAGAAAAACTCCTTGCCCTCCGTGGATTCTGCCAGCGGCGGAGCCTGTTAAGTCATACTGCTCGCACTCATTTTTAGTACCAGACGTTTGTCCTGCGCTGTCACATCAGTATGAATGATACTACACGTCACACCACACTTTCTGCTGCTAGAGTAGACATTCTATTTGAGATGCAGCTTCCTTAACGCGAGTGGCAGATTTCTCAACGGGAGCGGTCTGAACCACCCGCGTTGAGAAATCTTGCCAGGAGGAGGTCTAGCACGCGATTTATTCTTGCAAGCACTTGCCAACTTAATGTTGGCAAGCTGCTCAAGAGAAAAAACTCTGCGTCACTTTGTGGAGTTTTGAGGAACTCCATGTGGAGTGGGCAAAACTCTGTGCACTCCACCGGCGTAGCGAAATTCTTCACCCACCCGTAGTTTAATGTGTCATTCAATGTGATACTGTTGTAAACAGGTGCACAATATTGAGTTTTCATCCCCTTATTCTTGGTTTTTGGTTGCTAAATAAGGTATGTCATGTTGTGCCCCTGTCTGTTCGGGGAAACAATCAGGTTGCAGAAGTGAGGATGGCAGTAAGTAGCACTCTGAGCAGCAGGGGCCAGCTTTTCGAATGGAGCTGGTAGTACTGGTGCCCTCACTCAAGATGGCTGACATGGTTACCCTCCAGATAGACGTCTGTTCATGTCCATCGTCCTCAGAAATCTTTGGTGTTCTGCTATTGACCGCCGCTGACTGCCAGGGCTGGGGTGGGATGGGCTAGGTGGGAGGGGTGTTGACAATCCCGCTGCGTGGCACTCGCTACCCGCCATGTGCCTGTGCTGAGTGATGGACTCCTCTCCGGCGAGGCCACATCGGTTCCCACTTTTGGCCCTCAGGACTCCGACCACACAATCGGGGCTCTCCGCCATGGGCCAACATCCGGTCCATTTAGAGCAGTGGGTGTGCCGAACAAGGAGGCGGGAGGCGGCCTCAACTCTCACCGCTCCCCGCCATCCACAATGTTTCAGTGGTTGGGGTTTTGAATATGCATGGCTGTCTCATGTCGGGCAATCTCTGTAGGTACCGAGTCAGGCACTGTAATGTCTAGGTGTGGGCCTAGTAATGTCCCATTGCAGGTGAAGTATTCCCCGGTGACCAGGGCCCAGCAAGCTGGGAGCTCTAAAAGGATGCCGCCATGCTCCTCGGCATCAGGCTCAGCCCCCCAGAAAATAACTCTTGAATACCATGCAGTATGTTTAACACCATCTATGCAGATGGGGTCAGCACAGATCTTATCAAGCAATACCACCTGCACTTTTGGGTGTTGGCAGGGTGGGGTTTGACACTGGTGGCGCCCTGTGCAACAATCTTTGTTGTTACCCCCATGACCTCCTTCTTCCCAAATCCCTCGCTACCACCCTTCAACAGTGCCCCTCATCTCTCCATAGCCCCTCTCTCAGATTACATTTATTTTACTATGCTACTCATCTCAATGTAGGGTGTCAGCATGTTTTACATCCCACATACATTTTATAGAGATAATGAATCAAACAAATGTGTAAATCAGTGTATAGGAAACATTACATAAAACAATGAAAGCTACAAGTGTGTAGTTCAATGTATAGGACATGTTCCATAAGACAATGACTCACACAAGTATGTAGATCAATTTATAGGAAATGTTACATAAGACAACAAATGCCGCAAGATGTAGGAGTCACATGCAGTCCGTGATGGTGGGTATACTGTGTCAAGAGTGCTTGGTCTGGAGAAACCCAAAACTTAGGCTTTAAAATGTATCACATGGTTGTGATATCTATAATAATAAGAATTGGGTACTTTCCGGGAGGAGCCCTTTTTAGGAACCTTAGAAAAATGAAAAAATGAGGAAAAAGCAATAAGGTTCTAAACTTATGCATTTCAGTTTGAATGCAGCTCTTTGATGCTGGTTCTTAGCTCACTGTGCTATATTAGAAGGATTATAACTAATGAACTGCAAGTAACAAAAGAATATCTGTGACAAAAACAGTAACCACATAGCTATCAATATACAATACAAATATGTGATCTGCATGCTACACATTATGCTGTGCAACAGGCACATTAGCCCTGTGTTATGTTATGATGAGTCAAATGTTTGACTAGATTAAAAACAAATCTCTCCAGAAACTTATCTTGTCATTGTTATTATCCCTTGAAAATTACTGGGCATACAAGGATCTCTCTAGGCTGCTCTTATCTGCCTGTCATGACTGACCTATCTGCTCTGTCCTCCCCTCGTGTAAGAGCACAAACAGCACCACCCAAACTTTGTACATGGTGTGATGGCACCGACTGCATGCCCTAATGCCAGCACTGCATGTAGAAGGAAGCAAAGCTGCTGCAAATATTTTTCTACACCATGAAAAAGTCCTATTGATGACACCAAAGCATATTTGCATGGCGTGCTTGCCCTGGTCACCATCCCCAAGCATTTACACCATTTCATAATGTGCCATGTGAAGGCGGCATTTAGCCACTCTCCCCCACCCCCAATATACTGCCTTTTTGCGGCAATGCAAAAATAAAAGGAAGTGATGTTTGAAACACACTATTTTTCTCACCTTAACCCTAAATTACAAATCGGCCGAATCAGCCATTGAAAATCTTCACCTTCCTTCATGATTGTGGCATTTACTGACTGTCAATGATCATCACTTCATAACTGAAGCCTTTTTGTAACCTTTCAGTCGCAAATTCACCTTTTCTGCATGGCAACCCCAGATTTGATGTATTTTTCTTAACTAATTTTTTTGCCTGGAGGACTTTGTGCACATTCCCACTGCTAGAAAGTAGTAGAGCACGAGTGCTTTCCCTCTAAATCAATTATTGTAAATTTGAGCACCCTACTTGGTCGATTTAACGTCTCTTTAAGTGCATTGTAAATGGTGAATTAAGTACACCTGATGGAGCTGGGTTTTCTATATCTTATTCTTCGGGTGTAATCATTCAATAACCCCCACCATTGGTCGTATGGACCCTTGTTTGTCGACAAAGAGAAATGAAAAGGAGCAATCATCTAGATCAAAACATATAGGCAATAGAATCACTAAAGACTTTTAGTACAGTCAATAAAAAGGATTTGTGTGAGTTATGGGGTTTTATTTTTCTATTTTTCACTTTCATTATATATTTTAAAAAAGTATGTCTTTTAAGTATCAGTATTAAAAATTAATATAATCCATTAATCTGTATTTCAATATAAGAAAGAATCCAAAGATTGTAAGTATAACAGACAATATTATAATACCAGAAACATGTTCCATAAAGGAATTTCCTTTATCTAAATTAAATCAGGTTGGAATAGAATAAGGTGTCAGTTCAGATACCCAATAAAGAGTTCAGATGAGAGAATAATTGCATGAGCATAAAGCCTTTGCACATCAATTAGAAAAAAGATCAAGCTGGAAATGTTCTCAGCTATAAATTGAAAGGCATCTAATAAATCCATAAAATAGCTAAATAATCTTCCATAAAGAGAGATAGGATCTCAAGTGTCTCAGAAATGAGTCTCCCTCAAATGCAAGTGAGAAAAGTCTCCTCTACTCTAGGAACACACACTAATATAAACGCACAATATTCTAGATGGTAATATGTTTCTCTTTCATCTTTCACAACGTCCAATACGATTTCAATAAACCCATGGGATTAGGTAAACTCCCCAATTTCTCTCGTCTGCACAATGGGCCATAGACAAGTCCTTGAAAAGATACTTCATCCACATTTTGCGGTTCAGACAGTTCTTCCCATGAATCATCCTTCCTGTTGTCTCCTTTCCTCCCGGTGAGAGCCTCACTATCAGGTGTCTTATATAAAACAAATGTATATTCACTACCTGAAGGCTTCTGGAAAGTTACAGCATCTTCAGCAAAAGAGAAAAACACCTTGTGCAAAACAACAGTTCATCGTGGAAAACAGGCCTTTCAATGCTAGTGTATCACTTTATAGTTAATATGGCATTGTCAGTTAAACCGACTTAAACCAGTACAATATTTCTGATATATGTATTCATATTGTAAAAGCATGATTACCTACTACAAATTCCATTCAAACATATGTTTTGTTTAACCATAGACTTTTGCGCTTTTTGGTTAAACACGGTTATTTTGTACTATGGAGAAGTTTGATGGGTCACTCCTATTGCATGGAAAGTTAAATGCCATATGTGGGCTGCAGTGTGTATTTACACCACCCACATATCTTACAAAAATATATTTCTGGCAGGAGCACCACTGTGCTGTGGCAAGGCTGTAGTTTATATGAACTGCAGTGACACACGGAATGAAGAGAGGCCTTTGCCATGCAGGGAAAGCTTATTTTCATATATTCATGTCACTTCGAAAATCGCCTTGTAAGCACATGAGTTAGGGTGCTAATATATAAAAATAGGGCATGCTACACATTGAAATTAGTGTACCCTCACAGTGAAATAAAAGCCAAAAGCTACTTCACTATGTAGACCAGGCTAGACAATTTAAACATAGGTGGGATTACAATCTATATTTTCCTTCTCCGCTTAGGAAAGGGCTAGAAAAATGCTTTAAATCTGTTTATTGCTTTATAAAGTCCAACTTAAATATGAAGCAATATTTGTGATAACTTAAGTAGAAAAGTAACTTTGTAAAAATGTATTTAGGCTGCCTGAGTCAGAGTGGGCTAAAAACTGGTTCTGACACTCATCACACACCCAGAGCTGGAATACACATCCTTGGTTGGAAGAGTTCACATGTCTTCTGAGGACAATAGCTTTCCTCTTGGCCCAGGAAAGGATAATGGGTGTTAACTGCTGATCACTTAGAAGAGATTAGCTATCTGGGAGTAGACAAGAATAGTTGGCAGAACAACGGGCAGCTTTAGCACTACCTATTTTGACTTGACAATGCCAGGGAGGGCCTATCCTATTCATTCCCAGGATCCTCCTAGACAGCCATTGCCTGTCACATAAGGTGGGAGGCTGTTCGTCCATATATAACACTTCCAGAGATGCGACATACATCTTTGGAAGGAAGAGGTAACAGCTCTGGCTCGGAGGCCAATAACTTGTCCCTGGTCCCATAAAAGGCCAACGGCTAACCACTTTGCAGATATTAGCTATCTATCTGGGAGTGGACAGGAGTAGTTGTCAGAACAAAGGGCAATTTTGCATTACCAATCAATCAATCAGTAGATTGTAGAGTGCTACTTGTCACCCATGAGGCTATCCAGGTGCTGGCAGGGTCCAGTTGATTAACCGAATAGCCAGGTCTTCAGGGGCTTTTGGAACTCTGGAAGATATGGACAGGTCCATAGATGAATGGTAGCTCATTACATGTCTTCGCTGCTAGATAGGAGAAGGAGCGACCTCCACATCTTCTATGTCGGATGTGGGGGGTGAGGGTTACAGAAAGGGACGCAGGCTGATGGAAGTTAAGGCAGTGGTTTAAGTAGATGGGCTCGCAGGTGTGTAGGGCCTTGTATGCATGGGCCAGGAACTTGAACTGGCATCTCTTCTGTACAAGGAGCCAGTGGAGTTCCCTGAGTAAGAGGGTGATGTGGGTTCATCTTGGGAGATCAAGGAGGAGTCTGGCTGCCTCTTTGGACTTGGAGATGCGAAGGAGTGCTAGTCATCTTCAGGAGCCTCCTAGACAGTTAGGCTCCAGCCACAGTAGAAGGCAAAACCAGTTTTGACCCTGTCAGGTAGAGGAGTTGCTAAGAAGGTGAAGACAGACCTGGCTAGGGTCCCGTCATGTTGAAACAGGGGCTCCTGTGTAATTTTACAGTAAACTAAAGAGGAAATGCTGCAAAAGTAGGTGGAGGGATTGCAGGAAAATTGTGAATCGTGGGCTGTAGAATTCCTCCAATCACTGGCTAGTGCACAGGATACTTCCGACACCCCCACTAACTCCTTCTGAGAACATTCCCGAACCTGGGAAGACTAACTCTGAAAAAGAAGGCCATAATGAAAGATTTATTCTGACTTCTGAATACTGGCTCATGCTGGAAGAAGGACCCAAACCAGGACTCAAGGACCCCTAAATCCTGCTGGAGCCCAGGGACTGTTACTGCTCTCAAAGGGTCAAGAGGTTGACTTTCTGTTTACCTGCTTCAGGGACACAAAGAGCAGAAGGACTTCTGACACAAAGAAGACCCCGCTGACTAAAGAGGACTAGACAGTGAAGGAGACAAAACTGGAGAGAGACCTGGGGCCCTGACACCAGCCCCGATGAGTTAGGGTTTGCTGGACCGACCGGAGGAAACATTCCCAGCAGTTGGAGACTAAGTCTGAGTTAAAATCTTTGACCGGGACAACCCGCTTGGTGTATCCAACCTTCGCTCCTTCGTGGCTGACCTGAAATTGTGCCTAGGTCCCAGTCCACCATGAACTGTTGTCTTTCCACAGTGCTTGACTTATTCTGGGTGATTTTCTACCATACAACTTCAAAAATCCATATCTCTGATTCCCCTTCACCTATTCTGGTGATTTTGGTGTGTGTGCCAATGACATTTTTCTCTATTTGTCTAAATTGGTTTGGGAGTTTGAGGAGATATTCTCTCAGAACTACGTTTTGGCCTAACCAGAGTAGGTTTATTGAGCTGGAAAGGGTGCCCCACTCCCAGATTACTAACCCCATTTCTGACCGTTCCTGATATAAGCAGGGTGTTAGACTTGGCACCATTGGCGTGGGTCTCCCTTCCATTTTTTTGCTGTTGCCTCTTATGTTTTGCTGGTTTTAGATGCTTTTGGGCACTGTGCCACTGCTGTTCCAGTGCCACAGTGCAAGTGCTCCCTACTGTAAATTGTGTTATGGATTAGTGACTCCATGATTGGATGATTGGTTTACTTGTCAGTCCCTAGTACCGTGCACTGCGTGTGCCCAGGGCTTGTAAATCCAATGCTGCTGGTGGGCTTGCAGCACTGGTTGTGCCACCCACAGAAGCAGCTTGTAAAATGTGTCTCAGGCCTGCCATTGCAGAGCCTGTGTGCAGTCTGTGACTGCCATGTCGACTTGGCAAGTGCAGCCACTTGCCAGTCCCTAAACCTTCCCTTATCTTCATATCAGACACCCCTAAGGTAGGCCCAAGGGCAGGGTGCAGTGTAAGTATAAGGTAGGACATGCCCTGGTGTGTGTGGCATGTCTAGAAGCAAGGGTCCCTATTTGGACAAAGGTGCAAACCATTGCCAACTAGAGACCCCCAGCTCTAACACAGGGCCTTCAAGCAACACTGTCCAGATTGAAAAGAAGCCTCATGACTGGATTTTCCCAACTTTCATGCAGGGGACATGGGCACAATTGACAAAAATGTAGACATAACGTAATCCTACAACAGGCATCATTAAAATATGGAAGATGACTAAACAGAAATCCAAGGGCTCACTGTTACAACTAATGCCTGCTGGATGTCCCAGGGCACTCACCAAGAAGAATGGGGCACAAGGTAGACATTATCACTGCTGATTGGCGCCAGTATGAAAAAACTCTCTGAGGGTCTCTTTGCAGTAATCCTGATTCGCTTGGTAACAACGTTACCAGCTGATTTGGAAGTAACTTATTGTAACTGCATTGATCTGTGGTGTTTCATCTGGTGACTCCGCCTGCTAAAAGTTCAAAGTAGACTCAGTCTCCGGATGAAATACCAGAGAAAAATTAAGAATTGCCAGACTATTGGGACAAACATTATTGGTTCCCCTGTAATTTCTCATTTTAAGAGGACCATGTAACTCCTTACCCATCTGGTAACTTCGGCATGTGCTGTTACCATGCTGATTACTGGAGACATCATAATGCAGTTCTTAGCCGCTGCTGCAAGTGCATTGCTGCAGGTCAGACTTTATAAAACTCTCAAATAAATACTTAGGGTCCTTAGGGTCAGAACTGAAAATGTCATCATTCCAAACTCTAATTTTATCATTAACTCGACTTTCATGACTTCTCTCGCTTTTCTGTTTTTTCTGTACACCTAATCTCCCTATGTCCACAAATTGTTTAATTATATAATGGGCTCATCCAATACAATCTATTAAAAGTCTAGTTTCAGGAGCTGTATGACTAGCTCATTAGAGATAATGGTGTAACTTTTATTATGCATTAGTCCTAAATGTGTATTTGTTGTGAATTTAAAACTGTAAATTTAAACTTGCTCTAAAATTTTGGACCTTGACTTTTGTTTGTACTGGTCATCCTGCCACACGTCTTCTTAGAAAAAGATCTCGCCTCACTTTAAAGTTCACAACTTTCTTGTGCAAAACTTGATGCACTGATTGACAGACAGAGTAAATAATATTAAACTGTGCCATGTGCAGAACTGGACCAAGCGTGGCAATGTCAGATCATTTTAGGTTTTTCTCATCTGCAATTAGCATCTCACAGTTTTAATTACTTTGCAATTAAAATTGTAATTAAATGCATTAATTGATAGTAATGTATTAATATGATGGCCACCCGTAACATTACTGCTGACACAACTTTTAAAAGTTATGCTAATACAAATGGTATGCATGGTAATATAGTTTATGTGATGTGTTATATATTTTCATAAAGCCATAGTTGCATGTGTTTTTCCTTGTACAAATCTGGCTAGTACTGAAGCATGAGAATAAAGGTCACATACTGTAAACACTTTCAAACGCGTGCACAGTAGATCCACAATCTTAATGTGCATCATAATGGCTATAATGTTCCCTTTGTTGTCCAAAATCATCAACTAGAGAATCCAATCCAAGTTCACGTTTCGTATTTGAGAAATCATATGCACTTATTTCCCCAAATATAACAGCACTGGTGCAGCACAATTTTGCCCATCCTTTCCACGCCACAAATACGTCACAATTTCATAACAGATACATGATATGATTGTGCATTTAGAACTCGATTCTTCTATGGTCTAACGATGTTAAAATAAGTGTTGCACTTGACATTATATCTAAAGTACATTTACTGTAGGACTATTGAATTTACTCAAACTATGTGTTTAATAAACCATCCTTACTTAGTAGACAAGTATTCACTATAAAAATTAAATTCAACTTTCATAATGTGTGCTTTCATACAGCGAATAATATTCACTGTTTAGATAACTGGATAATAACCATCCCCATATATGTAGAATGTGATTGGACTAGAAACGGCAAGGAGTTTATGTAATGTGCACATTAATGTTTCACATATGACATTTAAATGAAGTTCTTAGCCATACTTACACTTGATTATCCAAAGGATTTACTGCATGCCCTATGTAATCTGAAACTAATGTACCAGTTCTGCAGCTGTTTTGCTACAGAATCGATGCATCGTCACCACTGCACCGATCAGAACCGACGCAGTACCCTTCGACACCGACCCGATCCAGAGAACAGCCGTAGGACTCGATGATGACGCAGGACCTGACTGCAAGGTTCAACAATGATGCAGTGCCGATCCAAGGTCCCAACCATGAGGCTTGACTTTGACGCATCGACGCGACTGCATGAATTGGAATCGAGGCATTGCCCTCACAGCATGGAGAAGATGGACGTATTTCGTTGCTTGCGACCAGGAAGCATACTTTGTCCAGTAGCCGGCCTACGCTTCCACAAGGTTGGCCCGAACTTTGACTTTTCCCCGGTCCAGCGCGACCTAAAGCAACCTTTTTAACACTGCTTGCTTCTAAGCGCTGAACTGCATGTATTCCTTTAAAATTCAATATCTCAACTTCTATACATTGGATATTTATAATTTTGGTCTTATTTTGTTCAGAATATAATCATCTATTTTTTTAAACCAGTTTGGAGCCTTTTTGTGGGGTATTCATTGTAATAATGTGTGTGTGTTGGACAAATACTTTACACATTGCCTCTTTAGATAAGCCTGCCTGCTCTGTGCCAAGATACCAGAGGGTGAGCACAAGTTATCTTTCAGTGTGTATCTAGCTTACCCTGACTAGAGTGGTGGCTTCTGCCTGGCCTCGGTGCATACCTCAGCCAACCAGGAATCCAATTTCTAACATTCTGAGATAAACATTAACTTCAGTGTGCTCCATGTATAATTGGCAAAATCCTATGATATGTTTTTCTTACAAATGAAGATTTTTTATGTTGAGCATTTCGGCATAACTACTATAAATATACATATTTAGTGGCAAAACTTTTTATTTACTTAATGTTAACTTGAGGTGAATGGTGACAACACAAAACCTCAAGAGACACAAAATACAATAGCTAAGTCAAAGTTATTTAGTACCCCAAATACCATGTTTGTAAATTCACATATTGCTTCACACAAACAGTACAACATTAAAACATGTCTAACATTAGTAAAATAAGCTGACTAATCTTTACGAATGGATAGACCAGATATAGAAATGGTTGAAATGTGAAACAATAATCATAATGGAATTCTAGAAAGGGGTATTCACAAAGGCAAACTTACAAGTGAGTAAATTAGGCTATTCACCTATTACAAGTGTAAATTTACCACAAAGTGCAGGCTTGCATGTCTCCACTCCTTGAAACCAGGGAGTGAAGCCTAATTACAGGTGTAAAGTTACTACTTGTAGCTTTTCACATATAGGCAGAGATCTTTACACCAAGGTGGGAATCTCCCCATGGTAAATCATAGGAAAAAATGTATGTTTATCAAAGTTTTAAAAAAGAGTAAAAATATTTTTAAGATAAATATTAATCTAAATGAATTTTATGCATTTAATTTAAACAAAATAAAAATGCTTCAAAACTTAATTTTGAAATAAATATATAATTTAAATATATTAAATATTACAATTATTTTGTAAAGATTTACTAAGAAAAAGCCCATCTAAATAAAATGTTTATATTTATCTGTTATGCACTGAAAATTATTTAAAGTTACATAGAGAATTATTATAAAATTAATTTAATGTTTTTTTAATAAGTTATGTTTTTTAAATTAGAAATGTTATTAAAATATATTTTTTTGAACTAATGTGCATATATTTTTAAGAAATCTAAATAAATTAATGTATTTTAACTATTACTATGGGGTTCTATTTAAAGTCACTACCTCTGTTATTTTCTACAAAAGGGTGTTGCAGTACCAGTGGATAGCCATGCGGGTGCTGGACTTCCTCCAGGCCTGAGCTGGAGTACATTTACTACCGTTTTAGGTCTTTTTTGGCTACAGTAACTTTAGAAGTGCAGCTTATAAGTAGCAATAGTCTCACTCTTTTATCGGTGGGTGTATGTTCATCCCTAAAGCCTTCCCTAACTCTCCTTTCACCCCTCCTTACTCCTTTCAAAAGCACCTCTCCTTTAGTAATAAGTATTCTCAATTTTCCAACCATTTCCTCTGTCCCTCCCATATTGCTATTAAAATGTAGGCATACATGTGTGGAGATCTCTACAGTTAGGTAGAGACTTACACACAGACAAGATAGAGGAGGCGGAGACCTGAACATATAGGTTTTTGAATATAATTTTTTAATATATCAGCCGTCCTATCAATCAATCAATCATGTCACTTATAAAGCGCACTACATACCCGCGAGGGTCTCAAGGCGCTGGGGGAAGAGGGGGGTGGTGCTGCTACTGATCGAAGAGCCAGGTCTTGAGGAGTCTTCTGAAGGCCAGTAGGTCTTGGGTCTGTCGGAGGTTGGTGGGGAGGGTGTTCCAGGTCTTGGCGGCGAGGTGGGAGAAGGATCTGCCCCCGGCTGTCGTTTTCCGGATGCGGGGGACTGTGGCGAGGGCGAGGCTGGTCGAGCGGAGCTGGCGGGTGGGGGTGTAGAAGCTGAGTCGTCTGTTGAGGTAGGCTGGTCCGGAGTTGTGGAGTGCTTTGTGTGCGTGGGTGAGGAGCTTGAAGGTTATCCTCTTGTTGACAGGGAGCCAGTGCAGGTCTCTCAGGTGGGGTGTGATGTTGCTGCATCGGGGGATGTCGAGGATAAGACGTGCAGAGGCGTTCTGGATGCGTTCCAGCCGTCTCAGGAGCTTAGCCGTCGTTCCTGCGTAGAGGGCGTTTCCGTAGTCCAGCCTGCTGGTGACGAGGGCCTGGGTGACTGTTTTTCTTGTTTCGGTGGGGATCCACTTGAAGATCCTGCGGAGCATTCGGAGGATGTTGAAGAAGGATGAGGAAACGGCGTTGACCTGCTTAGTCATGGAGAGGGTGGGGTCGAGGATGACCCCTAGGTTGCGTACGTGGTCGGTGGGTGGCGGGGCTGTTCCCAGTGATGTTGGCCACCAGGAGTCGTCCCAGGCTGAAGGGTTGGAACCAAGGATGAGGACCTCCGTCTTGTCCGAGTTCAGCTTCAGGCGGCTGGTCCTCATCCATTCGGCGACGGCCTTCATTCCTTCGTGGAGGTGGGCTTTGGCGGTGTGAGGGTCTTTGGTGAGGGAGAGGATCAGCTGGGTGTCGTCGGCGTAGGAGATGATGTTGAGGTTGTGCTGTCGGGCGACGTGGGCGAGGGGTGCCATGTAGATGTTGAACAGCGTTGGGCTGAGGGAGGAGCCTTGGGGTACGCCGCAGATGATCTTGGTGGCCTTGGATCGGAAGGGGGCGAGGCGGACGCTTTGTGTTCTGCCGGAAAGGAAGGATGTGGTCCAGTCCAGGGCCTTCTCTTGGATCCCGGCGTCGTGAAGGCGTGTTCGTAGTGTGTGGTGGCAGACCGTGTCGAAGGCGGCTGATAGGTCCAGGAGGATGAGGGCTGCTGTTTCTCCGTTGTCTAGCAGGGTCCTGATGTCATCGGTGGCGGCGATGAGGGCGGTTTCGGTGCTGTGGTTGCTGCGGAAGCCGGACTGGGAAGGGTCCAGGATGTTGTTCTCCTCGAGGTAGCGGGTCAGTTGTTTGTTGACGATTTTCTCGGTGACCTTCGCGGGGAACGGGAGCAGAGAGATGGGTCGGAAGTTCTTGAGGTACTCCTATTGTAGTACTAAGGAATGTACTACAAAAAGCAGTTTGTGAATAGGCTACAGATTGCTGTATAAAGAGTAATGGTTGATGTAGGAAGGCACACTTCAGCATATGAAGAAACTAAGATATCATATCCTCAAAGTGAGACGCTGGAGTAAACAAAAATAGAACTGTGCACTTACCGATTAGATGTATTTACCATTTCACCAAGTAAACAACCAAAGCATTCAAAGTTTAAATCACTGAGTGACATGCTCACCCAGTCTCGTGTTGCCACATGTTTTCTAACTTTTATACATGATGGTGTGGGTGAGAGTTAAGATAAAGTGAAACACATATACACTCGAGAGAAGGGAATAAATTAATCACTTTATATGATGGAAATGAGTGTAGACATAGAATTAATCCTCTAGGCTACATATTTTCCTGTGGGAAAAAATTGAAAATGCATTTTATGTATTTATATGGTTTTATATAGTGCTAAGCAGGCATCCCAGGTGTTGGAGCACTGTACAAAGGTTTGCATTAAGCTATACCTTGAAGTAGAATAAAGAATGTAGGACACTTCATGGAACAGAGGATACAGGATAAGAGAAAAGCAAGTATCAAGGCATAAGTTACTGAGAACAGACAACCACACCACCATGAAGGTTGGAAACATTAGTCTTTCAATTGAATAAAGAGAAAATCTGGAAATTCGAAGAATTTCAAAACAATTTTTTGTGTGCAAGCAAATGGTTTAAAAGAGCAAAGATCACAACACAACGGGAGGTTAATCGTATGATGCCGGCACAATGCATGTAGTGTAAGGCCAAGTCTATTCCGAGACGGTCAAGCTATTGCTTTTTTATTGTAAAACTTTCTTTCAAGTTTGGCTTTAAATATGTTGAGAGCAGCAGCAGTAGTGGAGAGCGGTAGAGAGTTTAAATGTCGGGGCTAGAAGTTTTGCTCACTGCTTTGGATTTGATGAGCCTGGAGGACGAAACTCCAAGTCCACGCATGCTGAGTCTTTCACAGGGACGGAAAGGATGGCGGTACCTGTATAGTGTCGGCACTGCCCTTGTTTAAATTGTGCAAGCTTGATAGGCAGTTCAGTTAATTCGCAGCTTAAAATGAGTTCCTTTCTTCAGTAATACCATGAACTTTGATTGATTTTACGCTTTCAATATTTCGTTTATTGTTGTTTAATTATTTAGTTTCCCAAATTGTTTTAGCTTTTTATTGTATCTCTCTGCTTTAGGTATTAAAAGTATCAAGTGACTGCACAGCTCATCCCACTCTACGGGGCGAATGTGGGAGGGTTATATATTCTCTAAAAAAAATAGTAGGAGGGAAACAGCATTTAAATGCAAGAGGAAAGGAAGAACAGTGACTTAAAGGCAATGAAAGGCACATTATAATAGAAGAGAGGGACTGAGAAAAAAGCAAAGAGACTGAAATAGGTAGTGTGAGCAGCTCGAAATAAGCACAGAAATAGACAATTGATTTAAAACTGAAAAAAGGACAAACAAGCACAGAAAAAATAAAAAATAGAGAGAAATGCAAACACATGCACACTAAAATAGGAGCAGACAGAGAAAGAGGGTGGGGAATGAGAGGGAGAAAGAGAGGAGAGAAAGCTAAAGATACATATACATTAAGAAGAAACAAGAGAAATAAGCAAACCACAAAAGAGAGAACTGAAAGGCAGGAAATGAGCGAATAGGAGAAACATTGATACAGCCACTAAGTGGATAAAGTCTCAGCCGGGACTCATGCTTTTTAAAGTAGATAATAATTTATTATAAACTCAAAATCATTTGAGAAATCTTACTCCATATTACTTTTATAAAATGCTGCATTTAAGAGTATACTCTCCAACAGGATGCTTTAGTGCAATTTTGCAGAGCATCATTTTATGTTACCGATTATATGGGTGGCAGCAGCCATACCGTAAACACAAGATAAGGTACAACACATTTCATAATTCCATCCAGGAGCTATGTAACAATAGAATGGTCATTATACATATGTACACAGTATGCATACAAACACTGAGAAATTGGGGCCATGGTAGTACAGGATAAACAATACTTTGGAAACCTCGTGGTAGCAGCAGATAATGTAAATGTTACACTGTTGGTTTTTTCTAATTTCTCATCAGAAATAAAATAAGTGTGTAGCTGCTTATCTGCGAGAAAAACAAGCATTTGCAATGCAATAGGTCTCGCATTTGCGAGAGTTAGAGCTATTGGTGTTGTAAATGGTAATGTCTTTTACCTATGTGTTTTTGTTTGGAGTGTTGTGAATGTCTGTGGTGTGGAGTGGAAATATGTGGGTTGGATTGAAATTGTTAGTTGTGGAATTGTGTGGGGTGGTATTGTGCGGTGTGTAGTGTATTTATGTTGTGGAATTATGTGGCATGGTGAATAGATAGGGGTGAGAGGTGCAGAGAATAGATAGACAGGAAGACAGAGAGGGATAGGTAGTTTGTGCACAAAGTGGTGAATGAGCACCAGACAGAGGAGCAGAAAGAGTGTGTGAGAAGGAGAGGAAGAAGGGGAGAACAGGCCGCAGACATATAAAGAGGGAGCGCATATATACGCAGAAGACACCCCAAGAGGAGGAGGAGAGCATGGGATTGGGGGACGAAAACCTTGAAAAGGCACGGGAAAGATATTGTGCTCCAAGACCTTAAGTGAACCACATGAGAGGGGCGGAAAGAGTGCGTGAGCGAGTGAAAGAGAGTGGTGAGAGATGGCATGAGAGAAAGAGTGAGAGAGGGACATGTGGAAGGGGCACCCGGGGGGTGGAGGCGAAAGTTGAGCTAGTGCACAGCCCGAGGAGGTACAGGAAGGCAGCATGTATGAGCAGGCTGTATACAAAGGAGATAGAGAGTGAGGGAGGGATGAGAGTGGGCAGTGGGATTGCGGGATGAGAGGGGGTATTGGGAGTGTGAGGGAGAGATGAGAAGGGCAGTGGGTGTGTTGTGGAGAGATGATAGGTTTGGTGGAAGTGCGAGGGAGAGATGGGTTGTATTGGAATTGTTTGTAGTGGATTTTGTGTGGTATGGAATTGTATGGTGTGGAGTTGTGGAAATATGTGGCATGGTGCGCTGTAGAATTATGTGGATAGTAATTAAATAGCATTAAGTGTAATGGAATGATGTATAGCTAGATTGTGAGTTATGGAGATAATTATGTGGGATGGTATTGTGTGTTGAGTTTTGACATGTTGTGGAGTTGAATTATGTGGAGTGCTGTGAAATTCTGTGGCAAGATGTGGAAAACTGTGTTGTGGATTGGAGGAATACGGTGTGTATATTGCCTGAAATCCCTTTTGTAACGTGGGCTGTACCCTAAATTATGCATCTTTCATGTCTGAAGTCTGTGCTGTTGTCTACACATAGGAATTTGTGCTGGAGGATGTATAGCGCGTACAAATGCTACGCTAGGCACTACTGGCTTACTTTTGTGCCATCGTGCGCAACTAAATACCATGCAGAACATCAATAATTATTGAGAGGACAAAGAAGCCTTCAAATGGGATTACTCCACTTCCAAAAAATGTATACCAGAATCATGAAATGTGTTTCCAAAGAGTGGCATAGATGTTCACCTCATCCACTCTACAAATGTAGGTGTAAGCAGTGCTCACCCTCTGTCCCGTTGGCACACAATGTATGTAGAGGCAGGATAGTGCAAAATTAGACACACATCCGGTGTAATGCAAGTAAGGGCCTAGGGACGCTTGCTGACACACCCAGTGCTTGTAAGTATATCAGCAGTGTGCACCGACCTACATTTATGCAACTGTTGTTGCTGTATGTATACTCCCAACCAGTGCAGTGTTGGGATGGCGTAAACTCAGGCACCTACTTAGTATGAACAGAACTTAGTCAGAACACACTGACTGACATACGCCTGCTGTTTGTAATTTATTTGACTGTCTACACACCCCTACTGTGAGCAAATCTTCTGGCTCTGTTCACACGCTTACAGACACACATCCAGTGTGTGCATGTCTCATAGACACACAGTGTGCACAGAGCTAGAGAGGTGTTAACTGTTAACTCACAAACACAAATCTAGTTTGTGCCAGTGTCGGGGCTGTATGCACTCTCACGTTCTCAAACCCAGTGCATGCAAGTATTCTGAATGGGTGCAAATCAAGCACCCAGTGTGCCCCGCAATGGCAGGTACACACACCTTGTGTTATATACAGTTATACACACATTATTCACAGAGGGCTGGAGAGGTGTTAACTCACAAGCACAAACTGACTTGTGCCAGTGTCGTGACTCTATGCACCATCATGTTCGCACACCCAGTGTATGCAGTTATCGTGACTGTGTGCAAATCAAACACCCACTGTGCACTGGCAATGGCAGGTACACCCACAGTGCCAGCATGTTTCCTGCTAGTGTAAACACTTGGGGCAGCAGCAAAGCATTACTAGCCACACAGAAATTGTACACACAAAGCACTCTGAGAAAGCTGCCTCTCCTAAAACTTTGTAAATCAGTGTACTTGCATAATAATTTGCATATAGCTTGCATTTATAATTACACTGAACACGCTAATTATTGCAGCCGAGAGAGTGGGCAGGATGCAGGGCTTCTGTTTAGAGTGCTTCTGTGACAAGTCTGTGCAGCTGAGAGAAGGGGGCCCAGAGGTTAGGCAAATTTGTGTTTTATTTCGGGGGCGAATGGAGCGCGACTAAACCTGCAATGTCACCATACTCTTTGGCACCCGCATAAAAAACCTGTGTATATTTAACAACGCAAACAATTTTCATCAAAAAGATATTTTACTGCATTCTGTGTGCACAAACATCGCATGCACACTCACAGATTACCAGACACTAACGCAGACAACAAAAAAACGAAATATACTCAACAGCACCAAAGAACTGGCATACATACGCATGCAATCACAATTTGGAACAGTCCCACTGCGTATTGAAGGGTTACTTCCCCAGCGCCAAGCCTAGCGGTTTTATAGAGTGAGCAAGCCCCCAACACACTGAGATAACTGTGAATACATAACCATTGTGCGGATAGAGTGTTGTAAAGCAATTATCACACACCGCTTGCACTATAAAACACAAGCAGCATCACACATTACATGAACTTGTAAAGCAGTGTTTTCCACTGGTATGTTGGCACTGGGTGTCTTGTTTAGTGATACCCAACTCCATGGTATTCAATTTATCGACTTCAGAAGGATAACATACTGAGTGGAACCCCCAAGATCCTAATCTGTGACCATACGGTTTAGCACAGATAACTAAAAAGGATGCACTAATCCAGTGAGCAACGAGACTGATCCTTAGCTACTCATCTCACAGTGTGCGCCCAGAAGCTGTCTGCAGCATAACAAACATACACATGTGCTAACCAGCGCACGCAAATATATTGTGAGTGTACGCATTTAATTTGGCCAGCGCTGGCTGTCATAGCGGTTTTTTACCCCCACACCTTCTGTCTCTATTGCCCCATAACCCTCCCTCTGTATTGCCGTTTCCCCCCACCCCCGATAAAAGCAAGTGCTATGACCCAGCAAGCGCTGGCTGCCTCATATCGTTTTTTGCTTGTTTTTTTACTTTGCTAATGTTTTTTGCCATGTTGTACAGCAGTGGCTGAAAATGTAAAAAAAAAGCAGTCTGATGCGACCAGCACTAGCTGCCTCATAGCACTTTATTTTACTGTCAGCTATGTTGTACAGCAGCTGCACTGCTGTACAACATGGCTAAAAATATTGACAAAGCCAATAGTTCTCGTAGGCAAAACCTAATGGCTGTACCAATGCTTCCTTAAACCATGCTGCAGGACAGTTGCGCTGCTGTACCACATAGCTAAACACTGACAAAGCCAATAGCTCTTTTTAAAAAAGTATTCTGAAATGCAAAGATGGAGCAGCAGGTGGCAACTAGAACATGAGTAAAATTCATAAAGGACTGACAAGTGCTTTCATTCAAGGACGGTAATTCAAGAGCAGAGTTCAGGGCGGGGAGGGCCAGTTTACCTCAGTTCAAGGTAAAAGGCCTCCCTCCCTCCACAGACTGACACCAGACGCATATCCGGCGCACACATTTCCACACTGAAATGTGTTCGAGCATAATCTCATAGTCGCAAAGCCAGTAAATTAGTCACCGTGTTATTACTAAAAAAAGAGAAGTTATTGCTGCTTATGATTATATTTAGCAGAGCTTTTAGCTCACTTCTTGCGAAATGTTCATCAACGATTTTGCCAAGTCACGCCGTCGGAAAATGAGACCAGTCGGCAAACCGCTTCCACCGACAGGCTTGCACCTGTTACACTTCGAGTGTTTTTTTTTATCCACTTCTTCCCCAATGTCGTGCGGGATGTCTGAGCCTCGCGTGACGTACATCTCTGATCTCTGTCGGGACAGAATGGGTTCTTGAGGCGGCAGTCACTCGAGGCAGGAAGCGCTGGAATGTTTGCGCCATTTGCTGCGGTGGAGGGCGAGCCTGAGCACACAGCAGTAAATGTTGTTGACTAGGCAGTACTGCACGCATTGCCTTTAACCAAGGCTTTCCGCTTTAGCTGTGTTTATGCAACTCATAAAATAAAGCAATGACAAGCATTTGCAATGCAATAGGTCCGATTGCATTGCAAATGTTTAAGTTTAAAACTGAGCGCGCCACCGCTTGAAGGACACCGCGCTCGTTTTTTTTTTTAACTTTAACACTGAGCGCGGTGTCTTTGAAGCGGGCGCTGCGCTCAGTGTTAAAGTTAAAAAATATATAAATAAACCGAGCGCGGTGTCCTTGAAGCGGCGCTGCGCTCAGTTTTTAAGTAAAAAACAAACAAACAAACAGAGCGCGGTGTCCCTGAAGTGGACACCGCGAAAGACGCGCAAAAATATAAATAAAAAAGTGAGATCAGTGTCCCTAGCGGGCGCCGCGCTCATTAAACAAATAAATAAACATATAATTTAGAGGGCATAGCGCTGCAGCATCGCGCTTCATGGACGACTGACAAAAAGAAAGTGCCTACCAAGTAATTGAAGGACACAGTCGAACGCCGCAAGCAAACCTTCCAGTCCGGGTGGGCGGGGCCTAAAGGAGACAGGGCGGTCACCAAAAAGCCTCACTTTCAATCGGAGGCCAGCGTTTACCATAAAGGATGACGCCGGCCAATAGAAAGGATGGGCGGAGCTTCCACTCCACTTCCGAAATCGCCTCGATTACAATAGATCTCGCAGAGCGTGCAGCGCATGCGCTGCAACGCTAGGCGAGACCTAAAAACGTTTACAGGGGAGAATACCAAACTTTGCAGTCGGGTAATTATGGACTTTTACCTCCATCAAAACTGATTGGGATATCCTCTTTGCTAGGACATTTAAGGAACAGACGATCTTTTGAGGCATTTCACACTATTGGAGCCCATCTGGGTGTATTCAAAGTGATGTGAGAGAAACAATGCATGATCCTACTGCTGTCATCTGGATATACTGCTGATCATTGTGTCTTCAATGTTATGGCTTCTGGGGTCCTTGTGCATGGCTCATGGTACTCAGATGCCAAGGTTTTGTGGGTGAGCATTGCTGAAAAAAGCACTGACAGCCATAAGGAGGAGAACACTGTTTAGGCTTCTTCGGAGAAAAGTGGGTTCTCATTGCACAATTTTTATTGAACAACAAAGAAAAAAGAGGGCTTGTTCCATCTCCTTGGTGTCAGAATAATATGTAATACAACCCAATATGTGAGAACTAAATGATATAGATGTGTGGGAGTGGCAGAAGGTAGCTTTTAGTCTCATTCAAGGGCTTTAACAACAGGCATAAGTAATTCCCAAGTGGAATTCCACTCCACTCAGACATGCGTGAACTGTTGTTTCTGCACCTTCATTTACCAGGAGAGGGAACAACGGCCCTGTATGCACCCGGTAGAGCTGCTTTGCAGCCTGGACCCATTTTTTGGCTATTCCTCATCAAGGCATGTGCTCTTTGAAGAAGTCAATGTTTGTCCCCTCTGTTGTATCCTGTTATCCCTTTGTTCCCTGCTGCTCAGGCAGTATGTATGTGATGTAATAGAATGTTCATGAGTGCATGGTTTGTATGAGTGGTCAGTTGAAATGTGTGGGGCTGAGCAGCAGGATGTTGCTCCCGGTGGGGCATACTTACCATCTTACCAATTACCTGGAACTGTGTAACTGAGGCTGAATAAACCTGCTCTTATAATCTTCACTACCGGCTACTGGACTGATTACCTACAAAGGCCTTACTTTGTTTACAAAAGTGGTGATGCTTGGGAAAAGGACCACATGTGAGGAGCTAAGAAACTGCACAAGAACCTAAGAGTAGTTAGCTGGAGTCTGAAGAGAAGTCTGAGCAATGCCCTGGATGCCCCACCGATGTCTATTACAACAGACAGCCTACAGAATAGAGGTTTCGGGCGTTTGAGCTGTGTGGCTAGAAGTCAGACAGTCTGCAGTCAGCTGATGTTTGGTAAAGTCATTTGAAAGTCTACGATCATGTTGTTAACTGCAGTTAAAGAAGTCATTAGGAGTGAACTGGCAGCTTTTTTTTAAGACCTACCGGCAGCATTGAATTGGAAGTGAACTTACAACGAACCAGCAGTACTGTTATATAACTAGTACAGCAAGTTGTGAGGAACTTGAGCTGTGAGTGACTTTGGGTATGGTGACCAGCTTTGACACAGCTGACAGCAAGTGAATACTTTCGGCAATTGGTGAACCCGTAATGAGACCGATGGGGTGATCATACGGACTTGGTTGGATTAGTGCTGTCGTCAGGATTCATGAATTCAACCTCTTCAAATTTGGCTGTGAGTAATTGGAAGTGTGGCTATGCAGCGGTGCAACTGAGGAGGGAGCCAGCAACTTGGGCAGAGCTGAACAGAGTTTGTCTACCTTTGAAAATTTGAAGGACGCACCAGCGGGTCCTTCAATGGCAACATCGCACCTACGAGATCCTGCTGAGACATGGGAGTGGCCATTCTGGAAGCAGCATGGTGGGTGCGACATAACGGCTGCGAGACCCTGCTGTGACGTGAGTCCGGCCATTCTGGTAGCAGTACTGTGGGTGCAATCCAACTGCGAGACCCTGTTGAGACGTTGGTGCAGCCACGCTGGAAGCTGTATTGTGGATTCAATCATGCTGTGATGTGAGTGTGTTCCTCGAGCACAGCATATTGGTTATTGAGGCTGCGCAGGACGTTCCTGGTGTGGTGACTGCAGTGCCATATCCTAGCGACGCTGGTTATGCTGGCCTGATGTGCTGGTGAGCCGACATGAGGGAGAGTTATTCAGTGCCATGTGACTGCACGGAGGTGGTCAGGGTTCGTAGGCAATAGGAGTAGTGGCACAAGCTCTGATATACACAGCACTATAGGGAGACAGGCATGTTGGTCTGAGGTCTGTCTGCGCATCTACTTATTTCTAGAGCTGGTGTATTTGCTGCCCGTGAGCCTGACACATTTGTTTTTCTCTCCAAATTTTCCTTTCACATTGTTGGTGAG
The DNA here is from genome assembly GCA_963921515.1 of Calotriton arnoldi. Lineage (NCBI taxonomy): Eukaryota > Metazoa > Chordata > Amphibia > Caudata > Salamandridae > Calotriton > Calotriton arnoldi. The sequence goes on along the minus strand of CAWUFW010003736.1, from coordinate 854,314 downwards.
TGGTATTCAGACTTTTCCCAGGTTAGAGGTGAACACATTCTGGTGCTATTTTAGCAGTGGGCTCGGTGAGAGGTCACTCACCGAACACTTGACTGTTATTGGTAGCTACTGTCATGTAACACACTATGTATCTTTTTAAACCCTTGTCTCTGCCTACGCTTATTGTCATGAAGGTTCTGTCATATTTATTGTTTACCATGCCTAATGGGCTGTTGTCTGCTGTAGTGAGTGATACATGTGAGCAGTGTGTGGGTGAGTGTTGCATTTTTGATGAGTGCATGTGTCTTTTGCAGTATGGAGTGTGTATTACATTTTGTGTTGCACAGTGAAATTTCTTTATGTACGGGAGTGTGTTTGGGTTAGGTCTTATGTTGAGGCTGTGTGTGGCATGTAGGTTGGAATATACCCATTGCATAATTCCCTGTGTGTGGAAATGGGTTGAGTTGGAAGATACCGAGAGCGAAGATTTCCTGTTAGTGGAATGTCTATGGTTGGACGATACCTATAATTTGCAATAAATTTGCAGTAGTGGGAGAGTGTCACTTCTTTTGTCCTGCAGGGTATCCAGTAGTGGGAGTGCATTAGTTCCTTTGTCCTGCAGTTTGTGCAGTAGTGGGAGTGTGTTTACTTCCTTTGCCCTGCAGTGTGTGAAGTAGTGAGGGTGCGTTAGTTCCTTTGTCCTGCAGTGTGTGCAGTAGTGGAAGTACATTTGTTCTTTCATGTGCAGTAATGGATACTTCATTTGTCCTGCAAGGTTGCATTAGTGGTGTACTTCAAGGTATGCAGTAGTGGGACTGTGTTAGTTCCTTTTTCCTGCAATATGTGCAGTAGCGGGAGACCTTCCCTTGTGTGCAGTAGTGGGAGAATGTAATTTCCTTTGTCTCCCAAGGTATGCAGCAGTGGTCTCCTGCGAGGTATGCAGTAGTGGGAGTGTTTTAGTTCTTTTGTCCTGCAAGGTGTGATCCGTGTGAATAATTTGTGTGATGTGTTCCTTCTTTACAAGTTAAGGAGTGGATATATTTGTATGCTGTATCCTGCTATATGTATCTAATGTGTTACTTCTTTATAATTTAAGGAGTGGAAAAGATATATAGTGTTATCTGTATGAACAATTTATGTGATGTGTTCCTTCTTTTCAAATTAAGGAGTGGAGAAGATGTTTAGAGTGAGATCTGAATGAATAATTTATGTAATGTGATCTTTCTTTGTAATTTGAGGATTGGTTACATATTTTTACAGGAGGTGTGGAATATGCATTTTCTCCACCCAGCTTCCTGTCATTTTCTTTTGTTTTCTGAAGGGAGGAGATATGTTGTATCCTGTTATCCCTTTGTTCCCTATTGCTGAGCCACTGTGAATGTGATTTGATAGAATGTTCATGAGTGCATGGTTTGTATGAGTGGTCAGTTGGAATGAGTGGGGTTGAGCAGCAGGATGCTGCTCCCGGTGGGGCATACTTACCATCTTACCAGTTACCTGGAACTGATGTAACTGAGAGTGCATAAATCTGCTCTTAAAATCTCCCTTACACATCCCACTCTTTTCCATCCACCCTCGCCTTACACCAGGCACCATGCACCCACTTACCAATTGCTCAAAGAAGGTGGTAAATGTATGTGACGAACCCCATGGAAAATGAAATATCATGCAGAATTCTGGGCAGTGATTCCAGATCCGCATCTCTATTCCCTGTTCCTATTTTAACTTATAATTTCAGGAATTGTATGGAAAGAGTCTGGCCAATCGGAATCTCTAAATACAGTTCTTCACAGATTGTAATCCAGGCCTAAGGGCTGGCACTGTGGAACTTCAAGGTGAACGTACAAAATATCTAGCAATATACGGCAATACAGTTGACAAAGTATCGAGGATGAAAATATCAAAAGGTAAATATATGTGTCGTGATCTCCGTGCTTGCCCCCACCCAAAGGATCATGCAGGAGGCAGGTAAGGGTGCAGTTGTTTCCTTTATTGTAATTGTTGTCGCCTGTGCCCACATGCACGTCCTGCCTCGTTCCCCTCATCCTGTAGTGTGCCCGTCCCACCCTTGACCGGAACTGGTGTCCAGTTCCCTTCCTGTCTGGTGGTCCGGTGCAGGGTCCTAGTGCCCTTCACCCAGGCCACTACATCTCCCCCGGGTGTCATAAAATATAGTGAAAATAAAGAAAGAATGAAGTGGAATAGATATAGAGAAAGAGCATAGTTCCTAATAAAATGACACCTGGGCATCCCCATTACTGCATTTCTTCAATTAGTCTCTTCGGCCTTCTGCTCGTTCTTTTTAGACAAGTTTCTTCCTGCAATTCTTCTGCCGGCTCTCCACCCGTGTCCGTCCTCTGCCCGCTGTGATCCATCATTCCATCTCTTTCAGTTGCAGTGTCTCGGCCCTCTTCGTTCACTGTCTTCAGTCCTTTGAAATGAGAACTGTTTCTTGTTATTCGGTGATGTTCTGACGCAGCCGTTATCATTGGCCCCTTCACATTAGTGATTGTCAGCGGTTCCTTTGCGAACAAGCTGTCAGACTTTCTTTTCTGTCGCTGACGCACTACCACCTTGTCTCCTTCTTTGAGGTGGGACGGGGTGGCATGACGCCGTGCATCTGCATAAGCTTTCATTTTCTCTTTTGCTTCCTTGTCTTTGGCTGCGATGTTGCTGTGATCTGGTGACGCCATCGCCTCTATCTGCGATAGCCTGGTCTTGCTTGTCCTCTCCAATACCACTTCAGCGGGACACCTACCCGTGGAGCTGTGAGGGGTGTTTCTGTAGTCTCGTAGGACCTGACACAGAGCCTGTCCGGTGGAGATTTGCGCCAGCTTGGCTCGAAGGACCGCTTTCTTGATGTTCCCCATGAATCATTCCACCATGCCATTTGCTTGTGGCCACAGCGGTGTTACCTTCCTGTGATGAATTCCCAGGTAGGACATGAACTTTCTAAATTCTTCTCCTGAAAATGGGGGACCATTGTGTGTCTTTAAGGTTTCTGGGGCTCCCCAGGCCGCGAATATGTCGTCCATGATTGGTAGCGTCGCTGCTGCTGACGTTGAGGATACATGTCTCATGATGGGGAATCGTGAGTACTCGTCAATGATCACGAGCAGGTAGTTGCCCGTGTCCAGTGGCCCAAAGAAGTCGGCGGCCAACGTTGTCCACACCGCCCTTGGGAGTTCGGACATTTGTAGCGGTTCGGGTTTGGCTGGCTGTCCTGTCGTTTGGCATATGTGACACGTCATAATGGTGTCCTCTACCATTCTGTCCAGGCCAGGGAACCATACTTTCTCCCGTAGCATCTTCTTCGTGGCCACCATCCCGCGGTGTGACTCGTGAGCCACATTGATAGTCTGTCGCCTTAGTGACCTTGGTATCACTATCCTTGTTCCTCGCATCATTACACCTGTTACTGCCTCCGACAGTTCTTCATGTATCTTCTTTAGCACCAGCATTTCCTCCTTGTTCACTCCCCTTTCCCAGGTGCAGTTGTTGTTGACGTGTCTCCATCTTTGCATCCTTGTCGTCTCTTTGGCCAGCTGCATGGTGATGTCTTTCGCTGTCTCCTTCTCTAGCTCCTCTATAGTTATTGGCGCCGGAGTGTTTTGCTTGAGTACAAAATTGAGATATTCCTCAGCCATCGATGTGGACTCCGGTCCCTGTGGCAACGGGTGTCTCGACATGTAGTCGGCCGGGTTGTGTTCCTTCCCTGGCTTGTGCACAATTTTGAAGTCATAGTCCATCAACCGTATGCCCCAGCTCTCAATGCGAGGCGGCATTTATGCCGACGGATTTCCATATATCGTCACCAGAGCCTGATGATCTGTTATTATGGTAAACGGCTTCCCATATATGAACATGTGATAGTGTTCACACGCCCACACCACTGCTAGGCTTTCTTTTTCTGGTTGGGAGTACGCCTTCTCAATGTCAGACAAACTCTTGCTTGCATACGCGACGACCTTTCTTGGGGAGTCTCTTCCCGGCAGGTGCTGTGCCAGTATGGCTCCCAGACCCACTGGGCTGGCGTCCACTGTCAACTCCGTGCACATCGAAGGGTCAAAATAGGCAAGATGCTCCACCCTCATCACAGCTGTTCTGATAGCTTCAAACGCCCGACCACATTCCTGTGACCAGAGGAACTTCTGCCCTTGCTTTGTCAGCTCTCGGAGCGGTGTGCTCACAGTGGCAAAGTCCTTGATGTAGCGAGCACAGTATCTGGCCATCCCCAGAAATGACCGTACCTCCGCTACATCTGTCGGAGTATTCGCATTTCTCAATGTCTCTACTTTGCTGGGATCAGGCCTCATTCCTTGCTTGGAGAAAATGTGTCCGAAGAATACCAATTCGCTTCTTCGCAGCTCGCACTTGTCTGCATTCAATGTTAGGCCCGCTTGTTCCAGCTGCAGGCACACTTGATGCAGAGCCCTGTCATGTTCCTCATCTGATCGCACAAATACCAGGATGTCATCACTATAGTTCAAACTGTTCTTTACCGGCCTTATCACCTGTCTTATGGTCTCTTGAAAGATCTCAGCAGCCGATGAAACGCCAAAGCTCAGTCGCTTGTAGCGGAATAGGCCCATGTGCGTCAAGAATGTGGTGATGTATCTCGACTGTTGGTCCAGCTCTAGTTGTTGGTACCCCTTGCACAGGTCTAACTTCGAGAATCGACAGGCCCCAGTGAGACAGCTGATCATTTCATTTAGATGTGGTCCTGGGTGGCGTTCTCGCTCAATGGCTGTGTTCGGTATCTTCATGTCCACACAAATGTGGATCTTGGACGTGTTTTTCTTTGGAATTGCCACTATGGGAGACACCCATGGCGTCTGCCCTTCTGCGGGCTCAATAATGTCCTGGGCCAGCAAACTTTTAATTTCCTCTTCCACTTGTGGTTGTAGGTGTATGGGCACCCGTCGATGATGTTGTGCTACTGGCTTGATCGCCTCATTGATGTGCAGCATCACTTGTTTCCCTTTCAGTTTTCCTAGGCCGTGCAGCAGGGCCGGATGTTCCTGTAGAATGTTCCCTTTATCCGACATGTGATATGTCATCGCCAGTAGGCCCATCACCTGCGCCGTAACGTTGCTTAGCAGGCATGGTGCTGGGACATCACCTTTCAGCACATGAATCTCTTCTTGGCATGATGTGTCCTTGTATGTCAAAGTCTCTGTGAACTTTCCCATGTTCTCTACTGGTCTCTGAGAGCCCCACGTGAACACATCCACAGTAGAAGGTGAGAGCGGCGGTTTCACTTTCATTTTCTCATACTCCAACATGCACATAATGTTGCATGTGGCCCCACTGTCAAGCACAAACTCTGTGGTATGTTGCCCTATTACAATGTCTACTGTTGCAGTCTTCTTGATGTGGTGCTTCTCCACGAGATGAATGTACTCTGGCTTCCTGTCCTCTTTGGGGGTGTCTGACATTAGATAGAGTCGGGCCACACCCACAGGTGCTACGGCTTCCTCCGACTCATCAGAGGAGCTGCGACTCGCTGTTTCCATGTGCCTGACATATCGGCTGTTGGTCATCCTTGGGTATGCTGCTCTCCCCCACTCACTTCTACCCTGTCTGCTCATACAGGTGCTTGCGAAGTGATTGTCTCTGTTGCACTTCCTGCACGTCTGGCCCATTGCCGGGCATGCACCCATGTGCGGAAACTCCAGTCCGCATCAGTAGCACGTCTGTCCATTCTTCTTTGTTGGTAGGGGTGCCTGGTGTCCTTTCTTCTTGCCGTTTTCTACAATGCGATTCGCTTGTTCCACTCGTTTTCCTTTCCCCAGCTCCATCTCTTTGGCGTGCGCCGTTGCTCTTGCTTCCGTGCGCGCCATGGTCAGTATCTTCTCCAAGTTCGTTGGTTCTTTTAGGACACATGCCCGGAACTCCACCGACTGACAGCCTTCGATGATGCGTAGTCGTATCGCCTGCTCGCTGTCGAATTTGTCAAATTCACAGTATGTGACCAACTTCCGCAGTCGTGTTGCGAAGTCGTCAAGGGACTCTTCTGTTTGCTGACACGCTGTGTTGAAGGTGTATCTCTCAAAGTCAATGTTCCGTTGCGGGTCAAACTTCTCGGTGAGGCACTTTATCACACCTTTGTACGTCGCTATTTGTTCACTGGGAAAGGTTATGAGCAGATCCTCCACTTCATCCCCTGCGAGATTCAGAAAGAGGTCAAGTTGTTTGCTGTCTACGAGGTCTGTGGCGTGCATATAGCACTCGAATTGCCTGATCCACCTTTCCCACCTGACACCAGCTTGTGGTTCTGATAGGCTGAACGGCAGTGGTCGTCGGAAGATTGCTTGCGGATTCTTTTTGGGAGGTTCGGCTGTGTCAACCATTGTGTTTGTTTCCTTTACCTTTCCTTTTTTTTTTTTCTTCACTTGATGATGATGTCACAATTTGCTTATGCGTCTTCTTTCAATTTTCTCTTTGTTTCCTTTGTTGCTCTCTTTAGTATGCAATCTGGCCTCCCTGCCTTTAATCACCCTTTTTTCCACTTTTCCACTGGCCTCCCGGCCTTTATTCACCTCTTATTTGGCCTCCTGGCCTTTTATTTGCCCTTATAGTCACTTTTTCCTACTTCGCCTGACTTCAAAATGGCCTCCCGGCCTTCCTTGTCCTCTATTGGCTCCTTTTGCCTGACCCCAAGATGGCCGCCGGCTCTCGCGAGACCGAGATCTCTTCGCCTGACCTCTCAAAAAGGCCGCCGGGTCGTTCTGCGCCCATATTGGTGCTCCCACCTGGCCCTAAGATGGCGGCTGTGTTCACGCGAGATTTCGTTAAATTCTACACGCGAACCGGCTCGTCATTCAGCATCGGGCGGCAGGCGGCAGGGACACAGTCGGGGGCACCGCTGCAGGGCGCACAAAGCTCCTCAGGAACCGCTTGCTTGTGTGTTGCTTGCAGGCGGATGGGGGGCCTCTTACCGCTTCTCCGCTTGGCGGGCTCCCGCTCCTCTCGTCCTGCAGCACTCGGACCAGGGTGGGCTCCAGGCTCCGGTTCTTCCCGCGACCGGGTGGGCTCCGGACGTCGCGGTTTCCTTTTCACTGCTTCTTCTGGCAGCAGGCGGACCAGGGTGGGCTCCTGGCTCCGTTCTTTCTTTGCGAGGGGCCACGGGACCTCGGTGCACGCGTTTGGCGGCACCTTGAAAATCCCACCACTCTGTCGCCAGTTGTCGTGATCTCCGTGCTTGTCCCCACCCAAAGGATCACGCAGGAGGCAGGTAAGGGTGCAGTTGTTTCCTTTATTGTAATTGTTGTCGCCCGTGCCCACATGCACGTCCTGCCTTGTTCCCCTCGTCCTGTAGTGTGCCCGTCCCACCCTTGACCGGAACTGGTGTCCAGTTCCCTTCCTGTCTGGTGGTCCGGTGCAGGGTCCTAGTGCCCTTCACCCAGGCCACTACATCATGTATGCAGGTAAGTATAGGTTTACTATACTAAACTTTCATATGTCTACCGTGACAATATATATATCTTCAAGGTACGTAATGCGGGGAAGAAATAATAACTCTATTGTTACCTATATGCATCAACCTCTTCGATATTTTGGTTGTCGATTATTTTTGCTATGTCATTCCGGTAAATAGATATTCCCTACTCAATATTCCAGACTACTACCACTCTGTAGTAGAGGTGAACGTGGATGTATTTGTGATGAACCTACTTTTCAGTGCTTGATAAAAATATAATGTAATATTTATTTTTGGATATTGATGGAAAACGTTCTTATTTCTAGAAGGAAGTGCTGAGCTCAGAGGACAATATTTACCACTGCATTTCACCACCCTGATATCTGTATAGTCAAAAAAACACGCCTCCAGATTTAGCACTTGCTTATATGGCCAGGTACTACCTACACCCCCTCCTCCCATAACTGGACCCAGATCAAAATGACATGAGAAGGGTTTTGGATGTGGGGGTCGTAAAACCCCCGGCCGTATTTATTAAACACAATGAAAAACATTATTAATATATACAATGATTTACAAATTACGCAGAAAATTATGCATTACACTGATTACAATTGATAAGTACATATGTCAGTTGGCTAACCTTAACATGACTCTAATACAAAGGTTTTCCTATCCGAATCTAACATATCTTTAATAATCATCACAGCATTTTACTTTTCTGCGTATCCTATTTGGGCCTACGGCAAGGTCACTAACTGGTGTCAGATCCTTATCAAATTTTTAACCACGCCCTCCAGCCGGAGTGCGCATGCGCAGAGGGCCCGTCTACCGTGAGGGTACTCCCCCCGGTTACCCCCGTACGCTCTGTATATCATCTCCATAAAGGGGCCCTTGCAGTTCTGCGCCGTTTACTGGCGACATTGTGCACGTGCGGGGTGGCCAACCAGCCTAGGAAAAGCGTGACTCCCCCTCCCCCGCACCCATCCAGCCAACCGGCTGTAAACTGCCCCTGGAGTTCTAGGAGAGACCACCTGTCCCTCCCACTTGGGCAACCCCATTCAAGAATGGCGCCGCCCTCTAAGGACCTTAAATTTACTGCTCACCAATCATGACCTTACCGCCTGACCTAGGAATAGCACTAAATACGACGATTGAAGACCTGTAAACAGAATCAGTTGGTGGGAAAAACACACAGTTTGATACACCTACAACCAAATACCTATACCAGCTTGTTGCTTATACATTGCTCACAAAAACCCCAATACCTTTGCTTTAGGGGACGGTGGGTGGGCAAATTGAAATTAAAGCCTCCTAGCGAGGCTGGTGTGGCGGGCTGGGGAGCGGGGAGCGAAGAGACAGACTCCTGCGCTCCCCAGCCTTTTAAATGTTTCCAGGCCAGGCCGGTTCTAACCGGCCTGGCGCTATCCCCTTGCGTGACCCGGAAGTGATTCCAATCACTTCCGGGGCACGCCCAGGACACGGGACCAATAACGCGTGAGGCGCGCCTGTCGCGTCACCAAAGTGCGCGACAGGCTTGCCTCTGTGGTCGCCGGAGGGGGCCGGCACGACCGCCATACTTTTGGCGTGGCCGATGCCGGCCCCGCCGTTCTCTATGGCCAGTTACTACCTACACCCCCTCCTCCCATAACTGGACCCAGATCAAAATGACATGAGAAGGGTTTTGGATGTGGGGTCGTAAAACCCCCGGCCGTATTTATTAAACACAATGAAAAACATTATTAATATATACAATGATTTACAAATTACGCAGAAAATTATGCATAACACTGATTACAATTGATAAGTACATATGTCAGTTGGCTAACCTTAACATGACTCTAATACAAAGGTTTTCCTATCCGAATCTAACATATCTTTAATAATCATCACAGCATTTTACTTTTCTGCGTATCTCTATTTGGGCCTACGGCAAGGTCACTAACTGGTGTCAGATCCTTATCAAATTTTTAACCACGCCCTCCAGCCGGAGTGCGCATGCGCAGAGGGCCCGTTTACCGTGAGGGTACTCCCCCCCGGTTACCCCGTACGCTCTGTATATCATCTCCATAAAGGGGCCCTTGCAGTTCTGCGCCGTTTACTGGCGACATTGTGCACGTGCAGGGTGGCCAACCAGCCTAGGGAAAGAGTGACTCCCCTCTCCCCCGCACCCATCCAGCCAACCGGCTGTAAACTGCCCCTGGAGTTCTAGGAGAGACCACCTGTCCCTCCCACTTGGGCGACCCCATTCAAGAATGGCGCCGCCCTCTAAGGACCTTAAATTTACTGCTCACCAATCATGACCTTACCGCCACAGGCCAGCATAGTTGACCGACTATCTGGCCCCCCCCCTGCGCTCACTAGGAGGTCATACCCTGCCCTTGGAGACCAAACCATGCTAGGAGATTTTCTAGGAAAGCCTCATTGCCTACTCTTGACAGATGGACCCCGTCTTTTAAGAAGCACGACTCACCCCTGATACACCCGTGGGCGATTGTCTGTAGACGAGGAGCCCTGAAGAGCCTCTCTATTTTGTTATTTATTCTCCTTACTGAGTGATTCAGTGCTCTTACAGACTCCCCCCCCCTCCATTGGAATCTTGGAATCATTTGTGACCATACAATTGTACACCCCTGGCATGTCTTGGCTAACCAACTCACTTCTGTTATTATTGCTTCCACTAGCCCCCTTCTACCGAGACTTGCCAGATCATTCCCCCCTAGGTGTAAGATAATAATACTGGGACGGGGACCACCCCTATTTAATAGCTCCAATATGAAAACCCTAAACTGGCTCAAGCATAGGCCCCCCTTCCCCTGAAATGATACCCTAAAACCTGCTCGCTCTACCCTAGTCTTGTAGCTCCCTGTAAGGAAAAAGTTAGACAAACGCTTCACATACGAGTGACCAATAATCCATGCGACCTGTGGTCCCTGCTTTGGTGATGACGTTCTTTGTGTTGCCTGGTGCTGTTGTTGCGGCGTTCGCAGTTTCCCCCCTGCGTGACAGGTTTGAGAAACTGTAAATGAAAACAGAGAAGACATACGCATCAGCACCTGGCAACTGTCCTGCTCATAACATATGTAGCCGCACATAGCGCTTGTAACAATTGGAGGACCACCTCCCAATCCTTTGGACGTTGTTGCTAGGTAAACCCCTAGCCGTTGCTTCCGTGGCAGCCCCTATCCTAAAAGAATGCGTACCAAAACAACTTGGGTTTAGCCCTGCCCTCTGTATTGCCATGTCCAGGACCCTTTTAAACTGAAACCGTGTAAGTGGAATACCATCAGCATGAACCAGGAGAGGCCCCCCTTTGTTATCAGGTCTCGATCGTAGGAAAGCCTCCACCTGTGAGAGGGGGCAACAAGGATTGCCATGCGCCCGATGCAGTACTAGCCCGTCCCCTCGTGCTTCTTGGTCAGTCTTAGATTTCCTAATTGATATAGTTAGAGCATCGCCCTGCACCCTTACGTCGTCAAACTGCAGTCCGCCTTGCATATCTTGTTTGTTTTGGGCCACCAATTCCCCAATTCTAAATGCACCATAAAAGGCCAATGAAAAGGCGGCGGTGAACAACAGAACTTCCTCTGATGTGGTGCAAATCAGGGGTAGGGTCCTCAGTAAAGATGTTAGCAGCTCCACCCCGATTGGCCGTCTCGTATCTGGGGTAGACCCTTGGAGGCGCTGCCAACCTTTCAGTGCCTTCTTCACTATAAAGCTGTTGGTAGGATTCCCTTTCTCCCTAGTTTGGGCAAAAAAGGAGATTGCCGCCACATGGCGTTTAGCCGCTGCCGCTGAGCGCCCCTCCCCTTTCAAAAACCCTAGGTAATGAAAGAGTGCCCCCGCGTCATGCCACTTTTCAGCCCAGTCCCCTCCCAAGAAGGAACAATATGCCCAAAACGCCCCTTCATATGCTTTCCTGGTCCTGGGTGCTAGGCTAGCTGCCACGAGGTCCGGTAGTTGGGGGCACCAATCTGCCAAAGTAGTTCTGGGAAAGGGGTGGCATACTCCGCTGCCGCCGGGAGGTAGGCCCTGAAAACCTGCATCTTAAAGCGAGAAAGTGCATCAGCCGCATGATTTAATACCCCTGGCACATGCTTAGCTCTAAATTGCATATTTAGCTTCATGCATAACAGTACAATCTCCTTCAATAGCCGGAGAATCATCCGACACCGTGCCGCTTGTTGGTTGATGCATTCGACCACCGTCATGTTATCTGACCAGAACACCACTGATTGATTACGCAGTTGTTCTGGCCACACTGTTAACGCCACCCAGATGGGGAACAATTCTAGGAAACCTATGTTGCCCGTTAAACCTGTCTCGACCCACCATGCTGGCCACCGTTGCGCTACCCACTCAGTACCGAGTATGGCGCCAAATCCCTCACTACCCGCAGCATTAGTCATTAAACCTAACTCCGCGGAAGTAGTGTGCGGACCGGGCCACACTACCCTGCCATTGAAGTCCTGCAGGAATGCCATCCAAATCCGCATATCCTGCCTGACCTCAGATGACAGCCTGGTGTGGTGGTGTCTTTCCTTGAGCCCCGCCATGGCCTGTGAGATGGATCGGGAAAATGGCCTTGCCATAGGAATGATCCTTAGTGCAAAATTCAACTGCCCTACTGTCTGTTGTAACTGGTGCAATGTTACCCTCTCCCTAACCAAGCACTGCTGTAATGCGGACCTGAACTTGGTGATCTTGTCCGCGGGCAACCTGAAACACCCCTGTATGGAATCTAACTCAATCCCCAGGAACTCTATTGTTGTATTAGGTCCCACCGTCTTTCCTGGGGCCAAGGGGACCCCAAAAGCCCGCATGAGTGCGCAAAATTCCTGCAGCGCCCACGCACACTCCCGCGATCCCGGTGACCCCAAGACAAGAAAATCATCCAGGTAGTGCATTACCCACTGGTGCCCTGTCACCTGCCTAAAAACCCATTCCAGAAATGAACTGAATTTTTCAAAATATGCGCAGGAAACCGAGCAACCCATGGGCATACACATGTCCATGTAGAATTTCCCTAAAAATTGAAAACCAAGTAGATGAAAATCAGACGGGTGGACTGGTAATAGACGAAAAGCAGACTCTATGTCTGATTTTGCCAAAAGGGCTCCAGGGCCCAACCCCCTGAGCATCTCCACCGCTTGATCAAAAGAAGCATATCTCACACTGCAAAATTCCTCATCAATAGCATCATTCAATGAACTTCCCTTGGGTGCTGATAGGTTATGTAGGAGTCTGAATTCTCCACTTTCTTTCTTAGGGACCACTCCCAACGGAGAGCAGACAAAATTCTCAAAAGGGATTGAATCATATGGGCCAGCTACCCTGCCCAGTCGCAGTTCTTTTTCAATTTTCATTGCTGCTACGCTAGGTTTAGCTCGCACTGAGAGTTGGTTCTTGCAATCTGATGCCCCCACATAATCAGGTGCCGGTATCCTAAAACCATACCTGAAACCATCTAGCAGCATTTTTGCGGTGGTGTGACAAGGATATTTGTTTAGCCAGGGTGTCAATGCCGTTACATCAATGGGTGACCGTGCCTTTTGTTGTCCATGAACCTCACTCCTGTTTCTTCCCTCCCTTATCCTTTGATTTCTTGAAGCACTTGGACTCGGGGTGAGACGGGTTCGCGCAGATGGAACACGCATGCTTAAACCTGCACGTGCCCTGCGGTCTAGTGCAGGTACGTCTATTGAAATCCCAGCATGTCCCTTTGCGCCCTCCCCCGGTGTTTGTATGGCTGGGGGGACCTGTGTTTGGCTGTGACCGAAAGGACTGAAAGGCCTGAAAGGACTGGTTCCTGGCCCTATCCTGGACCCCACCGCCAATTTGGTCTAACCATGCAATTGTGTCTATGCGGTCCCACGATAGGGATGTGTCAGACGCTTTAGTTCTCCTGAAGCTCTTATCATATTCTTTCCAGCCCTCGCCCCCGTATTTATCATGCGCGAGAACAATCCTGTTTTGGTAACATGCCATCTCAGCCTGTATATTAGGGAAACGCTCAGCCATGACTGCCATGAAAATGGAAAAACCTCTAATCCAATTCATCAAGTTTTCCTCCACCCTGTACTTCATAAGTTCCCTTGCCCATTCCCTCGGGAGCATCCAGTCTTTGTTCTTCCTGGCCTCGTCCCTCTCTTTTTCGCAAATAAGCAAAGAGAACATGTTTATGTAAGACCCCGACCAAATTCTGTCTTTTACGTCCTGTGTTACATGCCTCCCCAAATTCTCCCGATCTGTGCGGGACTCACCCACATTCAACATTGGCAATGTCATCAGCTTACCTCCTCCAGCGGACCCGGCTGACCCTGACGGTTTCTCTTTCGTCATGCTGCTCCCCGGTATTTCCCTGCTGAGTTCAAGTGGCTTGGCCACCCCTGCTGAAATGAGAGGGGACAGCGCACCCTGACCCTCGCCCGTTTTGTCCACTGGTGTCCCATGAAACTGGGCCACTATTCGCCTCGCTTCTTCAAGCGGATCACCGCCCCCGTCCTTACCCCCCACCGTTGATGACAGGATCCCAGCCTTACCCAACCAAGGAAGTATTGCTGCCAAATGGGACACTACATCCTGTGGAATGCCCTCCCCCCCCGTACCGGGCAACACCGGCAATTGCGGGCTATCCCCTGACGGTCCGGGCCCTTCACCGGGCTGGGGGACTGGGACCGGAGCAATTGGGGGCTGGGGAGCTGGCCCCGGGACAGGCGCTGGGACTGGCACTGGGGCAACTGGCGGAGCAGGTACCTGTTCTGCGGGCGGGACCCCCTCTGTAGGCAAAACAGGGACCGGGGACAATGGTAACCTTGGTTCCATCCGCCCCCCCCTGTTAGACCTAACCCTTTTTGGGAGGGGAGGAAAAGCCGACATCGGGGGCACCATGCTGCACCTGGCCCTCTCTTCTCTCTCCTCTGCCCCCCCTTGTGCGTCCACCCGTTCCCTGAGATCCGCAAGACCCTGCCCCAACGCGTCCACTTTCTTGAACATTGCCTCCATAAAGCTCTCCATGCGAGAGGGCTTGCCCCCCCTCTTAGCTTTCCCAGCCATGTTAAACAGTCCCTGAGTATATGCCCCCTTATCAGTCACTGCTACCGTGCTGACACCGGCTGGATGCTAATGCCCAAATCACACTGCCGGGGGTAACTAGCGCTGGGACCTCTCTATGAGTCCCTGCTCCCTGTAACACCAGTACACCGCAGGGCCAATACCAAAAACCCCCGAGTTTAGGCTCTCCCTGAGCCCTGTACATGCTTATCCCCCCCCAATCAGGAAACTCGAGCGTAATACAGCCCCAGGCACTGCACGCGCTTAGCACACACCCCCCCCACCAAGCTTATCCTGGCAGGGCCACAGATGTTCGACATTCAAAATTGCCTCCAATTAATGAAACCGGAAGGGTGCGCGACCTCGCTAGTCGAGCGCCACCGCAACCGGGTACCTGCCGTCCTCCGCTTGCTGCAAATCGCCGCCGGTATTCAGGACCCCCACACGCCTTCTCCCCGCACAACAGCGGCGCTCCGCTGCCCCGAAATGGCTGATTGGGCCTCACCCTTGCTTCCGACCACGTACGCCTCTGCACGCCGCCGATTACAGCCGCCGATATTTCCTGGGCCCGAGCGTTGCGAAGTCCGCGATGCCTGTAAGGGAGAGAAAACAAATTGAAATTAAAGCCTCCTAGCGAGGCTGGTGTGGCGGGCTGGGGAGCGGGGAGCGAAGAGACATACTCCTGCGCTCCCCAGCCTTTTAAATGTTTCCAGGCCAGGCCGGTTCTAACCGGCCTGGCGCTATCCCCTTGCGTGACCCGGAAGTGATTCCAATCACTTCCGGGGCACGCCCAGGACACGGGACCAATCACGCGTGAGGCGCGCCTGTCGCGTCACCAAAGTGCGCGACAGGCTTGCCTCTGTGGTCGCCGGAGGGGGCCGGCACGACCCCCATACTTTTGGCGTGGCCGATGCCGGCCCCGCCGTTCTCGGAAACCGGCGGATTTTCCACTATTACCTAGCTCGAAATCAGGCTCGTTTTAACCAGAAGAGGGGTCGTTGTACATAGAAAGTTGTTTTAATGTTGGCACAGAAGGGGTTAACGTGTGTTTTCATTTTTCAGATGCATTAATTCCTGAGAGCATGGCTGGTGTCCTAACACGAATTTGAACGCCAGTGGAAACCAGAGCCTGCAGTCCATTTACATTTCAAAATTATGCCTGTTGCTAAACTTTTGTGTAGCTCTAATTGGGCTGTGTTAGAAGACTGGCAGTAAACATCCATGCAAATATTCTAACAAGGACCCCTCGTTCGGGAGAGGAGCTCTTCAAATGAGGTGTTTAAAGTCACCTCTGCTTTGCATGATAATTGTCATGCAAAACAATACATCGCGCGGGGCACCCAGCGCAGCGCTTTGAAGATGTCAGGGTTCCATTTAGATAAAGATAATTAGGCATTTAAAACCTATCAATACCAATTTGCAGGCTCACCAATTAAAACAAAACACAGAGTGTTTTCAGCATGCGGCTTGTTAAAGTAAAGTTCTGTTTTCTCCCAGGTTTCCGAGGGAAAGCATGCATAAGAAGCTGCCACTGCAGGAGAGTGTCCGTGGGTGGCAGTGAATTATGAATGGAGTTTAAATCATCTATCTATCAGACAATTCTATTTCTTGTCAGCATTGTTATGAAAAAATACACCCAACGCCGGATTCCAAAGGTTGCATCAGTGCCAGTGAATTTTGCAGCAACCTTTCCGGATTCCGTACGTTGCACTGTTGCTTGTGCAAATTAGCACCAATATCTGAATCACTTGTCAAGTGCTAAGATGATACTTGCCCCAGGTGATCAGTGTAAATCACCATTTTGCCCTCGTTGATCTGATCAAAGATCTGTGAAAAAATATGCACCAGCACCAGAGAAATCTTGGAATGTCAGCGGAAACTATGTCTTGCACGGAGTTTTATATAGCGCAAACTTGACCCAAAGGCATCAGGTATTAGAGCGCTTTACATAAGCACCAGTTGCTTTACACAAGGACACATTCCTTTTTTTTGCTATGCACAGGGAGATTAAGTGATTTGCCCAGAATCAGAGGATGTTGAGCGTCTTTGCTGAGACTCGAACCCAGTTACCCACATTTGAGGACGACCGCCCTAGCCGTTAGGCCACATCCTCTCCCAAATGTCTTCTGGCCCTTTAATACTGGATAATCCGCTTTAGATGATTTTAGAAGTGAACTCTGTTCTGTGTACGTCAAAGCAATATACTGATTATTTCTCTTAAAGGGCCACGACAATTTGCCACCGAGCAAGGCGCCAGAGTCCTGAAGTATTAAAATTTCTGGACATCCGGCAGTAATTTGAATTCCCTTCCTGAAGAGAGTGTGTGCACTATATTTATTACATCTTTGAAGACATAGCTTGAAAACGTCTTTTTTAACAGCTTCAGACCTGGAGCCTGACACATATGTTCAGAGGGCCTGGCCCCCAGTAATTACACTGTATTAAAGAGGAGCACTCATAACCAGCAACTTTTAAACAACATGGTGAGGTTTAAAGTAGGGGTGTGGAAAGTTGTAACATTTCCTGATTCACAGTCTTCTGTATTTTTTCTAAACTTTTCAAACTTTGTGAAATGCATTTTGTTCAAATCAGAGATATGTTAGCCGCCCACTGAGGTAGCAGTAAACTATTCCTGTTGGAGATCAGTGTTGTGAGGGTCAGCGGGTTACTTCTGTAACTTAGGGTCAGTGAGCTTACTATCAACCGGGTGTTGGCGCAGGTCTGTAAAACAAAGACTGAACATGTGCTCTCTTGCCATCAAACTGTACAGCCCTTGGCCAGCTTTCACTTCACTGCCCTTCACTAAACCATCCAGTGCCTTGTAAAAGGAATCCACGCAATCTACCAAGAACTGATGGGGCAGCTTCTGGCTGTCCCTTGAACTCCTGCCTGTACTTTTCTGGGTTGCGACCATACTTCCCGATAAGGGTATCCGTCCTGGGGGAGGGTAGCTCATCCTGCCTCCCTTTTCTAGGGCCAGCAGGGCATCCCTCCCCTCACCAGGTATGTACCTTCAGAGAATGCCCCCCCCCCAAAATCCTCTTCAGGGACCCTATTTACTTCAAGACCTGTGTCCAGGTCCTCCACCTGCTCCTCCACATCACCCTCCCCTTCCTAGTTGTCCTCTGCTGCCGCCAGTATTTGATGGACTTCTGCCCAGGCCCTCATAGCCTTCTGGAGCGACAGCTTCCTGGTGTTTCTTTAGGAAGGAAGTCTCCTCTCCTTACAGCATTCCTTGAGCTCAAGCAGAGTGTAGTTATCCAGGTTGGACAACACAAATTCCATCCTTGCAGGTGTAGCCAAAGGTGCAGACAGGGTAAATATGGAAAAAGCAATAGAGCCAATCAAGAAGAATTTAAAAGAAACACGAAATGGTATCAAATTATTTATCTGGTATTTTAGTGTTACACAAATTCACTCTATGGCACTGCACACACACAAGTCCTAGATCCCACCACTGCCACCAATGTAGGAAATTGTGGTTGCTGCATGTGTAGGGTTCGCCCCCCTCAACCAGTAACTAAATTACCTTCAGTTATCAAATAATATAAAAGTTCAGTTATCAATTTAGTGTTTCATACCAACCTTTTACTAAGCACTCCATGTGTGCATCAAGTTCATTATACATATGCAAGTGGCTTGATTTATAAACAAGGTATTCACAAACAGTGACTTTAGATTGGTAAATCCATTTACTTATGGGTAATCTAACCGTAACTCAAACAAGAACACATGCTCAACAGAAGGGTGGAGATGGAAGCATTCACCAAAATTATGGGTCACATTACAAATCCCACCTTCATGACAGCAAAACATCTTATGCCTTCCCATCTGGTATTTTCATCAAACCCAGTCTGGGACTATGTAAGGTTCAGTCCTTTGTGGATACAACTTCTTAGAATCTCTGGTGGTGCCCTCTCAAGCACAAGTTTGCTCTCTTCTTTTGTGTCAAAAAATCAAGTACATCAATAAAGAAATTAAGGGTCTTATTTACAAATCCCTTGTGCCGCTGGTGCGTCACATTTTATATGGGAAAACGTGATGCACCGGCGGCATGAGGGGCTTGCAAATAAGACCCTGAATGCTTATATCCTCTGGGTCTGATGCTGGGAGTCTCTTCAAGGAATCCTCAAAGCTCCCTTGAACTAGCTTTTGCAAATGTCCCCTACATACGTACAAGAAGCGTTCAGTAACTTAAAGTATGGATCGCTGATGACCCAAGCCCACATAACATTCTGAAGTCTCCAACCCTGTCCCCAATCCTGTGTCTAGCAATACATAACTTTTTTCCACACAGGAACTATTCCACAGTTCTGTAAGCAGGGCATTGTCTCTCAGTTGCTGAATAAAGCTGGTCTGGATCCACATGAAATGAAGAATTTTAGACATATTGTTCTTCTTTCACTCCTCTCGAAGATCAAGAAGCACTTTTTAACTAGGTGTCTTGTGGAAATTCGTGGTCACACTCAATCTGTCTTTGGAGCAGGTGATAGCACAGAGGCAGCCTTGGTGACAACTCTGGACTTTCTTCATTCTACATGGGGCCAGGGTGTCCTGGCTGACCTTTTGTTGCTTGTCCTCTCAGCAGCATTTGACATGGTGGACCACTCTGATCTCATCATCTGACTGTAAGGGATTAACCAGAATGGATTAACTCTGGACTGGTTCACATCCTTTTTCTTAGGCCGGACTCAGTCAGTCTTTCTAGCTCCTTTCCAGTTGAAAAATATGCCAAATAACTGTAGTGTGGGGCCATCTAGCTCTGATTTGTTTTAATATGTATTCAGCCCCGTGGGGATTTGATCTGAAACTCTGGCTTTCATGTAATTTTATTTCCTAAGCTGGCAATGCCGACATGCTTCTTAAATTTTACAACATAGCATCCTACTCTGTGTTATCCCTTCAAAATTGGCTACTCATGATCCAGAACTGGATGGTGGCCAATATTCTTAAATTGAATGGGGACGAGACAGAAATTCGTCAGGTTGAGGTTTGGCTGGGGCCAAACTCTTTGGTGTGTTCACTGGGCAATCCTCCAGGCCCAAAAAGGAAGTAAAAGCTAGGTTTGTGCAAAATGTGCATAATTTGCTTTTGGGTAATTATGTGAAAGTTTGGCAAAAATAAGAGTAATTACTAAGCCTGGGCGTAGTTCGCGAAGTAGCGCTACGCGAAGCTACGCAAAGTGCAGTTCGCACTACGCGAGCTACACGTAGCACTACGCGAACTGCGTAGTGCACTGTTCGCAATGATTGCACAGTGCCGGATGCTTGTCCGCACTGTGCAATCATTGAAAACGGCATCTTGCACAGTGCGAGCTGTCTTTTACTGCCGCTCGAGTAGATTTTTACTCGAGCAGCAGCTTTCTCAACGCGGACTGGTAGTTTCTCATCGCGAGCGGTCGCGAGCATACGCGACCACTCGCAATGAGAAACCTGACCTCCCCGCGTTGAGAATCTCGCCGGGAAGTTTATTTTCCACGCTCGCGATCAGCAACGAGGAAAAAGTCTCGCCGGGATGTCATTTTGCTTGCTCGCGGTCGCCAACTTGACGTTGAGGACCGCGAGCAAGCAAAAAATGACCGCTGCACTACGCTACGCTACGCTACGCGTGTTTGCACTGTGCTACGTGCAATTCGCATTGTGCGAAGTAGCGCAAACTTCGCAAACTACGCGAGCGTAGCGTAGTGCTTTGCCCAGGGTTAGTAATTACATGAAATAGAAATCCATCCTTTCACACTATATTTTACTGCTAAATTTGTCCTGTGCATTTTACTCTAAAAAATGGTGCAAAAAACCCACAAAAGCACCATGAAAAACAGTTGTTTTCTGTTAATAAAAACATGGGATTTTGGTTTGATCATGAGCTATCTTTCAATGCCAAGATACAGAAAACGTGCCCTTCTCGCTTTGCTCTTCAGAGAATACTGAATAAAATGCTTCATTTTCTCTCTCAGAACAATAGCCCCCCACCCCCTAATGAATGCTCTCCTGTCTTGACTAAGGAAATGTCCTTCCCTTCAATCTTGCAGATTAACAAATTGCTAAATTCCAGAGAGTACAAAATAAGGCTATGCTTTTGGTGTCTGAGCACAGGATGTTTGGTCTTATTTCAGAGACACACCTCTCCCTATTGTTTGCAGCATTCACTTCAAGACTCTTTGTATGGTCAATAAAGCCTTACCGATATTTTACTGCACCTGCATAGGAGGATGATCTGTCAGTGTCTTGTGTACCACACTGTGGTCTTTCCTCCCTCTGAAGCTTCTGCAATTCTCTTCTCATCTACTGTTTTGTAAGAGACTAAAATCTATCTTTTCCACTAGTTTGCCTTTTTGCAGCCTGTCCTTTCCTCCCTCCTTTCCTGCCCCTGGGTGTAAGTTTGCACTATACAAATAAATAAATAATAAATAAATAAAATGAATCCTGCGCATGATTGAAACCTGTGACGGAGCAGGGAGTAAATGTCTCAGAGTGTGGAAGCTCTGGAAATGTTTAGAACCACAACAAATCAAATTATTTTCAGACCTGGGAAAGAGTCTGAAGACTGGCAACTTGGGGTGGCATATGGGAATGGGGTTCCTTAGAAGAAAAAATATTTTCTATTTTAAGAAAAATATACCTGAAAAAAATTGGTAATTGCAAGTACATGATTTTCTTTATAAAAACGCAGCCCTATTGGTTATAGTAGCACTTGTTATTTTCACCAGTGTACGTCCCTCTCTTAATTCCCTGGATCTATGTGAATTCTGAGCCGGACCTTAGTGGAGCTCTTACATTTACTTCTGCTGCTGCTGAAGGAAAAAATAAGAAATACAGAGCAGAGCAGAGCTTTAATACTGATATTTGGCAACACAAAGGGCCGCATTCTAGATCAGGAAATTGCAAGGTGCATAACAATGCCTTGGAGAATGACCTCCTTTCTATAACCTATTGTTCATTTCCGAAAGGACATGATTTATTTGTTAAAAAATGTTGGCATGCGTGACTGCAACGAGAGCAATCATTGTAGTCAGTCGGTAGAATTAAGCAATCACACTTGCCTACTGCCAACTACTTGTCGCAAAGAAGGAACTGTGTTGTTGGAAATCAGAATTGGGTGTGCCATACATGGAAGCACGAATGGCAAAGCTCCTCATGACAAACTATACTGGTCACTCAAATAAACAAAGCAGGTCTAACTTTATGAACTATCCCATTCTAATGACAGCTTGACATTGAAGCGAGAATTCAGCACATTGATGTATGTAGCAAAAGTCACTGATTCTGGGAAAACTAGAGAGAGCACGCACGATCAGAAGAGCATCCCTGAAGATTAAAAGTGATCACAGAAAGAAGATCACCAGAGGCTTGTTTCGGTGGCAGCAGATGCTGGATGCTGTAAAAACAATCAACATGATGGCACGTAAAGGTACCAGTGACCAGAGAGGTTCCTCGTTTCACATCCCATTGCTGTGAATACTTGTGAAATGTATCTGCACCACATATATAGTAGGAGTGGCTGTTGTTTGGAGCCATACCTTACCCTGGACATGCCTCGCCATCAGTGACTATTGCTGACATTTTGTAGGTTTAATTTATTCCCGCAGCTATTGACCCCCAATCAAGGTTGCTTTAAGGACTCGAGGTTGCGTTTGTGTGATTGTGATAATTTTCCCATTAATGATAACCTGCACATAGTCATGATCTGTCTGAAATATAATTATGTGTGTTTTAAATACATACGTCCACGCCTGAAGCCCATGAATTTTAGCCAAGTGAGACCTGCAGTATTGTTCCTCCAGTTTTTAACCACCCCACAGTGTGCTATTTCTTATCTTGTCATCTTTCTGGTGCTTTAAAGCCAATCAAATTGTAATTTATCTGATGTTTATATTTATGAAATGTACCATACAGTGCTTGACTTTTATGATTTTATTTTTTTAAGTCGAATAAAGAATATATTGATTGATTGACTGTGTCACATCTCCCAAGTACCTTCTGGTACTAGAGGTGACGAAATAAGATTTGGAGATTTAGCAAAAGTAATCAACTCGATAAAATCTTCTAAGTGCTACCTGGTGGGCCATTACATTGGAAAAGTATGCAGGGCAGCCCTGGCCACCAGGACAAGTCACAATAGTGGGAACAGGGCATTGATAGTTCCTACATATAAAAGGTGAAATGTAAACCATATAATTATACATTTATATCTATGCTTAGCCCCGACATAGCCAAAGCTCTATGTCATCACATGCTTGATTGGGTTCATAATTCCTAGTTGTTACCGTGTTCCCAGACAGGGTAGAGTTGTACAGTCTTTGCTTTACTAGCCAAGAAGGCTCTGATGAAAAATACATCTACTTTGCATGGTTTCTTCAAAGATTTTACGCCTGAATTTGAAACTAGACAAAACTGTGGGACAAATTGGTGAATTATGAGATTGATCTGGGCCTCTTGTCTGCAATTCAAACTGTGTACTCGTTAGCTAAATATCAATCTGGACTGAAGGCAGTAAGCGCTGCGCCTCAAAAAAGAGTCATTCAAGGCTGGTTATTGGCACCATTATTGTTTCATTTGTAGTTGATAGACCTGGACATTGATTTATGTAGAACTCATAACCACTCCCGGCCACATTAGGTAATTATTGTTCAACCAATGATATGATTATTAGAGGTGATAATACTAAGTAAGCCCCTGCCGCCATCCTGCTCTTACCTTGTTCCTGAATGCTCTTTATTGTTCATCTACGGGAAGGGAAGGGGAGTTGTGAAGCTTTTATTTGAAAAACGAAATCTAGACCCTTTGGTTGAAATCAGCTTCTGGACAATATCTCTTCTTTTGTCTGCAACTAAGATCGGTGAACGGTTTCTCACAATTGACATTTTAGGCATTTGGAAAAGCACCACATATTAGATATAAGCCAAACATAGCTTCAGCCCCAGACTATGAACAGAGACTGCACTGGTCACAGTTCTGAACGACCTTAGATTAGGTTTGCATGAGTACTTTCCCACTTGCCTTATTTTGCTTGACCTGTCAGCAGCTTTCGATATGGTAGAGCATCCCATTTTGGTCAGGCGGGTTGAGAAATTGCGTGTCAATAGGACTGGTAGATTACGATTTGCTTCATTCATCTCAGGAAGAAGTCGTTCCCTGACCTTCACCCCTAAGCAATGACATTAAAATCTCTTCCAGTTAAGCTGTTTCCTTTAAGAAATAGATGCCAGAGGATGGTAGGATAGAAAGAGCTATTTGATAGCAGGTTTGTAGGAAGAGTCACCTTAAACTGAGCATTCAACCTCCTGTATTTCTAGCCCTCTTTCAAGGGAACATTTCTTTCCAAAAGCTACTGCCCCTGCATATGTTGAACTATACCAAGCGCATTGCACCATCACCATCCTCACTGAAGATAGCCAAGTGTCTTGCAATTTAAATGACAATAACATTGCCCCTACGAAGGCAATCCTATTTTTAAAAATGTTTTCTTTTCTTAGCAGACCCAATGCTCTCCCAATTCGCTCTTGCTGTAAACCCTGAGCGCTGCTGAACAATATGCATGTAGTTGGTACCTGGAGTTGTGTAATCGAGAGGGTAGTTGGGTGTAGCACTGGGGCTCGAAAGCCTGAAAGTGGAGACGAATTACTTGGGTCCTTTCTTCACTAGATTTTTTTCTGATTGTCAGCCTTATATACTCAGCTGAGCTTGGATCCTTTGGTACATCTAACCCTGTGCTGCTGAGAACAAAGTGCTATAACTTTGAAATTGAGAGGAATACATTAAGGCGGATTGGGATTGTAATCCATTATTTTCTGGATTCGGTCCTTTGCCAGCTTTAGACACCATATAAAAAAGGAGGACATTTTGAGATATAATGCTTTACACACACTTCCCTCATGCATCCATGCTGAGGATTTCGCTGATGAACTAAGGCAATAGTTTCACTCTGGGTCTGGTAGCTTGCTAGATTTTTCTTTCTCTTTCCTTAAGAGTGTGTTACTGAATTTTTCAGAAATCCACCACACAAATATAAATATTGTAAAAGCTATACACATTCACAGATATTTCAAACAATAAACATGATTACTGATAAAAAAATATCGAACAACTAGAAAAAGCCGTTAGCAGAAGAATTGGTAGAGAGGTAGTGTGCCGAGTCTTTAGAGATACAATTTATAAGTAAGTTCCAATGAAGTAAGACTAGTTACAATTTCCTCAAAATATTTGTTTTAATGCAGTCGCTTTTGCATATTTTGTGTCATTGCTTCCCTGCAGATGGCTTTTAGCTCTATTCTATTGAATGGCATTACGATTGCACTTACTATGCAGGTTATATCCTCCTATGAAAGCAGATATGACAGAAGACAACAATGAAGGCTGTAGCTCTATCTTTGTACAGAGGATTGGAGAACAGAGAGCCTATTCTCGACAGACCGGTGCAGAAGTCCTCACATGATGCCCCTTGTATTGACGGATGACCCGGCAGGTATTTGTTGGGATACAAGTACACCCAATCCCAAGAAATTACAGCATTTTCGATGCATTGGATGCCAGTGCCACAGTGTGCCAGAATTGCATATTATATGCAATGATATGTTTTTCACATAGATGTTCATAACCATGCTTTCCGGACAACAGCAGTGAGTATCTAGAGCAACTTTACTGCTCCTGATGTGCACATCACCGCTCCCATCAAGCTGATTGAAGACAAACACTAAAGTCACAGGAACCGTGATTCACCTGAACTGTGTGATTAGCACCAACACGTCGCCACCTGCTCTCTTTCTTAGGGGTTCTTCTCAGTCCCTGAATTTATCATCTGATTCGTACTATGCATCTTCTACGCGCTCAGCTGATGGCCTTTTTAGGTCGAGCATTCGAGACCTCTTGTATATACTTTAGTATATACTTATATGTGTATGTACTTTGTGGGCTCTGAAGACCAGCCCTAGGACTTGTCTGCTTCCACTTAGGGACTTTTTTTTCTGTTCAACTGCCTCTATTTAACTGTCTCATCTCCCTAATGAAAAGCAGCTCTGAGAGCATCATTCAGAGTTGGACTGGCAGGGCCTGATGGGCTGCTCTGACAGATCAGTGTGTGAGCAGGCTTTTTAGCAGTTTGTGGTCCTGTTGTGTGGCCAGGAGGGCCGGGTTTTACTGTTGATTTTCCTGATATTACTACAAAAATTGCTTGCAGCAGTACCTTGCTAAATACCTAAGCAGCGTGGCCTGATTTCCAAATGTGGGCCACTCTGTGAGATAGCTGGCTCGCTAATGGGGGACACTTTTATTTTGGTGCTTGGACCTATTTTTTGTCCCAGTCCAACACTGGCATTATTACAGTGGAAGGTGCAGAACCAAGACAAAACATATATTTCACCTCGTGACCCGTAGCCATCGGGTACCCTTGAGAAAAGAAGCAAAAGGGAATAACAAGGCAAACAGCGCAGTGCCCTTCCCACACACATGCTGAAAGCCCGCCATGTGAATCATATCTGCATCTGATGATGTTCCGTTGAGTGCAGGTATGCCACGGGCGGCTCTTTTTTAGACCTTTCATCCCTGGCTTGTCATTATTTGGCATTCGGTAGCTCTGAATGGCTCTTACACAAACGCAGAATCAGCCAGAACCTTTTCTTTTTAAGCCCAATTGCTATTTGACGAAAGGTGCCCATTTGCAGTTATTTTTTCGCTATTTCCTGAGGGCTAATCAGATTGAGGCTTGTTTCCTGACTTTAAAAACAACATTTCTAAAACTCTTGCATTAGCGCACAGAAGGCGAAAGCCTGAATTGAGCCGTAGAGTGGCTACGTGATTGCCTCTCCGGCCCACGTGTTAGCATTCCCTCCGTAACTAAGAAATCCCCATGCTGGTTCCGCCTCTCCCTACTCCGACACCATGCAATTTCTGGAGCTTTATGCAACCCATAAACCATTACCAAGAATACACCATTGCCTTGGAAACTGCTGCGGAGTTTGTCAAACTGCACTCTGCGCACAATGAATGTCCTATTAGGGCAATTTGTCTATGAAGAAATGTGACTCGCAATGGGGCCTAATGGACTAATGCCCGATAATGCTATGATGCCGAGCCGGCTGCATACTCCAGGCTCTAGTGCAGGATGCTCACATGCTGAATGTCAATTAAAGGCAAAGAAGAGAAGTCAAACTATTGGGCATTTGGCGAGCTGGAACTTTCGGTTTTTATAGCGTCTGAAAAGAAAAGTTTACCTGTATTTAATCTTTTTTCTCATTGGTCCTCTGGAACCTTTTGGTGTGCGATAATAGTTTCAACCTTTAACCTTTTGGGTGGGTCTTTGTTGTATGTTTGTTGGGTTAGAGTGGGCGCACTGTTGTTAGTTACCATATTGGCAGCAACGTTAATGGATACTTGTGGGGAGATGACCAGTGCTTGCAACGGTGATTGACCAATATATATCGGAGATCAAATATCGTGTGGGCAAAATATCATCGGAAGAATATCGGGGACAAGCATATCGTGAAGGTACTTTTCTTTGGGAAAGCAAACTTTTAATATGCTCAACTCCACGTATATGAACCTTGACGACATAAATATATCTTTAAGGTGCGTAGGTGTGGAGTTAAGAATAGTAAATCTATACTTACCTATTTGCCCTCACCTTCTCTGTATTCTTATCCTCAATATTCTTGCCACAATATTTTTACCACACAATATTTTTGTTCACAGTATCCTGTCAGACAGCTCTTGAAAGTGAAATATAGACGTATATGTACTATTGGTCCAAGAGTACCTGGTTGTTGTCAAGAGGCAGTGATGTAACAAAACCCTTGGAGGGACCCCGGGCGAGGAACCTTGTAGGGGGGGTCCTGTTATACCCCTGTCACATGTTCTGTAGCTGTATGTTGCATCTGATGCCCGGACAATGGATGTGCAATAAATCTGCAAGAATTTCATTGATAAATGTTAGCATCCGGTGAATGGATGAGTGAATTAATGTTTGGTTGGAGGGCTGAATGAAGGGTAAATGGGTGGGCTGATGGGTGCTCAAATGCACTGGCAGCCCTTACGGGGCAGCACCTGCAGCATGTGCTGCACTTGTTCAACATGGGAAGTACCAACTTCTAGGCCTAGGATGTGCTAGGTATGAAGGGTGACAGGACATTCCTTCTCCTTTCTCTGCCTCTATGCGCGTTTAACTGCTGCTGTTACCATTGTCTTTTAAACAATGTTTTTATCCGGGTTGCCAAAGAGTGTTTATGTTAGCCCATTAGCACTGAGATGCTTGCATCTGCATCTGAAAGGCTATCTCTGCCCTCTGGTCCACTGAGTTGTTTAACCCGTGATTGTCACAATAAACAAGCAGTGGCAAAAACAATAGGTCTCACCTTTGGAACCTATTGGCTTTGCCAAATTTTGTAGGGATGCTGTACCAAGGGGTTATGAAACACTAGATGAATGCTGCAAAACAGTGTGCCCTCTTCAATCCTGCATGTGCTTAATCAAAATGGATAATTCAGAAAGTGAATCCAACATAACTAGTTTGCCTAAAAATATTGTGCACCACATCCCAGGAATGTTTCGTTCAAATGTATGTCAATAGTGCAGTGTGAAAAATAAAGGCACCAACAAACTTGTTTTTTTTTCACCTGTCCTCCTTGAGGAACTTCATCCATGTTACATTGCTAATGGAACTATGTAATAATGTTTGGATATTTGCAAAGGCATTACTACATCAGTTGCCTTACTGGATATTGACAGCCAGAGGGGCAAGCAACAACATGAACAGGGGAACAGGGAAAGGAAAACACATAAAGCGGGAGAAGGCAAGTAACAACACAAACAGTGGGAGGAGGCAAGCAACAACAGAACAGTGGGAGGGGTAAGCAATAACACGGGTGGCGGGTGGGGGAAGCGCACGAGGTGCCGCCTAAAATGGCCACCTAGATGTGGAGCTCCGTATCGCATTGGTACTGCCACTTCATTTTACGCGGTCCCCGCGAACCTGAAATTATGGAAATGGGCAGTTAAGTGTACTGGAACATCTCCTGCAGGGAAGGCCAGCTTCTTGGTTCTGGTTCTGGTGTCCTTTACTATTTAACGTCGCTTGAACTCTGTTACTGTACTCCAGCCGCCATTTTGATTTTCTTCCTGCGCTGAAATCTCCTTAGCACCTGGATTTGAATGAGGTATTGCCTTTCTACATGTTAATAGGCACTCCCTTTATCTTCCTCTCTGGGCCTTATTGGATTTCCAGACTTCTCCTACACTTTTGTCATCATTTTGTTGGCTTGCTGTTTTCCTTCATTAGGAACAGTGTTTTAGGGAGGGCTCTCCATATTTGCTGGTGGTTACCTAACTGTTGCTTTTATTTATTTTCACTTATGAGCAGAAGTAAGAGTTTATTGCACTCTAATAAAAGCTGCGCCGCTAGTCTGCCTATTTCTGAATCTTCCTCTACTGTGCCCTCAATGGATTGAACGCAGTCTACTGACGATATGGCACAGCCCACCTCCTCTCGGTCTGCGGCTCTGCCCTTGTCATCTTCCAAAACAGAAGAAACATCTTCCACTAATGAACGCCTCAAACAGAACCCTCCTTCTCCAATTAACTCTCGTTCTCCTGTTTCTTTAGACACTGTTCTAGAGGAGATACGTGCTTTACGACCGTTTGTTGTAGAGACTAACACTCGCTTACAAGTTCTAGATAATAAATGGCCGTCTATGGAATCTCATCTTTCCTTGGTGTTACAGCACGTTAGTGACATCCAGGATACATCTGTAAAAATTGCAACTCTGGAGAAAGATTTTTTACTGCTTAAAAAGTCAGCTGAAGATCTTGAAAACAGGAACAGACACAATAACATTTGTCTATATGGCCTTCCGGAGGGTCTTGAGGAGAATGACCAGGTTGCTTTTTTCACCTCCTTTTTTCCATAGCTTCCAGATCTTTCTGCATCTACTAATTTGAGTATCCAGCGAGCTCACAGATTGCGCCTTGCCTATCTTCGACATCGGCTCCATCAAAACCTCGTGGAGTGATTCTTCTTCTTTTTTAAATTCACTGGCCTTCTGTAAGCGTTAAATGCAGCCAAGATTAAAAAGCATCTTGTTTGGTCTGGTGCAAAACTATTCATTCCCCAAGATGTTTCCACAGCAATGGCCAAGCGGCGGAAAGACTTCCTTGAACTAAGACGTGCACTGCGGGCCTTAGGCGCACGATATGGCGTATTTCATCCATGTTTCTTTAAGGTGACCTTTCAGAATAACACTTCTACGTTTGATGATCCTGTAGATCTAAGGAAATTCATTCACTCGCATTCTATGACATCGATGGAGATTCCTGGTCCTTCCTCTTTAACTTGACTTTTATGCAATTGTTTGTTGTGTTTGATTTACTCATATTAGCTTCCTTTACAGGTTGTACTTTGATGCTTGTTCTCTCACTTGTTTGACATTATTTTTCTTCTTTAATCCCTTTGCAGATTGTTTGGATCCCTTGTTGCCCGTTTCCCTATTTGTCATGCTTGGCGTCCCGATGTGATCCTCCTCCCTTGTTGGTTGTGCAATCTTCATTTGTTTGTCGCTACTCCTTGTCTTTTTCCTTATTTTGTGGTAAGTGGAATGGATTACAGTTGTCAGTTTTACATGTACTGTCCCCTCTTGCTGTGTCTTTTGTCCCTTCTTTCCTTTCCCTATTCTATTTTTCCTCTTTTTCTCCTTATTTTGTATATTCTTGTATATATTCTCTTCTATGCCTTCTTTTTTTCTTAATTTCTGTCCTTCCTTTTCATTACTGATGGTCGTGTAGTTTTCTATGTTTTGTTGATGTTTTTCATTCAGAGTCATATCTTGGAATGAGAAAGGTTTTATTAGTCCTATTAAGAGGCAAATCATTTTGTCCCATTTAGCTTCCTATAATCAGGATTTGGTTCTTTTGCAAAAAACACATCTTACGGAGACGGAAGCTTTCAAATTCAAAGGTAATTGGGTTGACTCAGTCTTAGTCTCTCCTATGTCCACCAAGAAAAATGGGGTAATTATTCTATGCCATAAAAAGTTTAAATGTTCTGTTTTATCTCAAAAAATTCTGAGGTAGGTGGTTGTTGGTTAAGTTACTTATTGATGGTATTTCTCTAACTGTCTTTGTTGTTTATGGCCCGACTCAACCTGACTACTCATTTTGGCCTAATGTTACAAAAAAATGCATTCAATATCAAGATGAATTTTTTATTTTAGTTAGTGATTGCAACCAGATTATTGATCCAGTTCTAGATCAGAAATCCAATGTTCGCTTTGTTTCCCATAAATCCCATAAGCAATTCCAAATCACAATTTCGCAAACAAACCTTGTTGATGCTTGACGCCTGTGTAATCCAGATGCAACAGAATTTTATTTTTGTCCTTGTCTCAACTGGATAAAATTTTTCTTTCTAATTCTTTTTCTCAAAATCTTATTTCATGCTCACTTGATCCTATTTTTATTTCTGATCATGCCCCGGTTGTTACTGATTTTGATTTGCTCCCTCCACATCCCAGATCCAATAGATGGAGATTTAATAATTATCTTTTGCAGGACCCCATGTTTTCTTCCTCATTCACTTCTTTTGCTAATGAATTCTTTTGATTAAATGTGAAACTGGATACCTCTCCCCAATTGTTGTGGGACACCTTTAAAGCTGCTGCCGGTGGCTTTATTATTGATTATGTTTTTTAAAAAAAAGAAACATTTCCTTAACCAGCACAAAATTCTCTTAGCTAACATTAAACGTCTGGAACACCAATTTTATACTACTTCTTCTGACGCTACTCTAGAGGAGATTGTTTGTGCTAAGCTCAAATTTATTAAGTCCTTTACTGACAATGTCTCTTCTATATTATTACGTAGTAGTGCTTGCTATTATGGTGGTCGTAATAAACTAGGTCCCCTTTTGGCTAATTATCTTAAGTCAAAGAAAGAACGTACCCTCATTACATCCATTCATTCGTCAGATGGGACCCTCCTTTTTTAAGATCGGTATATATTGGAAGAATTCACAACATTTTATCAACAACTATATACCCTGGAGTCTCCTGCCTCCTCTTCTCTTATTGATACCTATCTTAGGGGCTGATTACGATGGCGGGTGGACTAGGTCCACCCGTAGCGGTGTGTGGGACCGCCCGCCAGACTTGCGGCGGTCCCACCACTGCGATTAGGATGCCTCCGCCATACTGGCCGGCGCATCCAGGGCTTTCAACATTGCGGGCGGAGCTGCTGGCTGCAGCACCGTACGCAATGTCAAAAGTGCTTGCACTGCATTTCCTTGCACTACGTGGCAGGCACCATGCAGTGCCTGCCACTTGGTGCATGGAAATGGAGGGGGGTACCATGGGTACCCCGCCAGTGCACCCCCCCGAGGGGGCCCCCAACGGGCCCCCGAATCTAGCCTCCGCCTGTCTTTTTGCGGTGGGATGACCGCCGCAAAAAGACAGGTGGAAAGGGATATTGTAATCCCTACGGCAGTGCCTGCAAGGCACCGCCGCAATGCAGCCCTGTGTCCTGGTTCCGCAAGGCGGGCGGAAAAGGACCGCCTTGCGGAACCGTGGTGGACGGACTTTCTGACCGCCACGGACACATTGGGATTCCCACCGCCATCCTAATGTGGCGGGGGGAAATGAGCGTTAGATGGCAGAGGGACCGCCACCGCCGGCCCGGTTGTCTCTCCGCCATTGTAATGAGCCCCTTAGTGATATTCCTTCTTCTCTTCAGGATACTCTTGACTTCGCATCTCTTGAATCTGATTTATCACTTGTGGAGCTTTCTAAAGCTTTAAATTTTCTAAAAAAAAAGGCAAAACTCCAGGGCCGGATGTTTTCACGGTGGAATTTTATTTACATTTTTCAAATTTATTATTTCCTAAACTTTTACAACTTTTTCTTTATTTTCATGAGTCTGGTAGAGCGGGGGGAACATTTCAAGAAGCCATAATATGTCTAACTCCTAAAGAGGGTCGTGATACCGTCTATTGTAAGAATTATCGGCCCATTTCTTTGTTGAATGTAGATAATGAAAATCTTTGCCAAATGGCTTGGTTTGCGACTTGATCCTATCTTATCTCACCTCATTGGTAAAGAACGATGTGAATTTGTTAAGGGTAGATTAACTTCAGATAATTCTCGGTTATTCTTTAATGTCTTAAATAAGGCTCCTTATCTTTCTTATTCCTTGGCTGCGGTTTCCATTGACAGAGTTGACTGGTCTTTTTTGCTTAAAACGCTTACCTGGCATGTATTTGGACACTCTTTCATTTCTCTTATTTCTCTACTTTATACAGCTCCTCATGCTTTGGTTTTAGTTAATGGATATACTTCCCAGTATTTTCCATTACAGCAGGGTTCGTCAGGGTTGCCCTTTATCACCTCTTTTCTTTATTCTAGCTCTTGAACCCATTTTATCTCGTATCCGTAATAATAAATCTATTTCTGGCTTTCGGTACGTAGATCGGCATCTAAGGTTGTCCACTTATGCTGATGATATTCTGCTTTTTATTTCCAATCGTGATGTTTCTATCCCCCTTTATTGCAGCAAATTTCTGACTTTTCTTTAGTTTCAGAATAGAAAATTAATTCAGATAAAACAGAAATTCTTCCTATTACCAAATTTTCTGTAAAGCAATCTTTTGACTCCACTGGTTTCCTTTGGAACAGTTCTAGAATTAAATATCTAGGATTATGGTTTACTAATCCTACATTTACAATATGAAGGAAGGATTCAATAGAGTTGAAAGACTTCTTTCTTCTTGGAATCCGTTATTTCTCTCATGGTGGGGACGTCTTGACTCTATTAAAATGATGATTATTCCCATTTTGTTATATTGTCGTGTAGTTCCTATAGTACCCATGCAGGACCTGCGCGTTTGGATAACATAAACTGTGGGCTTGGTGGCAGACTGATTCTGTACACCCCCACCGAGAAATGTTAGCCTGTTTGCAAAAGCTAGCTCACAGTGCCACTAGTGTCTCCTCTTATCGGGGAGAGATTAGTTTCTGGCAACCTCAGAACATGACAACCCTGATCGCTCAAGATCATGGAAGTAAGACCTCCGACCCTCGGTCTAGGTCCACTCTCTCCCCACTGCTCCGCTGTGCCGTCTCTTGCCTCCAGACCCCGACCTCCTCCTTGGGAGGTTCGAGGCTGCTGCCCGCTCCTGCGCCTGCTGCCCGCTCCAACTGGGACCAGACTGCCTCCAACCACCGTAACCTTTCTCAGACGCTTTTTTTCTTAATTTTTTCCCTGTTGTGCCACTGTTATTGTGCCCATCTGTGTCTTGCTCTAATTCCACCACTGTTTTTATTTTCTCGTGCCTGCCTGTTCCTTTTGCCTTTCACCGCTGCTGCCCCTGCGGCCCCTCCCCCGGAATTCCCCCGGAATTTCCCTCCGGAATTTCCCCCCAGAATTCCCCCGGAATTCCCCTGCTCCCGCCTCCCAGCCTCTCCTCCCTCCCACCTCCCCTACTTAATGGCGGCCATGCGCAGCGGTCGCGCCAGCGCGCACCAAAGGCAAGCCCATCTGCGCCCGTCCGCGACCCGACCGCGGCCAGCGCCAGGAACCCTGGCCCTCCCACTACCCATTGCTACGACACCACCACCCTCCTCGCACTCAACCCAGGAAGACTTAGAGAATGCCAACAGGCCTCGCCGAACACGACCCACGGCCAGTTCTCCTGCCTCCACTGCCGCCAGACCCTCACCGCCACCCCGGCCTCCAACACCGCCGACGCCAGCACCGGCGACACCCTAAAATGCATCCTCCTCAACGTACGCTCCGTACACAAGCACACCATGGAAATCTGGAACCTACTCGACTCTCTTTCGCCCGACATCGACTTCTTCACAGAGACCTGGACCAACGCATCCTCCGCCCCCGACATCAGCAGCGCCATCCCAGACGGATACAAGATCCAGAGGAAAGACCGCCCCAACCACCCAGGAGGGGGCCTCGCCATCGCCCACAAGAGCACCCTCCGCCTCACCACCTCCAGCGAAACCTTCCCCTCCGCCGAACACCTGCACTTCAAGATCCAGACCACCCCCAAAGCCACACTCCGAGGAACCCTCGTCTACAGACCCCCCGGCCCCCGAACAACCTTCGCCTCCACCATCACCGACTTCATCGCACCCCACGCGATCACCTCAACAAACTACATACTCATTGGAGACCTGAACTTCCACCTCGACAACCCCAGCGACCCCAACTCCACTATCCTTCGTGACAACCTCGCCAGCATCGGACTTAAACAACTCGTCAACACACCGACCCACAGAGCAGGACACACCCTCGACCCCATCTTCGCGGCAGGAAACAGTGTCCATTTCAGCCACACAACGCAGCCGCCATGGACCGACCACCACTGCGTACACTTCGCCATCAACAAACCCAAGGCACCCAAACCAGCCCCACGCCCACCACGAAGGAACTGGAGCAAGGTTACCGACGAGCAACTTCACTCCACCCTCAACTGAGACAACCACACCTGGGCACCCGACGCAAACAGCGCAAACGACGCAGCCAGAGAACTCCACACCTGGATCTCCAACTGCGCAGATGAGCTCGCCCCGCTACACAACCCCGACAGACAACGCCCCAGGAAAGCCGCCTGGTTCACAACCGCTCTCCAAGAAGCCAGACGCACCTGCAGACGCCTGGAGAAGAACTGGAGAAACACCAAGACAACCGAAAACCACACCACCTACATAACGCCATGACGGACTACCACAACCAGATCAGAGCCACCAAAAGGAACTTCATCCAAAACAAAATCCTGGCCAACTCCACCAACTCCAAGGAACTTTTCAGTGTCATTCAAGAATTCACCAACCCACGCAGCGAAGCCACAGACATCACCCCATCCCAAGACCTCTGCAACAAGCTTGGAACCTATTTCCACCTCAAGATCAAAAACCTCTACGATAACTTCATCGACCATCCACCAGGCGCCACAGATGGCCCCCCGCCCCCCTGAAAAACCAGCCAGCCCACCATCTCCAACTGGACACCGATCACGGCCGAAGACACTGCCTCGACCATGAAAAGCATCCACTCGGGGGCCCCCAACGACCCCTGCCCCCCTCACATCTACCACAGAGCCGTGGCCGCCATCGCACCCGAACTACAATGCACCATCAACACCACCTTCAAAACAGGCACCTTCCCAGATGACTGGAAGCGCGCAGAAGTCAGACCCCTGCTCAAGAAGCCCACAGCTGACCCCACTGACCTCAAGAACTATCGGCCCATCTCGCTCCTCCCCTTCGCAGCCAAAGTTGCAGAGAAAACAGTCAACAGGAAACTGACACGATTCATTGAAGAAAACGCCGTCCTCGACCCATCCCAATCCGGATTCCGAAGCAACCACAGCACAGAGACCACCCTACTCGCCGCCACAGACGACATCCGCACCCTCCTGGACCAAGGCCACTCCGCAGCCCTCATCCTACTCGACCTATCAGCGGCCTTCGACACCGACTCCCATCGCACACTAGTTGTCAGACTACACGACGCAGGCATACAAGGAACAGCCCTGGACTGGATCCGATCATTCCTCACCGGAAGAAGCCAAAGGATCAGACTCCCACCCTTCCTCTCCGACCCCATGAAAATCACCTGTGGAGTCCCACAGGGTTCATCACTGAGCCCCACCCTCTTCAACATTTACATGGCCCCCCTCGCAGCCATCGTCCGACAACACGGCCTCAACATCGTATCCTACTCCTATGACACCCAGCTCATCCTCTCCCTCACCAAAGACCCCACCGCTGCCAAACTCAACTTCCAGAAAGGAATGCAAGACGTTGCAGTCTGGATGACCAACAGCTGCCTGAAGCTCAACGCCGAGAAGACAGAAGTCCTCGTCCTCGGTACCACCCCTTCTGCATGGGACAGCACCTGGTGGCCGACCGCCCTCGGAAGCCCACCTACCCCCTCAGACCACGCCAAGAACCTCGGCATCGTACTCGACTCATCACTCTCCATGAACCGACAGGTCAATGCCGTCACCTCCATCTGCTTCAACACCCTCCGCATCCTCCGCAAGACCTTCAAGTGGATCCCCCTGAGTCAAGGAAGACAGTCACCCACGCACTCATCACCAGCAGACTGGACTATGGAAACGCACTCTACGCCGGCATCAACAAGTCCCTACTCCGCAAACTCCAGACAGTACAGAACACCGCCGCCAGACTCGTCCTCGGCATCCCCCGACACGAACACATCAGCCAACACCTACGAAGTCTCCACTGGCTCCCTGTGGAGAAAAGAGTCACTTTCAAAATCCTCACTCACGCCTACAAATGCCTACACAACAATGGACCCAAATACCTCAACGACAGAATCAACTTCCACGTACCCAAAAGAAACCTCCGATCTTCCAACCGCGCACTGGCCGAAACCCCGCGCATCCACAGAGCCAGAGCAGGCGGAAGATCCTTCTCTCACATTGCAGCCAAGACCTGGAACGAGCTACCGGCAGACATCAGACGCGCCCTCCCTGAACACCTTCAGGAAGACCCTCAAGACCTGGCTCTTCGGCTAAACAGATCTGCGGACCCCCCCCCTCAGCGCCTTGAGACCCTCACGGGTGAGTAGCGCGCTTACAATTCCCTGATTGATTGATTGATGGAAACAATGTACTAAATTTCGCTCAGTCACTCATGCTCAATTAGTTTATCTCAGAGGTACACAGAATAAACAGTCCGGGCGTTTCAATAAGGATTTATTGAACAGTTGTTATTCTCGTGTAAAGTATATGCGCTAAAACAACCATTAGACAGTAGCAGAGATATATGATTAGCAGTACTATGAATATAAAAGGATAGTACAGTTCTATCATCTTGCAATAAGCATGAATAAATACATGAATATAAAATGCATTGATAAAAGAGAGTGCGTACTCCTACGATGCCTATCTAGATGTACCTAAGTGTACCTAGCATGTGAGTAGGTGTACAGCCAAGAATCCCTCTAGGATTTGGTCGAACCCCATTACCTGAAGTGAGAATGTAGGAGCCTCTCCTGGTCTCGAGCCGGACACCCCGCAAGGGATGTTCAGCCCACTGTCAGCTGGAGCGTCTGCATGCAGGAGCCTCAGCGTCTCTGGTCAGTGTGTCGGCCTGGAAGTCTCGGTTCCCTCTAACTACTGATAGCAAGAGGTGCTGTATTTATACAGAAAAGTATATAGAGTCCCTTTGTCCCTTATTCTTGTGTTAGCCATTGTTGGGTATGAGGATGACGTATGGGATGAACCTTGTGCGTAGATATTAGGAAGGTGGTGTATAGCCCCTGCCTGGTTTCCAAGTAGCCTCATGAATATATTATTCATGCAGTGTCAGTCTAAAGATGAAGTCATAGAACATTATTGTTCGGGAAAAACCCTCCTTCTGCAACCAGGCCTAGAACTAGGTAAAAGGTTCAGTCCATAAAAGGCGTTCAAACCTTAAAAGGCTCGTTAGTGTGTAATGTAGGGGAGGTGATGTAGGTGAAAGGGTATGATGTTACCCGGGCCTATATTAGGGTACCTATATGAAACATAACACCCACTCCTCTTCCGAACAGTCAACAATGATAAAAATGCTAGTGGACTATTCTTTTTACTAGATAGTAGTGCATAGAACATTTCCAATAAGCTTCATTAAGATCAATTTAAAAACAGTTTAAAAAGTAAAAAATTAAAATTCGTGCTTTATAATTAGTTGTTTTGGAATTGTCCCTTAAGCCAGAGTCCTAATTGAGTTCGTTTATATAAGTTGAATGTCTACAAGCGTCAAAAGGCCATGCTTTTCAGCGAGAGAGTGTCTATGATTCCACTTCATATTCCATCCTTTTATTTTAAAAACATAGATTTGCTTCTTTCCAAATTTCTTTGGAACAATAAAAAACCTAGACTCTCCCTGGCACGTCTTAGGAAATCAAAATCCAATGGAGGTGTCCACTTTGCTGACTTTTGACTTTACCATAAAGCTTTTTGTCTTCGGCAGGCTTCTAAATGGTTCCTTTCCGATTCCTCTCTCTCTTTTTACCTTTATGGTGTGTTATTGAATATTCTTTATTTTCACCATTTTCTGTGAAAGAAATTCTTGCTTTTTCCTCAAAGACTACTGTTACCTCTCTCCCGCTATTCAAACACACCTGCTCTTTGTTGTGACCCCACTATCCCCCAAGGGTTCTGTCTAGAGATGATTTTCTCCAATCTCCCTTATGGTACAATCGTCTTATCATTATTGATAATTGACCTCTTTATTGGAAAGCATGGAGACTTAGGGGCATAATTTGGGGTCAGGATTTGTTTGATGGTATGATTCCTTGTTCTTTCCCTCAATTTCAAGCTACTTTTCACTGTCCTCATTCCTTTTGGTATAAGTACTCAATTCTAATGGCGGTAATTCTGGATGTTTTTTATTCACTCCCGACATTTGTTGATACCCCCACGGATGATTCTCTTCTCAAGATACTTACTCTTTTCCCAAAATCTGCTTTGATTTATAATTATCTGTCAGCTCCAAATCCTGAGTGTGTTAAAACTAAACTGGAACTTGCTTGAAAGGCTGATTTGGGATGTGTTTGGAGTATTGGTCTCTGGGACAGGATTTGGACTAAATCATTAAAAATCTCTAGATCTGCATCCACTACTCAAACCCTGCTCTTATTATACCATAGATTATATTACACGCCGGTATCTATTGCCACTTTTTCATGCACAAATAACTCATGTTTGTCTTGTGGCAATCCTTTTGTGGATTTGTTGCATCTTCTTTTTATTCGCCAACCTATCGCCTCCTTTTGGAAAACTGTTTGGTCCTGTATTTCCCTAATTTTCAATTTACAATGTCCCATGTCCAATGTATTACTTTTTCACAGTAGTTTATCTGATACTTTGGGATTAATTTCTTGTAAACAAGGTTTATTTGATCTTATGTTAGCTTTAGCTTTTCAACAAATTACATTAAATTGGAAATGTTCCTCTAAACTTTCAATTAAGGCTTAGTGGAATAATGTTTGTCATTATCATATTAGATGTTGCATTTGCTTCTTCATGTAAGCAGCATGTAAACAGAGACTTATTTTGGTTACCATTGACTTCTTATCTGAATAAGGTTGCAAAACGACAAGAACTTCGCAATTGCTCCGAAAACTTTAAACCTCCATAAATTGTTTTCTCTCTGCTCTCTCTTTTCATCTGTTTTTGCCATTACATTTACTTTTAGGTATTTCAATCATTTAAGTTATTTTGCATTATTATGGAATGTCAGTCAACCCTCAGTTGTATGATTTACAATTTATTTTATTTCTCTTCCTACCCTCCCCTTCCCATATTTTCTGTTAAAAATTGTAAGCAGCTTCCTTTTCTGCTGCAGTGTTATTATTCTCGCAAAGTGGTATTTAATTCATAATGTTTGTACTTTACCCTTTGCAATCTTTGTTGCTAATAAAGCTTATTAAAGAAAAAGAAATGGGTGGGGCAAGCAACAACACGGACAACATGTGGGGGTAAGCAACAACATGGACAGCCGGTGGGGGCAGGCCACGACACAGACAGCAGGAGGGGGCAAGCAAAAGCCTGGATAGCGGAGAGAATGGGAGAAAGCAAGCCAAAACATGGACAGTGGATGGGGGCATGTAACAACGCAGACAGTGAGTGGGGGCAAACAACACCATGGATAGTGGGTGGGGGCAAGCATCAACAGAGATAGAGTGAGGGGGCCAGCAACAACACGGACAGTGGGAGAAAGCAAGCAACACTATGGACAGTGGGCAGTGGCAAGCAACAATATGGACAGTTGGAGGGGACAAGCAACAACGTGAACAGAGGGAATGTGCAATGACATGAATGAGGGACAAGTGAGGGAAGCAACACAGATGAGGGAAAGAGAGGGGTGAAGTACATGATGGAGCTAGCTGAAATAAATGTACTCTTCTAGAGTGCTTACACACAAACCGAAAAATTGCACCTAACAAAATGAGCATTGGAAGGACATAAGTAATGCGTCCATGCTCCAAGGACGGCCAAACGCATGCAGAGGAAGGAAGCCTGCAGCAGCGGACCAATAAGAAGCAAGCAAAGGGGCATGACAAAGAAATCAACTAATGGTAAGCAATGGGCTGTCTCTAAGGCCACTGATAGAAACACAAGTTCTTTTTAGGTGAGACCTAAAAAGGCAGAAAGCCAGGAGCTAAAATTGATTTTCTATTACACAACTCTGTGCTTTGGCACTACCAGATATGATACCATCTATTTTTGTTTTTTCAGCCCGCAGTGTGTTGTGGCACTTGTGGTTTGATTTTAATACATTCGTTATAGGGCCAAAACCCCGTCATGCAAAGTGTCATTGGCTAAAATGGCAAAACTTGCAGGAGGTTTAATGCATGACATGGAGCCACTTGTTAACTGTATTTTTAAATTTTACATAGATGGCTACGCCATTTCAAAAACTGCTTGTTTCATGCACAAAATCATAAGTAAACTGTGCTCACATATTTTGTGTTCACTCTTTCCCTCACATCATGCACTAAGACAAGCATTGGCAATGTGCATCTTTTTTACTTTTGTGTAGTGGACAGTTTTATACTAAGCTTCACAACACAATAAAGGTACAGCATGGAAAGCAGCATAAACTTCCCTAACACAAATAATAAGATAATGATAGCTGGCAGTTGGAGAAGAAACATCACATGATTCTTTCACACATGCAGGACAGGTATACCACAGCTATCAAACACACTAAAGAGAAAGTGAGAGGAGTTAAAGGATTGTTGTTCACTCTTGGTAAACAGACATAAACATTAAAAACTCCGGGAAGAAACAGTCAAATTTCCCATAGAATTATCATGCAGTAATGTACTCATATAGGATAATGAACCCTCACCTACCTAGCATGGCAACCTTCATCAGTGGGTTCCACACCTAGCACTAGGAGGCGTCCGAGAATACTATTGCTTACTCATTGTACAATCTCCTAGTTATGGGTTCCGTAGTCTGAGTGAGGTTATGTCACTCAAGTCGATGTTTATGTTCTCCTTTTGTTAAACTGTCATACCTATATTAAAGTTGTATGTGGGTGGGCAAAATATGATTTAACTGGTATTTCCATACCTCAAGATTAAAAACAGGAGGGCCAAGCAATTGACTGGAATTCTCTTTTTCATTAACAAGTTTCGGTGCTTGAATATTGCCCCTATGGGTATAGGGTGTCTTTGAAGAGGCATCAGAAAGAGCTATTGACAAGGCTGTGAGCACGTTTCACATGTAAGTCAGTGTAATTGTAATCATAGTCTGTGATGTGAAACAGGCCAGTACCATGCAGCCCAGCCATACTTGCAGCTGATTGGGCGTGGGAAGTGGTAGTTCATAAGCCTTGAGTCTGCAAACTCCTAGCTCAATGCCAAAGCATCTTCTGCTTCACTAACAGCTCCAGTAGGCAGTGGTGGTAAATCAGGGATTGCTGGGTTCAATAATTCTTAACAGCATCATCTGATTGCATCCTGTTCGGAAAAGCAATGTGGTGGAGTTTGAGGAGAACAGCTCTTAGCTCAGTCTGGTCCTTGCTCTGCTGCAAGTGTCAGTGACTGCCATTTTAATTATAGCTGAGGTATGAACTTTTACATAAACATGTCTATTTTGGATTGCTTCACTTTGGAACCTCAGATTATATCACTGCACTGAGTGCCCTTTATTAGAATTTGTGATGCTCACCCTTTCTGCTGTGACCATTTTAACACTGACTCAAGTCAGTGGTTTTGCTTCTCTTATATAAGCATTTACTTTTAATGATGGAGCAACATTATGGTCTACTATACCATATACAAGAGAGATTCTTGTGCAGTGGATATTCTGAACAGAATTATCTAAAGGTGCTCTCAAATACAATGATCCTTGAAAAGGAGGCAGAGGTAAGAAACATAACCACCCAGGGTAACACAGTTTGGTCAAGCTGGGAAGCTGTGATTCATATACACACACTAAACCCTAGTAATTGCTAGGGGAGGGAACAAGAGGCTACGGGGTATTCAGGGTGAGCTGGCCTCCAAGTAAGACAAGTACACACAAAAAGAAGCTACCCTGAATGAGTGTCTGATTCTAAGGTGGAAAAGGGCGCACTACACCATCCACTGTGTGGTGCTGGGCATATCAAAAAATTAAAATATCAGCGGGGAAGAGGCGAGGACGGTTTGTAGGAGTACTATGAGGGAGGCACCTTGTGGCAAGTGTGACTACAGGGGTCCCTCATTTCCTCCCTTTCCATGGGACATCTCAACCCCTAACCTGGGGTTTCAAGTTCTTTCAGTAGAGTTTGACAAAAGTCAACCTAACTGGT
Organism: Calotriton arnoldi; assembly: GCA_963921515.1. NCBI lineage: Eukaryota > Metazoa > Chordata > Amphibia > Caudata > Salamandridae > Calotriton > Calotriton arnoldi. The sequence goes on along the minus strand of CAWUFW010003736.1, from coordinate 811,556 downwards.
GGATATATCTTAGTCTTTAGAGACTAGATAGGAGCCCTTACATCTCATCCTGATGAATGCCATGGACCCTCCTGGCCACTTTGGCAGAAACATGTTGACGACATTGATGGGGATGGGGTACTAAACCCCCAGGTCCCCACACCCTAGTTTTTAATATTAAGCAAACACCTTACTATTAAATTACATTTGGAGTTTGCATTAATTTTTAAATCACTAATTTCTCCCACGGGCCCCCCCACTTAACCTTTAGAAGGGCCTCCCTGTCTCCAGGTGAAGGCCCGCTCTCTATCAAACTCGGTTTTTAGAGAGTGAGGACTGCAGATGATGAAGCATGACACCTGGTGGTGTGTGAGGACAGTCCTTCAAATTTTTTGATATGCCCAGCACCACACAGGGGAAGGTGTAGTGCGCCTTTTTCCACCTTAGAATCAGACACTCATTCAGGGTAGCTTCTTTTTGTGTGTACTAAGCTGTGATTCAAACTGAAGGTCTCTGGGTTAGGGCTCATAACTAGTTTTTGTACTGGGTCCAACAGAACCTTCTGACTAGGCTTGGCATGGTATACAGGTACATTCAAAACATCCTTTTTTTAAGATGGATCAACAGCAGTGGAAACACTCCTGCTCATGGAACAGGCACACCTCAGGCGGAAACAATGCAAGCTTCGCTTCTTCAGAGGAAAGTTACAGCTTGGGTAGCACCAGCACATGCTTTTTCTATCCCAGGACAGGTACAAATTGGACAGCTACTTGCAAGCTTTACTTTCTCACAAAACAGGAAAAGCCAGATAGATTCAAAGCAAGCTTCCCTCTCAAACAGAACGCAATAAGTTCAATCTTCCATTTCTCACAGATCAAATCCAGCAGGTCACACTATTACAAGCTTCATCTCTCACAGAACATGTACAGTTAAAGTATGAGTGAGATGTAGGTCACAGACAGATCTCTGAAGCAGCTGCTTTACTCAATGAGAGGAATGTATAGGTAGATGAGCGAGTGAATATGCAAGTTCCAACACCATTCTCACTTAGGTGATACTCTAAGTTATCATCCTGAAGGTCCTGCTGCTGTCACTAGGAGACCTGCTGTTTGTGTTGGTGCTTTGGTATTCCATGTATTGAGAAGTAGATGTTACCTACTAGGTCATTGTTATTTTGAGCAGCCTCGCCACAGCCTAAGTAAGCAAGCTCTAGACATATACACAGGTGCTAACCTCTTTGAAAAGGTTTTGAATGCTCATGCACCAGGCACTGTCCAATCCTATTCTTACAACAAACAAATGAAAATGAGCTTGCTACCATACCAACAAGTAGTCACAAGTGTCTTCCACTCATGTGTCAGACAAACCAGTAGGTTTTTTAAAAGAACCCACACCCACCAACCTAGTTGGTGGCATGCTTCATCATTGTGTTCCCATCTTAGATGCCAAGTGCACCTAAGGTGTGCTACTATGCCTGATTACAGCAGAACGGTTTTTTGTGTGATGCAGTGAATTTGTGAATTAATTTAAAACTACCCCAAAGGAAATCTGTCCTTTAGGGAATTCTAATTCTGGACCCCTCAGGTAGGATTAAAAACAGTGCTGGTGAATGTGAATTGAGAAAATAATGGTTTCTCACAGCCTAGTGTGAGTCATGCTAGGTTAACATGTTTCAGCCAATCTTGCATGCCGTATGAGTCACAGTGGCTTTCTTCAGGACCAAGCTAACTGCTAGGAATTTTCTAGTCACTAAACGCAGACATGCTAAGGCATGTGTAAATTGTGTGGAGTGTTTCGTGACTTATGATTTTCACCAATATTCTTATTCTTTCTTGAAAGGAAATAATAAAAGAAGACATTATGCATACAAAAACTGATAGCTCATATAACTGATGGAATCTTGTGCAGAGCTTCCATACCGCGCATGTTACATGCAGCACACTCATCATGCGTGAACACCGATTTTTCCATCAATTTAGCATGCATGTGATGAACCAACATTCATATCCAACCACAAACCGCATACTTTATGCTGAAATCATACTGGCATGGTTTATTCACCACCTGTATGCGAACGTGTGACAAACCCATTCATTTGTCCTTCCATTTGAGGCAGACTAAGTCTCTACTATCTAAGAAAAGTAACAAGAGATATGGTACTAAATTCCCCCAAAAAATATGTGATACAAACATCCAGGCATCACGATACAAGTCTTGTTATGTAAATCGCCATGCAGACACAAGCATCTCCAACAGAAATGTCACCTACCTTTATCGCACTCAATTAGGGAGACATGAATCTTGTGAAGGGACATGCCTATAGTCCCACACTGTTGGGAAAGTAAATCATTATCATTTAATGTTCCCAGGAAGTTTTGTTGACTATGCCCCGACTCTTGAAAAATTGTCCACTGGCAAGGCTGTTGTTAGCGGTGCGGCCCGACCCTTCCGAAAACTTACTTCATCAAGGTAGGCTTCCCACCATGATACCTGTTACCATCGTGTGTCAACACACTTGGGATCTTATGGGATCGGTCAAAGCCAGGAAGTACTGATCCCTTCAAGAATTATAACTCACACTAGGGTACGACTGGCTCAGTGGGATAAAAAATGAAAAGGGTATAGGGGAATTGGTGAACAAAGGAAAACCTGTGGGGGGAGAGATATCCCTCAGGACAAGAACCCTCACTCACCAGAAGGTGACATGCTTCATCATATGGGTTCCCTCCTCACACAAAAGTGTGGGCTACGACTCCCCTAGGGGAAGAGCTGAGGTGTTTTCTCCGAGGATGAGCGTTGGTAGGGGGTGAGTGAGGGGCAGAGTGCGTACAGTGTTAAAAGTGGTGATCTAAAAATGACTGTCTGAGTCCACTGAAATTTTATGAGGTGGTCACAGCGACATGGTTAAAAAGTGAGACAGATAGGGATTCAACAGATATACCCTAATACACTGAGTCCCAGGCATTCGTCAGGACCTAAGTATCCAGTCACTCTGCAATGGTGAATAAAGTAAAAATTATAATGTGAATAATACAAGCCACTACTGGAGTCGTGTGGCCAGATGTTCAGTGTCCCTCTTCTTTTCAGAGGGTAACTATTGTGCAACACAGTCAAGTACACTCTCTATGCTCAGGACCATCTCGTGGTGTCCAGCTCGGACCGCTTGGAACTTCCTATCGGAGATGGCTGGCGAGAGTCTCATCAAGATCCGAATGTTACTGATCTAGAGAGTAGCTATGCTCACGTCTCCAATCAGCGTGTTTACGCCTCTGAGTGTGATAGCAGCGTCATGCGAGTGACGCGGCAGCTGATCCGGCAAGCCTAGATGGTCAACCACGCACCTTGAGGGTTTTAACCCTCTAATTTTTAGCTTTTACAGGACAGTATGGACTCATTCATTTGAGGCCAAATTGTCAGTTTTATGTTCAAACATAGCTCATTATTATGGACCAGAATTTTATATCCTCACTTAGAGGGTCAAAACACTGGCAAAATAGAGAGTTATTCAGAAGATCTATGTTATTTTCCGACCCTGGTGTTTAGAAACACACCTAGTGTTAGGACATAAACCAGGTAGGTGGTCAAATCATATAAAGGGCCATCATAATCACATGGTGGTGGAAGACTACTGTGATCTCCAGAGAGTGTAACAATAATCAGGGAAAACCCTGTTAACGCCTATGTAGTTATTTAATGTAAGGTCACATTATATGTTGATGGCATTCCATGGTATACGGTATCATATGAAGGGCCGTCATAATCACATGGTGGTGTTGGGCTACTGTGATCTCCAGAGTGTGTAATGATAATCAAGGGAAACCCTGTACACTCCCATGTAGTTATATAAATGTAAAGCCACATTATATGTTGATGGCATTCCATGGTATGTTTTCAATTAATCCATTCTTATGCATGGCCAGGCGATAAATCAACTGTTGTTCCTTCTCGAACAAACGGTTCTGCAAGTTGTGTTAGCCTCCTTCCAGCTGTTCAATGACCACCCACTGCATGTCGTTCGGTGTGGGACCTTCTTTAAGGAAGTGGTCTGTCATCCTCGTTGTGTTGTGTTTACACCTGACATTGCTTCGATGCTCTCAGATCCGCTTTTTGATTTTTCTGCTGGTCATACTAATAAGTGGAGATGGCAAGGGCATGCAATGATATAGATTACGTTAGATGAGTTGCAATTGGTGTGTTTTTTTATTGTCCACACCTTTCCAGGTTCCAGATTGAGCGTCTTTGTAGTAGTGGTGAGGTGGCATACGCTGCAATTCCCACAGGCATAATGACCTAATACCTCTGGTCGGCCCCAATTCCTAAGCACAGTGGTCCTGAATTCTGTTTGATTTTTGGGGAGTGTGGAGACCAGGTTGTCATTTATACTTCTGGCTCTCTTAGAGGAAAAAAGAGGTTTTTCCCACTTGAGCTTCCTTGTTTTTAGAATGTGCCAGTGCTTGTTAATTACTTTCGTCAATTGGTTTGAGATCGTACTAAAAGTGGTGATGCATGTCAGGGGTGTGGTGATGTTTGTCCGAGTCTGGTTGTCCAACAAGTCTTCGCTGTTCTGATTGCATGCTCGTTGCCAGTTGGTTTTAATGATCTTCTTACGGTAATCATGCTCATGCAATTTGTCAGTAAGTGATTCTGCTTGCCTGTTGAAATCCGAGGTTTTGCTGCAGTTTCTCCTCAACCTTAAAAATTGCCCATATGGTAAATTCTCCCTTAGTGCTCGCGGGTAGAAACTGTCAAATTTCAATAGTATGTTCATATCCCTAGGTTTATGATGCGTCCTAGTCTGTAGGCCGCCATCTTCTGCAAATATTGTCACATCCAAGAAGGTGATGTATGTAGAGTCTACCGTGTGCATGAACTTCAGATTCCTGTTGCAGCCATTAATCTAATTCACAAAGGGTGTAAACAATGATATCTTGCCATTCCAAATGATAAGAATGTCGTCTATATATCACTTCCACATTTTTATCTGCCTTCCGTAGGGATTGTTATCGTTGAGGATGCATTTTCTTTCAAAATCAAACACAAATAAACCTGCCACACTGGGCGCAAAGGTACTCCCATCGAAGCCCCAAATGTTTAGAAATACAGGGTTCCCTCAAATTAAAAAAATCCTCATCAGGGCCAGGCATGCGCAAACTACTATGAACCTCCGGGGGGGGGAGGGGTTATATTCCCAAATCTCCTGTTCAAGTGCACCACTAATGACAGTCATTGTCTCTTCCTGGTGTAGGCTCATATATAAGCTTTCTTTATCAAGGCTCACAAGAAGATTATTCTCAGGGTCAAATTCAATATGGTGAGCAAGTTCAAAAGATCTGTGTTATCTTTCGGATACATATGGGTGTCAGGAAGAAGTCACAAAAAAGTGAAAGTGGCTCCAGGAAAGAACCTATATCTGACATGATAAGACGCCCAGGCGGTGGAGATCTGTTTTTATGAATCTTTGGAAGTGCGTAAAAGTATGATATTTTGGCAGGTTTTTCACACAGAAACTCTGCTTTTTTTTTTTTTAAATATCCCTATTAGATTCTGCTTCTTTCACAAGATGCTTGATCTCTTTACTCAGTTCATGGGAAGGATTTAGAGCAAGGATCCTGTAATTCTTCCTGTCATTCAAAAGGCGGTTAAATTCTGTCCTGTATTCCTCTTTGTTCTGTAATACAATGCCTCCCCTTTATCTGCCTGCTTAATTTTGATCGTGTGGTCAGCTTTCAGTTCCCTGAGTGCTATGGTCTCTTCCTTGCTCATGATGTGGTATGTCTCCTTCTCTTGTATTAGTTCTACCTCATTAAATACTGCCTGCTCATAGGGGAATACCTCAATGGGGATAGTCGAAGGATGTGGGCAGAAGTCAGATTTGTTCTTCAATGCTTTTTCCCCTAAGGGTTCTGTATCACCTAGTGGTTATGTTTTTTCAAAAAAGGCCTTTAGTTAAAGTTTTCTGAAAAAATCCACTAGTTCGCAATGGAGGCAGAATTTGTTCCGATGCACCATGGGTGATGAGATATTCCGATAGAGGGCGATGGAGAGAAAGGAGGACAGTAAATGAGAGCAAAGGGGAGATGCAGTGAGAGAGGGAAAGACGGCAATGTGAAAGAGAGTGAGGAACGTAGGAAGCACAATATTGTGAAGCACAAAAACTGTGCGCCCAGTGCACTATAACCACAATCGCAGCATAGTTCGATGGAAAATAATCTTTCCATGAGCTATTCCACCTAGCTTGCTAAGAAGCCTACTCCATGTTCTGCAGCTGCTGCTAACTGTTTTTTTGCCATGGCATCTCATCTTAAAACAGTAGATGATACTGAGGGGCACCTGGGTTGGGAAATCTGTGAACCCCCGCACAATGGGGCCACTGCCGTTTAACAGTATTGCACTTGTGCTGAGAGGTGCAGATACTCTCCCTTTCAAATTAAAGAAGAGCCAGTACTCAGTACCCCACTGTTGCAAATGGGTTCCACCCAATCAGTATGCCTGGATTTTTTGCTTTTTGGATCACCCGATTTTGAACTTTTTACTGTGGGTGTGTCTCACTACATTTGTCTCTCCCACGGTAATCACATGGCAAATGGGATGCACCTGTTTACCACCAGTGTCTGCCTTTTATGATAAGGCCGCTGTGACCCAGCAAGGGTAAGGGACACTTGGGCTGGTCACACGTGAACACATGTGAACACGTGTGTACAGATGTGTGCGTGCTGCGTGTCTGAGACTACCGTTGTGCGCAGCCCGGTATCTGCACAGAGGTAGCCTGCCACAGAGGGGACTCTGCAGGATTAGATATTGACCTGGGGTAGGCCTTATAATGTTAGTGTACACTCATAGGGAAAGTCAGTGTGATTTACTGTTTTGTCTATAGTGAAATTTTATATACTCATACGGAGAAAACTGCCTTAGAGTGCAGTTTTTCTTTTCCCTTTGGCCTACGGAGACCAGTGACGTATTTAATTTGCTTGTAACCTGTGCTGGAAAATGAACTCTACAAATTCCACGATGATACAACTTATGAGTTATCCGGAATTGTCATATTTCTCTGGCTCAGCTAAAGATCTGAGCCCAGATCTTTTGCCACCTTGCTGTGCCAAGTTAATTGCTTTTCTCTCCAGCAACAGGAACAAAGGCTTCCACACACAAAGGGAGCAATTAACAGTGCTTCACTCAGCTCCTGAAGAAAAAAGCGGTGGGGCGGACTGATCTGCATCAATTAATCAGCTGTCACACTGTACCAGGGATGGGCCTGCCCAAGCCCACTGAACAAAGGAGGTAGCCCAGACTACTGGAGCCAACACAAGAGGGGGCTCAGCTTTGAAATTCTAGTAAGGAAGGACCTGGCAGTGATATCAGCAAGGGTGGCGGAGCTGAGGCCCACAGAGGGGATGTGACTACCGACTCCTGGATGATACCATATTGAACTGTCTCAGCATGCTGCACAGGAGGGTTGGAACAGGATTTTAGAGGTGACGTGGCACCCTAAGTTTGGACTGGGTTGCCTAACTTCTGGAAACTTCCATTCCCCTTTAAAAACTCTAGCACAAGAGGGAGACTCTCTCTCGCCTGGTGATTTCTATGTGCTTCACTCCTGGACCCTGTTACTGCCATAGACAACTGGAAGGAATAACCTCCTGATGCCCACAAAGGACTAAGGACCCCATTCCCCAGGTCTTATTGATAATGAAGGATGCCCAGGACCACATCCCCGACTCCCAAGCACCAAAAGGACAGGGGGAGTGCTGTTGTTCCCCCTCCTGTGTTGGTGGGCCTGACCCGCTTCCCATGCCCAAGTCTGGGGGGAGAGGGTGTCCACCACAGTGTGCATGCCTGCACGCAGGGCACGGAAGAAAAGACTGCTGGCTTCCCCAGCCACACGCAGAGGTGCAGGCCATGCTGGGAGCCAGCGGGGCAGCCAGGAATGAGCTCCCTGAGCTGCCCCCACCATGAGGAGCTTGCTGGGTGCATGCTTTGCTCTTTTTAAATGCTTTATTGTATTAAGCATGTTGACAGTGTTTATTTGTCACAGTGAATATGCTTTATTAACATTAATAGGTGAATTAACACGATTATTATTACTGATAATTGCATTTATGCACTAAATTATGCCTTTAACATGTGGTTTGTTACTCTTGAACCTTTGATCAAGTCAATAAACTTACCTTGTATGTTAGTATGACCCCTTAGGGGGCCAAAGGTCATTGTGTAATGTTATCTGTGGTATTCCATCTACCAATGTATATATTTTTAAATTACTGCGTAGTATTTAGTAGTGTGTGTGTTTGTGTGTAATAACGTCTTTTTCTAAAGAAATGGTTGTCCAGTCCGGACAACAATTTATTGGATGTTGTTATTACGTGCCAGCGAACGGTGATTACTACCCACACCACCTCCCCTGAGTATTCCTTCGACTGCTCCTGAGAGAGTCAAGCAATACAACGGGGTGATTGGTTCCCAGTAAAGTGAAAATGTGGACCTATTAACTTATGCAAGCCACACAACTGATACCCCAATTTCCTACACTGACAGTACCTACTGGCTGAATTTATGCTTTAATCCTCACTTTAGCCTTTAACTCAGACAATGTGTGATGCTGGGAAATCACTTCCTATCTCTGTTCCTCAAAGGATTACGTTTAATGTATAAATAATATGTACAATATATATCACCGGCACGCAGGTTTTCTAATTCTAAAATTAGCTGTAGCCTTCCTTGTCCACTGGATCCTGCCATACCTACTGTTTTCGTAGGTCACCTCTCGCTCTCGATGCTCATTCTACTATAAAACAATTCTCCGTAGTGCACTTTACTGTTCCTTGATGCTAAACTTAAAAGCATTTGCAATGCAATCGGTCTCGCCTTTGGGATCTTATATGTATTTAGCTATGCAGCACATTAGCCTGGGTGCTGAAACATCTACTGTTCTTTAACATGGAGGGAAAGGAAGCACCAAACTGTTTCATGTAAAGTGCTCCAATACCTTTGGGTCGAGTTTGCGCGATATAAAACTACAAACCAAAAAAAAAATGTGGCATTATTACCAGAGCTGTCGACTTTGGAACTAGGGAATCAGGTTCAAGTCTCGGCATTGCCTCAACCTCCTGTGATTCTGGGCAAATCACTTAATCACCCCATATTTTTATGTACCTGAAACTCAACCAAAAGTTATTGGAGGGCTTTAAGTGAGCAACAGTTACATTACACAAGGTCACATTTATTTTTGGGGGTCGAGTTTACAAGGGTATGAGCTAGCACATGCGTCTTGCTTGCAAGACACTATTGTTTATAAAAAGGGCCTTGTGCCCATCCATTGCTTACCATTTGTTGTCTTCATTGCTACCCTTTTTTACAGCCTTATAATTGGCTAACCCAGACGAAACGTAACTTGTGATACTTGCTGCGGGGCAGGGAGCAAGTACAGATTAGGTCAACTTCAGCAGTACCTATCCGCTGCTCCAGACTTGCTTAAGGTACCATCCCCCCGCCCCCAATAGCTCCTTTAATTGTGTTTTTTTTTATAGTTTTTTTTCATTTTTGATGCAGTACTTTGTGCCATGGAAGGTCACTTTCTCTCGATTTCTCTCCGGGTTTGTAAAAGTTATCGGGGTGTTAACAATAACAACATGGCTTTATTCCCCGACACATCTATCCCCATCGCAGGCTGGGGTGCAGATCTACCCTTAAAGTCAGCATCAGTTCTTAACAGCCACAGAGTACATCATTGCATTAGTCCGAAGCGGCGCAACTGCATTACTTTCTCGTGCTTGCATGAGGAATGTCGAACCGGCATTAACATGGGTGTGTGCTAAACTGGTGAAGACTAACGTGTTGGTGTGGGATATGATTGTGTTTGTAAGAATATCAATGAATTGCAAACCACAACTTCCATGTAACCCACTACAATCCAATGCACACTGCACTCTAATCCATACAATCTACTGCTTCACAGCCTCTGATGCAACTTTAAAGAGACTCGTTTGAGTTGTTTTCAGTCTCATCAGTTGAGAACTGAAACATTTTCAATATTATATACAAGTATTAGTTATTGCTTATTTATTATTATGCAACTAACAACTATTGGAGAAAGCCCATACTTTTGGCTTGTTGTGGGTGTAATGTTACTTGCTGTATTATGTATCTGGATGCAATGATGGAAGCTGCAAAATACCAGTTGGGCAGCGCACTACGCTAACCACAGATTTTTAGGTTTTAATCGGCCACGCCCCTTTGTGACCCCTCTCCCCCCACCAGTTTTTTTATCCCACTTAAAGCCCTGGAGGTAGAGCATTGGCTCACCTGGCAGTGTGTTGAGGGTCCTTTTATGCTTTGCCCCCTCAGTGCAGGCCCCGTTTAAGGTCACGAGCTCCAGGTCTCCAGGGAGTGGGGCGTTCTTTGGGGGCCCCCATGGCCGACCAGTGAGAGGCACTCACGAATCACAAGTGCACCCGAGGTGGCGGCGGCCGATGCGAGACGGACTGAAGGCCCGCGGTCTCACTCGGTTATGCAGCTTCGCTGTTAGGCAACAAGATGTAGCCAGTCCTTTTACTAAGTGAGATACGGACTCGGATCTGTGTAAAGTGTTCATCTGTGCATAAAGCGGTATCCGAATTAAAATGGAAGGTTCCTTTTACTTCACATTGAACTGCAAGTTTGCAAGTAAGAAATACGCCGAGGTGTTCACAGCCCCGCCCCTCCCCAGAGCACCCCGTCCAGTGCAGGCTACCGAGCTCCGCTGCATCTCCATATATACTAACTGCAGGGCTTTAAGTGGGGAAAACAAGAGGCAGAAGCACTTTTGGCGCGCATGCGTACGAAGTAAAGCATCGCGAGAATGCTTGAGTTCGGACAGGTCAGGCAAAATAGAGTGCGCATGCAGGCAGCCAATCATCGGAAAAAACAAGCATTTACAAATGCAATAGGACTCGTATTTACGCGAGTCCTATTGCATTGTAAACAAAAATGCAGGCACCAAAGGAAGGAAGGAACAGGAGTGGGTGGGGGGGTGGTGGTGGCCAGAGAAGTCACAGACTGTGGGAGGGAACAGGGGGAGGCAGGGGAACAAAAGAGTTGCTGAAGTAAAGGGGCTGATAGCCATGGAAGGATAAACATGACGTCATGGCAGTAAGGAGGCGGGACTAATACGCCAGCAACCAATCAGAATGCAGCATTTCAGAGTTGAGCCAATTAAAAGCATGGGCAGAAAGTGGGCGGAGCTTCCCCCACAATACTGTATACACCATCTTTCGACGAGACAGCGCATGCGCTGCCTAGGCGAAACCTAAAAAGGACAGTCAAACATCACACCTTGCTAACATTGGCTAAGCTTGGTAGCCCTACAGACAGAATGGTGTCTGCCAGCGCTTATGTACTGATCAGGCATTGCATACAGATGTTTCTATGAGCAAGGGCGTTTTTTAGACCGAGAATATATTCAGAATATTATACGTATTAATGGCCCAGTCTGAGACTGCATCTCACGAGTAAAGTAGCAAAAAAAAGACATGGGCAAAGTTAGTGGTTAATCCTATAAGGCTAATATCAGTTCAAAGGGCGGATGCATTAGATACAGTTTTTCGAAGACAAAGTGCCATGAAACTATTACATCCAAAAAAGCACCAGGTACACGCAGAGAAATCTTGGTTTTTGATCGAACCTTGACAATTTGCTTCGGTACTCGGGCATCTGCTTACAAATTTTGTGTTCACAGTGTTTTAAACGTGATTTTAAAAGCAGCTTTATATGACATTCATTTTCCTAGACAGGTACAGTAAATTTTCATAAACACGCAGAACAAGCCACCCTGTTCCAGAGTTTGTTTCCCCAATTGTCACAGTTCTGCATATCTGTTTATCTCACACAGACTAAAGTGTCAGGGTTATGCTATAAAAATGCATTCATCAAATAAACTACGATATGAAAATCAACGAAGCATAAATTGGAGATAAAACATCTAGCAACTATGTGAAGCGAAAGCCCCCTGTATAGTGGGTGATTAGGCGTTATCACATTGTGGCCATTTCATACTCCGGATTATCTACAGGTGTAGCCCCATTCGCTCTTGAATAATCGACTGGTTCTCCAGGTTTGGTTAGGGAAAATATTCTATAATGCTGCATTTCCCTCTTATATAAACCCAAAGTGCTATGAAGTCACGCACAAATTGTATAAAGTGCTTACGCAGTGAGTATGATTTATTGCCAGCTATATCGACACAGTGCAGTACCCATGCAAAATCGGAAAGTCACGGAGAAATGCAAACATTTCTCTGTTTAATGCCTGCTTTTCCACTGCGTTACTTTTTGGCGCTAAACCCTTTCCACTAATGTTAGTGAATCGGGTTTAGCATCACAAATCATGGATGGTTGCATGGGAACACCCATGTACCACTCCCTTAACACAAAGTAATGCAAAGCAGCGTTTCACGCTGCTTTGTGTTAACTTTCTGTACAGACCAACGCAAATATTTATTTGTGTTGGTTTGTGAATTCCAAAACGGGTTTAGCCTTTGGTTAGGGTTAAAAAGTACTGCTAACCCAACGCTAAACCTTTCAGAATCTGGACCTTAAGGGTTCACTCAATTGTATGCGATGTGCAACCTCTATTCCAGTGACAAACATTGGGGATGCCCAGCACTAATTATTAAATGCTTAATTAATATTAAATGCTTATTAATTACTACTACAACTGAATTATACATATTTACGGAGGAGTTTGAAAAAGTTAGAGAACAAGGGTCGGATGAATGGAATACCCCCAACAGATGTTTGATGTCCTTTGCCTATGGTTCAGTTCTTATGGATCACTTGGTATACCAAGCTGGTAAGGAATCTAATTGGTGGTTGAGCATGGTAAAGAAAGGTTTGGTAAAGACAACAAATGAGCAGGCACGTGACCTAGTGTTAGGCCTGGTGTCTTTTGGCGTGGTCTTCCCTGACCTTTCTGGCTTCCGACCTCCTGTTTGGACCTTGTTTTGCTGGTGTAGGACTCTGAGCACGTTGACATTGCTAATCAGTGCCAAAGAACGGTGCTTGTCATATACATACTGGTGATTAGTGTATACATGATTGGCTGATTTGAGCAAGCTGTAAGTCCCTTGTCAAGGGGTATGACATATACCTAGGGCATGTAACTCAAATGCTCTTCCGTGGCCTGCAGCACTGGTTGTGCCCCCCATGGAGGTAGCTCTTCAAACGTGCCACAGGTTTGCCATGGCGGGGCCTGTGTGTGAAGGATACAGTTACTCAGCTTGGCATTTTAAAAGCTACTTGCCAAGGTTCTGCATTTCTCTCACAATATCGGAGTACTCCCTGGGGGCAGGGTGTGGTGTCAGGAAGAGGTAGGGTATGTGCACATGTGCCCAAAATGCACTGGTAGTGAATGGCACCGGATGGTGTGTTCAGTACGGTAGGGCCTGCTTCTCGCATTGGATTGGCAGAAGGGATCTGTGAAAAGGCTATTGAGCTGTATTTCCTACGTGCAGAAGACAGGCAGCATTGTGTTTGATCTTGATGAGCTAGTAATGGCAAATATTCTCCGGTGGTGTGAGTGGATTCAACATTGCTATGGTAGAAATACCACTTCGGGAAAGTGGGCATTTCTATGCTTGTGGCTCTGTCTGCCTGTCTCCTATCCACAGCTGGGTGCTGGGGGGCAGTTACATCTGTGAATTCCTGATAAGACAGCCATAAACTAGGGGCTCAAGGAAAACTGCAGATCTCTGACTCTGAGGGACTTCCTGGGATGGTTAGGAGGGGTTGGAATTGGCACCTGCATTTCAAGGGGCACTAAAGATATTGATCAAGCCTCCTGGGGTACGATGGCAGACAGGAAAAAAATTTAGAGAGGGCCCTTGCATTTCAAAGGTGGCCTTTTGAACTGATCTCATCTTCAAAGGTCATTTGTGAGTATAACTACTGGGGCTGAGCCCTCAGGAGTTAGAGATGCTTTGGGGATTGGAACCATACTATTCTGGCTCGACGCTGGGACATTGACAAGAGGAACTATTGGGACGGAAGCGACTGCAACTGGATTATCCACAGACTTGTGGTGGCCTGGAGCTTGCCATGCTCTAGGAAGGGGACTATCAATGGTGGATTTTGCCTGGATCTTGCTGGCCTGCAGCTAGTTGCCAACTGTTGTGGCCCAGGTCCTTAAGCACTCTCCAAGGGCCAGTTGGCTGGCCCCCTGTCCATGAGATTCTAGGACAGAAAGGAGCGCCCTGTTTCCACGAGATCATAAGGACCATGCAGGGTGTGGCGGAAATGGGTGGAACCGATCGTCGGTTGGGGCAAGGACCATCCCGACGTGTGCAGTAATCACACTGTGCTCGTAACGATCAGCGGCCCACCTGGGGGTGCCGTAGCGTGAGGAGTTCGAGGACACTGCTGAGTCAGAGGGACCGGAGCTTACTACCGGAAAACTGTGTAAGCTCACACTCCCTAGTGTGTGGTGTCCAAGGGGTGTTGGGGGAGGTTTTCTGAGTCCGCAAGACCCGAGCTGACAGCCTAGACTGTCTCAGACCTCCGGATCGGGAGGAAGACAGTGCCTGACATTGCGGCCTCAGTCCGAGGTTGCCGGATCCTTCTCCCCGGAACCATGCCACAAGGTATCCTGTTGTTCAGAATACTGTGACTGGACCCGAGGGGTCTCGTTGTGCCTTGTGGGCACCAATGGCTGGCTGCCTGGAGCAACTGCAGCTCACACCTCTGCCGGAGGGGAAGCCGTTCTCCAAATTGGAAGCACGTCAGCTTCTGGTGTCACAGTCTTTTGCTTACAGGGGGATAGTGATCCTGCACTTGTGAAGGTACAGCTGGGTGCCTGAGGACCTAATCTGGTTGGACGAGAACACGTAACTGTTTCCTTCCGCTTTAGGTGGTCCCGTCAACCTAATCAAAGTGTCACCAGTAGGTGCAACGTGTATCGTTGGCTGGTGTAGTTTTAAGTAGCTGAGGGGCTGGGTCACGAGGCGTAGTCAGAAGCTGTGATTTCTGGACCATTACAACTCTATGGGATATGCGATATTGGGAATGTTGAGGTTTTATGCTAATGAGTTAGCCGGACAGTGAAATACCTCTGAACAGCCTGCATATGTGTTTCTGTCTCTTTTTTAATGTGGGAGTGATTTCTCGGATCGCGAAATCCTCGGGGAAGTATGCACATGGGTTTATTTTGCTTACAAGGCTGAGGGGATAATGGAGCAAGTGAATACCTATGACTAGTTCATACATGTTTTTGCCATTCTGCTTCTAATGGAAGAGTTTGGCAATTACATATAACTGTAATGTATATATCCAATATGTATGTCATTTTGATTTCAATGTGTGTGTAATACAAAGACCAGTGTTTTGTACATAGGGTGTAGAGTCTTTTTGTAGCATACACAGGGTGTTGTGAGGGTTGGGGTTGTGCCAAGACTTTACACTTTGACCCTGAGAATAAGCCTGACTGCTCTGTGCCAAGCTACCCAAGAATGAGTACAGGTTATCGGACAAGTGTATTGTACTCATCCTATCTAGGACGGTGGAGTCTGCCTGGCTTCAATGTGTCCCAGCCAGCCAGAAACCGCTGGGTCTAAAACCTAGGTGCTGAAAATTCTGCTACACTTTGAGAATAACAAGAAGGGGTGAGCAACATTTTTCACCACAAAGTAAATCAAGCAGTATTTATATGGTATATATTTTTAATGACTTAGCAATATTGAACATTGAGTCTCTAATCATGCCATACCATTATTCAAGATGTGATGAAGATGGCAGACAATCATAGAGAGGACCAGCATGTCAGGGAAAAGGTTTTTGCCGCACTGGTGACAGAGGACAGCAAAGGGCAGACAGTGAGGACCAACTGGCATACCTCATGGCAGGAAGCTAGCGGTTTGGTGTGAAGAACATTTAATAAAAGTAACAAAATTGTTAGCTGTGAAACAGCTAATGCTGAAATCTTCACTACTATCAGTGCTGTTGACACACCCATCACCCGGAGGAGCAGTCAGTCTTAGCATAATCCACAGTATTCCTAAGAAAAACATCCAATTAAATCACAGGGGTTCTCACAAGTACAGCCTGGAATACCATAATACAGATATTAGTGGTTTTGGGGTATTTCTCTGGGGCAGAAGATACAAGCAGGACTTCTTTATATTTGGTTTTGTCGACCTTGGTATCTCACGCATAAATTGCTACTTGGGTTTTTAAAGATTTTGAGTAGGGATGTTTCAGTTCTGGAGGTTGGAGGAGGAGGAAAAGGATAGTAGTGGGTGATTTTTTAAGATATGAGTGAGGTGAGAGAAACATTTTTATTGTCAAAGGTTTTGGATACAGTGAGGTGTTATGTCATGGACCTCTAGTTGCTGCTAATAAACAGGTAAATATTTTTATTTAAATAAAGATGTCCTACCAACTTATTTGAGGACTTTACTGAACTGCTACTTCTGAGAATTACTGGTTAATACATTGTGGTATAAGTGGGATTTGGATGTCTGTGCATGAAGAATTTTGTTTTATATTTCCCCTGTGTTCATCTAGTGGTTAATCCCCTTTGTGGTATTTCTGTGGGTCTTGTTTACATTTAATACTCTTGATGAGCAAAAGCTTGAAGTTTCTTATGCGATGGGTATAAATGTTAGTGAGAGTATGAGCTGTCTTGTGATTTAAGTGCCTTGTCCCCCTTGGATTTTCCCTGACATCTAAGATTTAAGAAACTATTTTTAGAATGGTCTATGTGTTTTGTTGTTACTTGCATCATTCTAAAGAATCTGCTTTGTCCTAGGTGCATATGTTGCCACCAGGTGACTGCTGTCTCTGTGGGTGCTTCAGAGCCATGTTGTGAACTGTTCTTGCATTAGATAGCAGAAATCTCATGTGAGGCTTGCAAGAACACACATGACAATTACTTGATGAAGATTTTGTGATGAGATCAAAAATGAATCGGTATTTGTGAACCACCCTGATACCTTGTTTGGTTTGTTTGAGCTTTAACATGTTTAGGCCTAATTTGGACAAGAAGAGCAGAGAAGATAAAAATACCTCCTGATATTGTCAGAAATCCATAATAAACCTTTTGTTCTCTAAATTGTCACTGGGTACTGGAATAATTGTTACAGGTGATGCATAATCAATTCAATGATTGATTAAAATGGTCAATACTTTGTTATGAAATATATTCACCGCTTTTTGATCATTGCTGTTAGACCTGACAGCCTTAGGGTGGTCTTCCCCCAAACACTTTGCCTGGTTGCCTCATATTTTGCTGATTAGTTTTTGTTGGTTAGTTGGCATTAGGACTCTGAGCACGTTACCACTGCTAACCATTGCTAAAGTGTATGTGCTCTCTCCCCTAAACATGGTCTGATTGAGATATCCACAATTGGCATATTTAATTTACTTACAAGTCCCTAGTAAATTGCACTACATGTGCCCGGGTCCTGTAAATTAAATGCTACTAGTGGGTCTGCAGCACTGATTGTGCCACCCACTCAAGTAGCACTTAAGCATGTCTCAAGTTTGCCATTGCAGGGCCTGTGTGTGTAGTCTTAACCTCCCATGTCGACTTTGCATTTAAAACCCCTTACCAAGACTTAAACTCCCCTTTTATTACATATACGTCACCCCTAATGTAGGCCCTAGGTAGCCCATAGGGCAAGTTGCTGTGTAACTAAAAGGTGCGACGTGCTTTTAAGTTTTACATGTCCTGATAGTGAAAAACTCCCAAAGTCGTTTTTCACTACAGTGAGACCAACTCCTCTCATAGGATAATATTCCTTATTATACTTAATAAGCTGCAATTCCTGATTGAGAGGGAGTAGATCTGTCATGTTTTAAACCTATGGATTTTTAACGATAACTCCTCTTCAGTGGTAAAGTCAAATTTATCATTACAACTTTGAAAATGCCACTTTTAGAAATTCGATACAAAAGGGGATTGAAAAGGGGATGATGGACGGAACGTTTGAGCCAATCAAGACAGGCTGCAGGAACAGAAGGGCTAAGAGCAGGAAAATGCTGAATTTCTAAAAGTGATACAAAAGGGGATGATGGACGGAACGTTTGAGCCAGACATGGCCATATGCAAATCAGTCTGACCCTGTGCCTCATGGGAACAGTCCAGCCCGAACTGCCAAGCCATGTCTTCCCTGGACCGGAAACAAGCATCCTAGGACCGGTTTCTGGCATTCCAGCCGTCATCAGCCAGGCTTGCTTGAATCCAGTGGCAAAGTGAGCAAGGGACCCACGTCTGGGCATACCCCCGCCAACTTAGGGCGAACAAAGCGATACAAAAGGGGATGATGGATGGAACGTTTGAGCCAATCAAACACTCACCCCCAGTCAACTGATCTGGGTTTAATCCCGGGCTGGACTGTTCCCATGAGGCACAGGGTCAGACTGATTTGCATATGGCCATGTCTGAACTGGGGTGGTGGAGTGAGCTAAAGAATGATGATGGATTAAACCCAGATCAGTTGACTGGGGGTGAGTGTTTGATTGGCTCAAGCGTTCCGTCCATCATCCCCTTTGTATCGCTTTGGTCGCCCTAAGTTGGCGGGGTATGCCCAGACGTGGGTCCCTTGCTCACTTTGCCACTGGATTCAAGCAAGCCTGGCTGATGACGGCTGAAATGCCAGAAACCGGTCCTAGGATGCTTGTTTCCGGTCCAGGGAAGACATGGCTTGGCAGTTCGGGCTGGACTGTTCCCATGAGGCACAGGGTCAGACTGATTTGCATATGGCCATGTCTGAACTGGGGTGGTGGAGTGAGCTAAAGAATGATGATGGATTAAACCCAGATCAGTTGACTGGGGGTGAGTGTTTGATTGGCTCAAACGTTCCGTCCATCATCCCCTTTTGTATCGCTTTGGTCGCCCTAAGTTGGCGGGGGTATGCCCAGACGTGGGTCCCTTGCTCACTTTGCCACTGGATTCAAGCAAGCCTGGCTGATGACGGCTGAAATGCCAGAAACCGGTCCTAGGATGCTTGTTTCCGGTCCAGGGAAGACATGGCTTGGCAGTTCGGGCTGGACTGTTCCCATGAGGCACAGGGTCAGACTGATTTGCATATGGCCATGTCTGAACTGGGGTGGTGGAGTGAGCTAAAGAATGATGATGGATTAAACCCAGATCAGTTGACTGGGGGTGAGTGTTTGATTGGCTCAAACGTTCCGTCCATCATCCCCTTTTGTATCACTTTTAGAAATTCAGCATTTTCCTGCTCTTAGCCCTTCTGTTCCTGCAGCCTGTCTCACATCAGTCTGGGGTGGGTGACAGCTGGACTTTGATTATTTCCTCTAGACAACCACACACAAAGGAAACTTAGGTGTGACTTGAAGGATCTTCCTGGGAGAATGGGAGGGAGGAGCTGGGCATAGCCTCACACTTACATCTAAATAGGCTGTGTCCTGTCCACACACAATGGGCTGCATACACACTCCTGTAGTGATTCTGGATCAACGGCAGGAATGGAGGACCTCTGTGCACTTCAAAGACCATTCTTTGAAGGCACAACTGGGTATTAGTACTGGATTTCCGACACCACCAAGACAGTCCACTTCCGGACCTGAAACCACTCTGCCAGGAAGAAGAACTGCTGTCCTAAAGGACTGCCACTCTGCTGGACTCTGGAAGACTACTGAATTGCTGTGTTGCCCTGCTGTCTGCTGCTCTCTCTGCCTGGGTAAAGACTGGACCTCCATCCCTTAAACTCAGAGTGACTACAAGGGCTAGCTAGCTAGCCTCTTGATCTGAAGTCTCATGGACATAGCAGACTTCCAACCCTGCTCCTGGACCATTGGACGTGGACCTAAGGTGCTTGCTCCAGCCGAACTGATGCATCCTCTGCTGCAACAGTAGATTCAACGCATCAACACTGTTGCTGGAACAGGAGCGGTGCATCTCACTCAGAACTAGCGCATTGTCATCGGAACCGCCACATCGGAACCAACGTATCGTTGCCACTGCAAAGAAACAATCAACGCATTCCCTCGCAGAAACCTGGTGCATCCGCTATCGAACCATCGCAACTCGGAACCGCTGCATCATTTTCTGAACCAGCGCATTGCCCTCGTTTCATGGAGAAACCTCGACTGCAGGAATCGACACAGAAGAATCGCTCAGCTGCACCCTGTATCTTTACTGTTGCGACCAGGATCAATGTACTTTTGTTAAGCGAGTCTCGCGGGGTCCCTGTATCCAGCCTGCATGCCATCACGGACAGCCTGAACCTTTGACTTCATCCCAGTCCTGTGCGACCAGATATCCCAAATAGGCGCTTATTGCTTCTAAGCGATATTTTCATATTTAATCTTTAAAAATTCATACCTTGACTTCTACTTATTGGGTTTTTGGTGTCTTGGTCATGTTTTATTGATAAAAGTGAGTTCTATTTTTCTAACCTGGGGTGGAGTCTTTTTCTGGTGTTTTCACTGTGTTACTGTTTGAATTACACAATTTGGTAACTAGGTCTAAAAAAGCAATAGTGGGCGCTCTTTGCTAAATATAGGGATAGTAGAAAAATATACAAAACATTTGTACGTGCTCCAAGAAAAAAGGGCTTTTTACCAAACAACCCTGAATATGTCCCTCCACAAGGAGTGGACAAGCAATCTCAAAGGAATAATCCAAGCACTCAAGCAGTAATAAAGAGTCCATGCCCAATCCGACAATACTTTTATTTTTTTTGCAGAGTTTTATATAGAGCGAACTTGACCCGAATCGGGTATCAGAGCGCTTTACATAGCACCAGTTACGTTACATTAGGACACACATTCATTTTTGTTAGGCACGGGGAGATTAAGTAATTTGCCCAGAATCACAGGATGTTCAGCGTCATTGCCGAGACTCGAACCCAGTTCCCCAGATTCGAGGTCGGACGCCCTAGCCGTTAGGCCAACTCCTCTCCCCAATACTTGATGTAAAGTCGACTTTAATCCTATTCAAATGCATGGGTCAAACAGGTTTAGTCCATAGGTCGTCTCAAAACAAGGCTAGCAGCGTTCCATAAAGCCAATGTAAATTCCAATGCAATGGTAGGATTGTACATCCACAATACAAAGTTCAGCCAATAGTACAGTTCAGCCAATAGTGCAGTTCAGCCAACACGTTTTTTGCAATTAGGTAAACAATACCTCAACTTCTTCTGGGATGTAAACATTATAAATAAAAACATCAAAAACCAAGACTGTCTGACCAAGACTAAAAAAAACCTTCACCCACCAGAGGTGTGTAGCTGCAAAATAAGAAAAAGAAAACGGACAAATGGGTGCACCAATTACACACCTTTGTGACTCATTACACATTATTCACATCAAATTAACACGCAAGATCAAGACCCTTCTAAAGGGTAACCAATAGTTTAAGTTCAATAAATGATACGGGGGCAAAATGGGGGAGAGAGAGGGACGAGGGTGGTGGGTTGCAGACAGGGGCCCGTAAAGCGTGTACATGCCTTAGGATGAAGTACAGGAAAGGTCCATTAGACCCAGTATATAGAGATGTTTTTGCCACAGAAACCAGACCTGAAATATAAGAGAGAAACATGCAAAAAGTAAAAAGTGAAAAAAGTAGAAATATAAAAATGTCCATAGTAACCTGAAATATCTGTCGAATCTGCTCAGTAAGAGAGTCCTGATATTTTATATTTGAATAGCTGGCTCGGTGTTGCTGGGATTCAAGGCCATAGTGCAGATAAATAGATTCCCTGAATATAGAAAACGGAAAATATTATGGTCTACTAATATATCTCATAATAAAGAAGAGTAAATAGAATCACAATTACCGGGTAAACCGATACTATACCAAAAGTATGTTAATAAAATACAAGTGAATCGTACATTTTAATCTCACCATGAAAAAAAAAGAAAGAAATTGTGCCAAACCCAAATGAATTTCAACAGACATCAACACGTCCAAAAATCTTTAAAACGATCGTGTATACGAGGCTCCCAACGAGACCGTAACATCTTGTTAAAAGGCCATAGTTACCAAAGAATTCACAAAAATTGCTAAATCAAGACTTATAGTGTAACAGCGTGTCAGTCAGGAGGGTACTCCTCATGTACAGATGGCGTGGACTGTGAGCGCCATCTTGAAATAATATTTATAGCCCATATGCTAGGTCATGTGTAGTATTCGAAAGAATAAACGCGGCGGCCATCTTAAAGTTAAATAAACGTAAGTGCAACTATAAAAAATTATCGCTGAGTTACTGGAACAAGTATGCTCAATAAGCTGAAAACCAAAACATAAACGTAAATAAATATAACAACTCTTATCTTATGTTTCATAATTGTTAATAGGTTGAAACTATCACACACCAACAAGTCCTAGGTGTAACAAGGCGGCCATCTTATAGGCGAAGAGAATTGAAGTAATGTAAGTCAGAATGCTAGAGATGATACATATAGTGCACACGATTCACAAACCCAGTACTCAAGAGTAAGGAGACATATATGTGCCACAATGTCTTGCATGGAATACAGTTAAATAAAATAGACTATTTCTCAAATACTGAAGGGCAGCCGTAAAAATTTCCCCATCCATAAGGGGATAATACAGTCAATCGAAAGTCTCCACAAGGAGCAAAAGTAGAGATGATTTAAGAAAAAAGTCAAAAAAGAAGGAATTGGGTTATTAGTAAGTGATCGCAATTTAGCGAGAAAGTAATGCGGTCTGGTGTTCAATGTCAAATAGATCCCTGCTAAACATATGTGGTGACTACTTGATCACAGGTATCAAACATAAAAAATTATAACAAAAAGCAGTAGGTACATGATACATAAGAGCCTCTCCCTCTGTAAATAACAAGTTACATATGTTCAGTCACAAAATAATCTCATATAAAAACAAACACATAACTGTTTTAAAAAGGAGTCCTGTTGCCATACAATAGATACCAGCATTTGATCGACCCATATTGAGAGGGGGAGAGCAAAAGGGTCATCAATCCGCTAGAAAATACTGCATTTCATTGTCAATGTTTAATCCTAATTCCACAGCTCTAAGTTTCATTATCCATGAAGCTTCACAGCGTCTGAGTTGTGTTCTCTATTACAACCCCGAACATCATTTTTCACATGGTCAATGCCATGGAAATTGAATTTGTGCACTTGATTGTGAAGACCAGTGTCGAGGGTATGCATCACTATAGGGTATTTTAGATCAGTAGTCTTAAGTGCTCTAAAATGTTCAGCAATACGTTCCCTTAGGGGCCATATAGTACTCCCTACATATATTTTGCGACAAGTGCATATAATCACATACACAACAAATTGTATGTCACAGTTGATGTAAATGGGAATAGTAAAATCGCCTGAGTTGTTGAAGTTAAAGCACATAACCTTGTCGATTGCCCTTCTGCATGTGTTACAGTGGCCACATTTATGAAAGCCTTTTATGTGGTCACTCAGCCAGTTACCTTGTCTAATCAGTTGGGGGTAGATCGGGCTAATCAGATTGGCCAGGGTACAGCCTCTCCTAAAAGTCACACTAGGATGCAATGTCAGAAAGGGAACTAGAGACTTATCAGATAACTAAATGTGCCAATGTTTTAGTAAGGTCTTGTAGAGTTTGCTTGTATATGGGTTGAAGTTAGTAACT
Source organism: Calotriton arnoldi (assembly GCA_963921515.1). Taxonomy (NCBI): domain Eukaryota; kingdom Metazoa; phylum Chordata; class Amphibia; order Caudata; family Salamandridae; genus Calotriton; species Calotriton arnoldi. The sequence continues at coordinate 787,991 of CAWUFW010003736.1, read as the reverse complement.
AGTCTCACTTTATTCATAGTGTATAACTTGCTCTTTTGTCTAGACTTCAATGTATCTCCATGTAATAGGCATTTTGCACGTTGTGATGCCTTAATAATAGTGTGTTTGTGATATCCCGTCTTCAGGAACCTAAGTTCCATGTCTAACAAAGTATTCGGGAATTCAATGTCTTCACAGCAATTTCTGCAAGCCCTTACCATCTCTCCATAAGGGATCGCATTGATTTGGGATGACTGCTAGATGCGTGCAACAAAGCGTTAAATGAAGTATTTCTTCTATACATCCGACTGCAAATCCTGTTCTCAACAATATACAATTCCACATCCAGAAAAACAATAAGTTCTTGGCTAAAGTGATATGTGAATGACAGATTACAATCATTAGAGTTCAAATATACAAAATAACTCATTTGATTGTTGTAGGTTACACATCCAAATTAAGAAGCAATCGTCAATATATTCAATCCATTCTGCTGAACTGTACTATTGGCTGAACTTTGTATTGTGGATGTACAATCCTACCATGGGATAGGAATTTACTTTGGCTTTGTGGAAGGCTGCTAGACTTGTTTTGAGAAGACCTATGGACTACACCTGTTTGACCCAAACATTTGAATTGGATTAAAGTGGACTTTACATCAAGTATTGTTGGATTGGACATTGACTCATTATTACTACTTGAGTGCTCAAGTTATTCCTTTGAGATTACTGTTTGAAGTGTTGAACAAATACTTTACACATTGCCTCTTAAGTTAAGCCTGACTGCTCTGTGCCAAGCTACCAGAGAGTGAGCACAGGTTAATTTAGGGTGTGTTTGTGATTTAACCTGACTAGGATTGTGGTTCTTGCTTGGACAGGGTACATACCTCTGCCAAACAGAAACCCAATTTCTAACACTGGCCTATCTAGATTTCCAAAAAAGGACTTTTAAGTGATCAGTCCGATGAAACACCTTCCTCGTCTATTAAGGAAAAAAGTTGTGAGGAGTATGCAGGTCATTTTACCTGCTAGAACCAGAACATGCACTGTAGTATTGATAGTCTCCCTACCATCTGTGAACATGAGCTGATTCCTCTCCCTTTCAAACATATTGGCCTGGTTCAGAGTTTGGCGGACAGGGTACTTTGTGGCAAATATAGCTGAGTGCCCAGTTCACAAAACTCTTGCTCCGCCCGCCTCATTTAGAGATGAGCAGACTACAAGATTTCCATCAATGGAGTCCTCGTTATCTCCTTCAACAGAAAGCTTCCTCTGACAGCCTAACGGAGTATGGACTGATAAAAGGAAAGGCATTACACTGTCTGATTTATTTAGGGTGTATGGCTTAATGTCATTTTATTTCTCTCTGTCACCACCAGCTAAGACCTGGGGATGAGGGACAGAAAAAATAAATAATGACCCCCCCACACTGGCAGAAATATTCCAAGGCGTGGGGGAGGGGCAGTGATTAGATGTTTGTATTTCAGAAACAAACTCACTTTCAGAAAACTGACAGCAGCTGTCCACTCAACTTTTTGTATCTTGAAAGGAACCGATGTGATGGTGGTTCCTTTCAAGATACAGAGATAACTGTTGGGCCAGTGGTATTCCCTAAATTTAGCAGATAGTAGTCCATCATAGTGGAGGAGGTAATGTCCTCCACCAGCCTGATGGACAGAGTACCATCCATCAAAGCCTAAATCAGGTCATATATGCTTCAGAGTCTGATCTCCAAACTGCTCCCCTTTCGATTAAGAACTTGCAGAAAATCTCGTCCACTTCTGGTTGGAGATTATAAATTCCACTCTTAAAACCAGGTCTTTTCTGGACACCCTAAAAGTCAGTCACATCTGTGCTCTCCTGAAAAAAAGCAAATAACTTCTTGGAAAGCTAAAAGCACATTACTAGGCAGCATTTTTTTCACCAAGATGATGGAGAGATGTATTGCTGATCAGTCAGAAAAATTCAAATTGGACAGACAACCTCTGGGTCAAATTCAATTGTATTTCAGACTGGGTCAGCAGAACCCAGCAAGGCCTAAATTGTTGAGGACACCATCAGAATCTTTGATGAGGAAACTTATAATGCCTTCTTGTTGCTCTCAACATATTATCACATTTCAATACCAGCAATCACAGCATCCTCATCCATATTAGGATATATTGGACATGTACTATCTTATCCCTTCATTGTTTATTTTTGGTGTCTTCAGTGCTCTGTCCCCCCCCTATTAAAACGCTACATGAACCTTTGGCTATGCTATATGTGAAACTTCATATTGCTTTCCAGGAGTATGCAGACAACATGAAACTGTATCTAAAGATTGATAGCGCTGATGTTTTCAGCACAGTGAGTGTTTCAACCATGTGGATATGTGGATACCTGGATGCTTAAGATGAAACTAAAATTCCACTTACATGAAATGGTGCATTTTGGTCAGATCTATTATGTGTGTGTGATAGATTGAGACATTTTAATAATTATCACTCAGAACATTTTCACACTTTTTGAATGGAGCACCTTATTTTCCTGCAAGTGGCGCCTCATTTTTTCTGCCTAAAAGTACTTGTTTACTGTGAGCAGACTTTCTATCAAGGATCAATGTCCAGCTGTTTCCATACCTTACATGGAGAGTCAGTTAGAGATTCGTAAGTCTTTACTTAGTTGGCAAGAAATGGAGCAAGCCTACCTTGGGGTGAGATAATTTGGGGTGAGGGGCCCTGTTCTACACAGTAGAGGCTGCCACTTCCCTTTCTTTTGAGACTCCCTTCTCCTCCCCCTCTCCTTTTCTCTCCCTTCCCCCTGTCACTCCACTTCCACCTCCACCTCCTGCACAGGCCCAGGGGTCAGATCGAACCTAGATTGTGCTCTGGGGAGAGGCCTACGGGGGGCCGGGGCATGGCACAGGGGCCTGACTAGGGGCTCGCTCTGTCACCCTCCTCTGGGCGCACTTACCCGACTGGTTTGGGGGTGGAGCACGTGGTCCTGACTGTCCGCGGCAAAAGGTGTTACCTACTCTAGATGCTGGAGTAGGAGCCGGGACAGGGCGGGGTGATGGTGACACGCATATCCAACTGGGGGCGCCTTGGGTCCACGCAGGGCCTAAACCCAACAGGGGTCATTTGGTATATCCGCTACCCTGGTGACCACAGTATACATCCACTGATCTATCTGTTCACTGGGCCTCCACCTTGCTGGGGCTGGCACCGCCACCACCTCCTGTAATAGGTTCCCATCCCAGGCAGCTCGCACCAGCAGCGTTGGAAGGCGATCACAATCCAGCAGATGCCTACTGCCCAGCAGATGGTAATGGGCCGCTTGCGTTCGTCTGCTCCATCTGCCCCGGCACAGCCTGCGCTGAACTCAATGTGTCAATCGGGGGCATGTTCGGAAGAAGAGGCAGCACTCAGTGCTAAACTGGACAATGTCCTACTAGCGGTGGAGAAACTTTGTACAGCTCTGGAACACATGCTCACCTCCCTCGAAAGTAAGATAGACAAGGTGATGACGAACTTTACTCTCCTGCGCGCAGATCATTGTAGGAAGCTGGCTCTGTATATACTATACCAAAGTAAGGTATAGTGTGCACAGAGTCCAGCGGATCCCCAAAGGTAGGCAGAGGTTAAAGTAGATAGTAACTTACTCTCTATTTGTGGTAGTGTGGGCGAGCAATAAGGCCTTATCAGAGGGTAGTGCTAAGAATTTATTGTACACACACAGGCAAGAAATGATTTCACACACTCAAGGACTGAACTCTGACCAATTTGTTTTGCATAAAATTGTTATTTAGGGGGGCGTGGCCGGCAACTGAACATGGCAGACGCAAGCTAGGTGAGCTCCGGGGACCGAGCTGCTCTGCTTCATAATCCTGACAATATCCGACGCAGACTGGGGGGAAAAAAAGAAGTTTCCCCTTGCAGCTCCTACCGTCCTTGTCTGGGGCGAGCGAGGTTTCAGGGGAGTGCTGCGACCGTGCGACCTCCGGTACCTGAGAAGCGACAGCCCCGTCTTCACCGTCTCTCCGAGGGTGGCCTGAGAGGTGCGGGGGCTGAGACCGGGCGGTCAGTCCGCGGTTGTGCCCTCGCTGCGGAGGGAGTGTGACCACACTGCCATCGCTGACAAAACAGCAGATGCACTGAGACCAGCGACCTGCCTATGCGGCTAGTGGGAGATACTGCGACATCCCCGATGCCCGGCCTCGAGTCGCGAGGAGGGCGGTGAGCCACGTCGTGGGTGGAGATCTGTCTGAGGCCCAGCTGCGCTCAACCAGTGCCCCATCCAAAACACTGGGTGGCCCCCGCCTCGGTACGGATCTACACTGGGGATAGATCTGGACCCGAGGGGCTTAAGCAAAACTTGATCGCCAGTCCCCCCAGAGGCTAACACCTGGAACAAACAAAGCGGGGGCCGGACTAAAGTTGGGCCCGAGGCTGACCGTACCCTTGTGGTGGAAGGGGAGTGGGTGCACCGCCATCACCGGAGGAGGAGCGGCCCATGCAGCTGGCAAGGGGGCGGCTCGGCAAGAGGAGCAGAGAAATCCTAGAGGTTAGCTGATCCACGCCTCGAGGCCCGATCAAGACTTGTGGCGTGCTCTGTGCCAGTCATCCTGCTCTCAGCCTTAAACATACCCTGAGTGGGGGGGGAACCGGGCTGAGGGTGATTGGGGGTCCGGAGGGGGCTTGAGAGGGTCTGGATCGGCACCCTCCACCCCAATCCCATTGACATTTCTCCTGGGGACCTCACTGCTTCAGGGCTGTATTCAAATCGGCGACAAACCCACAGCTCGAAGCATAACAGCAGAATCTCCAGTAAACTGAACCCCTGGGGCCTGGGGATGCTTTGCTGACTGCATATACAGCCTGGGACCTATTCGTGGGACCTCTGCACTGACAGGCCGCGGGATAGGGACCCACAGGTGGGGGGACGAGGTCCTGCACCTGCCCTCCTCGCTACCCGGGTCCCTGTCCTAGCAGGCAGCGGTGCGGGAGGTGGCAGAATGGTTTTAGGCACAGACGAACACTGGAGTGGCCTCGGAGCCAGAATCTGCAGCCATGGCAGGAGGCAAAGGGGGGGGGGAGCCACAACAGAGCAAAAAGGAACGCTATATCCTGCCACCGCCCGTGCATACTGAGAATGGGGCCAAGTTGAACTTGCAACAGTCAGGGGAAGAGGCCCAAGAGCCATTACTGAGAGATATTATGGTGGCCATACAGAGTATAAAAGGCACTCTGGAGCCTAAACTAGATTCAGTGGTAGCTGAAATGACCTTGATGAGGGCGGAACTCAATAAAGAAAAAGTAAGACTCCCCGACACACAGCAAACGGTCGCAGACATCAGAGAGACCACCACCCAGCTGTAGAAACAGGTGGCCTCTCTACTCTAAGACAATGTCACCATACAGGTCCGCCTGGAAGACATGGAAGGTAGATCCAGGCGCAATAATCTGCGCCGGGTGGGATTACCGGAAAAAGCAGACGAGCCCTGCACTGATCTCTTCATGGAACGCTTCATTGCCACTGTGCTCCAACCAAGAGGCCTCTCACAGTTCTTCTCGGTCTAGAGAGCGCACAGAGTGCCTGCGACTCCCCCTAGACTGGGCATGCTCCCCTGCATCATTGTGGCCGGCATTTTCAACCACAGGGACGCAATCCTGTAGGCAGTGAGGCACATTCTAGACCTGAAATTTGAAGGAACTACGGTGCCCTCTATCCTGATTACACCCTCAAGGTCCAACAATTGCGGAGAAGCTTCGCAGAAGTGAAACGAGAGCTCCGGAGGCGCGAAATCAAGTACATGATGCTTTTCCCTGCCATACTCAAAGTAATAGCGGAGGGGAAAACATGATTCTTTGACTCCCCGAACTGGCAATGGGCTGGCTAGAGGGCTGGCATGCAGCGGGTGATGGAAAAAGGCACCGGATTTCACGCCCGAAGTGCACAGATCGGGGTATGGGCATACCAGCGATCATCCGCCACGAGGTGACACAAACAACAGCGTGAATAGGGGGGGGCATCCTGCTGAGGCTCCAGACTTGCCAGATTCCTGAATCAGCAAAACACACAAGATGATGGACGGAATGTTGCACAATGGCAAACATTCACCCCCAGTCACAGATCTGGGTTTAATCCATCATTATTTTGCTTCACCACGCCACCCCAGTTCAGACATGGCCATATGCAAATCAGTCTTGACCCTGTGCCTCATGGGAACAGTCCAGACCGAACTGCCAAGCCATGTCTTCCCTGGACCGGAATCAAGCATCCTAGGACCGGTTTCGGGCATTCAGCCCTCATCAGCCAGGATAGCCCTCTATCCTGATTACACCCTCAAGGTCCAACAATTGCGGAGAAGCTTCGCAGAAGTGAAACGAGAGCTTCGGAGGCACGAAATCAAGTACATGATGCTTTTCCCTGCCATACTCAAAGTAATAGCGGAGGGGAAAACATGATTCTTTGACTCCCCGAACTGGCGATGGGCTGGCTAGAGGGCTGGCATGCAGCGGGTGATGGAAAAAGGCACCGGATTTCACGCCCGAAGTGCACAGATCGGGGTATGGGCATACCAGCGATCATCCGCCACGAGGTGACACAAACAACAGCGTGAATAGGGGGGGGCATCCTGCTGAGGCTCCAGACTTGCCAGATTCCTGAATCAGGCTGGAACTAGATGGGAACCTCTGTTATCTGCAAGTTCTGAGGCATATCCACAATAAGTAACCGTGACGGTCTGCGAGCGGCAGGGATGGATATTAGTGTTCATACTTCAGGGGAGACACTGAAGTGCATATAGATAGATAAGCTGATATTGCAATAGCGGCGGACATCCTCTACCAACTTTATATCTTGGAAAAAACAAAGTTCCTCTTGACATCCAGCCCTCCGAGATGGCAGAGCGGTGAGAAATTGTCCTGGTCGCTGTCTCCCCCCCCCCATTGCTAATTAACTAACATGTTTTTTCCTTACAGGGGCAACAGGCGCCTTTGCCAGTTGGGGATGGGTGAACAGTTTAGTTTCCACCGGGCAGGGTAGCAGGGTGGGGGGTGTTCCTGGTTATGAGGGGTTAGTTTATATAGTAGTTACAAGCAGCAGGAGACCAAGGCTTGATACAATACATTGGGGTACCAACCACTTTGAGGCGGCTGTCGCCTTTTTACTCACTATACAACATGTCACTCCCACTTAACACCAGGTCCCGCTTGTCGGTCCTATCGTGGAACGTGAATGGTCTTGGTAACTTGATCAAACTGGGTATGGTCCATCAATTCATCCGTAAACATGCCCCCAATATTGTACTATTGCAAGAAACACACTTACTAGGCAATACATGCAGGGCAATGACTAGGGGAGGCTACACAATGGTGTCACACTCTGGGTATACGACAGACTCTCGAGGGGTGGGTATTCTGAACAAAAATTCCACCCCCTTCATTCCGCATAAGGCCTGGGTTGATCCACAGGGAAACTACGTGGCACAAGCGGGCACCTGGGAAGGGATTCCAATTAATTTGTGTTCTGTCTATGTTCCTCCGCAACTTCATCGCCTTACAATCCCAGGGTTGAGCGAGGTGCTGCTCCAATTACCAGAAGGGGTCTTACTCCTTGGGGGAGACTTTAATCCTCTGCTTTCACCTGATTTAGATAGGCACTCCTAAGCCCACTTGACCCACTGGGACCCCACGCTATCCAATTTTGTCACTGCCCTAGGCCTTGCTGACACCTGTCACACACCACACCAGACAGACTGCCGGTACACCTTTCCAACCGGAGTTCACCACAGTCTCTCTAGGCTAGACTATATTTTCACTCAAGTTGTCCACCTGGCCAACGTAGCCAAAGTACCGCACCTGGCCAGGGGAATCTCAGATCACTCCCCAGTGTGGTTGGAACTATTGGGACTCGCTAATACAACTCGCGGCCCGTGGCCCATTAATGCCTGGCACCTCCAGGACACTAAGGGGCACATTCACAAGGAGCTATCGCTGAATTAACGTCACTTTATCGCAGCGAAAGTCGTGATAAATTTACCTCTCCATTCACAAGCCGGTGTTAACAGCCCACAGCACCAGTTTACCCGCGATAGCAGCCGCAAAAAACATCGCCACAGAGGACCTCCGCAAATATCGCTAATGAGATGCAGAGTAGGCGTTCCCGTGACAAATGCCGAGACAACATCACACCTCAACATTCACAATGACCAGCCACATCGGCGATAAGAACACAAAACAGGCGATAAGGCGCGTTAGCACCAGGGAATTTACACCTGCTCTGACCTGGTGTAAAGTCGGACGGCAGCCAGCACCATAAAAGGGAGCACAGCCCAGGGCCACATCCGAAGGGCAACAGATGCCATGGAGCCACTCATCATGCAGCCCGGACACCCAAGAGGGCCACAACACCCACCGCCACCACCCCAGGACCCCAACCCACACCCAGAACACCCCCCCCCCAGACCACCACAGACGCAGCGCAGACAAAGACAGCGGACCCCCAGGAAACGTACCAGCCGCACAGACCCAACATCTGACAATGTCACCGTCCACTGCAGGCTGAAAGGGACAACCATCCTACGCATCCTGACCATCATCGCCTAACAGGCCTATGGCACCAACACAGCGGACAACCAACATCCCACCCCACGCAAAGCTGCTAGCTTGGCTGCACCTGTTGGCCCCTGGTACCCCCCAAACAACACCCGCCATAGTCGGAGGAGTCACACAGCCAGCCACATCCAAGTCCCCCACACCTTTCCTGGACATCACCATCACCCTGGTACCCCAGTCCCCATACGTCCAACACAATGCGCAGGATCCGCTGGAGACCAAGCAAGGACCATACGCCATAGCAGGATGCACGCACGTGTTGGGGCAATCCACAGCACACATGTACTACCTGTGCCCCCTGGTGACACAGCACACAATCACCTCAACAGGAAGCACACGTCACACATCAATGTGCAGGCAACAACAGAACACCGTGGAACCTCCAACAATGTCGCCTTCAAATACACAGCCAGTGTGCATGATACCTTCATCGTCCGACAGTCAATCATCAACCAGCGTTCCCAGGATGGCAACAAGGGAAATGCACACAACCTTGGCAAGTCCGAAATGAACACCCCACACACCTCAACTCCACAACCATGCAACTCACAACTCTGGCAATGCACACGTCACAAAATCACAACCAACATGCACAACAACATGACCACCCACCAGACACGACAGAACAACTTAAAATGGTAACCTGGGCAAGCCCTGAACATGAGCCATCAATGGCATGGCACCTCAGCCACATAATAGCCGAATGTGGTGAGAGGTGGCAACCAGGCATGTGTGAAGGATGCAGTAGAACCATGATCGGGAAAGCACACAGTGCCAAGAGTGGCGGAGATGTGCTGGACAGACCGCAGTATGCAGAACACACCCATATCCATGGCGACATACACCTCTGGCGTATGGAGTGCAGTGGACAGTGGACGCAACCATGTCACCCCAGCCAGTGGGGGACCTCGCGGAAATGTTGCCTGTGACGCCACCCCCTAAGCGTCACCGGAGTGGGATGGCCCGGCGTAGGCCACGCCAGCGTAAGGGTGTGAATAAAAAGCACATAGGCCTGGGCGTGGTCCTCTCCCGGAAAGCCCCACGTCTCTGCCAGGGCGGCGCCTTCCACCCCGCCACGAGGCCGACGCCGTCCTCGTGAGTGGAGTTGCCTGCAATGCTGTGCACCTGCCGGACCCCGGCACGCTGGACCACAAACCCGTCAGGCCCGCCCCTGCGCAGCCAGGCCACACTGTTCACCTGCCGACACCGGCGTGTGTCAAGAAGGGCCCACCACGTGCCGGTGCACGCTCCAAGCCCGAGTCCTGCGACCTTGGCAGCCACCTCAGACCATCCCGGCCTCCACGACACAGGCCCGCTTTAGTCCTTTCTCGTTGATGTACTCTGCTGCCGCCTTCGGCCTACTCTTCGGACCAGTAGGTCCCATATGTGAAACTGTGTCCTGAGTCATGAATGGCAGTGACCCCAAATCCGGGCCAGCGGTCACAGCACCAGACCCCCCCCGATCAGTGAGGCATAGTTCCATATGGGCATCTTGCGACACGTGGTGCCACTAACCCTGTTCAACGTCAGCCAGCTACACGTGGTGCCACTAACCCTGTTCAATGTCAGCCGGCTACACGTAGTGCCACTAACCCTGTTTAATGCCAGCCGGCTACACGTGGTGCCACTGAACCTGAACAACGCAGGCCGGTGGGGCCATCCAACCTATGCCGGCGACACTAGGTGAATGGGCCGTGCTGACCGCTGCCTCAGGCCTACACCACGGTCAGGTAGGTCACACATTTGGAACTGAGTCTTGATTACACCATGGCAGTGAACATCATTTAAGGCAGAGAACAATTCACTATACTCCCTTCGATGTGGTGCCAACAAGTCTGTGCATGGCATCACAAACACACGTGTCTGTGCCTACGCGGACCACTGCCCTCGGCCTACGCTGCGCACGAGTGGGATCACAGATTTGGAACTGAACATTGGTAATTCAAAAGGCAGAATACATATCATCCCACGCACGGAGAGGCGTAAGAGGATGACGCGTTGCAGTCCGGAGGGAACAGGATCATCGTTATGGAGGTGATCAAACACTACCGACAACTGCCCTTGTGTCACTAACTCTGTGCCTCGTGAGCCAATGACACGTGCTGTGGGACACTGCTGACCGCTGCCTCCGGCCTACACTGCGGTCCAGTGGGTCACAGTCTTGATTTGGCAATGGTGGAGTTCATATCAGTGTACCGGCATCATCGCAGACTGCATCCCCTCACAGCACCTGTGCCACTAAGTCTGTTCCCCGACATTTATGGACACTCACTGGTCGTACATTGGTGGCGTTTGAGTCTATGGACTAGGGGCTAGTTTTCATCCTCATGTCGCTAATACCAAATTATTGGTGAGGACGAGGGTTGCGCTTTCCACTCCTCCATTTGCTGCTTCCACATAACTTCAGACCTTCCGCATCATGCCCTGGAGGACACCTTCCACTGTCCCCCGCAACCCTCCGCAACATACACCTCGGACATTGATGGGGACCCGCTCAGGTCGCATGGCCCATCTGACTGCACCGCAAGTCACCGTCCCGTGGCTGGGTGCCTGTGCTGGCCGCAGTGCATCCGGGGCCACTAACTCTGTGCTTGTCAGGTCTGGGACCCCTTCTTCTGAGACATTGAATGGCCTCTGAAGCGATGGTCTTGGGGTCATCAACGCCATGTGTCTGTGGCCCTGTGCTGTCCGCAGCCTCTGGCCTCAACTGCGGGCCACCAGGGCCCACACATAGCATCGAGTCCTGACCGGCCTGGACGTCGCATCACCGCAGGAGGCACACGCCACCACCGCTGTGAGAAGTTGGCCTGGTATATGCTGTCCACTAATTATAGTGGGCACCTTGCACCAGTCCAAACAACCCCTTATTGGAGATAGGTTAAAGACAACCTTATTGAAAGCTATCCTAGTGGTAGCTATGGAGAGCAGCCTTCAGGCTAAGTCTTGAAGGAATGTAAAGCAGCTTGTTTTACCAGTCTATAATCTCTTGAGTGACCAAATGAAAGAGCACCACACCAGGTATATATTCAAAATATATGTATTTATTGCTAAACACACCCCTCTAGTCTCTTTATGAGGCTAGAGTTCGAAGTACATAAGTTAGAAGTTATTTAAACACAGTAATAGCACAAATACACATTTGGGCCCTAGGGGCGTACCAAACCATATACCAATAAAGTGGTATAAGAACCACGACTGAACTAGACACTAGGCCTAGAGCCTCTAGAAGTGCTTGGACCACAAGGAACCACACAAGGTAGTGACACAGGGGACCCAAGGGGGACGCGTGCAGTGTAAATACACAACCGCGATACGCCGTTGACTTCTATGGAGAAAGTCGCGATCAGGAAATTAAAGAAAGGGACACTTAAAGGAGGACTTGGAGCAAACCCTTTGAGAACTAGTACTTTGAAGAGTCTCTACCCACGGGAGCACCGGAGTACTCGTGTTACCTCACCCAGGGAAGCCGGGTGCATAGGTGCCTTTCGGGGTCGGGTTTCGTCGTCGATTTGAATGGCGATCTGCTGCAAAGTGCTGCTGGCGACCAAGTGGAAAGTGTCCGGGTGGATCCAAGAGTGGATCGGAGATCTGAAGAACCTGAAAGCAGAGGGGACAGAGTCTGGGTCACTAGCCAGTGACCAGGAAGGCGATGGACAGATGCCCACCGATGTCGAGTGCTTCAGGTGCGTTGACAGTCGTCTTGACTCTTCAGCCACGAGGTCCAGGAGGTGTTGTCGGCAACCAGAAGCAGGATTCGGGCTGGTACACAATGTCTGTCGAGTGCTGAGGTGTCGGCGACCGGATTGGACCCAACAAGCCTTGGCAACGGCAAGTCTCGATGCAGAGGAATATCGTCGATGGTGCAGACCAGCAAGGTCTGGGGAACTCACCCAGCAAAGGTAAGTGAGGGCAGGCCTGGAGCAACCAGGATGCCAAGTAAGAAAAAGATTGGCCTTCGTTAAGGGCTACTAGCCAACGGGCTAGCGACCGCGAAGGAGCCTTGAGACGTCGCACGTGGATCTGGCTCACAGGACACTCGTAGAGTGGAGGCCAGTGATCTTCGGTGCAGTTGGTGCTGGAGGCTAGGGCTACTCGGAGGCCAAAGCACGACTTCGTGGAAGACCCAGAAGAGGATGCACTTGCAAATGTGCTCGGTGTCCAGGGGTCACGGTCTCACATCACCCACGATAGCTACGGGCCTCAGCTTTGCTGGGGACTCAGGGTAGCCTCGGGGAAGTCTGAGAATCCACCTCTGGTGATGCGATGACTTCGGCGTCCAACGGGAGCTTCAGAAATGTGAACCGGACAGATGCTTCTTTGGTGCCTGCCAAGCAGGGAGTCACTCCTTGACCCCAAGGGAGATTCTTCTGTCCTCTAATCGTGAGTAGAGCGTCGAAGGTCCAGGATTCTGTTTCAGAGTTTCGTCCAGGGATAATCTAAAGTCCTAAGGACTGGGTTCCTATACTTATACCAAGTTTAGGGGTTGGACTACTCTGTGGCCCCACCTATGGGTGGGTCAGGGCAGAGGGGTGGCTACACCCCTTTCCCTTTGTCCAGTTCGCGCCAAAGCAGGGGCTGCAAGCCCCTGATCCGGTTTGAACTGGGGTATGCACAGGGACACCAAGTGTGCCCCCAGTGCAGGACTTCAAAGCACCCGAAAGTGCTCCCGCCCAGCCCCAATACACATTATCCTGTCTGGGGAGGTGGTCACACCTCCCTGGGACAGGAAACCTATTGTCCAGGCCTCCCCTGCCGGAGTTTCATCCAGCAGCAGGAGGCCAGACTCGTGTCTGTGGCAGCAGCATCCATTTTGTGATGCCAGGGCTTTGGAAAGAAGTTACCGGGCTAGCCAGAGTTAACATGTCTTTCCCCTCTAGAAGGGTGGAATGCTACCCCCGCCGCCAGAATTGGCGGGGGGTAGTATTCCAAGATGTTTGACACCAAACACGACATGTTTAGGTGCAGCCATTCCAAAGTTAGCATTTAACGCGAGGTTATAATGCGCTTAAGAGTATATGGTCAGGCTGCACTACAAACAGCATCAGAGAAGGGTCTCCGAACGCTGCAGAGGGGCCCTGCTCATGCAGGGGCACCCTCTCACATAGGAACCACGCACTCTGCCTTCAGGATTGATAAGGCCTGCCATAGGAGTGACTTATAGGTTTATATGTGTGTATGTATTTAGTGATATAGGTAACCTATATCACAGTAAGAGGTGCATGCACCACCTTACCCAGGCTGCAGTAGCAGACCTGTGGTGTCAGTTTGGATGGCCTTCCAGGGGTGGCACAATACATGCTGCAGCCCCTGGTAGGCCTCTGAGGTACCTATGCCCTTGGTACATAGTATACCATATACTAGGGACTTATAAGGGCACTCCAGATTCCAATCAGAGATGTGCCTAAGGCACATGGAAACCTTTTTACAGAGAAAGCAGATAGACTGGGGCCCTGAATAGCAGGATCCCAGTCCAACTAAGTCATAAACCAGCAAAACACCATAAAAAAAGTGGGGGCAACCATATAGTCAGATTCCACCTTCCTACACAACCCCCCCAAACGAAAGGAGATAAGGCTAACCTTGGCCAGTTGAGCCTTCATTGACTAAGTGGTCATATAAGGAAGCACCTGCACTAGCATGGTTGCCCCCTGTCTTATGGTCCACTAAGCAATCCCTCACCCTAAGGGTATGAGAGGGTCTCCACCATGGGGAATCACTACCTGTGGTGTGCTTAGGTAAAGTACAAGGCTGGTGAGGTGTCTGAGTAGGGAAGTGAGGCCCTAGGAATGTTGGCCTCAGCTTCCTCAGATCACTGGTCACCATGTATGCCTGTCTTTCCATGACTGAGTTACACTTTGCTCTAAGGGTCAATCTTTGGCTGCCTACAGCTGGGGGTTGGGTCCCTTTGGATGGACTACTGGAGGGACAGGGCAGGTTTGGAACCTTTAGGTCCCAGGTTTGCCCTTGCCTACCAGAGTCCTTCTGGGGGAGGTCCCTACATAAAGGCATGGGGGATCCCTCAGTGTGTAGAGGAGTTTTCACCTGGCTAGGGCTACTAGACTGGGTGCCCCTAATCTGCTGATGGGGAGGTTCCTCTGGACAGGGGGCCCTGGGGGGTCCACTGACCTCCCTGACCTCTGCAGCCCTGGGCTGGCTGAGGCAGGGTAGAGAGGGGCAGGTTACCTGCTCCAGACTGGGTACCACCTTGGAAGGGTCCTCTGCCATCAGGGGTGTGGCCAGGCCAGGCCTGACTACCTCTGGGGCAGTTCCTTCACTAGGGGTAGGGTCAGTTCCCTGAGGAGACTGACCCTTACCTACTGTCTGGAGGGAAGAAGACTTTTCTTCAACCCTTGTGCTCTCTTTTGTGGGAGAGTGGGCCATTCTTTCAGGCTCCATCTCTCCAAATTTTTGGGCTGGGGCTGTGGCCATTACAGCCCCACTAACCTTTACAGGGACGCCCAACATCCTAAGGTGGGTTTGGTGTTCAACTTCAGCCCAGGCTGAAATCTCCAGATCATTGCCCATCAGGCAATCTACAGGTAAGGTGGGGGACACTGCCACTCTCTTTGGGCCTGTGACCCCCTCCCAGCTGAGATTCACTATGGCCATGGGGTGATCTGTTCTGACACCATCAATGTTGGTCACCTGGTATTTAAACTCAGGTAAAAGCTGGTGAGGGGGGACTAGTTTCCCTGCCACCATGGTGACACTAGCCCCTGTGTCCCTAAATGCCACAGCTTTCTGACCATTAATCATTGGCTCCAGTCTGTACCTGCCCATTGCTGTGGGACCCATGGTAAAGGTGGCAAATCCTACACCACCATCAGAGTCAGAGGAGTCTGTTGAGGGGTCCCTGTCTGAACCAGGGCCCACCTCTGTTCCTGTTGCAAAAGCACCTAACTTTTTGGGTGCACTACTCCCAACTGGAGGATTACTACTGGTAGTACCAGGAGGGGGGGTAGTAGTTGCTGGGGGAACATTTTCTTTATTGCCAATCCTGGGGCAACTGGGATCAGATTTCCAGTGCCCAGGCTTTTTACAGACATAGCAATATGGTTTCTTTTCAGGAAAGGAAGGAGTTTGGGACCCACCCCCAGAAGAGGAATTTTGGGGCCCTGTAGTGGACTTATCCTTAGATTTATCCCCACCTTTCTCTTGGGACTTAGTAGAATCTTTCTTCTGGTCACCACCCTGATTTTTAGTCTTTACTCTGGTTCTGACCCATTTGTCTGCCTTCTTTCCCAATTCTTGGGGAGAGGTCAGATCAGAGTCCACCAGATACTGGTGCAAAAGCTGGTTTTGACAATTATTAAGGATCTGCTCCCTCATAATCAAATTATACAATCCTAAAAAGTCATGCACTTTGTTGCCATGTATCCAACCTTCCAGAGCCTTAGTAGCACAGTCTACAAAATCAACCCAGTCTTGAGTCTGAGCTTTTTGGGTGTCTCTGAACTTCAACCTATACTGTTCAGTGGTTAGGCCAAACTCATCTATCAGAGCACTCTTCAAGACTGTGTAATTGTCAGCATCCTCTTCTCTTACAGTGAGGAGCTTGTCTCTACCTTTGTCTGCAAAGGAGAGCCACAAGATTGCTGCCCACTGCTGCTGGGGGACCTTCTGAACTTTACAGGCCCTCTCCAGTTCAGTTATCCATTTGTGGATGTCATCCCCACTCTGGTAGGGAGGGACAATCTTGTTTAGGTTTCTATGGTCATAAGACCTTTCCCTATCTCTAGGGACATGGCTGCCACCATGGGACTCTAGTCCCAACTTTCTTTTCTCTCTAAAGAGATCTAGGGACTCCCTGTCTAAGGCTACTTGCTTCCTTCTGAGTTCAAGCTGAGCTTCCTCATATTGAATCAGCCTCTTTCTTCTCTCATGAGAGGATTCCCTCCTATGAGATGAGACAGAGCTCCCTACTGAGGTGCCAGAGTGGTTAGACTCCTGAGAAGGAGATCTAGACTTCCTGGGCACACTCATAATCCTTCCTGGGGGACAAAGAGGGCATCATCCTGATCATCCTCTTCATCTTCCTCAGGAGGGATTGGGTTATCCAGGTCAGGGTCATTTTCACCCTCCTGGCCAGTTTCAGAGGGGGGCTGGGGTATTTCTACCCCTGGTCCCATCCTCATCTTCTGCCCCACCCTCAGCTCCTACCCCTTCAGTCCCCATGGGCTTACTAAGGTCATAAGCCACCAACAACTCTTTAAGGTGTTGGGTGGTGGGACTTTGGCCTGTCCTTATTTTTCTCAAGTTACATAATGCTCTCAATTCCAAGAATGGGAGTGTATCATACTTGGAGGGTGGAAGCTCAGTGGCTTCCTGCAAGGATTCTTTAGATCCTACCCTTAAAGACATTACTAGTGTGGTGTGGTGTATGCACTACCTACTCTAGTGTGGCCTACTAAACTCTCTTGAGTTGTAGAAAGGGTTGTGCTATCCCTTAACACACAACTCTAAGTTCAGTAGAACTTACTGTATTCTAAGCTTAAATTATATGTACCTTAGGTACCTTTAGTGGTTTTCAGTTGATCAATTCAATTGAGATTATCTGGTAAAACAATAGCAAGCTGGAATCCCACACGCTGCACACCAATGTGAGAAGTTGGCCTGGTATATGCTGTCCACTAATTATAGTGGGCACCTTGCACCAGTCCAAACAACCCCTTATTGGAGATAGGTTAAAGACAACCTTATTGAAAGCTATCCTAGTGGTAGCTATGGAGAGCAGCCTTCAGGCTAAGTCTTGAAGGAATGTAAAGCAGCTTGTTTTACCAGTCTATAATCTCTTGAGTGACCAAATGAAAGAGCACCACACCAGGTATATATTCAAAATATATGTATTTATTGCTAAACACACCCCTCTAGTCTCTTTATGAGGCTAGAGTTCGAAGTACATAAGTTAGAAGTTATTTAAACACAGTAATAGCACAAATACACGTTTGGGCCCTAGGGGCGTACCAAACCATATACCAATAAAGTGGTATAAGAACCACGACTGAACTAGACACTAGGCCTAGAGCCTCTAGAAGTGCTTGGACCACAAGGAACCACGGTAGTGACACAGGGGACCCACGGGGGACGCGTGCAGTGTAAATACACAACCGCGATACGCCGTTGACTTCTATGGAGAAAGTCGCGATCAGGAAATTAAAGAAAAGGGACACTTAAAGGAGGACTTGGAGCAAACCCTTTGAGAACTAGTACTTTGAAGAGTCTCTACCCATGGGAGCACCGGAGTACTCGTGTTACCTCACCCAGGGAAGCCGGGTGCATAGGTGCCTTTCGGGGTCAGGTTTCGTCGTCGATTTGAATGGCGATCTGCTGCAAAGTGCTGCTGTCGACCAAGTGGAAAGTGTCCGGGTGGATCCAAGAGTGGATCGGAGATCTGAAGAACCTGAAAGCAGAGGGGACGGAGTCTGGGTCACTAGCCAGTGACCAGGAAGGCGATGGACAGATGCCCACCGATGTCGAGTGCTTCAGGTGCATTGACAGTCGTCTTGACTCTTCAGCCACGAGGTCCAGGAGGTGTTGTCGGCAACCAGGAGCAGGATTCGGGCTGGTACACAATGTCTGTCGAGTGCTAAGGTGTTGGCGACCAGATTGGACCCAACAAGCCTTGGCAACGGCAAGTCTCGATGCAGAGGAAGATTGTCGATGGTGCAGACCAGCAAGGTCTGGAGAACTCACCCAGCAAGAGTAAGTGAGGGCAGGCCTGGAGCAACCAGGATGCCAAGTAAGAAAAAGATTGGCCTTCGTTAAGGGCTACTAGCCAACGGGCTAGCGACCGCGAAGGAGCCTCGAGACGTCGCGCGTGGATCTGGCTCACAGGATACTCGTGGAGTGGAGGCCAGTGATCTTCGGTGCAGTTGGTGCTGGAGGCTAGGGCTACTCGGAGCCCAAAGCACAACTTCATGGGAGACCCAGAAGAGGATGCACTTGCAAATGTGCTTGGTGTCCAGGGGTCACGGTCTCACGTCACCCACGATAGCTACAGGCCTCAGCTTTGCTGGGGACTCAGGGTAGCCTCGGGGAAGTCTGAGAATCCACCTCTGGTGATGCGATGACTTCGGCGTCCGACGGGAGCTTCAGAAATGTGAACCGGACAGATGCTTCTTTGGTGCCTGCCAAGCAGGGGAGTCACTCCTTGACCCCAAGGGAGATTCTTCTGTCCTCTAATCGTGAGTAGAGCATCGAAGGTCCAGGATTCTGTTTCAGAGTTTCATCCAGGGATAATCTAAAGTCCTAAGGACTGGGTTCCTATACTTATACCAAGTTTAGGGGTTGGACTACTCTGTGGCCCCACCTATGGGTGGGTCAGGGCAGAGGGGTGGCTACACCCCTTTCCCTTTGTCCAGTTCGCGCCAAAGCAGGGGCTGCAAGCCCCTGATCCGGTTTGAACTGGGGTATGCACAGGGACACCAAGTGTGCCCCCAGTGCAGGACTTCAAAGCACCCGAAAGTGCTCCCGCCCAGCCCCAATACACATTATCCTGTCTGGGGAGGTGGTCACACCTCCCTGGGACAGGAAACCTATTGTCCAGGCCTCCCCTGCCGGAGTTTCGTCCAGCAGCTGGAGGCCAGACTTGTGTCTGTGGCAGCAGCATCCATTTTGTGATGCCAGGGCTTTGGAAAGAAGTTACCGGGCTAGCCAGAGTTAACATGTCTTTCCCTCTAGAAGGGTGGAATGCTACCCCTGCCGCCAGAATTGGCGGGGGGGTAGTATTCCAAGATGTTTGACACCAAACACGACATGTTTAGGTGCAGCCATTCCAAAGTTAGCATTTAACGCGAGGTTATAATGCGCTTAAGAGTATATGGTCAGGCTGCACTACAAACAGCATCAGAAAAGGGTCTCCGAATGCTGCAGAGGGGCCTGCTCATGCAGGGGCACCCTCTCACATAGGAACCACGCACTCTGCCTTCAGGATTGATAAGGCCTGCCATAGGAGTGACTTATAGGTTTATATGTGTGTATGTATTTAGTGATATAGGTAACCTATATCACAGTAAGGGGTGCATGCACCACCTTACCCAGGCTGCAGTAGCAGACCTGTGGTGTCAGTTTGGATGGCCTTCCAGGGGTGGCACAATACATGCTGCAGCCCCTGGTAGGCCTCTGAGGTACCTATGCCCTTGGTACATAGTATACCATATACTAGGGACTTATAAGGGCACTCCAGATTCCAATCAGAGATGTGCCTAAGGCACATGGAAACCTTTTTACAGAGAAAGCAGATAGACTGGGGCCCTGAATAGCAGGATCCCAGTCCAACTAAGTCATAAACCAGCAAAACACCATAAAAAAAGTGGGGGCAACCATATAGTCAGATTCCACCTTCCTACAACCGCAAGCACCACCTCCAACCGCCATCTGCCAGAGTCGAAACTGTGGTCCTGACAGACCTACGGAGTTGCTCAGACCTGTCGTGGATGCCATCATCGGCCTGATACCCTGCTCAGCACTCCAGGTGCCAGTGACTCAGTGCACCGCAAGCCATTGTCTGTTACTGATTGAGTTGTGTGCTGTGGAGAGGTTGCGCAGCAATGTCACCTCAAACAGTGTGGGAGCCCTGGTACGTTGATGGGGGAGATGATGCAGGTCTGACACACCCCACTGCACCTGCATCAGGAGTATATATCGTAGGGACACAATCCGAGACTTTTTCTTCACATAAGCGCGTTCATCTCTAGTGCCCCAACCCCAGTGCACTGCAACTCACGGACACTTCTGTTTGCATGTTGGCTGTCCTCTGGACTTTCTCCGGCTCACTCCATGTTGCTCAGCTGTTGACTCTGTTATGCATGTGTCTTCTGTTTCCGTTGCACTGGTGTCCAATGTTCAAGTTGTTGCCAGCACCAAGCATTCCATGCGGACTGGCTTACACTCACCCCACACACATCCAGCACAGGCATCACTGTACATGTGGCCCTGCCAATAAAGGGGCCGGGCGCACGTGCCCGTGGCCAGTTCAACATGATATATGCATGTGTCCCTGTGGTCTTGTTGTATGCATGAGGGCCCTAGGACATTACATTGTGCTGTGTACATCGGATGCAGACATGTCACCGCAGGCAGCGGGTTGTAGCTTGGACATGTAGCTTTGTCGTCACCCACTCAATTCGTAAGGGGAGTGGCCGGGGCCGTTGTACGCAGAGCCAACATGGATGTGTGAATGCTATTTGCGCGCCCCTGGGCGTGGTTCTGTACTGTGAATGTGCATCTGCATGTGTCTCTATGGCAGTGTGGGTCTCCTTTGTGGGGTGTGGGTGGTCCCTGAAGGGTGATAGACACCTACGTATGTGTTCTAGTTCGCATTCCAGGTGTTCAGCCCCCACCCAGGCCTGTTGGGCCACCTCCTTTTGGCGTTCTGACACCTGGCATTGGGGTGCCATGTGTGGGTGGGTAAAGTGTCGTGAGCCAGCTGTGCTTGCGTGTGCTTCCTGCTTTGTGGTCTGTTGCAGGTTCTGTGTTCTCCTCTGAGTAGCTCGGCTGCCCGGGTCCTGGTGGTGGGTTGCGTGGGATATCCATGGGCTGTTGTAGGGCGTCGGTGTCACCGGTGTGGTGGTCCTCTCCGGCATCGCAGATATGTTGTCTTCTGTGCTCTGCTGGAGGTGTTGTGTGCCCCTCTGCAATGTGCAGGGGAGATGCATGTTGACATTGTGTTGCAATGTATGTTGGCGCATTGTTCTGGTTTACATGCAGACTGTCTGACAATGTATATTGTGACTGTTTGGGAGGTGCTGGATTCTTCTGTGGGACATACATGGACTACATGACGTATGTGAGGTCGTACGCGTACATTTCCATTTCACACTTTCCAGCTCTGTCAGGTGTAGTAGGCATGTTTCTGGGCATATGCGGAGCCAGTTGTGTCCTCTGTTCTGCAGTGTCGGCTATGCGCATTGTACCACATTATCGTCAATGTGGGTGTGCTGTTCTTGCTATGTGTGTGTGCTGCAGTGTGCCAAAAGGATCAGGGACATTATCCTGGATAATTGTGGGTGTGCAGTGTGCTACACCTCGTTGTGCATGTGTGCCCATCTCCCCCCATCCCCCCAGTCCCTGTTCTTTACACTCCCTGTTGATGTTGTGTCAGGTCCTCTCGAGCTTTGTCCGTACTCCCTACTCCTTGCACCGTCTACACACTGATGACTGTGGCCTGGGTTTATTTATTTATTTTTTATTTATTTATAAAGTTTTATATAGCGCGAACGTGACCCACGAGGGTATCAGAGCGCTTTACAGTATACAGTTTAAAAACAAAAATGGATGAGGTGGTATACAAGCATTCAGCTGTGTCATTTCGTACAAAAGAGATATATAATATATGGGTAACAAACATAGGGGACCGGGAATTGCATAATATACAGTTATTGAGCATTAGGTGATTGTGCTAACAAACAAACATATCATATACTCCTTCGATTCACAGTGGGTATACAGTATATAGATAATAAACTTAGTCTTGCATATAATAGGCTCATACATTCCAGTTGGGAAGGCAATGATATGCGGATCTTAATAGGTGATTCGAGGTCAGCTTAGAGTTAAGACTTAGGACGTGAATTTGTTCATTAGTAGTATTTTTACTTCTTTTTTTAATGCGGTAAAGGAAGCGATTCCACGCACCCCTGGAGGTAAGGAGTTCCAAATCTTTGGTGCAATCCCTGAGAAAGCTCTGCAGCCAGTTCTCTTCTTATGAAAGGATTGAGGTTTTAGAAGGAAAGTACTCGCACTTCGAAGCTGTCTGCAACCTCCCTACCTTTCTAGCTTTAGAGCTAAGTAACTGGGTGTATTGTTATGTATCGCTTTGTGGGTCATGCAGGCCACTTTTAGGTGTATTCTTGCCTCGTAAGGCAACCAGTTCAGGGCTTTCAAGGTCGGTGAGATGTGACTATTTCTTTTGGTTCCAGATACCAGTCTAGCCGCAGCATTAAGTGAAGCCCTCAGCGGAGCCAGCTTGTATTTGGGGAGACCACAAAGAGTGGTGCTTCCATAGTCTAATCTTGGTAACACTAGGGCTTGCACTGCCATTTTTAGATCTGCTTGAGGGAGGAAGGGTTTGAGTTTCCTTAGTATGCTCAGGGTTTCCTCCAGCTCCTCCTGTGGCGCAGGACTGCCACCTCCTGTAGCCGTTGCTGCCTTCCTGTTGGCAGCGGGTTTGTACCTGGTTTGGGTTGTCACGTCCTGCCAGCGCCTCTTGGCCTTCTGGATTGGCCTCCTCGGCACTCCGACTGCATTCCAGGTGGTCTGCTTGTGGGTCAGTTGCTGGTAGTGTTCTGTCACCTCCGTGACGCTGGTCTTGTTTTCCTGCGGTGTGCACCCCGTCATCCTCTCCCTTTTCTCCTTGGCCTTCCCAGACCCAGTTGTTCCTTGCTGGTGGTCTGTGGGGGTTGTGGGGTTCGCGTTGACCTCTGTGCTGGGTCAGGGTGCATCTATGTTGCTACGTGCTTTGACTTGTTTCTGATGTGTTGTTTCTGTGGTTTTTATGGTGCAATTTCCCGCCAGATGCGTGGGATTTGCAGGCCTGTGGCTGCTTTTCGCTACTTTTTGTACCGCGATTGGCCTCATCGCATGATTTCTCGCTTTTCGCATTTTTTCGGCGTGGCATTGATTTTCACGCTGACATTTGACGCGTTATCTGGTGACTATTGCATGCTACTGCCTTGTTGTGAATTCCACGTTGACACGGGGTTATTTTCCCGCGATAGACTGCGATATTGAAAGTTGCGTTACGCTACTCTTACGGTAGTTATTGCACGTTCTTGTGAAAATACCCCTAAGTTCACTGAGGAATTAGACCGGGCTACGACAACCCATTTTGAAACAAATGAGGTTTCAGTTGCCTCCTATCTAACACTTTGGGAGGCCTATAAGGCGGTCATACAAGCTACAGCATACTCACTAATAGTGGGGCGACAATGGGAGAAGGAAAAATCACTTCTTGCGTTATAGAATGAAATGAAGACACTAGAAGAGAAGGGAGGCAACTCAAACAAAGACCACATGCACACCCTCCGTCTAAAACACAAAAAGTATAGAGATTTAATGGAAGATAGGGCGAAAAGCTCATACACTCTGCCCCAACGACGCCTATATGAATTAGGCAATAAAACGGGGAAACTACTCGCACGGCTCGAAAAGAGAGATCGGGCGAAAGGATGGGTGCCCCAGGTCGTCACTGAGTTAAGTGAAACGGTCTCCGACCCCGAGGGAGTAGCGGAGACATTTGCACAATACTATGAGCAGATTTACTCCCCCACAACACAATGGTCACTCACAGATGTCCATGATTTTCTGAGAGATATCAAACTCCTAACCCTCTGAGAGCAACATCGCACCCAGACGCAGACATTGAATCGTATGAAGTAGAACAGGCGATGCGAGCATTGAACTCAGGCAAGGCTATAGGACCCAATGGCCTCCCCATCGAACTTTATGAAGGCTTTGCCTCAAAATTAGCTCCCCAATTACTCCACATGTGGAGGGAAGCGAGGGACGAACATGTGCTCCCCATGGACCAACGTTTGGCTACGATAGTCATTATCCATAAGACTGGGAAACCGTCAGAGATATGTAGCTCCTATCGTCCCGTCTCCCTTCTCAACGTTGAATTAAAGTCCTAGCCAAGCTCCTCGGTAATAGGCTGCGCCTGGTCATAACTACCCTAGTCCAACCTGACCAATCTGGCTTTATGCCAAATAGGGGAACACGTCTCAACTTGCGCAGGCTATACAGAGTTATGGCAGGCTCCCGAAACAACAAAATATCCCCTATGGTCCTATCAATGGATGCCTCTATGGCCTTCGACACTCTAGAGTGGACATATATGTTTGGAGTGCTTGAAAGCATGGGCTTCGGACCAAATTTTTTAGACTGGATGTAATTATTGTATACAGCCCCAATGGTCCATGTCAAGGTGAATGGTATCATATCCCGCAATTTTCTCCCGGTTAGAGGGACCAGGCAGGGATGTCTCCTCTCCCCATTGATATTCGCGCTCGCCTTGGAGCGCCTGGTGGCTTGGGTGCGACAAGACCCGATCGTAAGAGGCGTCAACTGGAGGGAACTATGGGAAGAACGCATATCTTTATATGCTGATAATATCCTTTTTTTATGTAACCAGCCACCCTGCAAAGATCACCTGCCTCACACACATTCTGCACATTTTTGGCCAAAACTCTGGATACACTATAAATTGGGACAAATCCCTCATGCACTTAATAACAGGTCCTATGCCCATGCTGCCCAGAAGTATTGACCTGCCTCTATCTACTGGACATTTCAAATATCTAGGCATTTACGTTACCATGGATCCCACCCTATTTTACCGTCGAAACTTAGCCCCTCTCCTTGATCGCTTTGCGTCAGATGTACAACATTGGAAGACCTTGCTGCTCTCATTACTGGGGCGAGCGACAATGTTTAAAATGATGCCGCTACCCTGAATGCTCCACATCCTACAAAACACCCCCCATCATGTACCGGATAAAATCTTTCAGACCATTGAATCGCTTCTCCGCTCGCTGTTATGGAGTATACGATGGAGGCATCGGTCTTCCTGACATAAATAAATATTACTGGGCAGCGCACCTAGTGATAGCAAACGATTGGGTGTCTCTGAAGTTCAGCCAGCCTGCTCGCAGCCAAGCTACCAAGGGTTGAGCATGGGAATAATTTTCTAAGAACTATACTGAGCCCTATATTGTGTTAGTGGCCTTATTGCCAGTGGTAGATACATATTTACCACCACTAGAAACCCACTTTCCAACAGTGGTATAATACATAGTCTTGATTTACAATCACATGGTTCCTGTGACTGCTTAGGAGTTCTGTTCAACTGAAGCACCAATATCTGGGTGCTTGGTATAGCACAGGTGTTCAGTACAGCTGAGTCTATGATTCCAAATTTCACTGGTGACTCCCAACTGTAGCAACTTTAAAAACAAGGGAACATCACATCCTTGGGCCTTGCGTGTATTTCAAAAAGTATATAGTCACTCACTTTTCAGCATGAAGCTGTAGGTAGACCAAGCAGGTTCTGCCTTTTTGTCTTCTGGACGTGATGAATCTTGAATGATCACAAAAATGGAATGACACCTACTCCACCCCTTTCCCATCTGCGGTCCACAACACTGTTAGGGGGTGGCAGAGTTTTTATGGGGTGATTTATAAGGTTGTGGTACCTAAGATGGCTGCCCTTCATTTTCAAAAGCATATTCTCTAATGCAAACCATTTGTGTATATTTTTACGAGAAATGGGCAGACAACCACTGGAATAAATGTGGCTCATGAAGGAAACAGCAGTCTGTAATCTACTGTGGGCTATGCCTTTTCCCCCTACTCCAAGGCCATTGATCCTGTGCTCTTTCTTCCTCATCTTGTATTAGTCTACTTGACATTGTTCTTTATTCCTTGAGATTGGTCAGGTACCTGTTGTTCTCTTGCATTGTGATGTTCTCCTTGCGTTTTTGTGGTGTGGCTTGATTGTGCTGCTGTCCTTCTATGTGTTGCTCTGTCTATTGCTGGGAAACTGAATTAAAGAGGAACACATCTTTCCAACATTTCCTAGTGAATGAGTGCCAAGGCCTATCCAGCTCCTGACAGCAACTTGTAGAGAGCTCTATTCTTGGCAGGCAGATATCAGTCTTAGTGACGGTATCTGGGTATAGGAGTGTACTTTGGGAGGGTCTAGATGGTTGTTGTGGGAAGGTTTAGTACCATCTGTAATGGATAAAAGAACTTGGGGGAAAACAACAAGAATACCATTACAGTAGCTAAATATATTTGCTGTGTGGAAGTAAATGTATGGACCTATTTTTCAAATGTTCAGTAACTGAAAGCTAGCTGCTGTGTTGTGTATGAACATTTCCATGTACATTGAGATGTTGAAATGTACTTCCAGGTTTCTGGCATTTGATGTGGGGTAGAATGCCAGGGGGAATTCAATACTTTTGCTGCAGGAAATGTGATTATATCCCTTTTGGATGAATTCAGCATAGGTGACTTATAAGTCATCCAAAGGTGGATGGCTCTGAGGCAGTTTAAGACTTCTGTTTGCAGGTCGGGAGCAAATGCGGGAAAAGCGAGAAAGATGTTTGGGGCAATTGCCATAGAGATGAAGAGAAGCCAAATGAGGTCATGATTTGACAGAGATGTGGTATAAAGGGAGAAGAGGAGTTGCTTCGAACAGAACTTTGCTGGACACTCACTGGTAGAGACGTAGGGTTAGAGAGTGAGGACCATTAAGATAAAGAGAAGTAATGGTTAGAGAGACAGGATGAAAGCCAATTTAATGCCACAACTATGATGCCAAGATTGTATAGTAATCATGGTAGGGTGGCACTGTCAAATATAAAACAGAGATCAAGAGGTATGAAAATAAAGAAGAATCAACTGCAATAGGCAGAGGTTATGAAACTGGAAACATTTCAGAGGGACGTTTCAGTGCAACACATATCATGAAATCAAGATTAAGGGTGATCCAGCAGAGCGTCAGTAGTGTGGAAGATGGTGAGGCATTTAACCATTAGTCATTCAAGAATTCTAGAGAAAAAAGAGAGTAGGGAGGCAGGACAAAAGTAAGCAGGGGCATATTGGTCTGTGGTGGGTTTACAATATGACTGCCACAGATTTCATCCACGATGGTCGTATTAAGTGGATGGCAAAAGACAGATGGCTGGCATGTAGGATATGGACTGAGAGAGCAAGGGGTTTTATTATTTAGTGACTGAAGAGATAAGATTCTGGCATGATGGGCTGGCAGCATTTAGTAGGTATATTAGTTTAGCTGGAGATGTGGGAGAGAAAGTAGAGAACTTGATGGAGATATGGAAAAGGCTAGGAGAAGTATAAGAAAAAGAGGAAGGAGGGCTTAAGAACAGCAATTTCAGGTTGGTTCTGATGCTTAACATCTTAGAAGAGAAGCAAAATGCAAAACGTTCAATCGAGAAAAAAGAATGGACAACAGGTATGTGGTGTTAGGAGAGAAGTTTGAGATGGTGTGGGCAATACTTTGAGGGAACAAGTGTAGTGAAGAGGTTAGATATTGAAAATACAGAAAGAACAATTGATGGACAGAATGCAGAACAATGTCATACATTCACCCCAGTACAGAGATCTGGGCCTAAATCCATAGTTTTTTTGCTCACCATGCAATTCCAGTTTGAATCCAGCCATATGCAAATCAGTCTTGACCCTGTGCCCAATGGGAACAGTCCAGCCAGAACTGCCAGGCCAGGTCCTCCCTGGACTGGAAACAGGCATCCTAGGACCGGTTTTGGGGTTTCACCGATCATCAGGCAGGATAGCTTGACTCCAGTGGCATGGAGAGCACGGGACCCACGTCTGGGCATACCCGTCCCACTTGGGGTGACAAATGTAAAAAGAACAATTGATAGACGGAATGCAGAGTAATGTCATACATTCACCCCAGTACAGAGACCTGGGTCTGAATCCATCGCTTTTTGCTCACCATGCCATTCCAGTTTGAACCCAGCTATATGCAAATCAGTCTTGACCCTGTGCCCAATGGGAACAGGGCAGCCTGAACTACCAGGCCAGGTCCTCCCTGGACTGGAAACAGGTATCCTAGGACTGGTTTCGGGGTTTCACCCCTCATCAGCCAGGATAGCTTGACTCCAGTGGTATGGAGAGCAGAGGCCCCACGTCTGGGCATACCCGTCCCACTCGGGGTGGCAAATGCAAAAAGAACAATTGATGGACAGAATGCAGAACAATGTCATACATTCACCAAAGTACAGAGATCTGGGCCTAAATCCATCGTTTTGTTGCTCACCATGCCATTCCAGTTTGAACCCAGCCATATGCAAATCAGTCTTGACCCTGTGCCCAATGGGAACAGTCCAGCCCGAACTGTCAGACCAGGACCTCCCTGGACCGGAAACAAGCATCCTAGGACCAGTTTCGGGGTTTCACCCCTCCTCAGCAAGAATAGCTTGACTCCAGTGGCATGGAGAGCACGGGACCCACGTATGGGCATACCCGTCCCACTTGGGGTGACAAATGCAAAAAGAACAATTGATGGACAGAATGCAGAACAATGTCATACATTCACCCCAGTACAGAGATCTGGGCCTAAATCCATCATTTTGTTGCTCACCATGCCATTCCAGTTTGAACCCAGCCATATGTAAATCAGTCTTGACCCTGTCCCCAATGGGAACAGTCCAGCCTGAACTGCCAGGCCAGGTCCTCCCTGGACTGGAAACAAGCATCCTAGGACCGGTTTTGGGGTTTCACCAATTGTGTGTCTTTTGCTTTCTCGCCTTAAGTGCGCCGGGTATGCCCTGACGTGGGTCCCGGCTCACTGTGCCACTGGATTCAAGCTGTCCTGGCTGATGAGGGGTGAAACCCCAAAATGGGTCCTAGGATGCTTGGTTCCGGTCCAGGGAGAACCTGGCTTGGTGGTTCGGGCTGTACTGTTCCCATGAGGCACAGGGTCAAGGCTAATTTGCATATAGCCAGGTCTTAACTGGGGTGGCACGGTGAGCAAAAGAATGATGGATTTAACCCAGATCTCTTGACTGGGGGTGAATGTTTTGATTTGTTCTGCATTCTGTCCATCAATTGTGTGTCTTTTGCTTTCTCGCCCTAAGTGCGCCGGGTATGCCCAGATGTGGGTCCCGGGCTCACTGTGCCACTGGATTCAAACTATCCTGGCTGATGAGGGGTGAAACCCTGAAACCGGTCCTAGGATGCTCGGTTCCGGTCCAGGGAGGACCTGGCTTGGCAGTTTGGGCTGGACTTTTGCCATGAGGCACAGGGTCAAGACTGATTTGCATATGGCCAGGTCTAAACTGGGGAGGCATGGTGAGCAAAAGAATGATGGATTTAACCCAGATCTCTTGACTGGGGGTGAATGTTTTGATTTGTTCTACATTCTGTCCATCAATTGTGTGTCTTTTGCTTTCTCGCCCTAAGTGCACCGGGTATGACCAGACGTGGGTCCCGGGCTCACTGTTCCACTGGGTTCAAGCTATCCTGGCTGATGAGGGGTGAAACCCTGAAACGGTCCTAGGATGCTTGGTTCCGGTCCAGGGAGGACATGGCTTGGCAGTTTGGGCTGGACTGTTCCCATAAGGCACAGGGTCAAGACTGATTTGCATATGACCAGGTCTAAACTGGGGAGGCATGGTGAGCAAAAGAATGATGGATTTAACCCAGATCTCTTGACTGGGGGTGAATGTTTTGATTTGTTCTGCATTCCGTCCATCAATTGTGTGTCTTTAGCTTTCTCGCCCTAAGTGCGCCGGGTATGCCCAAATGTGGGTCCCTGGCTCACTGTGCCACTGGATTCAAGCTATCCTGGCTGATGAGGGGTGAAACCCCTAAACCAGTCCTAGAATGCTTGGTTCCGGTCCAGGGAGGACCTGGCTTGGCAGTTTGGGCTGGACTGTTCCCATGAGGCACAGGGTCAAGACTGATTTGCATATGGCCAGGTCTAAACCGGGGGGCATGGTGAGCAAAAGAATGATGGATTTAACCTAGATCTCTTGATGCGGGTGAATGTTTTTATTTGTTCTGCGTTCCGTCCATCAATTGTGTGTCTTTTGCTTTCTTGCCCTAAGTGCGCCGGGCATGCCCAGACGTGGGTCCCGGGCTCACTGTGCCACTGGATTCAATCTATCCTGGCTGATATGGGGTGAAACCGCGAAACCGGTCCTAAGATGCTTGGTTCTGGTCCAGGAAGGACCTGGCTTGGCAGTTTGGGCTGGACTGTTCCCATGAGGCACAGGGTCAAGACTGATTTGCATATGACCAGGTCTAAACTGGGGAGGCATGGTGAGCAAAAGAATGATGGATTTAACCCAGATCTCTTGACTGGGGGTGAATGTTTTGATTTGTTCTGCATTCCGTCCATCAATTGTGTGTCTTTAGCTTTCTCGCCCTAAGTGCGCCGGGTATGCCCAAATGTGGGTCCCTGGCTCACTGTGCCACTGGATTCAAGCTATCCTGGCTGATGAGGGGTGAAACCCCTAAACCAGTCCTAGAATGCTTGGTTCCGGTCCAGGGAGGACCTGGCTTGGCAGTTTGGGCTGGACTGTTCCCATGAGGCACAGGGTCAAGACTGATTTGCATATGGCCAGGTCTAAACCGGGGGGCATGGTGAGCAAAAGAATGATGGATTTAACCTAGATCTCTTGATGCGGGTGAATGTTTTGATTTGTTCTGCGTTCCGTCCATCAATTGTGTGTCTTTTGCTTTCTTGCCCTAAGTGCGCCGGGCATGCCCAGACGTGGGTCCCGGGCTCACTGTGCCACTGGATTCAATCTATCCTGGCTGATATGGGGTGAAACCGCGAAACCGGTCCTAAGATGCTTGGTTCTGGTCCAGGAAGGACCTGGCTTGGCAGTTTGGGCTGGACTGTTCCCATGAGGCACAGGGTCAAGACTGATTTGCATATGGCCAGGTCTAAACTGGGGTGGCATGGTGAGCAAAAGAATGATGGATTTAAGCCAGATCTCTCGACTGGGGGTGAATGTTTTGATTTGTTCTGCATTCCATCCATCAATTGTGTGTCTTTTGCCTTCTTGCCCTAAGTCCACCTGGTACGTCCAGACGTTAGTCCCGGGCTCACTGTGCCACTGTATTAAAGCTATCCTGGCTGATGAGGGGTGAAACCCTGAAACCGGTCCTAGGATGCTTGGTTCCGGTCCAGAGAGGACCTTGCTTGGAAGTTCGGGCTGGACTGTTCCCATCAGGCACAGGGTCAAGACTGATTTGCATGTGGCCAGGTCTAAACTAGGGTTGCATGGTAAGCAAAAGAATGATGGATTTAACCCAGATCTTTTGACTGGGGGTGAATGTTTTGATTTCTTCTGCATTCCGCCCATCAATTGTGTGTCTTTTGCTTTCTCGCCCTAAGTGCGCCGGGTATGGCCAGATGTGGATCCCGGGCTCACTGTGCCACTGGATTCAAGCTATCCTGGCTGATGAGGGGTGAAACCCCGAAACTGGTCCTAGGATGCTTGGTTCCCATCCAGGGAGGACCTGGCTTGGCAGTTCGGGCTACACTGTTCCCATGAGGCACAGGGTCAAGACTGATTTGCATATGGCCAGATCTAAACTGGGGTGGCATGGTGAGCAAAAGAATGATGGATTTAAACCAGATCTCTTGACTAGAGGTGAATGTTTTGATTTGTTCTGCATTCCGTCCATCAATTGTGTATCTTTTGCCTTCTCGCCCTAAGTGCGCCGGATATGCCCAGACATGGGTCCCGGGCTCACTGTGCCACTGGATTCAAGCTATCCTGGCTGATGAGGGGTAAAACCCTGAAACTGGTCCTAGGATGCTTGGTTCTGGTCCAGGGAGGACCTGGCTTGGCAGTTCGGGCTGGACTGTTCCCATGAGGCACAGGGTCAAGACTGATTTGCATATGGCCAGGTCTAAACTGGGGAGGCATGGTGAGCAAAAGAATGATGGATTTAACCCAGATCTCTTGACTGGGGGTGAATGTTTTGATTTGTTCTGCATTCCGTCCATCAATTGTGTGTCTTTTGCTTTCCCGCCCTTAGTGCGCCGGATATGCCCAGACGTGGGTCCCGGGCTTACTGTGCCACTGGATTCAAGATATCCTGGCTGATGAGGGGTGAAACCCCGAAACCGGTCCTAGGATGCTTGTTTCCGGTCCAGGAAGGACCTGGCTTGGCAGTTCGGGCTGGACTGTTCCCATGAGGCACAGGGTCAAGACTGATTAGCATATGGCCAGGTCTAAACTGGGGGTGCATGGTGAGCAAAAGAATGATGGATTTAATCTAGATCTCTTGACTGGGGGTGAATGTTTTGATTTGTTCTGCATTCCATCCATCAATTGTGTGTCTTTTGCTTTCTCGCCCTAAGTGCGCCGGGTATGCCCAGACATGGGTCCCGGGCTCACTGTGCCACTGGATTCAAGCTTTCCTGGCTGATGAGGGGTGAAACCCTGAAACTGGTCCTAGGATGCTTGGTTCCGGTCCAGAGAGGACCTGGCTTGGCAGTTCGGGCTGGACTGTTCCCATGAGGCACAGGGTCAAGACTGATTTGCATATGGCCAGGTCTAAACTGGAGTGGCATGGTGAGCAAAATAATGATGGATTTAACCCAGATCTCTTGACTGAGGGTGAATGTTTGGATTTGTTCTGCATTCCGCCCATCAATTGTGTGTCTTTTGCAGTTATTGAAAATAGGCAGAAACAGGCAGATTTTGCAAGTGCAACGGTGGATGTTAGAAAGTTTAAGGCTTTTATTAGAATCTAAGGTTTTGTGTGAAATGATTTTTCTCATATATGACGAGGTAGAAACACAGGGATGGTTTGAATACATGGATACATGAAGTGAGATAAAACTTTATATGAGGAGCTGCATGGGTGAATTTTCAAACTGCATAATGTAAGTCAAATGTTGCTTTTTCAGCAGGTTATTGCGATCTGCAAAGGACTTGTACAGAATGTGTGTGTGGCATTCCTGTGAATGTAATTAAAAAATGTTGGCAGAGTGTTTCCATTTGTAGAAAAGGTCTTTGATGGATGGACTGAGGGGTTTAGTACCTCTCAGGTGTATGATGCATGATCAGAGGGGGTTGGCTGATGTTGGAGGAGAATTTCGAACAGCCGAATCAGGACTGTGATTTCTAAAGGAAATGTGGTGGGTAAGAATGAGTGTTTTTCAGTGAGTGATCAGAAAAAATGTGGATGAATAGTATTTTGAGTTGCTGGTGGTTAAGGATGAGGCTACAAAGATAATGAGTAAGCTGCAGAGTACTAGGGTATCTAAAACAGCATGAGGTTCTCGAAGAAGGAGCAAATGCATTCACGTTGGCATTAGATGGCTACAATATGGTTGCTGAGTGTATGTCTGTTGGTTTGTAGAGTGCAAACATAGCTAGAGAGCAACAGAGCTCTGAACAAGGCATGAACATTGAGTTATGATTCAGGAATGCTCACAATGAAGTAGGATGTTTGCGAGTGATGAATTCTATTTTGTGGGCAGTAGTTAGTTGATGGGGTGTTGGCAGGTTTTTTTGTTTCCAGCCTAGTTATGTTCTGGTTTCTGGTATGGGGCTGACCATCGGAAATAGTTAATTTATGTGTGAAGGGGTGCCAGTTGTAGTGACCTTGTATGTAAATATAGTGGGGAAAAAGAAGGGCTGAATACTTTGCATGAGAGACAGTAGCAATGTGCATTTGAACCTAGCAGTGATGTTTGCAATCTAGTTTAGGTGTGTTTTAACAACTCAGTAACAATGCAATAACACCCATTCATGCCTATGTGTATCATAGGTCGATAACATAAATGTGCATGCAGAAAATATTTAAATCGAAGATTATACACAGATGCATCAAGCTAAAAGCTGTGCGATACCAACAGACCAGTGCAAACATTGAGGGTCCCTATGAAACTGACCTTGAAAAATGTCAAATCTATTACTACAGGAAAATATCATAATTACGAGTAACACATTTTGATTAGTGTCATTGACACCACCATATCAGGCACGTGCTGACACGTAGTGAAGAGAGCGAATTCCCAGGAAAGCCTCCCTTGAAGAGAAAAGGAGTGTTGTGCTCACAGTCTTTCCACGCACCCGCCGTGGGTGTTCCTTTGTCTGAAATGTGCTTAATGTAACAGGGTGGACATCACGATGTGATTTTTGAGGATGAACTACCATTATGCTGAGAGTCGTTTGTGCTATCGGATCAGAAACGCGCCAGACATTAATCTGGCGAGCAACTGGTTAACAGAAAGTTCTGCACAGTGCTTAATCTGTATAAGAAAGAGTACTGGTACACGAAACTCAACGCAAAAGTATGCGGCCGGTGCAATCGAACGTCGGCGCTCCTGATATTAAGGCTGGTAGTTTTAAATCCACCTCATGCCTGTTCAATTCACGACGAGACACTCCCTGTCCCTTTACATCATTCTTGCAGGTCCCTGCGTTCTCCCTTCCTGGCGTTTTTCTGCGTCTTTCTCTTCCTCAACCTTTTCGATGTGTGTGCTTTCCCTCCCTTGCTCTCTGTAAATATCTTGGGGCTTATTTACAAGCCCCTTGCGCCACTTTTGCGTCACTTTTAACATGGGAAAAGTGACGCAAAAGTGGCGCAAGGGGCTTGTAAATCTGCCCCCTTATGCGGGGGAAAAAATACCAGCTCCAATTAAGCAATGTTTCTGGAATTCCAAAACGCAAAATATTCCAACTGGCACAAAAATATCAGATCAGTTTATTTGTTCAAAATGTTTTCATTTTTCTCGTTTGAAATATAGGGGTGTTCGAAATTAACCGAATTTGCATTTGCCTTGTTACCCAAAAATTTGGAAAAATTACACAATATTATGCAAAATTACGTGAATTTCAGAACTGGAATTTGGTGCTTTGTTTTAGTGAGAAATCTACCCTCACATCTATTTTTGGAGTCTATGCTAAATTTCTGCAGTGAACGGCACAAAATTATGCGATGTGGCATAATACCATAATTTTAAGAATAACAAGCTATTGCAAATTTACCTAAATTTCATCCAGGTCCATTAAAATACTGTAAAGGTATACACTAACATAAGATACTGTACAGAAATAGCAAAATTGTGTGCGTTGCAGTTCTAGTGTGTAAAGTTATAGAACTATGTAAACTTTAGACTTTTGTGACAGGAGAGTGCAGTGCATCAAGCGCGTTCGGAAAGAACTTGTATTTGTCTCCAAACCAAGCCCAGAAGACGCATACAATTTGAGAATGGAGTGGTTGACACAAATCACTCCTGCCTTCCCTACAACATAAACCACTGGGAGTTCAAGAAACAAAACAAAATATGAAAGGTCAAATACACAAAAAAATTACATTCTGCGTTTAAAACCATTTATGTTCGGCGGGGAACCACAAAGAAGTCCCGAGCACAGTACTGAGGGTCCTGGGCCGACTGGGGCAACCGTGTTCTTCCTGGGGTGAGACCGACCCGGGCATCTCCGTTTGGCAGGCTACTTGGAGGAAAGGGAGCCCCATGGGCATGAAACGGATCGCCATTAGGCTCCTTGGACACTCTGCGCAAGGTGCAAATCCCCGTTACTTCCTAGAATTGGGGCAATATCCAGCTGGCCTGCTGATCCGGGGATACTGGATCACTGAAGGGGCAAGACCTGGCCAAGTGGGGACATCTGACACACCAATTTTCTAATAATGGCCACCATGAGTGGGCCCCTTTCCAAAGCACTCCTTCTCCCTTTGTTGGGGAGGGATCCAGCATTTATGCCCCGGAGTCTCAGAGACCCCTCTGAGAGAGTCCACATCGACAAGGGAGTCTCACACAGCGGAGGCCTGGGTTTTTTATCCCATTACCGCTGGGAGCACAGCACCGTACACCGTGATCGGCGCGCTCGATGGAACTTTTGGACTATGCCCCCCTAGGCGGAAACAAACCTTTCTGTATGTACTGCGGTGCCCGAGCAACCTTTGGCCGATGACCGGTGTAGCTGTCCCACGCAGCTATAGAGGAGTTTGGCTCTGGTTCACCCCTAGGCCGTCACCTACCCAGCCGGACGTCGGACACTGTTTTTCCTCGTCTCCCCGTTGTGCCTCCTACACCCTCCCCCTCCTCTTCCCTCCATTATTCTCCGTCTACCTCCCCTATTCCTTCCCTCTCTCCCCTAATCTTCTCTCTCCTTGCCTATTTTTTTTCTCATGTTTTTTTTTTGCTATGCTTTTTTACTCATGTAATTCCTGTAACTACGCTCTAGTAACTGATGTAACTTTGTAACCATGTTCTGAAACAATGTTTCTTCCTCATGTAAAGTGCTCTGATACCTCCGGGTCTAGCCAGCGCTACATAAAACTCAATAAATAAATAAAATAAATAAATAAATAATGTCTTAGAAATCAGATGTATTGTCTCCAAAATCAGTTTAAAAACTATTTGCTAGCGGAAAGAAGCATTTGCAATGCAATCGGTCTCGCATTTATGCGAGTTTAAGCTATTGGCATTGTAAATGACAATGCGTTTTATTTGTGTTTTCAAAACCAAAACATAAATAAAAGGCATTGTCATTTACAATGCGAAAAGCTCAAACTCGCGTAAATGCGTGACCTATTGCATTGCAAATGCTTATTGACAGCTGTGATGAATCTAGCAGCTTTAGAGTTCTTTAAATTGTATTGTAATTGCATTTATATAGCGCTTACTACCGAGGCGTTGAAGCACTTCTCATCACTCCTTCTTGAGGAGCCCATCAGGGGCTCCTAAAATAAAATATGCGCACAAGTATTGATCTGTCCCTAAGACATATGGGGGGATATTCTCAAGAACGAGCGATAAACATTGCCAAAATAGGCTAACGCAATTTTTCATATCGCCGTCTATCGCGGGAAAATAACTCAGTGTCAACGTCGTATTCACAACACGGCGGTAACATGCAATAGTTTCCCGATAACGCCTCAAATGTCCGCGATACAACTACCGCGACGGCGATAAAAAAGGAAACCCGAACGCAAAAAAAGTTGCGATGGGCCCAACCGTGATAGAAAAATCACCATAAAAGCAGCAAAAAAAAAAGAACATAAAAACTGCGAAGCACAATGGAGGCAGCCGGAGCAAGTACAGAGGACAACCCGAACCCCACAAGCCCCACGGAGGACCAGCCTGGGACCTCAGGGTCAGGGAAGGGCAAGGAGAAGAAGAAGAGGAAGACGTGGTTCAGTCCACAGGAAAACAGGATCCTGATTACGGAGGTGATAGAACACCATAAACAACTGTTCCTCACCTCCACTGTGTCATTGGCAACAAAAAATGGAACATGGCAGTCCATCGTGAACAAGGTGAATGCAGTCGGAGTGCTGAGGAGGACAATGGACGAGGTCAAGAGGCGCTGGAATGATGTGAAGCGCAAAACCAAGCAGAAACTCGCAAACAACTGCAAAGCAGCAATGCAGACTGGGGGTGGGAGCCCTGCGCCACAGGAGGAGCTGGATGAGATGGAGGAAATGGTGTCCACAGTCATCAGTGTGGAGACGGTGGCAGGAGTCGGGGACCGGACACTGCTCAACATGACCTGACACAACAGCAACAGGGTGAGTAACCACCAGGGACTGGGGGGACGGGGGGAGATGGGCACAATGGCACACATGCAAAATGAAGTATAGCACACTGCACAACCACAATTACTCTGGATCATGTCCCTGATCTCCTTGCCATACTGCAGCACACATAGAAACAGCAAGTAGTCCCCTGTCCACAATGTGCCCAGAGGGGGCCCTCCCCACACATCACCAATCTCACAACAAATACATGCACATGTGCTGAACCCAGCAAAGCTGCGGATCCGTGAGCCCCACTGACAATGCAAGTGACACTGCATGATGATGAGCATGTCTGCAGGCCACTCATCATGACATGTTGCACGCCACGACACCGAGGTGGCTGAGTGTGGTCCATATCCGGAAAGGAGCAGGTCACACACTGACACATCCACATGCACAAACAACCCCTGACGGCAACAAGACATCTACGGACAAACCATGCCCAAGAGTCCCAACTCCCACCAAGAGCCCAATTTACCCAAGTATGCAACATCTCAGCACTGCATAAGCACAGAAGTCAAAGGCACACCGCCTGAAAGGGAGAAGGCAAAGCAAAGTCTGAGCTGCAGGGGCGACTCTCCCACAATGCAGCACACACACAAGAATCAGAGCACATCAACATTGACAACAATGTGGTACAAACTGCAACACTTTCACAACAGAACAGAGGACACAACTGCTGCTGCTTGTGTGTAGAAACTGGCCAATCACATTTGGCATAGCAGGAAACTGTGACATGATAAGGGACAAGTACAACCCCACATCCCTGATGGTGCACAAATGTCCACTGTCCCGCTTCAAATAGGCAGCTCCTCCTAAACAGTCACAATGTACATTGTCATGCAGTCTGTTTGGAAACTTGGCCAATGCGTGAACATACATGGAACACACTGTTAAACTGCATCTCCCCTTTACATTGCAGAGGGAGAATCATCACCTCCTGCAGAGCAGACTGAACACCTCCTCACTGATGACGAGGAGGACCTAACCACCCTCGACACCGACGCCCTCCAAGAGCTCATGGACAGCTTCGGCACCCCACCTCAAGGAGCAGGGCAGCCCAGCTGCATCGAGGAGACCCCACCCCCTGCACAGACCACACAGCAGGAAGCACCCACCACCCCGGCTGTCTCCCAGGATCCCCACGACCAACATATGGCATTTCAACGCCGTGTGTTGGAGGGCCAGAAGGAGATGGCTGAGCAGGTGCAGGTGGGGTTCGATCTCATGGCAGCCAAACTTGATGCCATCCATGGGTGTCTACGTCCCATCAGGGACCACTTACAGTCCCTAACGGACACCCACAGTCCGCTCCATGGTCTCCAACGAGCCATGGCTGACATCACTGGAGTCATGACTCGGAGACAAGAACACCTGTCTAGTCAGAGTGGCTCCAGCGATCTCAGCCGTGAGTTGGGACACTTGCGGAGGCTCATGGAGGACTTGGTGCGGATGGAGGCAGAAAGGATGGCTGCCACGGCTGCACATCAGCGAGATGTGGCTGGGATCTTCCATGTCCTGCAGATCCTCATCATGGCATTGCTGCCACAATGCCTGGCGCAGATGAATGCTGCTGCTCCTACACCATCCACATCTCCGCCCCCTGATGTGTCAGTGCCCCACAGTGCGGCAGACATTCCACCTCCGGCACCTGATGTGTCACTGCCACACAGTGCAGCCGGCAATCCACCTCTGGCCCCTGATGTGTCAGTGCCACACAGTGCTGCAGCCGAAACACCAACACCCACAGGTGAGGCACATCACACATCAGAGGACGATGATGTGGATGAGACTGCCGTTGTGGTAATGAGGAAGCGGTAGCATTCATCTCCGCCATATGGCCTGTTTCAGCTTGGTTCGGCCCTTTGCATCATCACCTTCCACTGTCCCCTGATACACTCTGCAGCACTCACCTTGGACCTCGACATGGACTGCCATATTCTGTTTGGTTATCAATGACACAGCAATCAGACTGCGGACTGTTCTCTTCCGATGAACTTGTCCTTCCCTAATGGACTCTGGCTGGCCCTCCACGGGGCAACAATGTCAAGTGGGGTGTGCATGGCCCTGTACTGCTCCAGCTGCAACACTCCACTGGATGTGAATAAAACATTCAAATTCACACAGATGTGTCCTGTCTATGATCCTTCAAGTATGATAGTATGGATAAATGTAGGGTCACTGATTCCCCCTCACATCCATTTTGCACATGTTGTGGGGCTTGGGTCACAGGGTACAACATTGCCGATTGCGGTCCGGGTGGCGCAGACACTACAACGGAGACACATGCATTGGTTACTTCCTTGTCGAGGCCAGAACTGAACAACACCCAGAGCCCCGGGCTCATTGTTCACACCCCTATGCTGGACTGGCATACGCCAGCCCAGCCCACTCCGCTTACACTCACACTCACAGGGGGTGACGACACAGCTACATGTCCCAGGTCTTCCCTGTAGTGATCTGCTGGTCACTGGTCTAGTTGTCAGCATGCCACAGCCACTCCCTGAGGGCTGGTTTACACCCACACCACACCCATCCAGCACAGGCGTCACTGGACATGTGACCCTGCCAATAAAAGGGGCCCACCACAGCACATCCCCCACTGCCGGAGGTGACATGATGGCGTCCGCATCCACAGAACTCAATCATGAGGGGTCCATGACTTGCGTTGCACAGAGTTAGTGGCACCCGATGGCCTGCGTCTGGCACGGGCCTAGCACCACATGGCGATGACTTGCGTTGCACTGAGTTAGGCCCACCTGAAGAGCTGAGCGGGTGTTCAGCCTGCGATGATGCGTTGGCCTCGATACGGCGTCCAGCAAATCAAGACTCGAATTGAATTGTGAGCCCTGCTGGACCGCAGTGTACGCACAGGCAGCAGTCAGCACACACATGACTCCGCGGTGCGGTGCTGCAGGGAGTGCTGCGGCCTGTGGAGCGGAATCCAGCGATCGGCTGAGGAGGTTGCACTGGCACGTTGAGGGCCCTCATGGAGACACACCGGTGGCGGCAGGTGAGCATTGAGGCCTGGGTGCACAGGGGCGGGCAGTCATCGCTGGGTGGCGGACCGGTCTGGGGACCAGGGCTGGGGTGCAGCAGGTGTACAGGATCACGCAGACACGACCGGTCACGGCGGCGGCCTCATGGCTGGGTGGGGGCCGCCACC
Organism: Calotriton arnoldi; assembly: GCA_963921515.1. NCBI lineage: Eukaryota > Metazoa > Chordata > Amphibia > Caudata > Salamandridae > Calotriton > Calotriton arnoldi. The sequence goes on along the minus strand of CAWUFW010003736.1, from coordinate 747,180 downwards.
CTGGCAGACACGACCCTGCATGCGCTGACGAGATGTGCGCGGGTTGGCTTGGGACGTAGTCACCTCGTCTCCAGTGTGAATACGGCCGTTGAATGTGGTCGGGCACGTGTGTGTAGGCCTATGGTCACGATATGGCGGACACAGAGACACACGCAGTAGTTACTGTGGTGGCCATCCCGGAACTGGACCACGCCCAGGGCCCCGGGCTATTCATTCGTGACATACGCCGGCCAAGGCCGCTCCGCTCAGGCTTACAGGGGGGGACCACATGGCTACATGTCTAAGGTCTTCCACACTGCCTGGGGTAACCTGTTTGCGTCCACTGTCCACTACACTGCAAACACCAGCAGTAGATGTCCACATGGACATGTCTGTGCTCTGCATACTGCAGTCTGTCCAGCACATCTCTGCCACACTTGGCATTGTGTCCTTTCTTATTGCTGGGTCACTTGCCTCCTTCGCACATTCTTGGTTCCCACCTCTCCCCACATTCTGCAATTGTGTGGCAGAGGGGCTCTGCCTTTGTGGATGGTTTGTCTACATGTCTGGCCCCTGTTACCACGGTTACTTGTGTTGTCATGTCCGGTAGTTGGGCATCTTGGTTGGCATGTTTTATGTGATTTTGTTCCATGTGCTCTCCCACAGTTGTGAGTTGTGTGATTGTAGAGTTGAGGTGTGTGGTGTGTTCAGTTAGTACTTACCAATGAGCAGTGCATTGCCATAGGTGCCATCCTGGAAGCGCTGGTTGATGATGGACTGTCGGAAGATGTATGTATCATGCACACTGCCTGTGAAGTTGGCGACGACATTGGTGAACTGTCCCCGGTGGTCCACTATCGCCTGCACATTGATGGAATGCGTGTGCTTTCTGTAGCGGTAATTGTGTGCAGGGTCGGCAGGGGGCACAAGTGGTACATGTGTACAGTCAATTGCCCCCGACACTTGCGGTAAGGCAGCTATGGCGTAATTCCCTTGCATGGTCTCCAGCTGTTCATGCACAGCGTGGGGGAAGTGAAGGTGCAGGGGTATCAAGATGATACAAACCGTGATGTTTACAGGTATGATGAATCCTGCATGATGAGAACGTAACAGATGTTTGTGTGGTTGTAACCTTCCTTTTCTTTCCTGCGGAGGTTACGAGCACACGGACTTCTGTTACAGTGTGTTTGGACTGGATTCATCATACCTGTATGCATTCCGGTTTGTCCAAGTGCAATACACTGTACCAGATTACGTTTGTGACTATGAGGACGCTTGACCATTGTCACCATTTCTCCAACAGGTTTCTGACTACTGTTTTTGGGATATGGAATGGTATTGGGGAGTTCCCGCAGCATTTGCTGTTTATTGGATCCACACGTTGCCCTGGTGAAGTTCCCCGTTGGGAATGGAACGCGTTGGCTGAGCTATTCATCTTGTTGTATTTGTAATAAAGTTCTGTTTTTCCACTACTGTTGACTACTGGACTTCATGACCTGGGGGGGAGGGTCCGGGGGGTGGTTGCGGTGGGTGTTGTGGCCCTCTTGGGTCTCCAGGCTGCATGATCATTGTCTCCATGGCATCTGTTGGTCTTCAGATGTGGCTCTAGGCTGGGCTCCCTTTCATACTGCAGGTTGTCGTCCTGCTTAACACCAGTAAGAGGCAGGTATTGAATCCCTGCTGCTAACGCGCCTTATCGCCTGTTTTCGGATCGCATCGTTGATCTGGCTGCTCGTTGGGAATATCGCGAAGTGGTGTTTTCGTGTGTTTTTGCACGAGAACGCCTACTCTGCATATCATTAGCGTTAGTTGTCGCTCTCATCCGTGGCGATGTGTTTTGCGGCAGCTATCGTGGGAAAACTGGCGATGTCGGCAGTTTGCACCAGCTTGTGAATGGGGCGATAAGTCTGGTAAATCGGCGATGGCTTCTTGAGAATATGCCCCACAGTGCATAGTGTACATGAGACCTTTGTATCTAGTTTCTGTCCTACGCTATGAAAGAGGTTTTAGGGTAAAGGGGCGGGGAGCATTCATTAATGCCTTCGAAAATCTACTTTCCGGTGAAGTCTCTAGACCAGAAACTGTCTTTTGTATCTTTGAACACATTGACAGATGTGTCTTTCTCAGTGCACGAGAGAGGAAGGTTGCCAGCATCATCGTCCTCTTTAGTAATAATAATTCATGTTAGAGCGTGGCCCAGAATCCCAAGGAAGAATGCCTGGGGATCGCGAGGGTGTGTTTCATTATGCGTGTATGCGTTGCTGCTCATGCAGTAAGTGTTTGTGCTATCAGCCCCAGCCCGTCTGCCTCTGGCCTCTTCAGGTCTGCGATCCTGTGAGGAGATAGCTAGGTGGCGTGACAGACTGCACGGTGAGGAGCACAGCAATTACAGAGGGTCGATTCGCTGGCAGAGGTAAGAAGCATGGGCAAAGCCAATAGGTCTCTCTTTTGGGACCTATTTTCTTTCCCAATGCCTTTTAGCAATGCTATACAACATCAGGTAGATGCTGTGCAGCATCGCTAAAAGAAAAACAAAGTGAAGATGCAGATTCTAAAAGTGCACCATTACTAAACAAGGAGTAGGGAGGGAGCTTGGGCAATTGGTTGCTTGTAGAACTATTACTGTGCACGATGAGCTGCTCCACACCTACTATACATATATTGTTAACCTAAATGGAGTTATACCAATGTTCTCTTGCATTGTACCAAATGTACATCTGTGGAAGTCACAAGCAGCAAGTGTGTGAATGCGCCTCTGTTCTTTGGGTGCACAAGAATAGAAATGGCTTGGGCCTATACCTCCACTGCTGTTCGTAAACATGCACAGGATTGAACAGATAGGCAATAGACAGTCATCGCACAGCTATGTAGAGGCTCAGGAGAGTATGGGTGCCATTGGTGATCCCACTCTGCCTACTCAACTGCGCTTACTGAGCTAGTGAAGTACACTTATGAGAAGCGCCACAAATTACTGTGTGACAACTTCTATGCAGGCCGGAGGTCCACCACTGGCAGACAGATCAGGAATTCACTAAGAAATAAGAACCAAGAACCAAATGCAACACCCATGTAACACATATGAATCCGATCCCAGGTCACTAATTATCTAGCGCATTTGTTCAACAAAAAGACTCGTTTTCCTCTTTTAAAAGCATGGGGCGCCACTAGACTCCTTCCACAGCTGGGGATGTGACGTGTCAGACGATGTGCTGAAATGTGAACTTTTCCAGTTCTTGCGATTTACTTCTGTCAAGTGAAACACACGATCCACTGGGCATAGACCTCAATGCTGCAGGGTGTTGTGCTGGAGTAAGGCTAACACCCGACAGCACTGATTCCCAACTCCCTCCTATAAGGGTCTGAATTAAGACTAAAAAATGTGTGTCTAGCCCTCGAGAACAACTAGCTCCCACTGTGATAACGATCAAATCCTTAACTATAGTTTGCAACCATAGCTGCACCTGCTCTGGGCAGTGCATGACACCCCTCCCTATTTAAGAGGGAGACTTGTCTGTGTTTTTTCATAACAGGGCTCTCCAGAATCTACTACTGTAACTCTTGACTGGTCTTTCCGAGACCCATCTCTCTTCTCTGAAATCAATCCTACATTCAGAGCGCGTTTCGTCTAAATGGGCAAAAATCAATGCCCATATCTCACCTATTCTGGTCACTGTTCGCTGGATGCCCATTAAAGCCAGGACCATATACAAGACGCCCTACACGCATCCACGTCTCACTACCTAGCGGACAAACTGAAGCTGCCTGGAGGCCCCAGGCCATCGTGAAATGCAGGAGCTCTGGGGCTCGACCTTCCAACCCTTAGAAAAGGCTCATGGTCCACTCCATCTCAGGAAACGCGGCCAGAATATGGCTCTCCTTACCTACACACCACCACCGTGATGTATAAATGAATAAATAAAAACTTCGCCCCTCTTGTAACCACTCTTTACTAGAATGGGTTGTTTATGACAAATGCACTCTTCCGCATCTCTCTTTAAACACCTCCCTTTCACGTGTGCCCAAATGTTGCGTGCGTGCCTTTTTCGGATGAGGGGGGTCTGCACACAAAAATCTGCCAAGACGCCCACCCAGCCATGGCTCATTAGGGCTTCCGAGAAAGACGTTGCTTCATCTTTTTGCTGCTACTAATTGTGAGAGTCTGCAGTCCGGCCTCCTCCGTCCCCTGGCGATATCGAACCTGTGCCATGAAACAGTTTACTGGGGCAGAACAAAAGCTCTCCTATTTGACTCAGCAAGAATCAGAGAGTCAAGGAGGGGGCAGGGCAGTGAATACCTTTCGACGTCTCGATCTCAAGCCCTAGCGCCCCCGCATTACCGTACACATGCCACGTGTGATCGTTGACGAACCTGTTTCTCCGCCTCCATCATTAAGTCAAATGCAAATTGCGAGCGTGTGTTCGGCATTGAGAACTGTCACTTGGTCAGGCAGAATAATGCATTAAGCAGGTTAACAGAAAACAACACAGTACTGAACACATATCAAACAGCTGCATGCCTGTCAGAAGTTCACTAACTGTACGCCTAGATTGGCGCGTCATATAGGGTACAAAGAACTGCGCACTGTAAGAATTAGTCGAAACTTTAGAACTTCGTGCACAAGATATTCGGCGTCTAGCTCAGATCACACATTTCACCATCTCTGTTCTCACTCAATTAGGAGCGAGCAAACTGGCTGATTGGATTACGCTGGGCCAATCATCAATTGCCCCTCCACCTTTCAGTGGGCACTCGCCAGTTTTGCTTCAAAACTTAACGAGCGAAGCTAACATGTCACTGCATCCCCCGCGCAACCTGACTGCAGCACGTCCGGACCGAGATAAGATTTAAAAACAAGCACTCGAAGTGAAGGGGCTAGTAGCCATGGAAGGATACAAATGACGACATGGCCGTCATAAGGAGGGACTAACAAGCCTAAAACCAATCGGAAGGCAGCATTTAGGAACGACAAAGACACAAGCCAATGAAAAAGATGGGCGGTGAGTGGGTGGAGCTTCCACGGAGCTTCCAATCCATTCTGAATACTGCATGCACTGCAAGCCTGGCAAAGGGAGCAGCACATGCGCGCTGCCGCTATAGGCTCGACCTAAAAACAGAGGTCTACCACACACAGTTAATACAATTTTCTAAATCATGCATTTTTCCTGTTGGACATAAGTTAGTGACCAGAAAAATGAAGTGACCAGCTACATGTGATTATTCTGCTACAATGTGTCCCATGACAGCAAACAACCTGCTCATGTTTCCCCATTTCTTTCATAGCGCAGCACTACCACCTCCATCATAGAGTATGAGTGCTGTTCCAATGGGTTGACAATTTTTTCAAACATGGGATGAGAGTCATTTTTGGTGCTGAAAGGTTTGTGAGTGCATTACTTCCAGATTTGGTACAACTATATATTGCTTTTTTGTGTTGTTTTGCACACACTTTGATTTTTTTCCAGAGTGTGGTATAAGTAGCTTTTTCTTTGTGAGTCAGAGTGCATGCACTTAATTTTTTGGTGGTGGTGTGCAGATGATATGTTTTTGGGGTATGATGCGCTCTTTGTGCACCCACTTTATTTTCTGCATTTGACTTATAGTCATGCTTTGAAAAATGCCCAATAGAAATGATACTGCATGCAGAATTTTTAATGTTTTTCATTAAACAGTCCCATGGCTACATTCAGTCAATCATCTCTCCCTGGTCATACTGTAGATCATACTATTATAAAGGGGCCACAATCCAGCACGTTATCCCATGTTTTAATATGTTATTACACTCTATTGTACGCCCCCAGTCTTCATATTTGCTCATGATTGTTCATATAAGGTTAGTGCTCTTGTGGCGGCACAGATGATAACAACTGAGCTGATGTTTCTATCTGTACAAGCCCACCACCTGGATAAAGGTAAGGCCACAATGTAATTCCACTGATCTCCCTGTTGCACTTAAATAAACTAATATCATATGAGACTCCTATTACACCGTAACTTGAACACAAAATTATGGTCCCTGGGGGAAGCAGCCCCTCTTACTTGGCATTAGATGAGCCCTGAAACCTCCAAGTTCTGAGACCTGCCTTCCACACAACAGATAGGAGAGGAATAACTATAAAAGCAATGGTGGGAAAACATGATCTGCTGTCAGCCTATATCTCCATAAAGCTCTTCCTGATCTTCCACAGAAGGAATAAATAATCATATATCCACTATCTTGGGACAAGTTTAATGTATTTCCTAGTCATCTCTAGTCCAAGAGGTGACCAAAATGTTCTCTATCTAGAGTGGTAAATTGCTGCTCATGATGAGGACCACAGAAAGCAAAATGAAAGAGATCAGGATTTAGTCCTAGACATTCTAGACGCTGACCTAGAAATTAGAGGACACTGAAGAATCAGATGGAAACCAGTGCTATTAACTAACCTAAATCTATAGATTGAACAGGATGTTTAAATAAATAAAACTCTGCAAAAACCTTTAAGTCCACAAAACACTGCCTGCCTTCCAATTAGAAGTTCTTTTAGACGATCTCATATGTTGATTTGAAACACTGTTCAGAAAAGGATCCAATTTCGTCAAGGAATCAAGAAGAAGTCCACTTCCAAACAACTAAGAACGGGTTGACTTTAAGATTAAAAAGGCAAGATCAAGTACTACCCACCCATCAAATGCGAATCGCAGGCGGCATTAATGCTATGAATTGTACCTGGGGATGTGTAAATTCACTTCTACCTTGAAGCTACCAGAGCACTGGATTCCACAATTACAACACACAGTTTGAAACGAAGTTACTAAAGGGACACTCCTGAAAGATTGCTTTGCCAGGTTAAACACGGCCTCTTCATCGTAAATATAATTTTAAAGAAATCCATGACAATTCCAAGATTTTGCAATGGTCGTTCACCTTCAATAATGGACTCTGCTTTATTCCCCGTTGATACGTAAAGATTGTACCAGTGGGGCCAGAATTAAACGAAAGGTGGAAAACAGCACAGTGCTTTATTGTTTAAGACAATCTTAGAAAGGTTAGATGAAGAGCAGGGGACATAATGGTGATTACGAATCACACATACGTCAACTAGGTACTTGTCAAAAACGAAGAAACTGAAGAATGGCTGTAGTTTCTGGAGACCTTACAGAAACGAGACAGTAGACTGGAGGCTAAAGCAACAACACCACTCCAGATATCAACCTAACAATAAGGGACTGATTTTTAGTTTGGCAGTCCGTGGACCACCAAACTCATGGTGGCACGGCAGTGGTGGTCTGGTCACCGCTGCACCGACTGCCTTATTACAAATTAGGTGGTCAGACCGCTATTGGACCACTGCATCCGCGAGGGAACTGCATTCCCAGGTGGTGGTGCAGCTGTCAGGGGCTCACAATATACTGGCGGTGCCGCTGCAAGTGTCAAAAATGTGTCAATCAGATTGAGGTTTATACCAATGGAAATCATTAGTCCATGCGCACAAAGATTGATCAATTTCATATTTATTTTTAGTTGTTATGTGCTAAATATATTTCAGAATCACATACAGTGCAAATCAATTTTGTTTTTATAAAAAAAATGCTTTTTGGTCTCGTCTACAAAGCGCTTTATCTGGCTCTTGTTGAGAGACAATACCAATACTTGTAGTGGGCTTTGTGTCAGCCCATTGCTTATGATTGTTTTTTTGTTAATCTCATTTGCATGCCTTTTAATCAATGGTGTTCCTTTCTTCTCTTGTGTCGGCATCTACCTTGGAGCAAAGATTCTGTACCACCCTTTTGAATGGATGATTTGTATCCTTCCACTTCTCTCATTTCTTTCTTTTGCTTTTAGCACTCCACAAGGTGTGTGTGTTTTCTTGCTCTTTCTCTGTTGCCCTCTGCGCTGCTTCCCCCTCACAGCCTTTCTCCCCACCCTCTAAATGTTGCCTGACCCGTACACTGTTGCCCCCTCACTCTAACTGTGGTGTCTTATTTTTTTTCCTTTCTGGGGGTCCACCAGCTGCAAATATACTGTTGGGCTGCTCCTCCATGAAAAGTCATTTTCGTGCACATGTAACTTATTCTGTTTTATTTACCACTCTAAAATTAGCGACCCTATATTGGAATAGTAAATTAAAAAGAGAAAGACCCTCATGATGCATGCGCATGCATGAATGGTGATGTATGTATGTGCATAGGTAAGGTCATCATGCTAGGCTGTAGTCGCTTCATAATACTTGCATGTTCATGTGTGATGACACGTGCATGTACAGATCATTGTGTGTGTTTTGGCCGATGCTGTTCAGCATGGACAATAACTATTTTTTTCTTTTTGCCGATGCTGATCATTCACAACAAAAGACAGTGGCCAAGTCAATATGGTCTGCATTGGCAAAGCCAAAAGAAAAGGCCTGCTGGCGTTGCCATTGCTTTTTATATTCGTTTCTTTGTTCAGCTCGAAAAACTCACGAGAGAGTTACCTAACTGGCTCAGAGACATTGAGAATCAAAAATGAATCCTCCGGATATCAGCATTTCTCGTATATTGATACAATCAAAATACATAGGGGCCGATTCCGATTCGGGCCGGAAATCTCTCCGACCGAGCCGGACCCGGAGAGATTTCCGACCGAATCGGACCCGTGCAGCCCGACCGAACGAGTACGATTCGTCCGTATGCTATCGTACTCGATTCGGTCGGACTCCATTGAAGTCAATGGGAGCCGGTCGTCATAACGAGTACGCGGGCTCCCATTGCCTCCAATGGGTGCGAGGCAAACAAGGGCGCCCCTACAGCGGGTACGCGGCGAGCGACTCGTGCCTTACACGCACAGGTAGGGGGACCCATGGGTCCCCCTGTGTGCGACTCGTGTGGCTACGCATACAGGGGGTCCGACACGGACCCCCGAAGTATGGCTCCGACTGCTCTTTCGAGCCGGACGGCGCGTGTCGGTCGGACTGCTCGCGGCGCGCATCATACTTACCCGGCCGGGGAACGTCTCCATTGCGCGGTGCGAGTCGTGTCCGAGCGAGTCGGTCGGTGCGGTTAGACCCGGGAACGAGTCGGTCGGAGCGGTTGGGACGCCCGAACGAGTCGGTCGGTGAATTCGCATCGTACTCGCTCGTCCAGACGCGCGTACGAATCGGTCAGGAAATAGGGCTCCGAATCGGATCCGGTTATGCCGAATCCGATTCGGAGCCCTACCGGCCGAGATCGGAATCGGACCCATAGTGTTGCAGGGATTCTGCACCTACACAGAACTATGCGCAGGAAAACAGGACTTTGGTGTATAGGGGTGTACCTACCTACCACCTTAGTACCCAAAATCCCAAAACCGACTAGCTATAGTGTCTCATTCGTTCTCCTCCAAAATCACGAAGCTACAAACGATTAGACAACCCAGAACACAACACTCCCGACTCTCTCGGGAATCGCAGTAGCAAGACATACCCTTTCGCTCGCTCACTCGTACTCGTTTTAACTATCATGCTCTATAATGCAGTATACGCGCCACTACCAGCAGCGAAATGCATAAACTTAGAACAATTAGCATTGTTACAATTCCATAGAATATAAAGGGGGATGTCATTAAAATATAGACAGTGGAAAAAGGACTATAAGGCCTAACCACCCTCCCCTTGGTAATGTGACTATTATATAAAAGAAGATCTCTGGGCTTTGTCAGCAGACCCCCTACCTTAGTGCCTAGATGGAATCTTTACATCATAGAACCGCATAGCTCTTCTCCCTGGAAAGGACCCTCTCCAAGTGTGTCCTAGAACAACATGCCTCCCTGTAATATCAAAGCCTGAGTTCCCAGTAGTGCAGCTGTGTTAGCATGTTTTGTCTAACCCTGGGCGTAGTTCGCGTAGTCGCGCTACGCGAAGCTACGCGAAGATGTTAAAGCGCTACGCGAGCTACGCGTAGCTACGCGAGCGTGCGTAGTTGCATGTCGCGCCCGTTCGCGATGCGTTTTTGTTCTTCGGGAACGCGTTGTGCGTGTTCGGGACGCTGTTTGCGTGCTCGGGGAATAGTATCTCGCGTACTTGCCCATGCGGTTGCCTATGGACGCGGCCATCTTGTTTTTCACTTGTCCCGCCCGTTCGCGATGCCTTATTTCCTGTTCCGGGTCGCGTATAGCGTGCTCGCGATGCGCATTTCATGTTCGGGAACGCGTCGTACGTGTTCGCGACACTTTTTGCGTGCTCGGGGGGAAATATTGCGCGAACTTACCCACGCGGTCGCGATGGGCGCGGCCATCTTGTTTTTCACTCTATGCTATGGTTCTGGGCCTGCTTTTCTATCCTCCCTCAATCTTTGCAATCCTTGGTTTTTTACACTGTTTTTCATTTTTTATTTATTTATTATCTATCTCTCTCTGTCCTTAAGTCTATATTTTGCATTTATTTCTACTTTTACTGTGTTTTTTTACTTTTCTACTGTTTTATATTACTTCCTTACTTAAGCTCCTACTTCTTCCCCTAACTTTATTTTTGTCCTTCTAACTTTTCTTTTCCGCCTCCCACACACCCCAGAACCATGGCGAAGGGTAGCACTACCGGCTCCAAGGGCAAGGCGCGTGCGCCCAAGAGCCGCCTGCCTTGCGGCAGACTGCGCCCTGCAGGGGTGCAAGCCCGGCAGCTTTTTTGCAAGGCGGAGGTGGCCGCCCTTGTTTTTTTTGTGCAGCGCCACCTCCCCTTGACCGTGGCAGCAGGCGGCAGGCCAGGCTCCGGGTACCCTACCCAGGAGCATCACCGCCGGTGGGCGAAGGTGCGCCGGGCAGTGTTTCGCTGCTCAGGGGTCCAGCGCACCCATAACCAGCTGGCCCACCGGTGGTCAGACATCCTGGACCGGGAGCAGGACCTGTTGGACCTGCTAGGTGTCGAGGTCATGGGGCTTGGTGAGTAGCTAATATATAGTAGTATAAGTATTGTGTATAATTTTTTACGAATAACAAGAATACTGCTGCTTAAATTGCAGGTAAATTACGTTTCAAAATCTTCTGTGATTGTAGGACACAGGTGCTCGGCGCTACTCTTACTTGTTTGCAACTTTGCGCTCGCTTGGGCTGATTATTATGTAAGAGTTTACTTTAGAGAACTTAAGTTAGGTAATGCTATTGCTAGAGAGACTCTAGTCCTTCCTTTGTCCTCCTGTCAAATAGTGGTGGATGGACTGATACTAGGTTTAGTTAGTATTAGTTGATAATTTTTTTGCGGTCTGCGTGACGCATCCTCTGTCACTGAGTGCTGCTTACCCCAGTCCTTAGTAGAACCTTTTGTAGTTTGTTTAGTGAGTGGTAGGCTTAGCAGTGTCAGTCAGTAGCAGAACATCAGCGCAACCAACCAACAATTTGGTGTATGCACAAATTTATGCATGTGTCCTCCATCTCATCTATGCATTTTTGAGGGCTAAAAAAATGGAAATGCAGACTTAGTGAACAATTGGCCCATCTGGAATAGGTGGGCTAGGTCAGGTGGTATTAGGCTTAGTTAGTATTCTAGATTCGAATCACTCAGAATTGAACACTGGATTAGTGTTCATAAATAAGTAGACGGTCCGTGAATCCCGCAAGCCAGTAGTCGATCTGATTAGATAGGTCAATTTTATTGCAATTATTGTTTCCTAAAATGTTTTTTTAAATAATTTATTTTTTTCACAGCAATCATTAATGTTTGTCTCTTTCTTTATTATATCTTACATGATCACTGATCAGCAGCACCCAGGGGCAAGAAGACGGGGTCCGAGTCGGCGGGACAACCAGAGGACCGCTCCTCTACCGAGGGCCCTGCTGCTGGCCCCAGTAAGTCCTCCAGTGGTTAATATTAACAATTATATTTCCCTAACTTTTACTGCACCTTATTTTTCCGAACTATTAATTCTGGTTCCACATCCTAATTCTATTTTTTACAAAAGCTTCTTTGATCTTGACTATCTGTTTCTAAATTCTGGTTATCCCTGCCTCTAAGTTCTAACTGCCTCTGCTATGACTCTCTGTACTACTACTATTAGTCTGTCTGTAGCTAAGCTTGCCCAGTTTGCCACTCTTTATGTTACGGTTTTGAATAAAACTCAGATTGACCAATAGCTCTAGCCACTGAGTCCAGTCCTTTGGGTTGTCCTCTTCTAGTCTTCTTAATCTTGAGGCTTTGACAATTACCACCAACAAAATGCCCAGCCAGATATTTGACTATTTTTGATAGGATATAGTACATACTACTACTGTTGTGGGGATTCTGCACAGCCACATACAAAACTATGCACAAGAAAATAGGATGTTGGTGATGGGAGGTTGGACCTTCCTCACACCTCAGTCAGAAGTGAACCCACAATCCCCTGACCGACTAGCTATAGTGTCTCATTAGGTCCCCAAACCCCCACCCGAAGATACCCAATGATTACACAACCCAGAACATAACACCCTTTCGCTCACTCACTCGTGTAAGTCCACCACCACACCAAATACCACAGAGTCTATGTGTAAGTTCAAAAGGTTTATTTTCAACTAACAAGCTCTGTACGTTGTTCTATAAAATTCAGTGTACTACAGCCAGCTCCAACAGCAAAATGCATAAGATTAAAACAATAAACATTGTTACAAGTGCATGATAGAAGACAAAAGATCTGTGCGAATTCTGGGAGACCCCTCACCGTAGAACGTAGAAGTACTGGTTACATGCATCATAAGCTCTGCAAATCTCTGGTTCGTAGAAGGGAATCTTCTGCCTGTTATGAGGAAAATGGTGCGCGTTAGATAGTATAATGCAAGCATTTCTCAGTCATGCCAAAACGTGTAACATGTTACTTATGGCAATACGGACTAACCGAACTCCATAACAAAGTGGCTTGTTTTTCGACCTCTTGTACACAACGCTCAGACAGTAGCTGTATGAGCTCATGTGGAGCTCAAAGGCGTCTTACTGCACAACAAGCTGCGAGGTAACATGCGCAAAAGACATGAAGCTAAAATGGTTGCATGGCTCAGGCAAACTTTGCAAAGAGTAGAGTAGACTATAATAATGACCCTAGTGACCATAACACTACTAGTGTCTACTGACTCTACTCTAGTACCCGATTTGGACTAGTGATGTATGTTGTATATGTATGTATTAACTTTTTTTCAATCTTGCTAGTGAAAACGAATAAATAGGGGAGGTGAACAGGCATCTAAATATGTGTAATGTTTTTCTAGGCGTACTACTGACCACCAGTGCCGGCGGGGCCAGCGGCGATGGCGATGCGGCCATTCCGGAGGGGGCAGGAGATGCGGCACCTGCAGGAGATACAGGGGTGAGCCAGCAGCAGTGGCGGGCAGTGGTAAGTTATATTCATTACTTATTGACATTACACTAGCTGAAAGGGTGTTCACTTCACTCACTGTACTGTTGAGACTTATTAAGTGTGAAGTTGTAGTGAACAATATACAATGGTTGAAGAAGACACCCTTTACTTAGCATTAACAATGCATTAGCAATAGCATTAGCAGCGTGAGTTGAGTAACCAATGGCCTCTTCTATCTGACTCCAACTCAGCTGCGAAAGTTTTATGGAGAAGACTAAAAGTCAGATCAGATGACCTTGATGGATGTGTTGAACAAAAAGGGAAAGACGGGTGGAAGGAGGAAGGACGGGCGAGATGTAATATGACTGGCAGAGAAGGATACGTTGGAAGCATGCATAGGTGGCTGATAGGAATCAGATGCATGTGTTGTTGAAGGATGGGTGGAAGGTGAAAGAAGATGCCTGCCTGGGTGGGCGACACAGTATGGGTGGATACTGGGGATAGCAAGAATCATCAGCGGTGTTTGGGTGAAACTCAAAGCCAAGGCAAGCAAGGAAGGAGTGGACACATGGGTGGTTGTTGGTGAAACAAACTAAGGTTTGTGGAGAGATTAAGAAGAATGATAGACATGTACTTTGAATGGATGGATGCCTGTATGTATTCATCATAGACAGCATAGGTGGAGACTGTCACTGGATGCAGAGTCTTAGTTTGAAGAGAATGTAAAAGAAACCGCACCAGAGTAGCAAAGCCGAGGGAATACAAGTTGTATTTTCAGAATACAGTTGACTCACAGTAGTTTGCAAGCACATCATATATATATATTGTGTATAGTTAGTTATCAAGCGCCTTCCTCCGACTCCGAGGACCACTCCCTACCTATGTTAATTTATTTTTGACTGTGTCAGCCAGCCTGCAAAGGGTGGCCTATCTGTTGGTTACACAATCAATCAAAACAAAGTACCTTATGCAGTAGCGGTCGGTGGTGGGAGTGCTGCCGGGCGGTGATGTGGAGAGGGGGAGGGGCAGGGTGGGGGGTAGTAAACTATGGATTACGGCCAAATACAGGTAAGTAAACATAAAAATAAATAAAGCAAATTTCATTGTGCGCACTGCACTGCCAAATGCGACGCAGTGCGCGCAACGAAATTTGTTTTATTTATTTATATGTTTACCTACCTGTAATTGGCCGTAATCCATAGTTTACTACCCCCCACCCTGCCCCTCCCCCTCCCCACGTCACCGCCCGGCAGCACTCCCACCACCGACCGCTACTGACCTTATGTCGTCGTCCCATATATAAGCCATGATCATTGGATCAGATATATAATCTGCCTTTTTGTAGTAGCCAGGGCAGGGTGAAAGTGAAATTGAGCAATTGCCCTTCATGTAACAGAGAGAGTATGGCCAGTGCCACCCGTAATAGAAAAATACGAGCTTCCCCACCTGCAGACAGTAGTAAATAAAACTAACGTGAGTCTACGTCATGACTCGTATGTTTGTCTTGGGTGCAAGCTTAGCTGACTGAGCTGGCATGCCGGCTACAACAAGGTTATGTAATTTCGCTAAACTAGAGATAAGAAGAAGACTGGTGTACTGTGTACTGGAGTCCATAGTGCTAGTATAATGCCTAAAACTCCCACAAATGTTAGAGGCCGAGGAAGTGGGAGGATAGATTATTACCACAAATGTTATGTACTGTGCTTGCTAGTGCTACTGTGCCACTATGTGTTGAATTAATTTTGTGTTACTGTTTTGCTAAGAGTATTGGTTACAACAATATTCTTTTTCTTTCTTGATATAGATCCTCCTTCCCAAGTAAAACCAACACAGAAGGAGTTGGCAGCCAGGGCCCGGCGCCGGAAACTGGAGGCCATCTGCCAAGAGTACCGGCGGCTGGTGGCTCAGGGGGAGGAGGAGGAGGAGGCGACAGCAGCTGCAGCCTCCTCCAATGCCCCGGGCCCCAGCCAGGCCCCGCCTCCAGTGGTACGGCGCCGCGGTCAGGCAGCCGCCCGCCGCCGCAATTCCTTAACATCCAGCACTGCTGCCCCCCACCCTGGATGCCACTGCAGGGCATTTCGCTGCCAGATGCTCCTCCAGATGGCATGCCTAGAGGAGCACCTAGAGGAGCGGGTCAAGATCCTCGTGGACAAACACCTGAAAGCTTGCCGAATCTAAGAACTATCTAGGACCCCGTTGGATTGCCCCTTTCTTATTCCTTTTGTTGGTGGGTGGGAATTGGGCGTTGGGGTTTAAGGACATTGTTTGGACTTTTTCGTTTTGGACATTGGTTGAGGTTAGGGAGAGGGGTGGGTCAGGTGTGGGATAGTTTATTTTTGTTTGGGTAATAAATTATATTTATACTTAAACATACAATGTTAATGTTTTGTGGGGGGGTTACTGTTTTACGAATTTACGTCACATGGTTTCCTTGCTGCTGCAGGGCCGCAGCCAGTGTTTGATTTAAATAATCTGCCGATTATGTAACACACAAACAGATAGATGCGGTACCCCTCACTGAGTTATTTGTCCTACTAGTACTGTCAGTCTCTCCTCCTAGTCCATTATACCTCCCACCAAACTTATCTTACCTGTGATTGATGATGATTAAGTTCGGCACAGCAATGGCTGCATGGTTTCCCAAGAGAATGGAGAAGATGCCATGGTTGTGGTGGTAGTAGTAGACACTGGCAGTAGCATTTGCGAAAAAAATAAAAAGAGACAGTCACTTGCCTGAGAGAGACTGTGGGAGGAGTAGTAGAACGAAGTAAAGTACAGTACAGAAGAAGACTGCCAAACAAACAATATTGCAACTGCTAAAGTAAAATAAAACATAATGGTGGCGGGGACAGCCTAGTACAAGAAGTTACAAACTGTAGTTGTGTCGAATGAGTCACTTAACACAAGCGTAATTCGTAACCTTTACTGCTGTGTGGTAGGATGTTGATGATGAATCCAATCAATGCCGGCAATTAATTATGATGTTTTAGGTCCCTTTGGGAAAAAAATTGGCTTGCACATAGACTGAGCATGGGTGGGCAAGCAGAAGAAGATCCTCGCCCTGCCTTGAAATTGAATTAGTGTTGCTTTCACCACATCTGCCCCAGCAAGCGTGTGATCAATTGGTGTACATTTAATGTAGTCACATCACACCTCAATATAAATCATAGCCCGGGGAAGAGGGTTAGGGTTTGATGAATGGATGGGAAGGGGGTTTGGGGAAAGGTTTGACAAAGAAAAACAGTACGCATGGACACAACAAAAGCAAAGCACAATCTTGGCAGTCGACCATGATCTTATCCAATAAATCTATAAAGGGAGAAAAAGGAAATGCATGCATGATGATGAAGATAACTTGATGGTTAATGAGTAGTACTTACTAACTACTACTAGACAATTAGACAGTACAGGGCAGCAGTATATTCTATGCAATTTGCCTTGCCTGTATGCCCTCAGAGAGACCCAAATTACATGTTGTACAGGGCTTACTTTTAAAGATAGCAAAGAAAATTAAAAAATAGTTGTAGGGATCAATTAGCAAACAAACAAAAACACAACACACAGTCGTAATGATTGAAGAGAAAAAAGGAATTAAATTAATTAAAAGACGAATGATGAATGATACTAAAGTTACTGTATTATCTTGGTTAAATTGTGGAGTTGAATCTCGTCATTCATCTTGGTCCTATCTTCCATGGACGCTCCGCACATCAATCTTGGGTGCCACTGCCTGCCTGATGCGGATTGGTAAGGTAAGTGTGAGTTGTTTCTCCCAGTATAGCACAGGGTAAAGGCCGGCCTGTAAGTGTAGATGGAAAAACAAAAGGGGTATTGAAAAATCAATGAATAAAAAAAGCATCAATTACGGTGGAGTCCAAGAAGAGAAGAGAGAACACTTTCAGACTGAGGCGGCTTGGATTCATCGTGTCTATTCTGTTTACAGCATTAAGCTACAACAACAACAGGACAGAACAGGCCCATGGCACCAGGCCGTGACCCAACCTCCATTTACCTTAAATTTTGACAGAGCCAGACAAAAGGCATATACAGCAACCTAGCATTTTCAAAATTAAGTGACTAAATCAATGCGCTGCTGTCAGTCATACCACTTCACTCGACTCCACCACTACATGGACATGTAGGTCTGCTGTGTTTCTTGTTGAATTGTTGTGTTTACCTTTTATGCCACTTCATGAAACGCAGTTATTCCATCAATCATCTCCGATCCAACTGACTGACTGCGTGCAAAGGTAGTATGGTCATCATCATGGTGTGGTACGTGTTGTCCAACTCCAACTCAGTCTGTAGTGACTCCGATTAGGTCCATATTCCATATTAAAAAATTGCAACGGATATTGGCCTGCACCTGCAGTAGTATGAGTACAATTTGGTTATTAAACAACAAGAAGGGAAACATTGACTGTCACTTGAGTCACTTTCACTTTGTAGATTAACTAGTAGAGTTCGACTTCATGCACAACAAACAACAACAATCGCTCAGAGTCAGCAAGCATCCAATGCATGCCATCATTACCTGTCTTGCTCTTCTCTTTGGCTGTCAGATCATCAGATGCCTAGTTCTGACAGGTGTGTGTTTTTGTTAACGAGGCAGTGGCCTCATTATTACTCCACATTCATTTTGAGTCTTGTTAGTCGCTGTTTCGGTTTTCGTATTATTCATCTGTGGCACTTTGTTGCAGTTTAAGTTGGTTCACATGGTCAGCGCTGTGATGGGCCGCGGCCTGGGTAGCGGTCATTGCTGGTCAATTGAGTTTGCAGAAATGTCAGCAAGTTTCTTCGAAGAGTCTTGTCTTTCTCTGCCAAGTACCTTCTGTCCTGACAGTGATGAGCTTTGGATGCCTGCCGAGGCTGTAGCCTTCTGACAGTGATGAGTTTACTTTTGGATGCCTGCCCAAGTTCTGACAGTGAAGAGTTGTGGATGCCTGCAGAGGCGATAGCCTTCGGACAGTGATGAGTTTCGGCTCGGAAACAAAATGGAGGATAGCTATAGTCACGTTTCACTTCTTATGGAGGGACTGTTAGAGGCAACATTTCTTGTACTCCAATGTCTGGCTTGATGGAAATGTAATTAGGGCGAGTCAGGAAGATGGAGCAGGACTCTGAGGAGTGGACAGTTAAATGCACAGACGTGCAACTCCAATAGGGAAATAAAAAGAGAAGACGGTGGTGATGGATTTGTTGTGATTTGATTTGAACCAGAAAGACAGATACACAGAGAAATAAAGGAAGGAAGAAAGTAACAATTTGAAAGCCTAGTTGTCAGGGAAGAGGAGCTCGTCCTCAAACTCTGGTGGTTCGGACAGAAGTAGTTCCTGTAACCCACTACTTACGTCATCGAAGTCGCTCTCCTCTTCCTGCTGTGATTCACGTATTTTGTAATCCGGTGGTAAAAAGTGCTGATTCAATTTGGGCGAGAGACTGGTCCTTTTCAAAGTTACAATGGCACCAGCAGCACTGAAAACACGCTCAGAAGAGACACTTGCGAAGCCAGATACTTTATCGCCAGCCTGCTGAGCACTGTCCATTGGCTTCTTTTCCCATACCAATACACCAATGGGTTTCGATCCATGAAGACCTCTGTTGGGTCATCCAGATAGGCCTGGACCGTCCGCTCAATGCTCAGGGGTGCTCCGATGTGCTCGGCCTGTTTTGCCTTTGCATCAGCACTGGACTTACCATACCCCTGCCGTAGAAACCAATCAGTTGCCGATTGCACTGTGGATGATCCTGTTCTTGCTGTTGTTGATGTTATTGGTAGTGTTGGTGCCGGTGACTGCTGGGAGGCAAACGCACTGCCCTCAGGCTCCAAAGTAGAACTTGACTCTGGATGCCCTGTAGTACTTGTTATGGCCTGGGGCAGGGGGCCTGTAATTACCAGACGTTTGTTTTCAAAGTCAATGGCTAGCTGAGCTATCAAAGTTTTGTACTTGGCAACATCCACTTCTGAAAAAGGAATTACTGCCTTACTGTTCAGAAATACTTTGTACCGTGGATCCAAAATTGTGGCAGTAATGTAATGTGGATCAATTTTATTTTGAATCCTTGTATTTTCAGATAAGCTGAACGGCTAAGGACTCCGCCAAATGATATGCGTCTTGTTTGTCATCCACACCTGCGTACGTTTCAGACACCTCCTTCAGCTGTTGCTCTAGCATGTGCAACAATGGGATAGCTTGGCCCATAGTACAGTCCTCCCTGCTGACTTCACGTGTGAAGATCTCAAAAGGAATTAGCATCTCTGTCAGGCATTTAACGAGGTCCCATTGACCCATCCCAACGGTCATGCCTCTCACAGTAGGATCCCCTAATCTTTGCATGACATAAGCATTGAGTGGTATGTACTGGTCAAACACACGATCAAGCATGTAATAAGTTGAGTTCCAACATGTTGGCACCTCCTGGATGAGTGCTTTGACTGGCATTTTATGCTCACATTGAATGACCCTCAGCTGCTTCCGGGCTTTAAAAGAATGGCTGAAATGTGTGCATATTCTTCTGCAGGTGGCCAGTAAGTTGCTGACTTTGTATTCATTTTTCAGAAAGTCTTGAACAACAATGTTAATGCAGTGTGCCAAACACGGGACCCTGAAATAGTGACCATCTTTCATGGCCCTAACTACATTACTGCCATTGTCCGTGGCAACAAAACCAATGTTAAGCCCTCTTGGGCGCAGCCACTCAAAGACCTTGCTGTTAAACTCTTCCAAAATGTTTGCAGCAGTATGAGATTTCTCCATGGCAAACATGGCTACAGTTGCATGTTTGCGAGTGGCATGAAAAATCTCAGCAGCGTCAACACCAGCAGATATCTGTTCTCTAACCCCCGCAAAAGAGATCCAGTGTGCAGTGATGCACATGTAATCAGTGGCTTGGCAACTGGTCCACATGTCTGTTGTCAGGTGGATACTCTGAACAGCACTCTGCTTCAAGACTTTTCCAAGCAATTCCAGCACGTCGTGATGTAGTGCTGGAACAGCAACTCTGGCAAAATAGTAGCAGCTGGGAACATGCCATTTTGGCCAGATGGTTGTCACAAATTCCAGAAAACCTACCCCTTCAACAAAAGAAAAAGGGAGAAGGTCCAGTGCTAACATTTTAGTCAGCTTCGCATTGTACAAACGTGCTATTGGGTGGTTGCGTTCGTACTGCCCCTCCCCCCAAACATGCTGATAATGGTAGGCTGCATGGTTTTCCTTTCTCTTAGGCTCAACGACGCACTTTTTTTCATTGCGGTACTCCTTGCTGTTTCAGGCTGACTCTTACTCTTGTGCCACTGAGATGTTGCTGAAGATGTGGGCGACGATAACACTGCACTGCTGGGGACAGGGCTACTTTGTGTACCACTACCAGAGAGAATGTCTCCCTGTCCTTCCTCTTCCACCGTGATCAGATCTTCTACTCGTTTATCCCCACCAACACCAATGGTTGCAGTTTTTATGCCGCGAAGGTGGTCCTCCCAGCTGATCAAGTGGTGTTTTTTCAGATGGGTTATTTGGCCTCCGGTACCATAGTTTGTACCAAGCTTACCCCGACTAACAGAGGTATTACAAATGGAGCATATAGCAATGTTCTCCTCCTTTTCGCTAACCGTAAAGAAGTCCCAAACTGGGGAGCTTAACTTTTGCCTCCTGCTGGAGGTGCCACTTCCAATGCCGGATGAACTGGAGGGTGTGGGTTGAATTTGACTCTGTGCTGTACCACTACCTACTTCTACTGAGGTGGTGGTTGTGCTGGATGTAGGTCGCTGCCGGGCCTTTGCTAATGCAAAAATGGAAGCTGTAGGTCGTGTTGGTGTTACCTGTGTTGGAGGTATGCGTGCTACATCCCTCGCAGCGATTTTGCATAGGGTAATAATGTTGGTCTCCATCTCCTCGGGCCGGGAGTGATGTTTGTGATGACTGGCTCATCATCATCATCCTGCTGTTCTACATCGACCTCCATAAGTGTAAGGCTTTCTGGAACCTTCCTTGTCCCTAGCCTGGTCTTGGGACATGTCTCCCTCTCAGACTCAGTTTGTGGCTTCCAAGTGGCATCTAGATCATCAGAAGGGGGGCTTGGCGAAGAACTTAATGGACTAACCCTCCTTTTCCTTGCTGGGGATTTGGAAGACAATGGATCTTCTGAATGAGTGGCTTCCTCTTCTTCTACCTCTGCATGAGGCTCAATTTCCTGAACTGCCCCTACTTCGGGAGGAACAACAACTACTATTGCGGGCGGTGGTTGCGGCTGTTGTTGTTGACCACTTATCTGCTGTGTTTCCTCCTGCGTTGATTGGGTACTACTTTGAGATAGCGATAAGTTTATCTCAGGCTCAGCATCACTGGTTTCCACCATTAGGCTGGCTACCTCTTCCACACTCATGTGCTTGGGCCTGGGTTGGGCCCACTGATGCGGAGGTGCTGCCCCCAGCTTGCCCCCGGACACCGCTGCTGCAGGCGTAATTTTTGTTTCCCAAAAAGGTATTGGGCGGCACACCAGACTTAAGTGTCACTTCCTTCTTCTGTTCCTTCTTCTCAATAGCAACTTTCTTGGTACTGGAGGACCTGGTACCTGCTTTCTTTGGGCCCATCTTCTTCAGATGTCAGCAGCACTCAGTTGCACAAGTTGCAGAGATGTCTGGTCAGGTCACACGTCACGTCGTGTACAGCAGCAGGACGTCTGTCTGGCAGTACTACGGGCAATGAGGACACACCTCCTCCTCAGTCTTTTGGGCACCTAAAAGCAAAAAAGCCAGAAGAACATCAGTCAAACGATAGCACAAATCAAACTAATATAATATATAACTTAGTGTGTGGTTGTCTCAATTATTACATTTTAGAAACTCAGTGAACAACAACAGTGTAGCCATTTATGAGACTTTGACAACAAGGCCAGGGCTTTCCTGGTGTACTGTGTACACTCAGGAAGAATAAGAATAGCAAAGAACAAAAACAAAAATGTAGTGGAGCCAGTTTGGCCTAAATTTGTGCATCACGTGGGATGGATGCAGCATCAGGGAGCTGCAGCTGGCAATGGGGATGGATTTGGAAGCAGTAAGACAAGAGGAACAATGGAAAGACACACAGGCCTATGTGGCAAAAACAGCACACTACTAACTACCACCACAAAATGGCCCCCAGCCACATGGTCACTCACAGGCACAAGGCATGGCAAACAATGAACTCAAGCAGGCCTATATGGCCAGACAAAGGATGCCTGATAAACAACACACACAGCTTTAATGCAAAAACTAAAATCCACATGGCTAAAAAAAGGTTGGAAAGTTACAAAACAACCACGACAACAACACATACACACGTAAAAAAGGCATTTATTTAACACACCCAAAAAGTGAAATAGACCCCCAAAAAACCCACATTTTGCAATTCAATCCAATGCCATCCATGCCTAAATGATGTTTAAATTCAACAGACAACACAAACAGTTTTTATGCACCCATGATGACTACCTCTGGGCCTACTGGCAGACTAGGCCACAAGCTTGGAGGCCTATGGCAAAAGCACAGTAGCTGGTCCCACAAAATGGCCGCCACCCACATGGCCAGGCCACCCACAATAACAAGAAAGTGAAGACAAAGGACAGGACCAGGAAGTTGGAGACTCTGGGGAACTTCCTTCCTCTTTAAAAAAATTGTAAAAAAAATAAAAATGACTCCTTGCTCACAAAACTACATCTAAATGACAACCTGAGGAGTTTTTTGAGAAAAATGAACAAAATCATCATTTTCGAGAAGGTTTTATGCTGCTCGAGAGATATTCTTCGCCAGATTGTAAATTCTGCGTGTTCGGCATCGCGATCGTCACAAAAAGTCGTTATCGCGCGCGCAAAAACGCATATTGAGCGCGCGAAAAAGAAAAAAAGTGTAAGTCTGCGTTGTCGTGCAGTGCGGAGTTGCCAAAAGTCCGCGAGCTGAATGCCCAGGGTTACCTACTGGCTGAAAAGGCCTATTTATTTAACACACACCAAAAAACTGAAATACCACCCTAAAAACCACATTTTGCAATTCAATCCAATGCCATCCATGCCATAAATGATGTTAAAATTCAACAGACAACACAGAAACAGTTTTTATGCACCCATGATGACTACCTCTGGGCTACTGGCAGACTAGGCCACAAGCTTAAGCCTATGGCAAAAGCAAGCACACTGCCTTGCTCCACAAAATGGCCGCCACCCACATGGCCAGGCCACCCACAATAACAAGAAAGTGAAGACAGACAATGATTGCAGGCCTATGGCAAAAGCACACTGCCTGGATGGCTCCACAAAATGGCCGCTAGCCACCCACAACAAAAAGAAATGGAAGACAGACAATGCAAGCCTATGGCAAAAGCACACTGCCTGCCTTCACAAAATGGCCGCCACTCACATGGCCAGGCCACAACAACAACAAGCATAAGCCAAGGGGAACAAAGAAAAGACATGCAGGCCTATATGGAAAAAGCAGCCCACTACTAAACTACCACCACAAAATGGCCCCAAGCCACATGGTCACTCACAGTCACAACAGGCCATGGAAAACAATGAACTCAAGAAGGCCTATATATGACCAGACAAAGGAGGCCTGCTAAACAACACAGCTTTAATACAAAAATGCAAAAACGAAAATCCACAGGGCTACGAAAGGTTGGAAAGTTACACAACAAGCACACACACACATCCAACAAAGGTATTTATTTATTAACACACACCCAAAAAGTGAAATACACCACAAAAACCACATTTAGCAATTCAATCCAATGCCATCCATGCCCTACATGATGTTTAAATTCAACAGACACCACAGAAACATTCACCCATGGGTACCTCTGGGCCTACTGGCTGAAATTTCAATCAAAGAAAAACAACTAGGCCCCTACTGAAACTACAGGCCACCCAGGCCACAACAATACATTTTAAAAACAATGAAAATCCCCCAAAAATTTAGGTACAAACAAGCCCCAATCAAACAAACAAGTACACCAATTCTCCAACTTACTTGTAAAATCTCAAATCCAAAAGTCCTCAAATCCAATCCAATGATATGATGCAGCAGACAGACACAAAAAGTGATCCTTCCAGCTCCAAATCCAAATGAAAGTGAACAGCACATGGACAAAGCACTGGGAGGAGCCTGCTGGACAGGAACAGGAAGTTGGAGACTCAGGGGCACTTCCTTCCTCTTGAAAAAAAAGTAAAAAAAGAAAAAGGACTCCTTGCACAAAAAATACAGCCAAATCACAATCTGAGGAGTTTTTTGGAGCAAAATAATCATTTTCGAGAAGGTTTTATGATGCTCGAGAGATATTCTTTGCCAGATTGTAGTTTCTTCGTGTTCGGGATCGCGATCTTACCAACACTGCCGCCGGAAGTCAGATCGCGCTTCCGAATGACGTGTTCGCGTTCGCACACTCTCGCGGGATCATGGGGCCGGATTCCAAATCTCGTGGCGCCCGCGAACGGATAGGAAATCGCGTCGGCGAACGCAGAATCACGGTAAGTCGTTACCGCGCGTGCAAGAACGCATATTGAGCGCGCGAAGAAGAAAAACAGCTACGCTACGCTGCAAATTGCGTAGTGCTCGGTAACTTCGCGTCCTACGCCAATCGTGAAGTTACCGAAACTCCGCAAACTCCGCGAGTGTAGCGTAGTTCACCGCCCAGGGTTAGTTTTGTCTAGATGCTAGGGACTGACCAGAACAGAATAACAAGGGGCATTGTTTATCGACCTTGCACATCGTGTTCAGACTAAACTCCAAGAACAGGCAGAGAACGCAGAAAGCAGACAGTTCTAATGTGAAAGGCACAAACAGAGTCTTGAAAACCAAAGTCATGTAGTAACGTGCGCAAAATCAGCATCATGGCAGCCGTGCTCATGCCAACTTAGCAATGTTGACAATGACCCTAACGGCCATATAACACCCTCCCCTTGGTAAGGTCATAGTATATAGACAAAGGACCAAAACAGATTTCAAGGGTAAGCAGAGTTCAACAACGTATGAAAATAAACAATTTGGAAAAAGATTAAATATATATATATATATGTATACATATATATATATATATTTAATCTTATAATATGTATATATATATATATATATCACTGCTCCAAGGTTGTCCACCTGTAAGTAGCACTTGAGCAACAGCTTGATTCATGTGTAGGTAAGGACGGGGAACCACTCGTAGGAGCCGCTCCATAGTGGTATTGCCTGACGCGTTTCGAATCACCATATGATTCTCTTCAGAGGCTTAAAATGGAACGGTGTGCGCAACCGCTAACCCACTTCTGACACACCCCCCCAATGGCACAGTTTCATTTGAGCCTCCCATTTGGGGGGGTGTGTCAGAAGTGGGTTACCTACACATGAATCCTTAAGTGACCCGGTTATAGGGGATAAAATGCCAACTTCACCCACTATAACATTTAGAAAAGCATGCAGCACTAGTGATTATCTAGTTAGCAGCAGTCCTGAAATTCCCACCAACACTAATTGGTTAACAAAATGCAAAGGCTTTGTGAGGTGTACAACATACAAAGCATGCAAATATGGAGAAAACAAAACTAAATTTCATACACCTTTTAATGACAAACCAGTTTTAATCAGCAAGTTTTTAACGTGTAAATCTGAGTTTGCTGTTTACGTATTAGAATGCTCTTGTGGACTGAGATACGTGGGCAGTACGCGTCTCCAGGTCCACAAGAGGATATTACAGCACCTATGGGCTATAACCAATAATGATAGTTCTTATCCGGTAGTCCGCCATTTCAACGAAATTCACAACAAAAATCTTAATCAGTTGAAGTATTACGTAATTGACAATGTGCCCCCGTTGAGAAGGGGAGGAAATAGAGATGCAATACTCAGAAGACTCGAAACTAAATATATCTTAGATTTAGATAGTAAGAGTCCACACGGATTAAACACGACTGAAGATCTGTATACTTGGCTATAATATGAATAATTTTGCACTGACAACATATCCTTTTAAATGTATTATATGACTTTAAATTCTGCCTCTCTTCTCTTAACAAAATCCTGTTTTTTTACCAGTGGTGCACATGGGCTCATGGCACACTGGAAACAATAAATCAAGCACGGTGTCACTTTATTGTTAAGAGATGAATAGTAATCATCACAACAAGCACTTTAGCACTTTTTGAGAGCACGCTTTGCACTAACTTTGTACTGTATATAGGAACTCAATTACAGAAAATGTTTGGGCTCAATTAGGATCAACATCAATATATGTAAGGATGGACATTGGAGTATATTTGATTAGCCATGAAGAAAAAGTAGACTAATAGTACTAAAAATTGGCGTCAAAATTTGATCTGATTTTTAGCATGTGTAATTTGTTTTAACAAAAAGTATTTATACAGTTATTGTTTTAAAATGGCAAATTTGCACATAATGGCTACTCATAAGAAAAAGAAAAAGAAATGAAACTGATGAGGAAAATATCTCTTTATGCATTATGCAGATATATGTTATATTTGTGTCCAATTGTCACCTCCTTTTTAACATGTGTTTAATATATTATCTATGTATTTATACAGCAATATTTATGGATATATTTATATATTTTTTAACACAGGTTTTTATGAAAACGTCTTTAATCTATATACGGCGAAATTTGTTAGAAGCATGGTGTTGAAACAGAGATCGAATGGATAGTCTGTTTTTTATATTTATTTTTCACGTAATGCACTGTGTCACTTTAAAAATGGAAAAAAATGAGAGCATGTCATGTGATCAAGGGCTCTGGGTAGCCCGAAACGCGTCATGGCGGCAAGAAGCACAAAATAAAATACTAAAGCACGCATCAAGTGGAGTCCGTTCCGTTTTTCTTTGTGGGTACAAGGAAGGAGTATTGAAAATATATATATATATATATATATATATATATATACATATATATATAATTATTATGTGGATAAATGGACGTGACTAACATGGAGGTGGTGTATCCATGAAAGTACGTGATCCTGTCAATGCAATGCGTTCCAAAAGGTCATCCCTATCGTTAGCAGCAAAGAGGGATGCCATCCAATCAAGTAGGCCGAAGGAACAAACGTGCTCCTCGTAATCCGATGCCTCCAAGAGCATATCCGGGCAACTTGCGTGATATTCAATAAAGCTCCGTTGCAATAGGTTCTGCGCAGCCGCACAGATATCCCAGTCTGCCAATACTCCAAGTGCAGCTGCACGTGCCTTACGTCCATTCCTAGAACAGGCCTGGTCATGGGCCACTAAGGGACCCATTAACTGGCCATAATCCGGGTCCGAACATGACGTATTGCAGAGGCATAAATCCAAAGCCCAGTAGAAGGGGCACCGTTGACAGTAGAACACAGGTTGCATGCAAGTAAAGTAGGCAAAGCGAAAAGTTAGTCCATAACTCACGCTAAGCGTCGCTAATGGCAAGCATCCAAAAAGTTGTTGCATTCGGTCATGGTACAGTTGCAATTGGCCTGGCCTGTGCAGTCTCACAAGATGAGCAGATATTGCGTACCAGAAACAGAAGCAACAGGATTCCACCAGCTAGCGCCAGTAATGGGAATCCTCCGAAGAGGCTGGAAAAAATAGAATGAATAAAGGCCGGTATTATTCCAAATATCGTCTGAAAAGAAGTCACAAGGCCGGATCCCACCAGTTTAAAAAATGAGCAAGGCCTTTGGTGTCAGACGCATTAAATATTTGATGTATCAACTCCCCAAAATGTAGTGGGAGATTCGTGTTCAGAAGTGACTGAATCTCGCTCGAAGTTCTTGCCACCTGTAATTCGAAGGTCTCTCGAGCTGAAGTGAGAGCCACTTCTTGTTGAAACAATGGCGCTTTGAGCCTGCTTAATTTGTTGAAATCTGTTTTCAAAGTCGGAATGGAAGGCCAAATGGAAATATCTACTTTCTCATGCGGGGCGGAAAAAGCACATTGCTACAACAAGTAACACGTTGTGAAACTGTTACTATATACGGGATTCCTGCCCTTAAACCACAGCAGTCGTGGTTATTCAAAATAAGATAACTGCCGTTAGTAAGCAAAGTAAAAGCAGGAATTATTGCTGGGACGTGACTCCCTTTCAAAAAACAAGCAAGATTAGGTGCCGAAACATTACAAGCGCCATGCAACTTAACGTGTTTTACAAACTAGGGAATGTCCAACTCTGGAATCGCAGTCCTTTCCTGTTAGGAAAACTTCCTTATCCTCCCGATTACATCTGTAAGTGAAAGGTAAGGACCATAACTCATGGAGAAACGTACTACCCAGGGGTTCAAAGCGGCCAATCGGGAAATGTTTCATGCAAGATTTAAATTGAAACAGCGAGAAAGGGAGAGATAACCCTGTGAATTAATCATACAGCTGAATCTGTCTCCACCACAGAGAATGGCAAGTGTTCCAATTGTTCAATGTGTAACAGTGTGTAAGTAGCGTCTTTCATGGACATAAATCTCTGTTTATCAGTTAGATTAAATGGCAAAAACAAAGCTGAAGCATTTAAATAATCCCAAGGTACTTTTCCCATTGTAAGCGTCTGTAACGTCCATGCAAACTGCATTACAGACCGTGATTGATTTTGACCATGATAGAACACTGATACATCATTCTGAACAATGTCAATAACAGATGAAACAATATTATCCAAGGTATAAATGCGTGAAGACAGTGTATTAATGCTATTATCAACCACTGCAAGGACTTTTTCTAAATTTGCTTTGTCAATTTAGCGCAGACGAAGCGCTACCTCAATCTGCAAACGTTTCCATATTTCATTGGAAGCAGCATAGAAAAATATTTTTGTTCTCGGGGTCCTAGGACCTAGAAGAAAATCAGCCAAATTGATGTCACTCGACAAGAGTGTCAAGTGTAGCTTAACTGACAATAACGTGGAGTGTTCCAACCATTGTTGGCACAATTTACCCACCGAGTATGTGGTGACTGAATGTAAATGTGGAAAACGTGGATCCGGTCTAGTCTGTGTGAAACCAGGCGTTATATTATAAAAACGCAGTTGGCATGAATTTGAACTGGTTTGCCACAGCAACCAACCGTTAGGGTCAACATCAGAAACATTAAAAGTGCCATTCCGAAAGAGAGTTTGCAAAACATCGATTGAATAATTCATGTGTGTGCGCCAATTATCATACTCAGTCAAAGATGGAATGGACGGATTATTTCCATTTTTTGCAGTTGCCAGGCCAAAGCAAGTAGTTTGATTTACCGTATCATTTAAAAATAACATTTGTGCTGATATTAGGCAGGCACGATGTAAAGCCTCAGTTCCCTGAACCTGCCAAGCCTTAGTGCCCCATATTGTTTTTAAGTCAATGGTAGCACTCCAGTGATCATAACCCTGTGTGGCCAATTCAGATCTAAAGGAATTGGAATAGATTAATTTAGTATGGGTCAGAATTAATTTAGATTGCGATGACAATTGTAATTTAAAGAAATAGGATTCAGGATTGGACATGTCATAATCCGTGAAATAGGTGAACTTATCCCTAAGTGTTTTAGAACTTCCCTGTGAAGGAGCTGGGCAATGTTCCCATTGTGTATAATTAAAAACAGGTCTAAACGTGCTTGTCTTGTGTAAGTAATGATGCCCATAATGTTGATAACAGAATAAATCAGCATAATTGGCAGAATTTAAATATATATCTCCAGCATCAAAAGCAGCATAATACTTTAAATCTGAAAACAATGAATGTACAGCTTGTACATCCCAATCATCGGAATGTATGTCCGGTGTTACCACGTCTCCTAAAGAAACGCAAAACACATATGGTATGTTGAGAACTTCTGTCGAACCATGGATTTTGAATGCTACTTTATCCCAAACGATGCCATCTCCAACTGGGAAAGCTGAAATGTTCACGAGGGCTTGATCATGTTTCATTATATGGGATGATGTATGAGGGGCCAGAATTCCATATACCAATTTCAGAGCAGAGCGTTCTGGCAGGTA
The DNA here is from genome assembly GCA_963921515.1 of Calotriton arnoldi. Lineage (NCBI taxonomy): Eukaryota > Metazoa > Chordata > Amphibia > Caudata > Salamandridae > Calotriton > Calotriton arnoldi. The sequence goes on along the minus strand of CAWUFW010003736.1, from coordinate 716,986 downwards.
ATGACCACTGATGAGTAAGAAAAATACAGTCACAAATCCTATTGACATGAAGAGGAAAATCAGGATAAGTACCAACCAGATATACGTCCAAGGTGGGACCAGGTAAGTCTTTTTAAACCAAGAGATGAAAATACTTATTTTTGTCGGTGGAAGTGCCAACGTAGAAGAGTCATAGGAGAAGCTCGCACAGTCCCCAAAATAACCGCTTGCTCCCATATTCATCAAAGGCGGTAGGGCGGCATCAGTTTGATTTTGACGTGGAGTGTGCAGCACTTCACTCTGGACTCTTCTGCAGGATAAGTATACTCAACTTGTTCAGTGGAACAGGGTGTTGTGGGGACAGGTAAAAGGTCAATAGTAGTTTCCATTTCACCCTCTGCAATACGAGGATGAGTCGAAGAGGATGAATGCACCGGATTCACTGAGATAGCGTTGCATGAAACAGCAGGAGTTACACTATTCAGAATCGACCAGACTGTGTAACTTGACATTGTCCACTGAAATGTATCTGTTGTCTTTGCGACCAGGCAAAGGTGGTAGAATTACTGTACGAGTACCCTTCAATCCAAGAACCGGGACCGGTGCACGATAAGAGGGACCAAATTCTTTCTTGTTCTCCAGCTTTTCTTGTACCAGATCTCCAATCTTAGGAAGCCAGCCGGTGACCGGAATCAGCATTGATGTGTCAGTGGAAGAGGGCAAATGTTCAGTTGCGTAGCTGTCATGGGTCTTTTGTAGGTCCTGTAACATAGTAGAATGATTATCTACGTCAAAGGTTGCCACAGCCGCCACAACGTCTAGACCATCAAGGTCAGGCACAAACATTTTAATGCCAAAGAGCAGTTAGTATGGGGTCCGCCCACCCAGAGATCTTCTATGGAGATTATTAAGTGCACGTTGAACTCCATACAAATGGGCCAGCCAGTTCCCGCCAGATCCTAAGATTCTAGCTGTCAAAGATTGCTTTAAATCTCGGTTCATTCACTCCACAATAGAGTTCCCCCCAGGCCTGTATGGAGACGAAAACTGCACCAGCACCCCCATCGACTTCATTGCGTCCTTGTACGCCTTAGAGGCGAACGCTGGACCTTGGTCTGAATGGAAGGTGCCACAGGCAAACATCCAGACAAAGACACGCACATCCCTGATGACATTTCGAGCGTCAGCACTGCGTTTTGGCCAAACCCAAAGCAATCTAGTGCACGAATCAACTGCAACAAAAATTTATTTGTAAGCAGTATCTGAAGAGAAGGGACCGCAGTGATCAAGATATACACAGCCAAATGGCCGATTGGAAATACATAGCTGTGTTTGTGGTGGGCGTGTGACTGTAGACGGTTTGATTTGTTGACAAATGTCACAAGAAAGCACATAATTACGGGTTTGTTTATATAAACCACGCCACCAATAACGTTGCTGTAAAATAGAGACTGTCACAGACACCCCGGCATGTGCAGAAGCCATGCCCTCATGTGCGGCTATGATCAAAGCAAGTCTGCGGTCCATGTTGGGAATCAGCCGATCCCCAACAGATGGAATCTTAGCATAAGGAACTTGTTCAGGAGATATATGATAAGAATACTTTGAAGGGAAACCCTGCGGATAAGCCGTTCCCTCCTTCGTAGCAGCCACCGCTGCCAGAATATCATTATCTATTTTAGTCATGGTCCTTGTAACTGCTGCAACGGAACACGTGGCTACTGCAGATTTGGTCGCCTCATCAGCCAAAGAATTACCAAGAGCATGTGCTCCCACATGCTGATGGCCAAGAGTATGGATAACTTGTGTGAGGGGCAAACATTGTTTAAGGTCTGCCACTCGAACCCAAAGCATTTTATGCTTAATTGCACTGCCTTTAGAGTCTTGATAGTCATTCTGAGACCAAAAGAATAAGTTGTCAATAAAAGATTGAACACAGTAGTAAGAATCGCATACAATGAGAGTATTCACATCTGGATCGGCAAACTCAAGGGCTAGAACAAGAGCACGCAGCTCCGCCAATTGTGCTGTACAGTCTCCAAGCGCCTGGTTATGCACTATGGAAGACTTAAATCTCCATTGACAATCGAACCAGCCACAATAGCGCAAGCCGCTGAATAAGCGTGTTTGGACCCAGTGGCCGGTTGAGCCGAGCCATCGGTATAAATGATACATTTGTACTCATCCAAAGACAGCAACGACAACGGAGGAGGATGAACGTGTTCATACTGTAAAAACTCCTGTGTCTGAAGTGCAGGATCAAAGATAAAGGTGACATCAGATGATGTAAAAAAAAGTAGCCCATTGTATCCAACGGGGATGTAGTGCCTTAGAGTTGGGTACACTTGCCTTCGTCACTGCTTCTAAAGCAGGGAAAGGCGTGACCATAAGAATGCGTTTTCCTTGCGCCAGCGAGCGTTCTTTCAGAATTGCCATTTGGACTGCCATAAAAAAAAATTCAACATTCGAAAAACGCATTTCTGCCGCAGTATACAAATGTGATTTGTATGCAATAGGTACTGTGTCCCTCTCATTGAACGTCAAGTAGGTGAAACCCACCGTCCCCGGCACTATACGTATCACCAGGTTTGTGGTATTATCACGCGTCAACAAGTAGTTAGTTGCAAGCATATCAGATTGCAAAGATCGTAAAATAGTGGTGTGTTCTGGAAGCCAGCTGGCAGAAGAATATGTTGGTTGTATCAACGCATAAAGCGGTTTGATACGCTGGGCATAATCGGGGATGTATGTCCTCCCGAAATTTAAAAATCCCAGCAAAGACTGAAGTTTCTTCAGCATAGAAGGAGGTTGCAATTGTGCACATTTCTCCAGAAAGTGGGGGGCCAACCCCCTACCTTCATTATTGAGCTCAAAGCCCAAAAACAGTACCGCAAAATGAGCAATGTGTGATTTAGCAAAATTGAATTTGTATCCATAGTCGGCAAACGATAAAATGATGCGGTCGACTCGGACAAGATGTGGCATTAGTTCGTCGTCCGTCAGATAAATATCATCAACGTACGAGTACGCATCTGGATCTATGTCGTGCAACAAAGACACAACACGCGCAGCAAATGCCCCGGGGCTGTTCTTATACCCCATAGGCAAGCGCGTAATTTTTTTCTGATTTCCGACAGCGGTAAATGCTGTGAAATCACAGCTCTCAGGAGCCAGATTATGACTGTAGAAACCATTGGATATGTCCAGTGTAGTTTTGTATTTTTTACGAACAAGGCAGAGCTGTGTGTGTTCTGTACTGCAAATGTACGACAATGACTATATCAAATTTCGATAATCCAATATAATGCGATACAAACCATCAGGTTTTGATACCGGAAAAAGAGGATTATTCATCGGTGATACACAGGATTCAATCACTCCTTGATACTCCAACTAAGTTAGAATGTCACAAACGGGAGTCTTAGTCTCACGTATGATTGGATACTGCGGTTGTGAAAGTGGCATAGACTATAATGGTATCTCATGTGCCGGTGAATCAATATCCCAGCCCAGCTGATTACGGTACACCACAGGGGCAAGGGCCAAAGCCCACTCAGCTGCGTAAGCCTTTGCATGTTCCTCAGGGATGTGAAGTGAAAAACTTGGAAGTATCACGTCCTCACCTCTAGAAGCGGCTAGCACAAATGGTGGAGGCCAATTTGCCTCCGCCAACAAAATGTCATATGAGGAGGTGAGATGTTCCCAGAAAACCGCTCTGATTGGACGCTGTATATCACCTTCAATTTGGAAGGCAATCTCATAGAGTCTATCCGGGGTGGGGCAACCCGGGTTTCTGCTGTTTCTACTGTAACGAATGTATCAGTTGCTGTCGCCTCCAGACAGGGACGCAGTGCCTCCTGCACTATGGTAACCTCCGCTGCGCTGTTGAGCAGAGTCACTGCCCATGTCCAGTCTAGGAGTCGCGTTCTCACCGTCTGAGGCATACTTCGCAGTTAAAGCGGCAACTTTTTTCTTCTGATACGGGGGTCGAAAACGAGGCAGATCCTCTTGTTTGGCTTTAACGCCAAACTGTCGAGGTAGATCTCATCCCTGTTGTTTGGCCGGATCTTTGGCACAATCCTGGCGTTCCCCACCACTGACTTGAGAGTCCGATGTGTCCTGTAAAGAACGAGTAAAGCGCTGATCAGGGACTTGAAATCTATCAGGAGTCTTAATTTTCGCGCGGTCGCGCAAGTCATAAGTACGCTCAGAAGACTCAGGTGTCGGTGAACCAGCACGCGAACCTTGCTTCTGCTGTTGCTGCCCCTGTTTTTTATTTCTCCAGTTCCTTTTAGGAAAGAACGGGCGCCCATCTTTATCAGTCTGGGCTTTATTTTTGAGTTTGAGATTGCGTTTGCGTTTGAGTAAAAGGCTTAACTCCCAGACTATTGCGGCCTAAGGTTTTATAAGCCTTAGCAATAATGTTTGGTAATTGGTGCTGCTTGTCTGTGTCTACCACAGCCTCCAAGTGGTTAGCCACTTGTAAGCTTACAGCATCACCCTTAACATTAGCAAGGATCATATCAGCAACAATGTTGAACACCCCCACCAGTCGCATCCCCAATCCAGAGCCGCCTCAGCTCTGTGTTCATCCTGAACACGCTTTATCACGGAAGGGAGCACGGTCATTGAGGGGGTGCCGAAACACATCGAATATACCGCTGCAAACACTCTACCCCAAGTGTTACAATCAGTTAATTCGGGAACTAAGCCATTAGGTAAACTTATAGTTAGGATCCTGTGTTTCTCCACAGGAGTGGTATTCGGAAAAACAGCTTGAGTTGTCCAAATTTTTCAGCAAGCCAATAAGGGAATTCATCCTTATTTGGTGGACGCTTGCCCATAACTGAATTAACCATAACAGGACTGATGGTTACACCACCAGGTCTAGCTGGTTGCGCTGCAATGCCAGGTGGTCCCATCTGGAAGTTGCATGACATGAACTGTATTACAGCTCTATGTATACATATTAATGAAGTATGTAATACGCGGAGTTCTGCGATTGTAGCATTGAGATAATTTGGGTGTGGAGTATACCCAGCCAAATCGGGCCACGTGGCCCCATCTATCGATAAAGGGCCTAAACGGACCGGCGTTATTGGGTGAGGAAGGGTGCCATTAAACCATATTTGGTGTTGCCAAGCCGTCAGCGGAACTTCAAGAGACCTATAAGGCCAATAATTCTGAGGAAGGGCCGTGGCAGTGTATTCGTGAAACAAATTATCTGTTCCATCCACCTCCGGAAACGTGACCCAAGAATAAAACACCTCAAAGCGGTAAGCTGCATCCGCTTCTACAACAAAAATTAGCGCAACACGAGCATTAGGGACCCCATGTTGAGTCAAATAAGCTGTGATTGCAGCCCGGTTAGGCGGTGCAATGACAACCGCCATAATTTATAGCAAAGAATAACAACCTATGTGTGGCAGCGCAATAACGGGTTTACTAAGAAAGAGAAAGACCATTTAAAATTCAAGCTTGAAATACCTATAAAACATCAATATAGGAGGTTACTCCGTCACAACTTTCTCCGGAAACAGATGTGAGGGGATTGTGGACAAGCACAAGCACTACTCAGGAGACTCGCAGATAAGAACCAGACCAAAGGTTGGCGGCGCCATGTTGCAGGGATTCTGCACCTACAAAGAACTATACGCAGGAAAACAGGACCTCGGTGTATAGGGGTGTACCAACCTACCACCTAAGTACCCAAAATCCCAAAACCGATTAGCGTGTCTCATTCGTTCTCGTCAAAAATCAGGAAGCTACAAATGATTAGACAACCCAGAACACAACACTCCCGACTCTCTCAGGAATCGCGGTAGCAAGACATACCCTTTCACTCACTCACTCGTACTTGTCCACAATAAGAATGGTCAGTCACTGTTATAGTTCAAAATGTTTATTTTAACTATTGTGCTCTATAATGCAGTATACGAGCCACTACCAGCAGTGAAATGCATAAACTTAAAACAATTAGCATCGTTACAATTCCATAGAGTATAAAGGGGGATGTCATTATATATAGACAGTGAAAAAAGGACTATAAGGCCTAACCACCCTCCCCTTGGTAAGGTGTCTATTATATAAAAGAAGATCTCTGGGCTTTGTCAGCAGACCCCCTACCTTAGTGCCTAGATGGAAGCTTTACATCATAGGAACCGCATAGCTCTTCTCTCTGGAAAGGACCCTCTCCAAGTGTGTCTCAGAACAACATGCCTCCCTGTAATATCAAAGCACGCGTTTCCAATAGCACAGCTGTGTTAGCATGTTTTGTCTAGATGCTAGGGACTGACCAGAACAGAATAACAAGGGGCATTGTTTATCGACTTTGCACATCGTGTTAAGACTAAACTCCAAGAACAGGCAGAGAACGCAGAAAGCAGACAGTTCTCATGTGAAAGGCACAAACAGAGTCTTGCAAAACAAAGTCATGTCGAACGTTCGCAAAAGCAGCATCATGGCAGCCGTGCTCATGCCAACTTAGCAATGTCGACAATGACCCTAATGGCCATATAACAATAGAAGTGCTAGAGCGTCATCACCTGTGCCCAATTGTCAGTTTTAATAAAATTGATTTGATATAGGAAAATGCCAATTTTCTATGAAACACGTGTATACTTCTTTAAGTATTCACACACTTACAGTGCAGCGAGAGTATCTATGAAATTAGATATTGAGATAAAAATGCATGTTTTAATGTATTATTTTTTTCAACAAAATTGTCAAATGGAGTATGTAAACTACAAAATTATTTTCAGTTTAAATATTTTCCATTACCTTTTTCATATCGATGGATGTGGTCCGGTAAGAATCCACAGTAGTGACCTCATTGTTAGGTTCAGATGTCTTACATGGTAATAAGCTATTGACATTTGGATGGCAAATCAATGTAAGGTGATGCTTTGATTCCTATCCTGACAACGGAAGGAGATCAGCTGTTATTTGAGGCTTCCCCTTTGTTTTCCCGTTGCACATAATATGGACATGGTATGTTGATACACTTGTACCCTCGGATTGTACCCTACCTCCTTGTGCACAGATTCGCTGTTACTCACGGCATCAGCTACTTCCACGTCACTGGAACTCTCTCTCCACATCTCAGGGTTATTTCTTTGTCATTAGACTTTGCACATATTTGTGCATTGACTTCATTAGGTTTGTTAGTACTGAACATCTGCTGCCTAAGGGGCGTCCACAGGATGCGATTTTTTCTGTGCAGTATAGGTGATGCCGCTGGTCAGGCTTAGCCCTATTCATCGGTGAGCTTATAAATACTTCGGGCCATATTCATCAAAGTTATACCACAGTGTCGACACAAAACCTAGATGAGATTTACCAAGTCACAGAAGGCCACCTTGCGATGCTTGGCAAATCTGTAGTAACGGAAGGCAGCGCAAGTCGCTGCTTTCCATTACTCTGCCTGAGGGAGGCATTCCATGGGTGGAGCTCGAGTGTTCCCACGCATCCACCTGTGGATTTTAGTGCATTCACGCATTCACACACCCTCCCGCTCCACCTCACTGCAGCCATACGTAGGGGGGTGGACCGGGTCAGTCACATCAAGCGCATCGCCCCCACCTCATCGGTAGACCCCTGTAATGCCCCAGGACAACAGGGTTCCCTTAGCCACCCAGCACGGGCAGCACGTTCTGGTCAGGAAATGAAATTAAATGAAAACGAAAATACTGGTTCATGTTCAGGCAAGGCACATTCCAGCAAGGCAGTGCGTGTGAAAGGCAGCGCTCCGCATATGTCTGAAAGTATTTTATTAACCGTTCGATTATTTAAAATCTTTACAGTAAATCCAACTAAAATCAATGCCCACCCCCCAAGCCTCCCCCTTCTTGTTGCGAGATCCTTTTTGCCTTTAAACCGGCGGTTGGTTTTATGTTACACCAATATTACAATAAAACCCATTAAAATAACTGTCTGTCTTTTCTTTGCCCATTGATGTTATTGCCGGTCCCTTATTGTACGATAAACAGTCTCTGAGTTTCAGGAGCTAAAGATAGTGCATTTATAAACTCGCTTCTAAGGCCTGTCTAATTGAATCGATAAACTTTGCCACTCTTGCGAGGATGTATGTTTTTGTTTCCGAGAGACACCAGTCTGACGCAGCCTTGCACGATCTGATGCCAGAGTCCCTTAATATAGGACGAAGCAGCCTTTGTCATTCACTCATCAGTTTGGGGCAGCAACATAAAAGGTGAAACCAGGATTCCCTGTGATAGTTGCATAGCCGACAGGAGACTGCACCATCTTCTCGCGCCCATACTGGATTAAAATCTGAAATTCTAAGGGCCGTGAGCCTCATGAAAAGAATTTTCCTGCGGGCTTGGGCCCCTAGTCCTTCCCGTAAATACTGTTGAGCTTTCCCCAAAGTATAGGATTCGTCCAGTGCCATTGTGATGGTATTATGGCGGAGTGCAGCTCGATCCTTTTCGAACAAAATGGAGCGGACTTGCCGTTCCATGATATTTGACCAGGCCTTTTGCGAGATATCAGGTAGAGACAAGCTATCAGCTTCAATATTTAGGGTCCCTAGTGCTTTGCCCAACTTGATATGCCATGGGGAGTCCTCTTCTTTGAAGATTATTGCCAGATGATATTTCAGAGTGTTATTCGAGGCTTTGAGGACCCTGATGTAGTACTTAATTAGGTCCCCCTGAAGGGCCAATTCAGGTCTACAGAGCCCTAATTCCAACCGTAGCCTAGTGTTCCTTGCATACCTAGGTGCTTGTAACACCGACTTGTGGGCTTTGACCTGAGCGGCTGCTACTAATTTGTCTAAAGCACCCGGGAATGCCAAGTGGCCATAGTTAATAGCCAGAATTAATTTTGCCTTAAGCACCCTCAGCATGGGATCTGCTGTCGGGCTGGACAGGCATTGGCTTAAGCGTCTCAATGTTAGGATTACGCTGTTGGTTTTGGCAATTAGATGTTTTGTATGTCTTGTAGCCAAATCCCAAGATAATTATAAGCTGCTGTTATCCCAATTTGGTGGTCTCCCAGTTTCCAAGTTGCTTGCTTTTTGTGGGAATATCTACCAAATATCATTATCTTCGTTTTGCTCTGGTTGACTGTCTAGCAATTTTCCTTGTTATACATTCCCAGCTCCTTTAAAGCTCTTTGAAGACCCACCCTGGTGTGATCCAACACTACTGTGTCATCGGCGTACTGGAGGATTGCCAAACTCACATTGTCTAGTCTCGGGGGAACTAGACTGGCCTCTTTCAGGGCACTCCCCATGTCTGCTGTATAAAGATTGAATAATAGTGGGGCCAGGACGTAACCCTGCTTCAGGCCATTGTTGGTATCAACTCTTGATGATAAGGCTGTGGGGCTAATCTTGACTTGAACCCAGGTCCCCTCATAAAGAGCTATGATTGCTTTCAAAAGCTTTGTTGGAATCCCCCAGGCTGTCAGTTTTCCCCAAAGTCTGCCCCTATCAACTCTGTCAAAGGCTGTGCTGTAATATATGAAACAGCAAAACAGCGGTGGATGCCAGTCTTTGACAGCTTGTTTAGAGAGGTAGGCCAGGGCCATGATGTTGTCCATTGTTGAGCTGTTTGCCCTGAAGCCGGTCTGATAGAATGGTAAAATTTCGTTGTCGTTTGCCCAAGCCTCCAACTCTTTCAGTAGTAATTTCGCATAGGCTTTGGCTTCTACATCAAGCAGGGCCACTAGCCTATAATTGGCGGGGTTGGAGTGATCACCTTTTTGTGGATGGGGAAAAGAACAGATCCTTTCCATGATTGTGGTATTATTGCCGTTGCATAAGCATAGTTGTATAGAGGGGTAAAAGTTGAGGCAAAAAATACTTGAGCTGATTTAAATGCCATTAAGTCCTGGAGCCCCATCATTTTGCATTCTCCTGATCACCCTTGTTATCTCTGGTGCTGAGAAGCCGTTTCCCTCAATCGTCTTTATTCCTACCTCCTGTTTGCTCTTGGAGAGGGGTTCCGTGTAATTGCTTGTTTTCGAGAACTTCTTGGGAAGGACATACTCGGCAGCTGGTAGGCCTCTGGTGTACAGTCCCTTTACATACGCTTCCCACTCATTACTTGCGATATTGTTCTCCTTGCTCCCAGACTGGGAGTTCAAGCGGTTGATATATCTCCATAGTTTGGCATTGTTCTTTTCCTTTATCAGGGCAAATACTGTGAGCCATTTCTGTTCCATTTCCTTTCTTTTAAACTCGCCTACTTTTTTCCTGTGGGCTGATCTCAATGCGGCTATGGGGACCTCGCCTGGCAATGTTCCTCTTTTCTTTTTTGCTCTAAGTGCCTTCATGAGAGCGCATTTGCTTTGACTCAGGCACTTCGGTGCTCGTGGCTTCTTAGGGGAGAAGACCTTGTTGGAAAACATTTTTTTACAGTGATTTTTGCCCAGGTTCTGCCAAAGATCATCTGTCAGAGCTTCCCAATGACCTATCACCGTTGGATGGGCCTCCCACTGCCTGCGAGCTTGCCACGTTGATGCCCACTCCTGGATTTTCATTCCGAGTTCAGTTGACCATTTTATTCTTTTCAGTGCTCTATAGTGTTCGTCTCCTGTGGGTTTGCCCATTACTTTCTAGAGTTCTGCAGATTCCACACCCAGGTTGAATGTTGCGCATAGAGGTCTATGATCACTTTCCCCTCTGTTGTCGACCATGTAATCATTCAACTTGTTAGCCAATTTCTCATTGATTAGAATATAGTCAATGGTGGATATGTTCCTAAATGACGGTTTGGGACACCACATAGGTGAGCATAGTTTCTTTATATAGTGAGTAGAATGAAGTTTGAAGTTTTTAAGAAGACAGAACAGTGGGCTCGCCTTGTGCCCTTTGTTTTTCTTGCCAGAGGCCCCTTCCAATCCTCTCAAGTTGAAGTGACCGGCGATGATCACATTATAGTGCTCATATTTGATTAATATTTCTTCCATTGTGGTGATGAGTAATTCCATGCTGGCTAGTGTCAGTGCCGGATTAATATAACAGTTTATTAATAGCAGGCTGAACGTCTGGCGACTTGCCCATAGGCCGGCAATTGTCATAGCTTGCAGGTCTGGAGCGGTTACTCTTATTTATGTGATTTTAAGTTTACGGGCATGACTTATAAAGATTGAGAGGCCCCCAGAAGGGCGTCCAAAGATTATTTTTTTTTTGCATTTACCCGTTGTTCATGGAAGCCTGCTATGGGGGTTGATGTCATTGTCCATGTTTCTTGGCAGCATATAATATCCCCTTTTGCAAGGAAATCCAGTACTTCCTTATTCCCTGCATTTTTACTTAAGCCTGCAATGTTCCATGAGATGAGAGTTAATTCTTGATGGAAGTCAATGTTAGGTGGATGATGTTGGTCTTCTCGCCCCCCCATTTTCCTTCCTGCACTGCCCAGAAATTGTCTTAGGCTAGGGATGCTGTTGCCAGTGATCCAATCTTATAGCCTGCTTGGATTGACCCATTAGCACTCTTCGCAGATTATCTCTATGAGAGATGGAGATGTTTATTGGTGTACTTGGGCGTTCTAAAGCGTTTTCCCCCTGTTTTCTGTAGTGGTTTGTGCCCTTCAAAATTGATACGACCCCCTGCCTCTCTTTGTGAGGAATGAGGATGGATGGATATTTTGGTTGAATGTGTTCTGTTATATCTATGCCCCAGTCTGCTAGTTGTTGAGCTTCGCCAAGGACTAGCCGTTGGAGCGATTGTTCACTGAATCCCAAGAAAGTTGAGTCACCATGACTATCACCATGTGTCCTTTTGAATTTTACCCATTCCATATTTTCCTAAGTAATCTGGGACAAGGACGTAACATGTCCAAAAAGTCGAAGGATGTTGGTTCTATTTAGAATGTCATAAGGGCCTTCCATATGATATCTGGGGGTTAGCACCACCTCATATATTATGGGATTTTCCTTGGGGTGTTGTATTTGCGTGGTCCCCCCAGAGCTCTGGCTACTTAGTCCCAGGCTTGGGGAGGACTTGTTGGGAATTCGCCACTGTTGTTCGCCATCAATCCTATTTATACATCCTGCCCAGCTTTCTTTTTGCTTCTGCTCCGTTGAGGAAAGTATGGTATACTCCTTCGGGGCTTTGTAATCCTCCGGTCTCAGTGGATCATGAGGCCTTATTTGTGTGCAGGCGTCCTCCTTTCCCAGGCTAACCCTGTATATTGCCTCCTGGCCCGTGTTTGATGTTGGCCCTATTGGTTGTTGGGCCGCCTGAGCCCTACTTTGTTGTGTTGGACCATCTCTTTTTTTGGCATTGTTTTTGTCTTCTAGGGTTCCCCGGGTCCTATTCTGCTGTTTAAAATTAAAGATTGGGTAAAGTGGCATTTGGTTGCTTTTCCCCTCAGGTCTGTGGCTATTCAGCATTACCGGCAAGATTGATCTTCTTTTCAATTTCGATCTCTTCAGCTGTTTTTTCAGCTTCTTCTTTGCCCTCCTTGATAAGAGGGCTTCTGACCTTGCTCCTGTTGCCCCCTCGGTGGTCACCTTCAGATCTTCTGCTTCCTTTATGTCTGGGCTTACCGGAATTTCCTTAGTGTTACTCCTGGCTGGGGATGCCAGGATTTTTGCACTCCTGCTCTCATTCTTGCAGACTTTTGATTCAGGGCTCGTAACTAGGCTGTGCTCTCCATTGATTGCCGTTAAGTATTTGCCCCTTGCCATCGGTTCAAGGGTTTCAGATGTCTTTTGTGAGTCACCCTTGCTCTTGGCTAAAGCTATTATGTCTAACCCTGGGCGGTGAACTACGCTACGCTCGCGGAGTTTGCGGAGTTTCGGTAACTTCGCGATTCGCGTAGAACGCGAAGTTACCGAGCACTACGCAATTTGCAGCGTAGCGTAGCTGTTTTTCTTCTTCGCGGGCTCAATATGCGTTCTCGCGCGCGCGGTAACGACTTACCGTGATTCTGCGTTCGCCAACGCGATTTCCTATCCGTTCGCGGGCACCACGAGATTTGGAATCTAGCCGCACGTTCCCGCGAGAGTGTGCGAACGCGAACACGTCATTCGGACGCGCGATCTGAATTCCGGCGGCAGTGTTGGTAAGATCATGATCCCGAACACGAAGAAACTACAATCTGGCGAAGAATATCTCTCGAGCATCATAAAACCTTCTCGAAAATGATTATTTTGCTCCAAAGAACTCCTCCGATTGTGATTTGGCTGTAGTTTTTTGTGCAAGGAGTCCTTTTTCTTTTTTTTCTTTTTTTTTTCAAGAGGAAGGAAGTGCCCCTGAGTCTCCAATTTCCTGTTCCTGTCCAGCAGGCTCCTCCCAGTGCTTTGTCCATGTGCTGTTCACTTTCATTTGGATTTGGAGCTGGAAGGATCACTTTTTGTGTCTGTCTGCTGCATCATATCATTGGATTGGATTTGAGGACTTTTGGATTTGAGATTTTACAAGTAAGTTGGAGAATTGGTGTACTTGTTTGTTTGATTGGGGCTTGTTTGCACCTACATTTTTTGGGGATTTTCATCGTTTTTAAAATTTATTGTTGTGGCCTGGGTGGCCTGTAGTTTCAGTAGGGGCCTAGTTGTTTTTCCTTTGATTGAAATTTCAGCCAGTAGGCCCAGAGGTACCCATGGGTGCATGTTTCTGGTGTGTCTGTTGAATTTAAACATCATGTAGGGCATGGATGGCAATGGATTGAATTGCTAAATGTGGTTTTTGGGGTGTATTTCACTTTTTGTGTGTGTGTTAATAAATAAATACCTTTGTTGGATGTGTGTGTGTGCTTGCTGTGTAACTTTCCAACCTTTTGTAGCCCTGTGGATTTTCGTTTTTGCATTTTTGTATTAAAGCTGTGTTGTTTAGCAGGCCTCCTTTGTCTGGTCATATATACGCCTGCTTGAGTTCATTGTTTTCCATGGCCTGTTGTGACTGTGAGTGATCATGTGGCTTGGGGCCATTTTGTGGTGGTAGTTTAGTAGTGCGCTGCTTTTTCCATATAGGCCTGCATGTCTTTTCTTTGTTCCCCTTGGCTTATGCTTGTTGTTGTTGTCGCCTGGCCATTTGGGTGGCGGCCATTTTGTGAAGGCAGGCAGTGTGCTTTTGCCATAGGCTTGCATTGTCTATCTTCCATTTCTTTTTGTTGTGGGTGGCTAGCGGCCATTTTGTGGAGCCATCCAGGCAGTGTGCTTTTGCCATAGGCCTGCATTCATTGTCTGTCTTCACTTTCTTGTTATTGTGGGTGGCCTGGCTATGTGGGTGGCGGCCATTTTGTGGAGCAAGGCAGTGTGCTTGCTTTTGCCATAGGCTTAAGCTTGTGGCCTAGTCTGCCAGCAGGCCCAGAGGTAGTCATCATGGGTGCATAAAAACTGTTTCTGTGTTGTCTGTTGAATTTTAACATCATTTATGGCATGGATGGCATTGGATTGAATTGCAAAATGTGGTTTTTGGGGTGGTATTTCAGTTTTTTGGTGTGTGTTAAATAAATAGGCCTTTTCAGCCAGTAGGTAACCCTGGGCGTTCAGCTCGCGGACTTTTGGCAACTCCGCACTGCACAACAACGCGGACTTACACTTTTTTTCTTCTTCGCACGCTCAATATGCGTTTTTGCGCACGCGATAACGACTTTTTGTGACGATCGCGATGCCGAACACGCAGAATTTACAATCTGGCGAAGAACATCTCTCGAACAGCATAAAACCTTCTCGAAAATGATGATTTTGTTCATTTTGCTCCAAAAACTCCTCAGGTTGTCATTTGGATGTTGTTTTGTGAGCAAGGAGTCATTTTTCTTTTTTTTACAATTTTTTTAAAGAGGAAGGAAGTTCCCCAGAGTCTATAACTTCCTGGTCCTGTCCTTTGTCTTCACTTTCTTGTTATTGTGGGTGGCCTGGCCCTGTGGGTGGCGGCCATTTTGTGAAGCCAGGCATTGTGCTTTTGCCATAGGCCCGCATTGTCTGTCTTCCTTTTCTTGTTGTTGTGGGTGGCCTGGCCATGTGGTGGCGGCCATTTTGTGGGACCAGCCACTGTGCTTTTGCCATAGGCCTCCAAGCTTGCGGCCTAGTCTGCCAGTAGGCCCAGAGGTAGTCATTATGGGTGCATAAAAACAGTTTGTGTTGTCTGTTGAATTTAAACATCATTTAGGGCATGGATGTCATTGGATTGAATTGTAAAAATGTGGTTTTTGGGGTGGTATTTCAGTTTTTTGGTGTGTGTTAAATAAATAGGCCTTTTCAGCCAGTAGGTAACCCTGGGCGTTCAGCTCGCGGACTTTTGGCAACTCCGCACTGCGCGACAACGCAGACTTACACTTTTTTTCTTCTTAGCACGCTCAATATGCGTTTTCGCGCGCGCGATAACGACTTTTTGTGAAGATTGCGATGCCGAACACGCAGAATTTACAATCTGGCGAAGAATATCTCTCGAGCAGCATAAAACCTTCTCGAAAATGATGATTTTGTTCATTTTGCTCAAAAAACTCCTCAGGTTGTCATTTAGATGTAGTTTTGTGAGCAAGGAGTCATTTTTCTTTTTTTAACAATTTTTTTAAAGAGGAAGGAAGTTCCCCAGAGTCTCCAACTTCCTTGTCCTGTCCTTTGTCTTCACTTTCTTGTTATTGTGGGTGGCCTGGCCATGTGGGTGGCGGCCATTTTGTGAAGCCAGGCATTGTGCTTTTGCCATAGGCCTGCATTGTCTGTCTTGTCTTCCTTTTCTTGTTGTTGTGGGTGGCATGGCCATGTGGTGGCAGCCATTTTGTGAGACCAGCTACTGTGCTTTTGCCATAGGCCTCCAAGCTTGTGGCCTAGTCGGCCAGTAGGCCCAGAGGTAGTCATCATGGGTGCATAAAAACTGTTTGTGTTGTCTGTTGAATTTAAACATCATTTATGGCATGGATGGCATTGGATTGAATTGCAAAATGTGGGTTTTTTTGGGGGGTCTATTTCACTTTTTGGGTGTGTTAAATAAATGCCTTTTTTACATGTGTATGTGTTGTTGTTGTGGTTGTTTTGTAACTTTCCAACCTGTTTTTAGCCATGTGGATTTTAGTTTTTGCATTAAATTAAAGCTGTGTGTGTTGTTTATCAGGCATCTTTTGTCTGGCCATATAGGTCTGCTTGAGTTCATTGTTTGCCGTGCCTTGTGCCTGTGAGTGACCATGTGGCTGGGGGCCATTTTGTGGTGGTAGTTAGTAGTGTGCTGTTTTTGCCACATAGGCCTGCGTGTCTTTCCATTTTTCCTCTTGTCTTACTGCTTCCAACTTCATCCCCATTGCCAGCTGCAGCTCCCTGATGCTGCATCCATCCCACGTGATGCACAAATTTAGGCCAAACAGGCTCCACTACATTTTTGTTTTTGTTCTTTGCTATTCTTATTCTTTCTGAGTGTACACAGTACACCAGGAAAGCCCTGGCCTTGTCAAAGTCTCATAAATGGCTACACTGTTGTTGTTCACTGAGTTTCTAAAATTTAATAATTGAGACAACCACACACTAAGTTATATATTATATTAGTTTGATTTGTGCTATTGTTTGACTGATGTTCTTCTGGCTTTTTTGCTTTTAGGTGCACAAAAGACTGAGGAGGAGGTGTGTCATCATTGCCCGTTGTACTGCGAGACAGACGTCCTGCTGCTGTACACGACGTGACGTGTGACCTGACCAGACATCTCTGCAACTTGTGCAACTGAGTGCTGCTGACATCTGAAGAAGATGGGCCCAAAGAAAGCAGGTACCAGGTCCTCCAGTACCAAGAAAGTTGCTATTGAGAAGAAGGAACAGAAGAAGGAAGTGACACTTAAGTCTGGTGTGCCGCCCAATACCTTTTTTGGGAAACAAAAAATTACGCCTGCAACAGCAGGGTCCGGGGGGCAACCTTGGGGCAGCACCTCCGCATCAGTGGGCCCAACCCACCAACCCAGGCCCAAGCACATGAGTGTGGAAGAGGTAGCCAGCCTAATGGTGGAAACCAGTGATGCTGAGCCTGAGATAAACTTATCGCTATCTCAAAGTAGTACCCAATCAACGCAGGAGGAAACACAGCAGATAAGTGGTCAACAACAACAGCCGCAACCACCGCCCGCAATAGTAGTTGTTGTTCATCCCAAAGTAGGGGCAGTTCAGGAAATTGAGCCTCAGGCAGAGGTAGAAGAAGAGGAAGCCACTCATTCAGAAGATCCATTGTCTTCCAAATCCCCAGCAAGGAAAAGGAGGGTTAGTCCATCAAGTTCTTCGCCAAGCCCCCCTTCTGATGATCTAGATGCCACTTGGAAGCCACAAACTGAGTCTGAGAGGGAGACACGTCCCAAGACCAGGCTAGGGAAAAGGAAGGTTCCAGAAAGCCTTACACTTATGGAGGTCGATGTAGAACAGCAGGATGATGATGATGAGCCAGTCATCACGAACATCACTCCCGGCCCCGAGGAGATGGAGACCAACATTATTACCCTATCCAAAATCACTGCGAGGGATGTAGCACGCATACCTCCAACACAGGTAACACCAACACGACCTACAGCTTTCATATTTGCATTAGCAAAGGCCCGGCAGCGACCTACATCCAGCACAAACACCACCTCAGTAGAAGTAGGTAGTGGTACAGCACAGAGTCAAATTCAACCCACACCCTCCAGTTCATCCGGCATTGGAAGTGGCACCTCCAGCGGGAGGCAAAAGTTAAGCTCCCCAGTTTGGGGTTTCTTTACGGTTAGCGAAAAGGAGGAGAACATTGCTATATGCTCCATTTGTAATACCTCTGTTAGTCGGGGTAAGCTTGGTACAAACTATGGTACCGGAGGCCAAATAACCCATCTGAAAAAACACCACTTGATCAGCTGGGAGGACCACCTTCGCGGCATAAAAACTGCAACCATTGGTGTTGGTGGGTATAAACGAGTAGAAGATCCGATCACGGTGGAAGAGGAAGGACAGGGAGACATTCTCTCTGGTAGTGGTACACAAAGTAGCCCTGTCCCCAGCAGTGCAGTGTTATCGTCGCCCACATCTTCAGCAACATCTCAGTGGCACAAGAGTAAGAGTCAGCCTGAGACAGCAAGGAGTACCGCAATGAAAAAAGTGCGTCGTTGGGCCTAAGAGAAAGGAAAACCATGCAGCCTACCATTATCAGCATGTTTGGGGGAGGGGCAGTACGAACGCAACCACCCAATAGCACGTTTGTACAATGCGAAGCTGGCTAAAATGTTAGCACTGGACCTTCTCCCTTTTTCTTTTGTTGAAGGGGTGGGTTTTCTGGAATTTGTGACAGCAATCTGGCCAAAATGGCATGTTCACAGCCGCTACTATTTTGCCAGAGTTGCTGTTCCAGCACTACATCACGACGTGCTGGAATTGCTTGGAAAAGCCTTGAAGCAGAGTGCTGTTCAGAGTATCCACCTGACAACAGACATGTGGACCAGTTGCCAAGCCACTGATTACATGTGCATCTCTGCACACTGGATCTCTTTTGCGGGGGTTAGAGAACAGATATCTGCTGGTTTTGACGCTGCTGAGATTTTTCATGCCACTCGCAAACATGCAACTGTAGCCATGTTTGCCATGGAGAAATCTCATACTGCTGCAAACATTTTGGAAGAGTTTAACAGCAAGGTCTTTGAGTGGCTGCGCCCAAGAGGGCTTAACATTGGTTTTGTTGCCACGGACAATGGCAGTAATGTAGTTAGGGCCATGAAAGATGGTCGCTATTTCAGGGTCCCGTGTTTGGCACACTGCATTAACATTGTTGTTCAAGACTTTCTGAAAAATGAATACAAAGTCAGCAACTTACTGGCCACCTGCAGAAGAATATGCACACATTTCAGCCATTCTTTTAAAGCCCGGAAGCAGCTGAGGGTCATTCAACGTGAGCATAAAATGCCAGTCAAAGCACTCATCCAGTAGGTGCCAACATGTTGGAACTCAACTTATTACATGCTTGATCGTCTGTTTGACCAGTACATACCACTCAATGCTTATGTCATGCAAAGATTAGGGGATCCTACTATGAGAGGCATGACCGTTGAGATGGGTCAATGGGACCTCATTAAATGCCTGACAGAGATGCTACTTCCTTTTGAGATCTTCACACGTGAAGTCAGCAGGGAGGACTGTACTATGGGCCAAGCTATCCCATTGTTGCACATGCTAGAGCAACAGCTGAAGGAGGTGTCTGAAACGTACGCAGGTGTGGATGACAAACAAGACGCATATCATTTGGCGGAGTCCTTAGCCGTTCGCTTATCTGAAAATACAAGGATTCAAAATAAAATTGTGTCAGATCCACATTATATTACTGCCACAATTTTGGATCCACGGTACAAAGTATTTCTGAACAGTAAGGCAGTAATTCCTTTTTCAGAAGTGTATGTTGCCAAGTACAAAACTTTGATAGCTCAGCTAGCCATTGACTTTGAAAACGAACGTCTGGTAATTACAGGCCGCCCGCCCCAGGCCATAACAAGTACTACAGGGCATCCAGAGTCAAGTTCTACTTCGGAGCCTGAGGGCAGTGCGTTTGCCTCCCAGCAGTCACCGACACCAACAATACCAATAACATCAACAACAGCAAGAACAGGATCATCCACAGTACAATCGGCAACTGATTGGTTTCTACGGCAGGGGTATGGTAAGTCCAGTGCTGATGCAAAGGCAAAACAGGCCGAGCACATCGGAGCGCCCCTGAGCATTGAGCGGACGGTCCAGGCCTATCTGGATGACCCAACAGAGGTCTTCATGGATCGAAACCCATTGGTGTATTGGTATGGGAAAAGAAGCCAATGGACATTGCTCAGCAGGCTGGCGATAAAGTATCTGGCTTCCCCTGTCGCAAGTGTCTCTTCTGAGCGTGTTTTCAGTGCTGCTGGTGCCATTGTAACTTTGAAAAGGACCAGTCTCTCGCCCAAAAGCGTGGAGAGGTTAACCATGATCAAAATGAATCAGCACTTTATACCACCGGATTACAAAATACGTGAATCACAGCAGGAAGAGGAGAGCGACTTCGATGACGTAAGTAGTGGGTTACAGGAACTACTTCTGTCCGAACCACCAGAGTTTGAGGACGAGCTCCTCTTCCCTGACAACTAGGCTTTCAAATTGTTACTTTCTTCCTTCCTTTATTTGTCTGTGTATCTGTCTTTCTGGTTCAAATCAAATCACAACAAATCCATCACCACCGTCTTCTCTTTTTATTTCCCAATTGGAGTTGCACGTCTGTGCATTTAACTGTCCACTCCTCAGAGTCCTGCTCCATCTTCCTGACTCGCCCTAATTACATTTCTATCAAGCCAGACATTGGAGTACAAGAAATGTTGCCTCTAACAGTCCCTCCATAAGAAGTGAAACGTGACTATAGCTATCCTCCGTTTTGTTTCCGAGCCAAAACTCATCCCTGTCCGAAGGCTATAGCCTCTGCAGGCATCCACAACTCTTCACTGTCAGAACTTGGGCAGGCATCCAAAAGTAAACTCATCACTATCAGAAGGCTACAGCCTCGGCAGGCATCCAAAGCTCATCACTGTCAGGACAGAAGGTACTTGGCAGAGAAAGACAAGACTCTTCGAAGAAACTTGCTGACATTTCTGCAAACTCAATTGACCAGCAATGACCGCTACCCAGGCCGCGGCCCATCACAGCGCTGACCATGTGAACCAACTTAAACTGCGACAAAGTGCCACAGATGAATAAGACGAAAACCGAAACAGCGACTAACAACACTCAAAATGAATGTGGAGTAATAATGAGGCCACTGCCTCGTTAACAAAAAACACACACCTGTCAGAACTAGGCATCTGATGATCTGACAGCCAAAGAGAAGAGCAAGACAGGTAATGATGACATGCATTGGATGCTTGCTGACTCTGAGCGATTGCTGTTGTTTGTTGTGTTGATGTTGTGCATGAAGTCGAACTCTACTAGTTAATCTACAAAGTGAAAGTGACTCAAGTGGCAGTCAATGTTTCCCTTCTTGTTGTTTAATAACCAAATTGTACTCCTACTACTGCAGGTGCAGGCTAATATCCGTTGCAATTTTTTAATATGGAATATGGACTTAATCGGAGTCACTACAGACTCAGTTGGAGTTGGAGCATGATGATGACCATACTACCTTTGCACGCAGTCAGTTGGATCGGAGATGATTGATGGAATAACTGCGTTTCATGAAGTGGCATAAAAGGTAAACACAACAATTCAACAAGAAACACAGCAGACCTACATGTCCATGTAGTGGTGGAGTAATTGTAATTGTGATTTGTAGAGCGCGTTATCACCTACAGGTCTCTAAGCGCTTATGAGAGGAATCCCAGCCCTTGCAAGTGAGGTGCGGAACTTCATTAAATTACTCCCCGTCAGCATAAAGCACTGTTTTTAGCTTCTTCCTGAACGGAAGCAGAGTGTGTTCCTTACGTACATTCTCCGGCAAGTTGTTCCAGATTTGAGGAATAGATGTTGAAAAGGCTCTTCCTCCTTTGGAGGTCAGTTTAAAGCGAAGGCAAACCAAGAGGTTGCCCTCCGAAGACCGCAACATCCTAGCTGGGGTATATTTGACTAAGCGCTCCTTAATGTACCTAGGGGCTTGGCCGTAGACGGCTTTGTGTGCGATGCAGAGGCCCTTAAATTGTATTCTCTGCTTAACCGGAAGCCAGTGCAACCGACGCAGGAGGGGGGTGGCATGGGTTCACCGGGGTACTCTAAAAATTAATCTGGCGGCATCATTCATGACGACCTGTAGTCTGGCCAGCAAGTTTCTCGGGAGACCAATGTATAGGGAGTTGCCATAATCCAGTCGTGACAATATCAAAGCTGATACTGCCGTTCTAAGCGTGTTGAAAGTGAGAAGTGGGGCCAGTTTTCGCAGCTGTCTCAGCATGCCCGTGCAAGTTCCCACTACTGACGATACCTGCTGGATCATGGAGAGCTTGGCATCAATCTTAATACCCAGACTTTTAACCACCATGGCTGGCTCTGGGGGTGTGCCCAACTCTCGGGGCCAGAAAAGGTCCCTCCAAGGGTTAGAGTCTGAGGTAATGACCAGCACCTTTGTCTTATCAGGGTTAATCTTAAGATCGTTGGCCGTCATCCAGTTGACTGCAAATTTCAGAATGCTTTGAAATCTTGTGTGGGCAGTCGGAGCATTATCTATCTGGATGATGAGTTGGGTGTCATCCACATAATTATAAATCTGACACTCCATCTGATTTAGTGCAGCTACCAAGGGCTGGAGGTAAGCGTTAAAAAGGAGAGGTGACAGCGCCGAACCCTGTGGAACCCCACAGGAGAGAGACCCTAGATCAGACACATGGTCGATCAACTGTATCCTCTGAGAACGGTCCTTCAGGAAGGAGGTCAGCCACGCCAGGGCAGTGCCTTGGATGCCCATCTCCAACATTCGCAACAGTAATTGGTCATGATTGACCGTGTCGAATGCCGCGGAGAGGTCTAGCAAGACCAGGGCACAAGGTTTTTTATTGTCAGCCCTTAATCTTAATTCATCCAGCACAGACAGCATCACCAGTTCCATGCTGTGATGAGCCCTGAAGCCTGCCTGGTTGGATTGTAGAAGGTGATTCTCTTCAATGTGGTGGGACAGGGATTGAACACGTGTTGTTCCAACACTTTAGCCAGGAACAGAAGTTGGGAGATTGGCCTGAAATTTTTTTAATTTCCCAAGTCGGTCCCTGTTTTTTTTTGGAGCGGGATAACACGAGCTTCCTTAAAGTTAGAGGGGACATACCCTCCTTCCAAGGATGAGTTGAGAAGCGAGAGCACCTCGCTTTCTATCCCCGGTAAGGCTGCCCTGAAGATTCTAGGTGGGCAGGGGTCTGCAGGGGACCCTGACTTTACCCGCTCAGCTAGGAGGGATAGGGAGTCAGGGGTGAGCATGGGGAAGAGAGTGAGGGGTTTTACACAAGTGAGGGACGGAGGTGCCGGAGCTAAAGAACAAGTGTGTATGGAAGTGGTGTGAATTTCCGTTAATAAATCTTCCACTTTCGTTAAAAAGAAAGACTGGAATCTGTTACAGTCCTCCAAACAGAAGGTAGGTTTCCGTTCCTTGCTCTGTCTCAGCTCTTTCAAGATCCAAAAAATCTCCTTTTGAGTCGAGTGTAGTGGTATGACTGACAGCGGCGCATTGATTTAGTCACTTAATTTTGAAAATGCTAGGTTGCTGTATATGCCTTTTGTCTGGCTCTGTCAAAATTTAAGGTAAATGGAGGTTGGGTCACGGCCTGGTGCCGTGGGCCTGTTCTGTCCTGTTGTTGTTGTAGCTTAATGCTATAAACAGAATAGACACAATGTAACTAAGCCACCTCAGTCTGAAAGTGTTCTCTCTTCTCTTCTTGGACTCCACCGTAATTGATGCTTTTTTTAATTCATTGATTTTTCAATACCCTTTTGTTTTTCCATCTACACTTACAGGCCGGCCTTTACCCTGTGCTATACTGGGAGAAACAACTCACACTTACCTTACCAATCCGCATCAGGCAGGCAGTGGCACCCAAGATTGATGTGCGGAGCGTCCATGGAAGATAGGACCAAGAGGAATGACGAGATTCAACTCCACAATTTGACCAGGATAATACAGTAACTTTAGTATCATTCATCATTCGTCTTTTAATTAATTTGATTCCTTTTTTCTCTTCAATCATTACGACTGTGTGTTGTGTTGTTGTTTGTTTGCTAATTGATCCCTACAACTATTTTTTAATTTTGTTTGCTATCTTTAAAAGTAAGCCCGGTACAACATGTAATTTGGGTCTCTCTGAGGGCATACAGGCAAGGCAAATTGCATAGAATATACTGCTGCCCTGTACTGTCTAATTGTCTAGAAATAGTTAGTAAGTACTACTCATTAACCATCAAGTTATCTTCATCATCATGCATGCATTTCCTTTTTCTCCCTTTATAGATTTATTGGATAAGATCATGGTCGTCTGCCAAGATTGTGCTTTGCTTTTGTTGTGTCCATGCGTCCTGTTTTTCTTTGTCAAACCTTTCCCCAAACCCCCCTTCCCATCCATTCATCAAACCCTAACCCTCTTCCCCCGGGCTGTGATTTATATTGAGGCATGATGTGACTACATTAAATGTACACCAATTGATCACACGCTTGATGGGGCAGATGTGGTGAAAGCAACACTAATTCAATTTCAAGGCAGGGCGAGGATCTTCTTCTGCTTGCCCACCCATGCTCAGTCTATGTGCAAGCCAATTTTTTTTCCAAAGGGACCTAATACATCATAATTAATTGCCGGCATTGATTGGATTCATCATCAACATCCTACCACACAGCAGTAAAGGTTACGAATTACGCTTGTGTTAAGTGACTCACTCGACACAACTACAGTTTGTAACCTCTTGTACTAGGCTGTCCCCGCCACCATTATGTTTTATTTTACTTTAGCAGTTGCAATATTGTTTGTTTGGCAGTCTTCTTCTGTACTGTACTTTACTTCGTTCTACTACTCCTCCCACAGTCTCTCTCAGGCAAGTGACTGTCTCTTTTTATTTTTTTGCAAATGCTACTGCCAGTGTCTACTACTACCACCACAACCATGGCATCTTCTCCATTCTCTTGGGAAACCATGCAGCCATCGCTGTGCCGAACTTAATCATCATCAATCACAGGTAAGATAAGTTTGGTGGGAGATATAATGGACTAGGAGGAGAGACTGACAGTACTAGTAGGACAAATAACTCAGTGAGGGGTACCGCATCTATCTGTTTGTGTGTTACATAATCGGCAGATTATTTAAATCAAACACTGGCTGCGGCCCTGCAGCAGCAAGGAAACCATGTGACGTAAATTCGTAAAACAGTAACCCCCACAAAACATTAACATTGTATGTTTAAGTATAAATATAATTTATTACCCTAACAAAAATAAACTATCCCACACCTGACCCACCCCTCTCCCTAACCCCAACCAATGTCCAAAACAAAAAAGTCCAAACAATGTCCATAAACCCCAACGCCCAATTCCCACCCACCAACAAAAGGAATAAGAAAGGGGCAATCCAACGGGGTCCAAGATAGTTCTTAGATTTGGCGGGCTTTCAGGTGTTTGTCCACGAGGATCTTGACCCACTCCTCTAGGTGCTCCTCTAGGCGTGCCATCCGGAGGAGCATCTGGCGGCGAAATGCCCTGCAGTGGCATCCAGGGTGGGGGGCAGCAGTGCTGGATGTTAAGGAATTGCGGCGCCGGGCGGCTGCCTGACCGCGGCGCCGTACCACTGGAGGCGGGGCCTGGCTGGGGCCCTGGGCATTGGAGGAGGCTGCAGCTGCTGCCGCCTCCTCCTCCCCCTGAGCCACCAGCCGCCGGTACTCTTGGCAGATGGCCTCCAGTTTCCGGCGCCGGGCCCTGGCTGCCAACTCCTTCTGTGTTGGTTTTTCTTGGGAAGGGGGATCTATATCAAGAAAGAAAAAGAATATTGTTGTAACCAATACTCTTAGCAAAACAGTAACACAAAATTAATTCAACACATAGTGGCACAGTAGCACTAGCAAGCACAGTACATAACATTTGTGGTAATAATCTATCCTCCCACTTCCTCGGCCTCTAACATTTGTGGGAGTTTCAGGCATTATACTAGCACTATGGACTCCAGTACACAGTACACGAGTCTTCTTCTTATCTCTAGTTTAGCGAAATTACATAACCTTGTTGTAGCCGGCATGCCAGCTCAGTCAGCTAAGCTTGCACCCAAGACAAACATACGAGTCATGACGCAGACGCACGTTAGTTTTATTTACTACTGTCTGCAGGTGGGGAAGCTCATATTTTTCTATGACGGGTGGCACTGGCCCTACTCTCTCTGTTACATGAAGGGCAATTGCTCAATTTCACTTTCACCCTGCCCTGGCTACTACAAAAAGGCAGATTATATATCTGATCCAATGATCATGGCTTATATATGGGACGACGACATAAGGTCAGTAGCGGTCGGTGGTGGGAGTGCTGCCGGGCGGTGACGTGGGGAGGGGAGGGGCAGGGTGGGGGTAGTAAACTATGGATTACGGCCAATTACAGGTAAGTAAACATATAAATAAATAAAACAAATTTCGTTGCGCGCACTGCATCGCATTTGGCGGTGCAGTGCGCACAATGACATTCGCTTTATTTATTTTTATGTTTACTTACCTGTACCGGAACCATTTTCCTTCCTGAACAACACTTCTCCCAGTTTCCTGTACTCCGGCGCATCCGCCGTTGTCGTCCTGGACTACTGACCTGGCACGCCTAATTCTATATTCCCCCTGTGCTACTTAGCACTTGGTTAATCTCGTCGCCACAGACTGCATCGACTTTTCTGAAGGTCAATAGTCCTCTTTGGCTTATCCGCCGCCCGGCGATATCCGTCTTCCTTTCCTTACATTTGGCAGTAGTCCACCTACCGTGGTTCGCACTGCTCCTCATTGCCGTTTTGGATTCTTGAACGGTCACTTGAATCCACCTTGTTGGCACCGCCTTTCAGCCCTGAAGAGTCACGGGTTACTACCCTTTGTGACGAAACACGTGTCGGCTGGTTGCTTTTGTTTTGGCTGGTTGCTTATGCTCTGTTACTATATTAAACACCTATGATTATCATTCTGGTGTAGACCCTCTACATTTCTGCAGTATGAGACATTTCTCCTGATATTATATCCTCGTTACGTGTGCCCGGGACTGTACCTACTTCATTTGTGTGGATTTCTATCCATACCATCACGGGGGTTTTAGGGCATATCCCCTGACCTGGTTTGCACCGTTCACACTCCTAGTATAACATAAACTCAGCGCGAATTAGCTTGAGCGCCATTATTCCTGTCAATACTAAAAACCCCACACTGATACAAACGTACAGAGCTTGTTAGTTGAAAATAAACCTTTTGAACTTAATCATAGACTCTGTGGTATTTGGTGTGGTGGTGGACTTACACGAGTGAGTGAGCGAAAGGGTGTTATGTTCTGGGTTGTGTAATCATTGGGTATCTTCGGGTGGGGGTTCGGGGACCTAATGAGACACTATAGCTAGTCGGTCAGGGGATTGTGGGTTCACTTCTGACTGAGGTGTGAGGAAGGTCCAACCTCCCATCACCAACATCCTATTTTCTTGTGCATAGTTCTGTATGTGGCTGTGCAGAATCCCCACAACAGTAGTAGTATGTACTATATCCTATCAAAAATAGTCAACTATCTGGTTGGGCATTTTGTTGGGGGTAGTTGTCAAAGCCTCAAGATTAAGAAGACTAGAAGAGGACAACCCAAAGGACTGGACTCAGTGGCTAGAGCTATTGGTCAATCTGAGTTTTATTCAAAACCGTAAAATAAAGAGTGGCAAACTGCGCAAGCTTAGCTACAGACAGACTAATAGTAGTAGTACAGAGAGTCATAGCAGAGGAAGTTAGAACTTAGATGCAGTGATAACCAGAATTTAGAAACAGATAGTCAAGATCAAAGAAGCTTTTGTAAAAAATAGAATTAGAAAGTGGAACCAGAATTAATAGTTCGGAAAAAATAAGGTGCAGTAAAAGTTAGGGAAATATAATTGTTAATATTAACCACTGGAGGACTTACTGGGGCCAGCAGCAGGGCCCTCGGTAGAGGAGCGGTCCTCTGGTTGTCCCGCTGACTCGGACCCCATCTTCTTGCCCCTGGGTGCTGCTGATCAGTGATCATGTAAGATATAATAAAGAAAGAGACAAACATTAATGATTGCTGTGAAACAAATAAATTATTTTAAAAAACGCTCAAAAAACATTTTAGGAAACAATAATTGCAATAAAATTGACCTATCTAATTGAATGTATGACGATACAACGCATGCATTCACATCGCATGCCATTAGTTCGCGGTTTTTACAACGCAAGTCGTTACAACGACTTGCGTTGGAGGGCGCTGGACTTAGGAGTAGTTTAATTTACTATTCCAACTCCAGCTTACGTACAGTAGGGAAGGTGTTGGATAGTAAATTAAACTATTCCTTGTCCTATAGCGCCCTCCAGCGCAAGTCGTTGTAACGACTTGCATTTTAAAAACCGCGATCTAATGGCAAGCGATGTAATGCATGCGTAGTAAAGGTTGTTTCCCATCTAATCAGATCGACTACTGGCTTGCGGGATTCACGGACCGTCTACTTATTTATGAACACTAATCCAGTGTTCCATTCTGATTGATTCGAATCCAGAATACTAACTAAGCCTAAGTACCACCTGACCTGCCCACCTATTCCAGACGGGCCAATTGTTCACTAAGTCTGCATTTCCATTTTTTTAGCCCTCAAAAATGCATAGATGAGATGGAGGACACATGCATAAATTTGTGCATACACCAAATTGTTGGTTGGTTGCGTCTGATGTTCTGCTACTGACTGACACTGCTAAGCCTACCACTCACTAAACAAACTACAAAAGGTTCTACTAAGGACTGGGGTAACCAGCACTCAGTGACAGAGGATGCGTCACGCAGACCGTTAAAAAATTATCAGCTAATACTAACTAAACCTAGTATCAATACATCCACCACTATTTGACAGGAGGACAAAGGAAGGACTAGAGTCTCTCTAGCAATAGCATTACCTAACTTAAGTTCTCTAAAGTAAACTCTTACATAATAATCAGCCCAAGCGAGCGCAAAGTTGCAAACAAGTAAGAGTAGCGCCGAGCACCTGTGTCCTACAATCACAGAAGATTTTGAAACGTAATTTACCTGCAATGTAAGCAGCAGTATTCTTGTTATTCGTAAAAAATTATACACAATACTTATACTACTATATATTAGCTACTCACCAAGCCCCACGACCTCGACACCTAGCAGGTCCAACAGGTCCTGCTCCCGGTCCAGGATGTCTGACCACCGGTGGGCCAGCTGGTTATGGGTGCGCCGGACCCCTGAGCAGCAAAACACTTCCCGGCGCACCTTCGCCCACCGGCGGTGACGCTCCAGGGTAGGGTACCCGGAGCCTGGCCTGCCGCCTGCTGCCACGGTCAAGGGGAGGTGGCGCTGCACAAAAAAAACAAGGGCGGCCACCTCTGCCTCGCAAAAAAGCTGCCGGGCTTGCACCCCTGCTGGGCACAGTCTGCCGCAAGGCAGGCGGCTCTTGGGCGCACGCGCCTTGCCCTTGGAGCCGGTAGTGATACCCTTCGCCGTGGTTCTGGGGTGTGTGGGAGGCGGAAAAGAAAAGTTAGAAGGAAAAAATAAAGTTAGGGGAAGAAGTAGGAGCTTAAAGAAGGAAGTAATATAAAACAGTAGAAAAGTAAAAAAACACAGTAAAAGTAGAAATAAATGCAAAATATAGACTTAGGGACAGAGAGAGATAGATAGTAAATAAAAAAAATTGAAAAACAGTGTAAAAAACTAAGGATTGCAAAGATTGAGGGAGGATAGAAAAGCAGGCCCAGAACCATAGCATAGAGTGAAAAACAAGATGGCCACGCCCATCGCGACCGCGTGGGTAAGTTCGCGCGATACTTCCCCCCGAGCACGCAAAAAGTGTCGAGAACACATACGACGCGTTCCCGAACATGAAATGCGCATCGCGAGCACGCTATACGCGATTCGAACAGGAAATAAGGCATCGCGAACGGGCGGGACAAGTGAAAAACAAGATGGCCTCACCCATAGGCAACCGCATGGGCAAGTTCGCGAGATACCTATCCCCGAGCACGCAAACAGCGTCCCGAACACGCACAACGCGTTCCCGAAGAAGAAAAACGCATCGTGAACGGGCGCGACATGCAACTACACACGCTCGCGTAGCTACGCGTAGCTCGCGTAGCGCTTTAACATCTTCACGTAGCTTTGCGTAGCGCGACTACGCGAACTACGCCCAGGGTTAATTATGTACCCCAATATTTCCAGCATCTCTGCCCACTTTTCTATTATGTCGGCACATGAGCTTGTGCGGGCTATCCTGGCCTGATTGTGAATAATTATTGCCTCCAATTTTGCCAGCTTATTGCCCTGGTCTGCTAGGCATTGAGCTATTGATTGTAAAAGATCAACTTGGACCTCCATTTTTGTTGATTGCCAGATCAAAGCCTTGGCTATTGACTTTTGTGCTTCACTGATGGTTTTCAAATGGGGGATATCTTCTTGGTCTTCCTGGCCTGTTAATTGCCTCCCCCCCACGCGGTCTTTAGCCTCTTCCCCTATTCCAATAAATTTTGGGGTGAGGTCCAAGGTCCTTTCTATTGTTCGTTCTAATTTTTGTAGAAAGGAATCTGTGAGGTCTCCTGGCTCGGGTGAATCAGGTTGTTGGCGGCCAGTAGATGAGGTAGTATTAACTAGTCGCGGGAGGGTTTGCGCTGGTTCTTTGCCCTCATTGTCCTCGGCCATATCCATGTCCATGTCCTGATGCCAGTGAATCTGAGCTTCAGTCCGTGAGAGGCTGTTTGCCACTCCAGTTGGCTTCCTGTCAAGTTCCGCGGATTCTGTGTGTTGTGGGTGCCCCCAGGGCTCAGTGTCATTGATCCTTTCAGAACTGGGTTTACTAGTCTCCCCTTCGTTTACCACTTTATGCCCGCTAAGAGGGGGCTGAACCAGTCCTTTCTGTTCCCTTTCATCGTGTTCCTGGTCCCCCTCATTGGAAGACTGCCAGGTTCCTTGCCCAAAAATTGAGTTTCCGGTGGGGGTAAGGGATGGTTCGATGAGCTCCTTGCTGGGCTCCTGTGCTTGGGGGTTGAGCACTGTGGTCTCATCGACCCTTTCAAAGGACTTGTCCTGGGATGATGTCTACCTGGTGCTTGGAAATAATGAGTGATGAGCCCCTGTTGGGGAGGGTGTTGAGGAGAGCTCACTCTTTTCGGCTCTGACTCCTGCTTTTGGATCTGGGCCGTACTTCTTGTGACCCTTGTTATGGGACGATTGTGTGTACTTTCTTCTGACTCCATCCTCTTCGGTTTCCCTTTGAGCATTCCTCTTCCACCCCGAATAGAGAGGGTGCAGAGAGGTTGTTGGGTATTTGTCACCCTTTATATCGCTCTCTTCCTTATGTGCTCCATACACCCACAAGCTTCACAAGACTCCCCCTGCTGGCCCTTCTGGCCCTTCGGGTGAGACTATGATCACCGAGTTTTGCTGAAGTTAATGCAACTTGCTTGTGGGCTATGCGTTTCACTTGTTCTATTTGCTTGGGCTTGGGCTGTCAAGGGGCACTCTTTTTGGGGTGGCTGCACTCCCTGGAACTTTCTGCTGTGATCGTGACTGAGGCTGTGCTTGAGGATAGCACCTTTTTAGCCAGCAACATGCAAGTCCCCTTCCTCCTGAGCTTTTCAATGACCAGCCTTGATGGTCTTAAGCCCACAGATATTAAGAGCCCTTTGTAATGTTTTTAGAGTTTATGCAGTTTTTTGTTTTTTTAATGCGGTTTTTGCAATTTTGCAGACAAAACAGTATGTTGTTAGAGCAGCCACAGCTTGCTGAGTTGCACCACAGTGCTATGCCAAAGGAGCGGTACTGTTTGCCATGAGGGGCCGTTCCCCCTGGTGGCCGTTGGCACACGTTAGCACACCGGCCGCTCTCCACACTCCTCACTCCACACTCACCAGAATGTCGAAGATAGGACGTCTCCCAGGTCTCCCAGGACGTCTCCTGTCACCGGGCACTGGGCGCCGTGCTCCGCGTGTGGCTCCGAAATGGTTCCCAGAGCGGCTAAAGTGGCAAGGTAGCAAAGCGGTAACAGAGCAGCTGGGCTCCCACGCGCCACGCCTCTCCAATCCAAACTTGGCTCCTTTCAAGCGCTGCTGTATTTGAGAGGCCAGAAATGCCCCCTCTGCTCCTCTCCACTCACTCACCGGCCTCCCCGATTGTATACAGAGGGGATTTAGCCGGGATTTAGTCGGGGGATTGGAGCAGGGGGGTGCAGGGGGGTCGCGGGAACCGGCAAGGGATTCACCGCGCTGCTGCCGCTTCGTTTCTGCTTTCCGCGCTTTCCGCGCTGCTGCTCGTAGACTTACACAGCTGCGTATGTCAATAGGCCCAATCCCAGGACCCGGAGCACAGCCGCAGGCTCCGCCAGGGGGTAGCCCTCACGTCCCAGTGGGCGCAATCCAACCAGCAGTCTTCAGCATAGCAGCGAAGCACGACCGAGGGCCACCTGCATTCTTCAACACTGTTGTGCAGCGAGACCCTGGAGACCTAGGTGGCGCACAGATCACAGTGCACCGATCAGCAGCACTACGCTTCAGCCGCAAAACCTGATCCCAGGAACCGGAGCACAGCGCTCCACTCAAGCCGCAGGGCCCGACCTCCCGGTTCCGGAGTGCAGCCGTAAGCTCAATCCGGGTGTAGATCCCGTGCAGTGCGACCCCGGTGAACTAGGGGGAGCACAGCAGTTGAAATGGCTCGCCCAAACTCACCGCAACGTCTGAGCTCGGTCCCCGCAGCAGCAGGCCGGAATCCCCAAGCGACCTCAACGGCTCTGTCTCCCGATCAGAGTGACCATCGATTGTGCCAGGACATCCCAGGATCACCTCCACAGCCATTTCACCGCAACCGGAGCCACCTCAGTACACCAAGCCCTCCGATGAGGTCTTCTCCACGCTGCTGCCGGACAACGAAGCTCTAAACCAGGTGGGCCCCGCTAAAACCGGCCAATAACACAGAGGGCTACTTGGGTGAAATGCACACAGCAAAAAGTTGGGTGAATGGCAAGGAATGTGACAGAATATAGGATAATTACGAGATCGTAATCCTCAATCCAGGAGCTCCATTTTGGGGCACCACCTCGGTGGCCATCTTGGTTAGCTTTTCTTAGAGCAAATTAAGGAGTCCATTTCCTCTTGCACTGACCTTCACACTAGCCATATCTTCCTCGGGGATTTTAATGTTCACTGGAACGACACAAATGATCCCCTAGTATGCTCTTTTAAGGCTTTCCTCTCCGACCTCAACCTCATCCAGGCCTGCAATGGTCCCACCCACAATAAAG
This sequence comes from Calotriton arnoldi, assembly GCA_963921515.1. NCBI lineage: Eukaryota > Metazoa > Chordata > Amphibia > Caudata > Salamandridae > Calotriton > Calotriton arnoldi. The sequence goes on along the minus strand of CAWUFW010003736.1, from coordinate 684,170 downwards.
GCGTCACCCTGGACCTTATCATAGCTAGAGACAACATTATACTTCTTGTTGACATTATACCTTGTGATTGGTCGTATCATCACCAAATCTCCTTTCACATTTTGGAAAATGTCCTGCTCAGTCAAGGTCAACTGCTTAAAACCAAACAGCTGGTTCGCAATCTGAGAGACATCAACTTCAATAATCTGACTACCATGAGCAAGAACTTGCTTCAGCCACCCCCTAACATGTCTAACGTGGACGACCTAAGGGATCACTACATCAATTCCATGTCAAGTATAGTTGACTCTATCGCTCCCATGCAACTCAAAAGGAGTCCATCCAAACAATCCAAACCCTGGTTTAATGAATCCCTAAATGAGGAACGTCGCAAACTTAGGCTTTCTGAGAGACTATGGAGAAACTCTCCCTCCACTACAAGCCTCAAGCAGTTAAGGAGGATGAGAAGCGCTTACAACAAACACATTTGCAGTGCAAAATCAGATCATTTCAGGGCCCAGCTGGACAGTGCTAAAAATAGACCCAAGAAACTGTTTGAAATCATCAAACAACAAGACACTCATACCATAAACCACATTTCGGTAGCCATGACCTCCAACCCCAGTGAGGAAGATTTCTCAGCTCAGTTCTCGGAGAAGGCAAGGAAAATTTAACTTGAACTGCAATGTGCCGCAACTATCCAGCGGTCCTTGAGTTCCCCTGCAGTGGGGGTACCTAAGGCAGAGATTGTTTTTTCACACCCCATTGTCGGCTCTCCTAAAAACAACGCTTCTTGGAACTCCTTCCTGCTACCAGATGCTGCTGAGCTGGCACTCTCCCTGACGTCTCTAAAACCCTCTAACCACTTCAATGATCCTCTTCCCGCTAAACTTCTCAAAGATCTCAATTCAGCCATTCTCCCTCTCTGGACCCAGATCATTCAAGAATCTCTCGTACAGGGGAGGATTCCTGACTGCCTCAAGATGGGGCAAGTCACTCCCACCCCTAAGAAGCCTAATTTTGACTTAGCGGATCCCACTAATTTCCGTCCGATCACTAGCATCATGACTTTAGCGAAATTAATTACTCGAGAAATGCGTCCACACGCAGCTCTGCAACGAGAGAGATTCAGCTCCTTGACCTTTACCAGTCTGGTTTCAGAGCAGGGTAAATGTAAAAATGTAAATCCGTATTTGTAAAGCGCAAACTACTCACCCTTACGGGTCTCAAGGCGCTGGGGGCCGTCGTGGAAATTAAGTGAGCTATTGCCCAGAGTCACATGGTGCTGAGCTGAGCTGCCGCCGGAGCCGGAGATCGAGCCATGAGCCCTGTGCTCCAAAGTCAGCTGCCCTGGCCGCTGCACCACACCTCTCCAGGGCACAGCACTGAAACAGCACTAACCCACATAGTTGAGGACGTCTTGAGATCCCTTGATCAAAATGTCCCTTGTCTTCTGATCCTTCTTGACTTGTCTTCAGCATTTGACACTATTAAACATGAAAACCTGATTGCTATTCTTCAACACAGGATGGGGTTATCGGGCCCTGTCTTAAATTGGTTTGCTTCTTTCTTACATAACCGTACCCAAAGAATCAAAGTTAACCAATCACTTGCTGCCAGTACCCCGGTCATGATTGGAGTACCTCAAGGTTCTGCACTGTCTCCCACACTCTTCAACCTTTTTATGGAACCTCTTTCCAATATTCTGAACGACTCCAACATTCAATACCATATGTATGCTGATTAAACGCAACTTTATTTGAAGATCTCCTCTCCTGATGACATAAAAACTCTTAATGATGCGCTTTGGAAAACGCAACAGTGTCTAACACATAATCATCTGTTGCTAAACTCCCTTAAAACAGAATTCCTTCTGATTTCCCCCGCAACCACTCAGCTCCTACCCAAGACTGGATCAAACAACTCTCTGCACTCAACTGCACCCGTCATGTTGTTGACTCTGCTAGATCGTTAGGCATCACCCTAGACAAATACCTAAACATGCAAGCTCACATTAGTGCCACTATTAGGGGTGCCAATCATCAGCTCAACACCCTAAGGAAAGTCAAGCCATTCTTGCCTCCTGACACTTGGAATATGGTTTGGTAACCCTTGCCGGCCTTCCTAAAGTGAGTGCGGCTCCGCTTAAAGCCACTCTTAACGCGTCTGCCAGACTCATCACGGGCTCCAGAAAACATGACCATATCACGCCGGACTTAATTCAGCTTAACTGGCTATCCATTAAAGCAAGGATTCGCTTCAAAATTGCTTACCTGACGCACAAAGCTATTCACTACAACACCCCTGTCTACCTAGCAAAAAGACTTGAGCTATCTAGCTCGAGTCGGAACTTAAGAAGCTCTAATACTCTACTTTTGAAACCACCCAAATTCAATAAGAAAAGAACTTACAATTGTGCCTTCTCTGGTCTTGCTCCTAGAATTTGAAATGCTCTTCCTCCCGAGATCAGATCCAACCCATCGACTACCTCTTTCAAAAAACATGTCAAGTGGCTAATACTGAACGACCATCTACTGCAATAGCCCTGATGCCATCTTTAATCCATTTCCATCGCCAGCTTGACAATCTTTTTACCGATCGCTCTAAATTTGTTATGTGTCTCTTCACAGGTCCTTTTTGATGTATTACCTGCTGTAACTTTTTAGTTACTTCTTGTGTCCTATTTTGTACTGCACCCTTGTTTTAAAACTCTTACCTTGTACCCTTATTTGTACAGCGCTCTGATACTAACCCTGGGTGGATAACTCTGCTCCGCCAGCGGAGTTTGTGGAGATTTGCCTACTCTGCGCTCCATTGCAAATGCGGAAATAGGCAAAATTCTTTAAAAATTAAAAAAGAAGCCACTTACCTGTGTGTCTGCTGCCTGGCCGCTCTCCTTCCTGCTCCTCGCGTCCTTCTGTGATTAAAAAAACACTACGTTGTACGTCTTGCGCGCTATATGCTGCGAAAAGTACATCTTGATCAGAGAGAGAGGTGTCACATGCCCAAACCTGATTTTATTTCCGCAGAAAAAGGGCCATCACAAGCCCCAAAAGTGACATCATCTTTTTAACAATTACCATCATATCCCAATAAGAATAGCGGTATGCTTAACAATTTCTGTCAATGCCAAATAATGCTCTGTTATTCCCATTGAAGAATGACATTTCTTGAAATTCGACATCATTTACTGTGGAAGTTAAATTTTTTCTTGACAAATGTTATTTTAAGGCACATCAGTGTGTCATTGATCATGTCACAGGTGATGTCGCGTGTGCTGTCACCAATATATCATGGATGATATCATCGTCATTTTTAGCAATAATATTTGAGGGTGAGGAAAGGGGTTGCCCAGCTAAGCAAAACGGTGGATTTCAGGGCTTTTCATGGCTGTGTGGCCAGCTATTACATTACTATGGGGGATATTTTTTCAGTGACTGTCTAAGGCTTTTATAACATGCGAGTAAAGAACGGCAACATCTCTTGAACAAGGCTGCTTCACTGAAAACAGATGTATAACACATGTAACAGATTGAAATATATTGGCTTAATGCTGTCCCCAGTAGGACAAGCAAGATGGAGGCCAGCGGCCGATAGGCTTAAAATTGAGTGAAGCACTGGTGACAGTCATTCAGATGTATGTGACTGGGGTCAGAACGGAACAGAAAAGGCTGATAAGACAGAGACTGAAGATTGATGGACCTAGAGGGTTTTGGTCTCGAGAGGAGACTATTTCAATATATTTACATATTGGCCTTCAGTTTATTGCCCTTTACTAATGTAAACCAGAGTCCCCAGAGCCTTCGGCAGAACCTGAGGACGGTGTAAATAAACTTTGCATCTGGCGTGATCCCTTGTTCATTAGTAACTCTTCAGTGGGTAGTAGTTGTATGAATACATGTGTCTAAAAGGGTTAGGGACCCTATAGGCTAAAGATATCGGCTAAAGATGTCACCCCTCATTCCACACTCACTTCCCTATCTCCACCCTCACACATCAATCCACCCTCCGTAAATAACCCAGACCACCCCCTCGATACCTCCCTCACCTTAATTACCCAGAGCCTACACAACATCGAACTTGACCTATCTAATTTGATTACTAAATTCTCTCAATTCAAGAAAGACTTGATCTCCCACAGCTCCAGTACCCTCCCTCACCATAAAATCCCCACCCAGCCCTGCCCAAAAATCCCCCCAAAAATTCCCCCGAAAATCCCTAACACCAAACACAATAATTGGAGATCAACTCCTCTCCGCTGCCGTATACATAGACCTCACCGCACCTCGAATCATCTCTCCCCGTCCGACCTCGCCGACCTATGCAACTCTTACCTTCCTAGCTTACAAACCGCCAATTCTCCACTCCCCTACTCCCACATTCCTATTATCTTAGGGACTAATAGAATCCCCTCCTCCCCGCTTCCCCCAGACCACCGCCTCAACTCACGTCGATCCACACTTGCCCACCCACCATAAGCAACCCCACACCACTTACATGCATGCTTGTCAACTGTCGCTCCGCAGTCCAACATGCCACGGAAATTTCGGAAACTATCCTGAGTGAATCCATTGACATTGCATTCCTCACAGAAACCTGGCTCAAAGACCACTCAACGAGCATACTTGACCTACTCTCCCCCCGGGATACTCTATTCTGAGAAAAGATAGACCTGACAGAGTTGGGGGTGGTCTAGCCATTATCTTTAAAAATGAACTTCAGCTATCCCTTGTCAATAATTCTGGCTACTCCTCCTGCGAATACCTGGAAGCTGAACTGACAACCCAAAACTCCCACCCAATTCGTCTACACAACATCTATCGCCCTCCAGGCCCCTCCTAGCCCTTCATCGAGGACTTATCTGAGCTCCTGACACAATCCTCATTATCCAACTCAAAAAATCTCTTTCTTGGGGATCTCAACCTCCATTGGAACGATACCGACGATCCCACTATCCCCCTCCTCACCAATCTACTTGAGATCAATGAACTCAAACAACTATGCCTGTCCCCGACACACACCAAAGGAGCCATCCTTGACCTCATTCTTTCCAAAGAAAATCTGGTCTCCGTGACCAATATCGTCCCCATTGACTGGTCCGACCATCACCTTATACTGTTCACCATTGCTACCAATGCAAATCTCCCCACCTCCAAAATTAACAGACCTAAGAAACTGACCAGAAATCTAAAACATATCCCCCCGGGTGTTCTTGAGTCTAAACTCCAAGCTCAACTTCTGCTCATTCCCCCCTCACAAAATGCCAATGAGCTCACCGATCACTTTAACAATACTGTCACTGGAATTCTTGACCAACTAGCCCCGCCCAAACTCAAAAACCAAAGAACCACCCCCTCCAACTCTTGGTTTAATACCGAGCTTAATAACGAAAGACGGTCACTTAGACAGTCGGAAAGAACGTGGAGACTCCATCCCTCTCCAGCCCATCTTGCACTCCTCAGACATGCTAGATCCACATACCAAAAACACATCTTCAAGGAAAAGGCCTCCTTCTTCCGCACTCAACTTGATCGTGCCAAAAACAGACCTAGGGAACTCTTCAAAATCATTCGTAACCAAACTTCCCCACACCTCCTAATCTGACCGCCTCCTCAGCCAGATGTGAAGAAATTTCCCACTTCTTCTCAGAAAAAATAGCCAAAATTGATCAATCCTTCCGCTCCACACAGTTCCCCTCCAACTCCCAATGCAAACCCATCCTCACCTCTAATGCCTACCCCACATCCCCTCGACCAGCTGACCCTGCTACCTCTCAGGAAACCAACTCCCCTAACACACAATTAAAGAACAATGCCTCCCTGCTCAACTTCCTCCCCGTGACTGAGCTAGAAGTCCTTAAAATAATTGGTAATCTTAAACCGTCCTCCCACACAAAAGACCCCTTACCCTCTAACCTTGTCCCTGCCCTTAAGCACATCATTACCCCATACTGGACCACAATCATCAACACCTCTCTCTCCACTGGCTGTGTCCCCACCTCCCTTCAACTTGGACAAATCTCTCCCATAATCAAAAACCCCAATGCTGACCCCAATGACCTAAACAATCTCCGCCCCATCACTAACCTCCCACTTCTCTCAAAGGTCCTTGAAAAATGTGTCCTACTACAACTAGACAAACACATCGAAAACTTCAACCTACTTGATCCCTTTCAATCAGGCTTCAGGAAAGGCTGTAGCACCGAAACGGCAATGCTCAATGTCGTCGATGACATCCACCACTCACTTGATAATGGCGAGACATGCCTTCTTATCCTCCTTGATCTCTCCGCAGCGTTCGATACAGTCAACCATTCAGCCCTACTCAATGTGCTTAGGACCCGTTTCGGCCTCAATGATACTGCCTACAAATGGTTCGTCTCCTACCTACAACACCGAACTCAGCAAATCAAAATTCAAAACTGTCTCTCTAACCCCTCTCCCGTCTCCCTTGGAGTCCCCCAAGGGTCTATTCTCTCTCCCTCCCTCTTTAACCTCTTTATGGAACCCCTCACCCTCATTCTTAAACAAGCAGGCATCAACTACCACCTCTACGCCGATGACACCCAAATCTATTACAAGATTAAAACTCATACCGACATCTTACATCTGAACAACACCCTCACCAAAATCCAAACCTGGTTCCACTCCAATCATCTCAAACTTAACCCTAATAAAACTGAAATCATTCTCTTCTCCCCTAAAAACAACCCGCTCCCCGTTCAATCTTGGATCTCTGACCTTAATGCACTCAACTGCTCTCTCACCTTGTCCAACTCCGTCAAATCTCTTGGTATTTCTATCGACAACACCCTAACCCTTAACGTCCACATCAAAAACTCAGCTAAAGGAGCCCTTCTCACTCTCCGTCACCTCAAGAAAATCAAACCCTTTATACCCACTGATGATTTTAAACTCGTAGTTCAGTCACTTGTTCTTTCACGTATTGATTATGGTAACGCCATCCTCAACGGAATCCCCAAGATCCACCTTGCTCCAATCAAAGCTGTGCTCAACCTTGCCGCCAGGCTCATTACAGACTGCAAACGCTTCGATCACATATCCCCGGCTCTCAAATCTCTTAAATGGCTCCCTATTGAAGGCAGATCTGCCTACAAAACTGCCTGCATCACTCATAAAGTCCTCCACCAAAACACTCCACAGTACCTCTCTAAAAACTCCTCATTGCGGGCACCACACGACCCCTGAGAAGCACCAACTCACTCCTCCTTATACCACCACTGCATAAAAAGAAAGCCACACAATCACGCTCCTTCTCTGGGAATGCCCCTATCATCTGGAATGCCCTCCCAAAAACCTGCGCTGCAACCCCTCCTATTTCAGCTTCAAAAAGACCTCAAAATCCACCTCCTCAATTATTATTGGGGATCCTAACCTATGACCTGCACTCGACCTCCAATCTCACCATGTTATATTAGTCCAGCAATATTTGTCCATTTCATGAACATCATCGGCCTAATTAATTGATATATATAGCTCCTGCTCCTGTTTATCTATTTGATATGTATAGCTCCTGCTCCTGTTTATTCTATTTGATTCGTTTTATCTAACTGTTTGATTTGTTTATCTATTTGATTTGTATATTTCACATGTTGTCATTATCTTTTATCTACTTATACGCCATGTTTGGCTCAATTATCATTGGGGGTCCTAACCTGTGACCTGCACCCGATCTCCAATCACCATGTTACTTTTTGTCCACTATTTTTCTGTCCACCCCCGAACATCATATACCTAGTTACTTGAAATGTATTAGCTCTTGCACCTGTATAATTATTTTGTTTTGTATATTTCACACGTTGTTTTCTTTATCTTTTTTATCTATTTGTATGCCATGTTTCCGTTATATTATCTTCTCATGTAAAGCGCTCTGATACCTCTGGGTCTAGCCAGCGCTATATAAAACTCTCAAAATAAAAAAATAAAAAATAAACCTCTAGCTTAAGTTGAATGTTTTGATTTTGATCACAAACAAAGCCATTAATCCCGATTTGGGTGGAGGGGGAATTTCTGAGCAAAACGGTAGTATGGGAAATATGATTTAAGTGACAAATGTCATCATTGAATGTTTCAGAAGAAAAATGACCAGAATGAGAGAAAAAAATGGGAAATTATGTGAAGAAACGCTCTTTCCGCTGTAATTTCTCATTCTTTAGAATAAAAATCACAATGGTGCGGCAATACCACGCCTTGGAATTAATCGGAATTATTGTGGGGTATTACAGCATCAGGATTACAGAGTACCTCATAATAAGGGCCTGATTTGCTAGACACTACAGTAATTTCTTTGATTTATTTGATATTAATTATTTATCCACAGGAAAACGACTTTTCAATAGTTCTCGAAAAATATGTTTTCTTTCTGCGTATTTTTCATTTCATGTGTTTCTTTCTACCGATCTTTCTTGCTTTTGTTCTAGTTCACCATTACAAGTTCATTTAAACCAAACATCAACATCCTTTGAAAAGTCTTTGTTTGAGTTAAACAGGATACGTGGCTTGAACTCGCACTTCCTTCATTGCCTTTAGTTCAACTACAAGTTCCTTTGCACATCCTGAAACGAGAAATATGAGTGCCACGGCGCCGTTTCTGACGCCGCATTCTTGAAGTGATGTATGACCCAGGGGTTTGATTCAGTCACTGCTCTAGACATTCTGGAGGCAGCATGGACTTGCTCGGCAACTGGAAGGAACAGCAGGTTACTTTACTTTTTCCGAAACCTTTTCCCACTAGAGGGCGCTGCATGTTCTTCCACTGTTCTGCAGATCAAAGACGACACACGTTAACCAACCTCTACTTTTGATGGCCAGGTTGACGGTCGTAATATACAATTACTGCTAAAAATCGATTTCAATTTTTCAACTTTATATTGTGAACTAAGTTGCTTCTAGGCCCTTGTACCAGCACGAAGCTGCCGCTCCACCACAAACACCCAAAGCCATCAGTGCAACTTTCCCCAGATAAAGAGATGTACCAGTGCAGTTGCTAAATTACGAGAAGGAAGCTATCCCCGTGCTAACAATTGGTTCTTCCAGCAGGGGCCATCGCTGGTAAAAGCAGTAATTAGTCAAGAATAAAAGCTGAAAGAAAAAAGGGAAGCAACAAAACGATAACAAGTGGCCTTATTTTGGTTTTGCATGTGTCACAGGGCAGTGTAAGAGTGCCACTTTCGCAACAGGACACTACCCTTCTAGGCAACCCCCGCTTTATGTGGTTAGAAATTGTGGAATCGTGTAGGTGTGGGGTGGACTCCTGAATTTTTCAAATTTGTCAGCCTTTAACAATATTTTACTAAAGGTGCTACACGGCTATGTATGCTGTCATACATACATCTATAACCGTTAGAAATTGTGGCCCAGAACACTCAGCTTGGGTTGATGTCCGTGCACCGAGACTGTACAAATGCAACTGACGTGGTGCCAAACTTCGGGACCGTTGAAGATATCAGTGAAATTGCTCCAGATGTCGGCTGTTGGGTGTTTGCGACCTCCACTGTGTTCTTCAACTTCAGGAGCGTTGCCCTCAGCTTTCACACATTTACTAACCTCAGCCCTCCAGCGACAGTGGGGGGATCCCCTCAGAGGACTAGGCCCCACTACCTAGAAGCATAGTAGGACGTTTAGTTTTTTTGAAAGTATACAAAATGTGAGATGTGATGTGTTCATGACTTGTTTGTCAAGTTTAATGTGTTTATTTGTAGAGATATATTTTTTGACTTGTCACTGTTATAGTTTTGTATTGTATAAAGAAATAATACGTATCATGCAATGCAAATGGTTTAATGTTTTGCTCCACTTTCATTTTTTAGAAAATGTTTAAATACTTTGGCACAGGATTGTGGCATATAAGTAAAAAGTGACATAATCTATTTGAGGTGTATGACATAATTCAAGCTATGGGATAAAATTAGGGGTGGGCGGAATTTGCGTAGTCGCGTTACGCAAAGTTCCGCGAAACGGTAAAAAATCTCCGCGAGCACGCAAAAGTTCAGCGAACACGCGGAATTGCTTGTTCCGCCCGTTCGCGATGCTTTTTTCCTGTTCGCGAATGCTGTTTGCGTGCTCGGGGGGAAATATCTCGTGAACACGCACTTTGAAAGCGCGAACAAGCAAAAAATTCCGCAAAGCCGCGGATCGCGAAATTTTTGGCAATTCTCTGCGGAACGCGAAATTACCCAAATTCCGCAAATTCCGCGAGCGGAACGGAATTTACCGCCCAGGCCTAATAATTACAAAAAAAGAAAGAGTTTACTAATTGAATAGGTCCGGAGTTAATAAAATTAGCCTCCGTGCTTGATAGACTCATCTTAGATTCATGGTCGGAGAGGTATCCCTTTTTTCTAAAGTTTAACAGATTCCAGCCTCTCTTTGCCTTAACTGAATCACTCCCCTACATGAGACTATTAAAGTTTCCTCCACATTTTATTAATGAGTTTTTAGAGCCAGTAGAATTGCCTAAGATTACAGTGGAGGAGAAAAAAGACCTGGGTCGGGAAGTAACAATTCAAGAAGTGAAGGCTGCCATGAAGCATATGGCAAGAGGGAAAGTCCCTGCAATGGATGGGCTCCCTGTGGAATATTATTTGACATATATTGAAGAATTGGCACCAAGACTAGATAATCTCTATGTGGGAGCCCGTAAGGCAGGACGATTGCCCCAGACAGGTGCTTAAGCAATAGCTATCCCATTTTTAAAGCCAGGAAGGGCCTCTGAGGATGTATGGACTTATCGCCCACTTTTTCTGTTAAATCTGGATTACAAGATATTGAGTAGAGTATTGGCAATGTGTCTATCTCCATTAATGTCTAAGTTAATACATACAGACCAGTCTGAGTTAATTCCAGAGAGGAATACGGCTCACATTATTAGGAGGGTATTGGTGATCATGGAATCTGATTTTGCAGAGAAGGAAAAAGGGATGATTGCAGCAATTGACATTGAAAAGGCATTTGATAGTTTAGGTTGAGATATCCTTTATGAAGTGCTCAAGAAGATGAGATTGGGAAACCAATTTATTGCATGGGTTAGGCTTTTGTATGCAGCACCTACTGCTTGTGTCAAAAGGGTAGGTAGATTCCAGAAATGATGCAGTGGGAAGAGAGGCTCGACAAGGGTGCATGCCCTTGCCATTATTATTTGCAATTACTATGGAGCCACTTACTAGTTGGGTGAGGACAGGAGGGGTTTACAGATGTCTGGAGGTATGGGGTATTCAACATTATTCAGCATTATATGCAGATGATATGTTGTTACTTCTCAAAGATGCTAATGTTGATTTGCTGCATGTCATGAACCTCTTAGATTGGTTTGGGCAAGCCTCAGGGTCATGCACCAACTGTAATAAATCATATTTGTTCCCATTACAGAAGGATGTGCCACAGCCTGTGGATCTGAGGGGGCTTAATTGGGAGGGAACATATCTAAAATATCTGGGGGTAAGATTATACCATGCTCCCATTAAATTATTGGAGGGTAACATTGGTGTGGCGATTAGAAGTTTACAGAAAAGTGTAGATTTTTGGAGTATGCTGCTGCTTTCAGTTTCAGGACGATTAGCAGTAGCAAAAGTGGTGGTGTTGCCCTGATTACTCTACATCTTCACAACATTGTCCATGGTGCTACCATGTAGAGTATTTAGGGAAATTGATTCTTTGTTGGTTTCTCTTATATGGGGAACAAGTAAGCAAAGAGTGGCATTGGCAAAGTTGCAATTGCCCACTAGTCAGGGAGGACTACCTGCCCCAAATATGGAAAGCTATTACCTAGCAGCACAGTTGCAATGGTTTACACAATGGATTCATTCACAAAGATTTCAAGGGAGGTGAATTTCAAGAGAATACCAGACTTGGATGTGTTGTATAAAATACTCAGGGCCCCTGTCAGAGGACCAGTGTGGGGAATGCCCACTAAGTGAAAGGTTATTGTGGCACTGTTGGCGTCATGCTCTTCAATGAACTCATACTCAGAGGCCCTATGACCCGGGCATTCCGTTGAGAAGTTTGGAACAAATCATTCCGGGGTGGGGGGAAGATTGTGGGGCCTAGGTCCAGATGTGCAACCGTTTTTTGCGGACGCAGAGGGGCATTTTGCCCTTTTGCGACCGCAAAAAACGGTAGCACAATGTACCAACCCTATTTTGCGAGTCGCTAATGTAATAGCGACTCGCAAAATAGGGTTAGAGACTCGCTATTCGGAAGGGGCGTTCCAAGGACATCCCTTCCTAATAGCAACTCTGAACCCTATGTAAGAATGTTTTGCTCCCGCATGCGGTCGCAAAACACTCGTAGTTTACCACCCTCTTCAAGAGGGTGGTAAACCATTCCTTTGTGAATGGGTGCGCAAACATTTTTTAAGAGCAGGCAGTGGTCCCAGGGACCATTACCTGCCCTTAAAAAATGAAACAAAAAGGTCTCATTTCTTTTTTTTTTAAATGCATCCCGTTTTCCTTTAAGGAACCACCAACTCCCCAGGGCTTTTTTTTCAAAAATAATTAAACCTGTGGGGGGTGCTCGAGCCCCCCCCACACGCCCCGGGGACCACCACCTCCCCGGGGCATTAATAATGTAAATTAGGGGTCCGTTAAGGACCTCGAGCCCCGGGGACCACCACCTCCCCGGGGCTATGTAAATAAAGGGAGGGGGCCGCTTGGTCCCCTCCTGGAGCCCTTGATGGCCCTGGGGACTGCCACCCCCCAGGGCCGGCTCCTGCAGTGTCCTGGGGTGCCTACCCCCTGGATACTGCTGTTTGCTATGACAGGGCGGGAGCATGGCTCCCGCCCTGTCATAGCAAACTTGCTTTGGATTTTGGAAGCAAGAGTAGGGAAACCTGCACTCTCTTCCAAAATCGAAAGCAGATTGCTTTTCCACACGAGGAGCTGCATGTGAGCAGCTCCCCGTGTGGAAAAGCAATGCCGGCTCCCGCAGGAGGCGGGGAGCCGGCGGGAGCGTGGGGGCATTGGGGCTCCCCCCACGGTCCCTAACCATGAGGCCAGGTCCTGGAGGAAAGGGTCCCCGGGGCCCAAAGTGGCCGGGGAGGGGGGTGGCAGTACCCCCTCCTCCATTTAAAAAAAAAAAAAAAACAGAAAAAGTTTATATTTGAGCATGCCCCGGGGGATGGGGTCCCCGGGGCGACTGTAAATTAATGAAAGTGGACGGTATTTTTTGAAAAAAATTTGGAGTCGCGACCCTTGCACAGCACTCAGTGCGGCCCCCTAGTGTGAACGCGGGGGGTGCGCGGCTCCCAGCGCGGCCCCCTGGTGCGAACGTGATGAGTGCGCAGCTCTAAGTCGTGCTGGGTGCGCGACTCCTAGCTAAAATAATTAAGATTCTTTTTATATAAACCTAGGTTATATATTGGGTTATTGGGTGGCTCTAAAAAGAGCCCTTGTGTTTATTATGAGTATTAGCCAAACTGTTCAGTCTAATATCATATTCAAACTTTCTATAGTCATTTTCTCAACTTTAAAAATACGCCAAAATCGCGACTTCGGCGCGATCTCGGCGCGATCACGGCGCGACCCGGAAATACGTGCAGGGGAGATGTCACGCACATTAAGCGGCTACACCGCGCATTTCGTGACTTTACTTTCGTCGAAATTATATTGAAAATAATACTTTAAAAATACTTTTATTAATAAATTTAAACATACACTTAAAGGAAAACTTTTATTTATAATTAATTTAAAGATATTTCATACTTTACAAATTACGCCGAAGTCGGGACCCCAGCACGACTTTTCAAAATGGCTACCGGAATGCACGCAGCCATCGTGTAGGGTGCGCGAGTTCTGTATAATATAAAAAATTAAAAAAAAGAATGAATATAGTTTTCCTAACTAAAAATTATTCACAATTTTTTAAAAATATATATATATATGTATATTATCGCTCGCTTTACACCTATGTGTGAAGCACTCTCGAACGGGTGCTGATATGCGGTGGTGAAATCCGCAAATTATTATCGCTCCTTTCTTTGTGTTGAAAGAAAATCAGCACTCGTGAGGCGTTTGAAGATATTTATTTCATCCAGCAACATGTTGCTGGATGAAATAAATATCTTCAAACGCCCCCGCGAGTGCTGATTTTCTTTCAACACAAAGAAAAGGAGCAATAATATATATGTATATATATAGAAAATAAAAAAACCATAGCATTAGAGGTCCATTAGACTTACAAATTTTCATTTAAAAACCTTTGAAATTCAATGAAAAAACCATAGGTTTCAGGCACGTTATAGTTAGAAATTAGCATTTAAAAACCATAGAAATTCACTGAAAAAACCATAGGTTTCAGGCACGTTATAGTTAGAAATTAGCATTTAAAAAACCATAGAAATACACTGAAAAAACCATAGGTTTCAGGAACGTTATAGTTAGTTGGACATTTCACTCGTACAAAACCATAGATATTCTGGCGTTATAGTTAGTTCAGCTAACTATAACTCGTGCCCCCGCAATACACTGCTGATGACGTCACATATTACATCATTCATGACATGGTCAGTGACATCACTGATGACATCACTGATGACATCACTGATGACATCATCCACGTGAAAATCTGATGAACCTCCTCACACCTGAATATAACCTTTGATACACCCACTCTAAAATACAGACTACCATTTTCGAAACAATAGACACATCAACACCAGTTACTAAATACGCACTGACTGATTCCTAGGTCTACACACACATCCACTCATTCACCCATACAGTCACTCATACATGCAGTCACTCATCAATACAACACTATCATATGCACTCATACACCTATACAAACACTCACACACTGCCACATATCCAGAGTTACTCACACACCTAGTCAGTCATGTAAAGAATCAATCATACTTCCATTTACTCACCTATACAGTTATACACACACACCACCTCACTTATTCATACAGATACTAACACATAATTACTCTCATAGAATCACTGATACAAATACACACTCATCCATACAGCCACTCTCACAATTACTGACTCTCACATATAGTTATTTATATACACCATCACTCACATATACTGCCTTTTATATATGTAGTTACTTGCACATGTACCACTGAAACATCCATTCACTCACCAACACACCCATACACACACTCACCCACCCATACAGCCGTTTCCACATGCACTCTCGAACCCATACACCCAGTGAATCAACCACTCACACATCTATGCACAGAGTCACACACCTCCCACCCACCCACACACACACTCAGGCAGCCATACAAATACTCAGGCAAGCAATCAATAACCCATATAGACACTCATGCAGCTACTCACCAACCCATGCAGCAGCTTACACAACAACAGACAGACTGCTACAGACTTTCACACAGTTTAGTCACTAACCCATGCATTCAGTAAGACACATTTAATCACTCACTTATACAGTCAGTCACGTACCTACTAAATCCTCCATACAGACACTTATACACCCACTCATTCTTCAATACAGCTTGGCATATATATAAAACAAATTTAAACTTTACAGAAAGACACAGTCACTGGATGATGTCATCAGTGATGTCATCAGTGATGTCATTTGAGATGTCATCAGTGATGTCATCAGTGATGTCACTGACTATGTCATGAATGATGTAATATGTGATGTCATCAGCAGTGCATTGCGGGGGCGCGAGTTATAGTTAGCTGAACTAACTATAACGCCGGAATTTCTATGGTTTTGTACGAGTGAAATGTCCAACTAACTATAACGTTCCTGAAACCTATGGTTTTTTCAGTGTATATATATATATATTTATATTCACTGAAAAAACCATAGGTTTTAGGGACAGTTACAGTTAGTTGGACAGTTATAGTTAGTTGGACATTGCACTCGTACAAAACCCGTGAAATTCCCCCGTTATAGTTAGTTCAGCTAACTATAACTCGCGCCCCCGCAATGCACTGCTGATGATGTCACATATTACATCACTCATGACATGGTCAGTGACATCACTGATGACATCACTGATGACATCTCAAATGACATCACTGATGACATCATCCAGTGACTGTGTGTTTCTGTAAAGTTTCAATATTTTTAATATATATAGGGAAAGGCGTATTGAAGAATGAGTGGGTGTATAAGTGTCTGTATGGATGATTTAGTAGGTGCGTGACTAACTCTATAAGTGAGTGATTAAACGTATCTTACTGAATGCATGGGTTAGTGACTAAACTGGGTGAATGTCTGTATCCGTCTGTCTGTTGCTGTGTAAGTGGCTGCATGGGTTTGTGAATAGCTACATGAGTGTCTATATGAGTTATTGATTGGTTGTCTGAGTATCTGTATGGGTGCCTGAGTGTTTGTGTGGGTGGGGTGTGTGCGACTCTGTGCATAGATGTGTGAGTGGGTGATTCACTGGGTGGATGGTTTCAAGAGTGCATCTGTGATAGACTGTATGGGTGGGTAAGTGTGTGTAAGAGTGTGTTAGTGAGTGAATGTATGTCCCAGTGGTACATGTGTGAGTAACTACATATGTGAAAGGCAGTATATATGTGTGTTGGAGTATATAAATAGTTATAAGCGAGAGTGTGTGATTGTGAGAGTGACTGTATGGATGAGTGTGTGCTTGTATCAGTGATTGTATAAGAGCGTAAGAATGTGCTAGTATTTGTATGAGTAAGTGAGCTGGTGTGTGTATAACTGTATAGGTGAGTAAATGGCAGTGTGTTTAATTATTTGCATGACTGACTAGGTGTGTGAGTACAGCAAAACCAAAGGGGATGATGGACGGAGTGTTGAACATTGCAAGCACTCACCCCCAGTCAACTGATCTGGTTTAATCCATCATCATTCTTTAGCTCACTCCGCCACCCCAGTTCAGACATGGCCATATGCAAATCAGTCTGACCCTGTGCCTTATGGGAACAGTCCAGCCCGAACTGCCAAGCCATGTCTTCCCTGGACCGGAAACAAGCATCCTGGGACCGGTTTCTGGCTTACAGCTGTCATCAGCCAGGCTATCTTGAATCCAGTGGCAAAGTGAGCAAGGGACCCACGTCTGGGCATACCCTGCCAACTTAGGGCGAACATAGCAAAACCAAAGGGGATGATGGACGGAGTGTTGAACATTGCAAGCACTCACCCCCAGTCAACTGATCTGGGTTTAATCCATCATCATTCTTTAGCTCACTCCGCCACCCCAGTTCAGACATGGCCATATGCAAATCAGTCTGACCCTGTGCCTTATGGGAACAGTCCAGCCCGAACTGCCAAGCCATGTCTTCCCTGGACCGGAAACAAGCATCCTGGGACCGGTTTCTGGCTTACAGCAGTCATCAGCCAGGCTATCTTGAATCCAGTGGCAAAGTGAGCAAGGGACCCACGTCTGGGCATACCCTGCCAACTTAGGGCGAACATAGCAAAACCAAAGGGGATGATGGACGGAGTGTTGAACATTGCAAGCACTCACCCCCAGTCTACTGATCTGGGTTTAATCCATCATCATTCTTTAGCTCACTCCGCCACCCCAGTTCAGACATGGCCATATGCAAATCAGTCTGACCCTGTGCCTTATGGGAACAGTCCAGCCCGAACTGCCAAGCCATGTCTTGCAATGTTCAACTCTCCGTCCATCATCCCCTTTGGTTTTGCTAGGTGTGTGAGTACCTCTATGGATGAGTGGCGGTGTTTGAGTGTCTATGTAGGAGTATGAGTGCATATGATAGTCCTGTACTGAGTGACCGTAAGTATGAGTGACTGTACGGGTGAGTGAGTGGATGTGTGTGTAGACCTAAGAATCAGTGAGTGGGTATGTAGTTATTGGTGTTGAGTGTCTATGGTTTTGCGAATGGCAGTCTGTAATTTAGAGTGGGTGTATCAAAGGTTATATTAGGGTGTGAGGAGGTGCATCAGATTATCACGTGGATGATGTCATCAGTGATGTCATCAGTGATGTCATTTGAGATGTCATCAGTGATGTCATGAGTGATGTCACTGACCATGTCATGAGTGATGTAATATGTGACGTCATCAGCAGTGCATTGCGGGCGCGAGTTATAGTTAGCTGAACTAACTATAACGGGGGAATTTCACGGGTTTTGTACGAGTGCAATGTCCAACTAACTATAACTGTCCCTAAAACCTATGGTTTTTTCAGTGAATTTGTATGGTTTTTTAAATGCTAATTTCTAACTATAACGTGCCTGAAACCTATGGTTTTTTCAGTGAATTTCAAAGGTTTTTAAATGCTAATTCCTAACTATAACATGTCTGAAACCTATGTTTTTTTTCAGTGAATTTCAAAGGTTTTGTAAATGACAATTTTTAAATGTATTAATTGTTATATTTATTTTTTTGATACTGATTTACTACATTTTTTAAACTATTTATTTTTAGATATTTTATTTTTTAAATTACATTGTAATTACATTATACATTACATTACAAAATATACTTTCTCAGAATGAATTACTTTAGTTTAAATACTTTGCAAATAGGCAATAGACTTTTAAGTACAGTAGTTACAGTTGTTGCAATGGGCAACACAATTTCAAACACAATGCAACATTGAGCTCAATGTGAATTTCTAGTTAAATGCAATTAGTTACTTTATGGATTACTTTTCTAACCACAGCACTGGATTCTAGATTCAGTCCTGGGACATCTCCTGTAAACAGTTGAGTAAAAGCGTTTTGGTTACAGTAGTGATTTTTAAGGAATATTATTGTATTTTAAAAGTTGACAGAAACTTTTTCACATAGAATCACCAATGTTATCCTATGGGAGGAAATTCACTTAGCAGGTAAGTAGTGTTATTGTTACTTTTTCTTACTCAGTGGTGGATCCTGGATCCAGCACTGGTGCATCTCCTGTAAACAGTTGAAAGAATGCATTTAAGTCATACAGGCGATTTTTAAGGAATATTTGTAGTTTGTGAAAATCGACACTTTGAAACTTTTCTGCTGAAAACCAGACAATGGATTCCTATGGAAGGAAATACAAGTTACTGGTAAGTACGGTTAAAATTACTTTTCAGGATCAGTACTGGGCTCAAAGATGCAGCACTGAGGTCTCTCCTGATAACAGGTGAGTAAATTGGAATTCGTAGTTCAGCTGATTTTAGAGGAATATTATAAAGTTCCAAAACTCCACACTTAGAAGAATTTCCAAGTGAAACCAGTCAATGTTAGCCTATGGAAGAAAATTCAAGTTACTGGTAAGTACGGTTAGAATTACTTTTCAGGATCTGTACTGGGCTCTAAGATGCAGCACTGAGGTCTCTCCTGATAACAGGTGAGTAAATCGGAATTCGTAGTTCTGCTGATTTTAGGGGAATATTTGTATGTTTCAAAAATCGACACAGAAACGTTTTCAGCAAAAAGCAGGCAATGATATCCTATGGAAGGAAATTCAAGTTACTGGTAAGTACGGTTAAAATTACTTTTCAGGATCAGTACTGGGCTCAAAGATGCAGCACTGAGGTCTCTCCTGATAACAGGTGAGTAAATAGGAATTCGTAGTTCGGCTGATTTTAGAGGATTATTATAAAGTTCCAAAACTCCACACTTAGAAGAATTTCCAAGTGAAACCAGTCAATGTTAGCCTATGGAAGGAAATTCAAGTTACTGGTAAGTACGGTTAAAATTACTTTTCAGGATCAATACTGGGCTCAAAGATGCAGCACTGAGGTCTCTGCTGATAACAGGTGAGTAAATCGGAATTCGAAGTTCGGCTGATTTTAGAGGAATATTTGCACAATGGTGAAGGAAGGGGGTGGGGCCTGAGCTGACATGTCTGCAAACACGCCCTGTGGCGCGTTTTAAGTTGGAGAATTAATTCCTCCTCAATCCCGAGGGTCCCCAGGGGCCAACTAGCCCACCAGATACCTCCAGTATGCGCCAGAGAGCTGCGTTGCACAGAGGTGTTCAGAGGCCACACCCCTTTTTACAACACTCTGCAATGCAGCTCCGTGGCGCTTACTGGAGGTACCTGGTGGGCTAGTGGGCCCCCAGGGACCCTCAGGATTGAAGGGGATTTAATTCCCCATCTTAAAACGCGCCACGGGCCTGTTTGCACACATGTCACCTGAAGCCCCGCCCCTCCCTTCACCACTGTGCAAACGCGCCCGTGGCGCGTTTTAAGTTGGGGGATTAAGTCCCCTTGAATCCTGAGGGCCCCTGCAGTCCAACTAGCCCACCATGTACCTCCAAAAAGCGCCACAGAGCTGCGTTGCAGAGAGGTGTAAAAAGGGGCGTGGCCTCAGAACACCTCTCTGCAACGCAGCCCCCTGGCGCATACTGGAGGTTCCTGGTGGGCTAGTTGGCCCCCAGGGACCCCCAGTATTCAAGGGGAATTCAGTCCCCCTCTGCAAACGCGCCAGGGGGCGCGTTTGCAGAGTGCTACCAAGGAGGGGGGTGGCCTCCGGCGCGATGCCGGATTTTTTTTTTTTTTTTTAAAGGGGGCTGTGTGGCCCCCCCTACTTTTTAATTATTTTGTGCCCTGGGGACCCCATCCCCCAGGGCCTGACCCCCTTTTATTTTTTTTGTAAAAAAGGAACGGGAAGGGGACCGTGTGGGCCCCCCTCCCATGGCCAATTTCGACCCCGGGACCCCATCCCCCGGGTCATTGCCACCTTTTAAAAAAAAAAAAAAAACATTTTCATGGAGGGGGGCTGCGTTGCCCCCCTCCTCAGGCCTCCTTAGGCCCCGGGGACCCCATCCCCCAGGGCCGGCCTTTTTTTAATTAATTTTTTTACTTAATTTGGGGGAGGAGGGCCTCGTGGCCCCCCTCCCATGCCACTACTTGCCTCGGGGACCCCATCCCCCGGGGCCGGCCTTTTTTTAATTTATTTTTTTACTTAATTTGGGGGAGGGGGGCCGCGTGGCCCCCCTCCCGTGCCACTACTTGCCTCGGGGACCCCATCCCCCGGGGCTGGCCCTATCCTGTGGGGTCCGTGGGGGGACCCCAACTCCCCCATGGACCATGCCGGCTCCCCGCCTCCTGCGGGAGCCGGCATTGCTTTTCCACATGGGGAGCTGCTAACATGCAGCTCCCCGTGTGGAAAAGCAATGTGCTTTGGATATTGGAAGCGAGAGCAGGTTTCCCTGCTCTGCTTCCAATAACCAAAGCAGTTTGCTATGACAGGACGGGAGCCGCGAGGCTCCCGTCCTGTCATAGCAAACTACAGTGTCCCAGGGGTGGGCACCCCGGGACACTGCAGGAGCCGGCCCTGGGGGGTGGTGGTCCCCAGGGCCATCAAGGGCTCCAGGAGGGGGGCCGCGCGGCCCCCCTCCCTCCATTGGCAAAGCCCCGGGGAGGTGGTGGTCCCCGGGGCTCGGGGATCCGTAACGGACCCCCATATTGAAATATTTAGTGCCCCGGGGAGGTGGCGGTCCCCGGGGCATGTGGGGGGGCTCGAGCCCCCCAACACAGGTATATTATTTTTTAAAAAAGAAGCCCCGGGGGGTGGCGGTCCCCGGGGCTGGGGGAGGGCCGAGAGACCTCCTGCACCATTATTTTTTAAAGCCCCGGGGGGTGGCGGTCCCCGGGCTTGGGGGCCTTAGAGGCCCCCATATTATTAAATAAACCCCCCATGTCCCCGGGACTTGGCCCACCCGGGGCCAATTAACCACAAAGCGCGGGAGACCGCGCTTCGTTTTTTTTTTTTTCGTCGGGATCCGCGCACCCTAAGCGCATCCCACCAATTTAAAAAAAAATGTTGGGCCCTGGGGGTCCTTGTGGGACCCCCTGAGCAGGCCTAGGGGGTCAGGGTGTTTCTACCCTGCCCCCTTTTTGCATTTTGCGCAGTTGTTTTACTGCTTTCTTGTTCCTCGGTTCTACCGAGGAACAAGATGGCTGCCAACACTTCCTGGTTTGGATTGTTGACAGCCAATTAGCATGCAGCTCGTGATCGGGAGGGTGCGCGGATCCACCGCGGCCATAGATATCGAAACTTTTTTGGGGGATTTTCTCAGCAACTACTGAACGGATTTACACCATTTTTAAAAGGGTGCTTTCTGAACCAAGCACTACCTTTTTGCTAAATTTGGTGTAATTCCGTTCAGCAGTTTTTGCTGTAGCCTTGCATAAAGTTTCCTATGGGAAATTGATTTTTTCACTCTTATTTTTTTAATTTCTCCGCAACTACTGAACGGATTTACACCATTTAAAAAAGGTCGCTTTCTGAACCAAGCGCTACCTTTTTGCCAAATTTGGTGTAATTCCGTTCAGCAGTTCGGGCTGTAGCCGTGGCTAAAATTTCCTATGGGAATTAACATGGAGAAAACACGTTTTGGGACCCCCCTTTTT
The DNA here is from genome assembly GCA_963921515.1 of Calotriton arnoldi. Classification (NCBI taxonomy): domain Eukaryota; kingdom Metazoa; phylum Chordata; class Amphibia; order Caudata; family Salamandridae; genus Calotriton; species Calotriton arnoldi. The sequence continues at coordinate 661,908 of CAWUFW010003736.1, read as the reverse complement.
TATCGGCCCCCGCTTGATGAATCACCCCGAAACTTTCAAGACAGGAGTGGACCGGAGCGCCCCACTAATTTTGAAACTTTCGTGATGATTCGTCAAACGACGCCAAAGTTATTGGGAATAGAATGTTACGGATTTCCTATGGATAATAGGTCCTAACTATAACTATCTACTGGCGACCGCCAGTAGATAATATATACATATATATATATATATATATATATATATATATATATATATATATATATATATATATATATATATATATATATATATACACACACACACACATTACACAGTGATGGTCACCACTCTTTATTTATAGTTAGGAGCTAGTTACCATAGGAAATTAATTTTTTGTTTTTTTGACGAATCTTTGTAAACTTTCCCAAAAAAGTTAATTGACTTCAACTCTTTCCTTGAAAGTTTTAGGGTGATCCATCAAGGGGAGCAGAGAAAAAGTGGGAGGTCCCAAAATGCTATTTTCCCATGTAATTTCAATAGGGATTAGCGCTACAGCCAAAATGGCAGAACAAAATTACACTCAATTTGGCAGAAAGCTAGTTCTTTACCCAGAAAGGGTGCTTTTTAGGTCGAGCCTACAGCGCTTGCACTGCAGGATGATCTGTTGTATGTACTTTGTGGAGTCTGACTCCTCCCACCACTTTGGATTGGCTTTTGTCTGAGTCATTTAAAAATCGTAGCCTCCAAATGGCTAAAGCTTGGTGCATGTCCCACCTTTTTTTTAAAGTTAACTCCCATGGAGTATTGCCTTGGGAGCCAGCAGCCGCGCGCACAATGCTTGTGTGCCTATATCTTGTATTCCTCCCTTAGGCCAACTGCTATGCTCGGTTCCCTGTCCTTGCCCCTGGCCCTGCCCTCCAACCCTTCCTGGGTATTTATTTATTATCTTGCATCCCAATGCGATGCGACTTAAGATACCCCCTCATGTAGTGAGACTGCGCTGAGTTATTAAATGTACACCGAGAGGAGTTAGGCTCCGGGGGCGTGTACTCCTCATCGCCTGGGCACCGTGCTTAATGTTTCAGCAAAGAACTTTACAGTTTCCTCGTAAATTGAACGAGTCATCTTTTACACTTTCGATGCAATGTTGACGTGGGGATCTTCACTTACAATTTCTTTCGAGAGGAAGTGGTTTAGCGGTGATACCCTTCATACTCACTCTTAAGTCCATGTGCGAGGTGGCGATTCATCACCGTATTTGGAAGCATGAAGGGGTTCCCTTCTTTCTACCCCGAGAGGCAGTTTAAGTGTGTGGTATCTTACAATACATGTGCCCCTTTCAGCCATCTTGAAGAGAGCACTGGTACATCTTCTGCCCAATTTAAAGCAGTGATTGTGCGTGCCACTTCCAACGCAGAGACTGTGTAAAAGGCTTCCCTCTTACAACCTCACTCGAAGAAATGTTGGGAAAATTCCCTCTAACGTTTCACCTGAAGCAATTTGTTAGGGAAAAACAAGGGGTATGCAGTTCCTAGGAGTGCAGGGAAAAATTCAGATCTTTCTAAAAAGTGCCCGCACACACCCCAAAGGATGTCATGCTTCATCATTGGGCCTGCTCCTTGTCGGGCGGGCGCTGCAATGCCCGAAGGGCAGTCTCGAAGGGGCTCTTTGGCGGAGATCTTTTGTTGATGAAGCCGTAGGGTGAGTGCAGGTGTGTGGGCTAGGTAGTGCGGTGATTGTGAGAATTAAAATAGGTCTAGAGCAACCCTAACTAATGCTTTTATTCCCAGGGGGCACTAGCCTAACTAAAAAATGTGAGCCCCAGCTGGATGTAATGATCCTATAGGGCTAGTGTGGTGCATAAGGTTAACATGTTCCATGCCAAGAGTAGCCCCTAACGGGTCTGGTGGCACTTCATCAGGACCATAAAAAAGGGATTTGATTGTACTCTAGCAATACCGCAATACTGGTTCCAGGATTCGTATGATTGGCTGGTAACCAGATGCAGTTGAGTAGACCAGGTCCAATTGACCCCGAGAAAGAAGACCTGAGAAAAGGGGAAGGGGAGGAGATAAAAACAAGAACAACCAAGGTCCAGTTTAGGAGGTGTTGATTGCAAGAGTTCAATTTGCTTGTAGTGACATGCTGAGTGATGTGGAGTGTGGTATTATTGCGGCAGATGAGTTAGTGAATGTCCAGTTGAAAAGGTGCTTGTGTTTTATGTCTATTTACTAACTCGCAGCCAGTGCTTGTGATCGTAACACAACTTTCAACCTTGATATGTTGATTGTACTAGCAGTGGTCTAGTGTGCTATGACCACAAGGGTGACGTGGGTAAACTGTGTTACCCTCGTGCAGCGTTCCATATTTACTTTAAAGCCCCTATGCCGTGCACGCCCTCATGAATTTGCATGGCGCACACGACAAACAACGGTGACAGGCACACAAACATTCAAGGAACACATATACAGAGATCTATACCTAGGAATGCAGCGAGTTGTACTCCAAAAGCATTCGAACACCAGGGCTGAGGAAATCGCATGTATTAGTCTAAGAGTAAAAAGAGCAGTGCCACTATGGGCGTGTTGGTACTCCATAGGTGGTGGAACCCGTGAACAAAAAGTGACCGCAAGTGCCAAGTTGCACCATATATATTTATGCGAACTCACCCCTAGGTAAGTGGGGCTGTGTTGACGGGGGTAACAGAGCACTCCGTTGCTTTGATCTGTAACAAGATTAAAATTCGATTTAATACGCATTACCATTGGTGTAGCGCATTCCTTACCAGAACATGGATGTTGTTCAAGCGGCTTATCCTGCAAGTATTAGAAATACTCACGGCAAGGAGGCGTAGCAACTAGCTTCTGTCCTACCCTGGTCCCCGTAGTGCATACTTACGGGTCTGCGGTATTTGAGCTCTGCCGCGTATTTCGCTAATGCGTTGTGGGTCCAACCCCAACAAGAGCACATGGAGCTGAGGAGCCACACGGAGAAGAGAATCTAATTATTAATCTCTCTGAGAGACTTCTTAACGATGTGGAAAAAACAGTCTTAAAACGCGGTTTGGGCTTTGTTCCCACCCCAAAATTGACAACTTCCGAACCAACTGCGAACTTCCCAACTTCTTCAGGAAGGTACGACTAAAAGCCTTCTTTGCAAATCAAACTGAACCATCGCATGTGGATTCAGGCCTACGGAAGCCATCCACCTTCACTCCCAATTCTAGCATGGTACCACCAGAAATTCTCACATTCGAAAAGGCAGTCCTAAAAGAAATTTCAGAGAAACGCACCAATGCAGGATTTCATAACACATCCAGACTGGAAACTGAGGCCATAAAAACCTTGGCCAGCGACCTCACCATTACCATCAAAGAAGCAGACAAGGGAGGTGCCATTGTGATTATGTCAACTACTGACTACAGAACGGAATGTCTGCGTCAACTCCAGGATGGAAGGTACTACACCCCCCTCCCAGAGGATCCAACTATACGTCTCATGACACTTATCAAATCACTGGTGACTTCCGCACTTAACCAAGGATGGATCACAAAGAATGAGGCTGAATTCCTCATTAATGACAATCCCAGACTGCCCTATGTTTATACACTTCCTAAGATACACAAGGGAACACAACCACCTCCAGGAAGGCCTATTGTTTCAGGCATAGGGTCAGTCTTAGAACCACTATCAAAATTTTGTGACCACTTTTTCCGACCACTAGTCAAAAAAAAAAAACACATTCCTTCAAGACACAAGCGATATCTTGAACCTGATTGAGGCCACCAACCTGGAGGGCATACAGCCGGACGTCATAGTCACCCTTGACGTCGAAGCCCTCTATATAAATATCCCTCAATTAATAACACTTGAGGTTGTAGAGGAGACCCTAAGAGCCACCATGTGGTCATCTTCTACTCCCATAAGCTTCATTAAGGAGTGCGCAAACATTGCCTTGACAGAATTTCTTACAGTTTGAGGACCAGCTTTACCATCAGACCCAGGGGACCTCGATGGGCAGCACCTTCGCCCCTAGCCTGGCATGTCTTTACATGTCAGACTTTGAGGCGAAGCATGTGCTCATTAACACCAACCCTTACATGGATAATGTCACCCTGTGGCGTCGCTATATTGACGACATACTGGTGTTTTGGAAAGGCGACATTGATCTCATCCCCACATTTGTCTCCTGGGTCAATAGCCTTAATCCCTACCTCAGGTTCACGGCAAACACTTCTGACCATGAACTACCTTTCTTGGACCTAATGATCAGAAGGAACAACAACAGACTGGAAACAAAAACCTTCAAAAAACCAACAGACAGCCACAGCCCACTTCTATTCAGAAGCTTCCACCCAAAAGCACTACAGGGAAACCTCCCCTATGGGCAGTTCTTGCGAATAAGACGCAATTGTAGCAACTTGGAGGACTTTAAATCACAGGCATCAGAATTGACCAACCATCTGGTCAAACAACAATATCCAGTGACCAAAATAAGAACTGCTCAGAAGAGAGCTTGTAACACCAATAGAGAAGCATTACTTGAGACACAACCTAAAATCGACACTGATCATATGACAAGTTTAACTACCTTTACACCAGAATCTAACATGATTAGGCGGGTTATAAAAAAAACACTGGAACATTCTCCAGATAGGTGATCATGCCCAAGCATACCAAGGTTTGCATTTAAATGAACAGCAAACCTTAAAGACCTGTTGATCAGCACCAGGCCTAGAAAAAAGACGGCTCCACTGCAGAATACTCTGTGGAATTTACCCCCTGTAACGGGCCATTTCCCCTGTGGACAGTGTGCAGTCTGTCCCCTGACGGAGGCAACCAAGACAGTCACACTCACTAACACCCTCAAGTGGACACAAAATAAACATACAAACTGCAACACACGTAATTGCATATATCTTATCACCTGTCCTTGCCAGTTGCAATACATAGGCATGACTACTCGCCCTGTAAAAAACAGAATTACCAAGCACAGAAGCAATATAAGATGCAAGAAAATGAACACAAAAATGTGTGCTCATTTTGCAGAACACAGTCATACCACCAATGATCTACATTGGACCATTTTGGAAGCACACCCACAAATATCAAAAGAGGCTCTGTTTAGGAAAGAACAAAACTGGGTCTTTAAACTTTCCACACACACCAGGGGGCTTTATGATGACATACCATGAGCAGAGCTGAACCGACCGGGATGACTACCTTCTATATCCCCTCCATGGGTCATGTCTCTGCCATCTTGCCCCTGTACAAAAATCTTAAAGTACCACTACCGTTACTCATGGGCAATCTACTTGGGATTATACACCCTTTTTTGATATTATGGGCCAGCCTATGCCACAGCCTTTGCCTATTTACAAACAGTTGCTACATGTTTTCTTGTCAGCAATTTTGACTACTGCTGACACAGCTCCATTGAGACTAACCCCTGTTGTATAACTAGAATGCCAGCAATTTAGGCTTATACACGCACAACTACCGCGGTTCAATGCTGGACATACCCCCTTTTTTAACACAACCCCTTTTTAGGGGACATCCATAAACAGGTGCTCATGAACCACTTTTTTACCCCCCCCGGCTTACACGCACTCTGCCGGTCCTGAGCTCTTTTTATTTATATTTATTTATATTTGCTAATATCCCCAATAAAGATGGCCACAAACTGCTAACAGTCTACACTATACCGCTATACTATCATGTCCACACGCATTTGAGCAGGCGCCACATGTTACTGGGTTAGTAAGTTTGAAAAAAGTAATTCTAAAAAGTTGGCACAGCTTGATGCTAAATACTATTGTATAACCAGCATGCCCTAATTTTGTATACCTGCACGCAATATCACCACGTGTTAATGCGGGCTATATGTAAAAAAAAACAAAAAAAACTCACTTTTTCTTCGAAACCATATGGTTTCATTCACAATATTGTTTTTACATACGAGTCACATACAGGGGCTCTCAAAAAACTACAATGAACATTCACCATCGCCCACGCGCTGTTCTGCCGGTCCCCAGCCCTGCCAACCTTGAATTTGTCAATAATATCCTCAACCAAGATGGCCGTAGCAGTTTGAGGTCTAGACCCAGGACGCATTAGCGAAATACGCGGCAGAGCTCAAATACCGCAGAGCCGGAAGTATGCACTACGGGGACCGGAGCCAGGGTAGGACAGAAGCTAGTTGCTACGCCTCCTTGCCATGAGTATTTCTAATACTTGCAGGATTAGCCGCTTGAACAACATCCACGTTCTGGTAAGAAATGCGCTACACCAATGGTAATGCATATTAAATCGAATTTTAATCTTGTTACAGATCAGAGCAATGGAGTGCTCTGTTACCCCCGTCAACACAGCCCCACTTACCTAGGGGTGAGTTCGCATAAATATATATGGTGCAACTTGGCACTTGCAGTCACTTTTTGTTCACGGGTTCCACCACCTAAGGAGTACCAACACGCCCATAGTGGGACCGCTCTTTTTACTCCTAGATGAACACATGCGATTTCCTCAGCCCTGGTGTTCGAATGCTCTTGGAATACAACTCGCCGCATTCCTAGGTATAGATCTCTGTATATGTGTTGCATGAATGTTTGTGTGCCTGTCACAGTTGTTTGTCGTGTGCGCCATGCAAATTCATGAGGGCGCGCATGGCATAGGGGCTTTAAAGTTAATATGGAACGCTGCACGAGGGTAACACTGTTTACCCACGTCACCCTTGTGGTCATAGCACACTAGACCACTGCTAGTACAATCAACATATCAAGGTTGAAAGTTGTGTTACGATCACAAGCACTGGCTGCGAGTTAGTAAATAGACATGAAACACGAGCACCTTTTCAACTGGACATTCACTATCTCATCTGCCGCAATAATACCACACTCCACATCACTCAGCATGTCACTACAAGCAAATTGAACTCTTGCATTCAACACCTCCTAAACTGGACCTTGGTTGTTCTTGTTTTTATCTCCTCCCCTTCCCCTTTTCTCAGGTCTTCTTTCTCGGGGTCAATTGGACCCAGTCTACTCAACTGCATCTGGTTACCAGCCAATCATACGAATCCTGGAACCAGTATCGCGGTAGTGCTAGGGTACAATCATATCCCATTTTTCTGGTCCTGATGAAGTGCCACCAGACCCGTTAGGGGCTACTTTTGGCATGAAACATGTCGACCTTATGCACCACACTAGCCCTATAAGATCATTACATCCAGCCGGGGCTCACAGTTTTTAGTTAGGCTAGTGCCCCCTGGGAATAAAAACATTAGTTAGGGTTGCTCTAGACCTATTTTAATTTTCACGCTCCCCGCACTACCTAGCCCACACATCTGCACTCACCCTACGGCTTCATCAACAAAACATCTCTGCCAAAGAGCCCCTTCGCGGGTGCCCACCGGGCATTGCAGTGCCGGTCCGACGAGGAGCAGGCCCAATGATGAGACATGACATCCTTTGGGGTGTGTGAGGGCACTTTTTAGAAAGATCTGAATTTTTCCCTGCACTCCTAGGAACTGCATACCCCTTGTTTTTCCCTAACAAATTGCTTCAGGTGAAACGTTAGAGGGAATTTTGCAATGCAATAGGTCTCGCATTTGCGAGAGTTTGAGCTATTGGCATTGTAAATGACAACGCCTTTTATTTATGTGTTTTGAAAACCTGCAAGTGTGCGTAAACACTGCTTGCAGGTTTTCTTAACACATAAATTAAAAGCATTGTCATTGTTCATCACTTACAAACATTTTGACAGGCCACCCGAACACGTGTGTACTTATTGTCAGTGGTGTGCAAATCGAGTCATGTGATTGGTTGAGCTGAGCCCTGTGTTGTGATACTCTGCGTCAAGTGTGGGGCTCCAGGACAGGAACTTCATTGTCCAGCCCTATCATGGGATCCATGCATTCATTCCGTGGTTTCGATTGACAAGTGCACATCTAACTTTGAGATACCCCGAACACCCCTTTAAGTCAGGCACAGGCGTTGCCATGAACGTGAGCAATAAAGTAAAGCAAAATCGGTTAGATGGACACGGTAGGGAGTTCGTCTCATTTCATCAGCTGCTAAAATAGTCCAGAAAACAAAGCCCACAAATGGGTGTTGATTTCCAAACCACGTGGAATGCGCTACTGAAAGTGGTAAACTCGAAGTACACCCTGCCAATGGCTAAACAACCAGACATCTCGGTGAACGATTAATGCAGCTCTGGTGAGCCGAGAGCGTGGTAAAGTTGTAAAACCTGTATAGAAAGGGAGGGGTGTTTACACCTTGTGTCATGCTCAATATTGTCTTAAGACTGCATTTCATCCGTAACCAGCCATGAGCCTGAGTTGGCTTTTAGAAATTCAGTTAGATCAACTTAACCATCTCCCAACTCTTAAAAAGAAGCATCTATATAGTCTGTCCCAAACAAAACAAAAAACAAATCAGTTTAAGTGTGCCTGCCCCAAGTAGGTCAGTGGGGCTGGGAAACAGGACTTTGAATAGATTCAGATATTTAGTGGCGCTTCTCAAAAAATGCATCCTGAGCGGGTTGAGCCTCAGCAGCTCTAGACCTACCCAACATGGCATTGCGTCCTTAACATGTCTCTTTCGCGCCACTTCCCGTGCGTGCACAACTATCTTATGTCGGGGAGGTAACATGTCCTGGCCCCACAAGCCTGCATCAACCCTTTCTCCAAACAAGCAGCATACCCCCTGATGGGGTGGGCCACGGCTGGAAGACTGCTGCTAGCCCGTAAGGTCCATGTGCACCAACCCGTAGCATCATCTACCTCCAGGAGCAGAATCTGATCTCCGGCACCGTGCGGCCACATAGACCCTCTAGAGAGAAGCGTGCGGCGCACCATGGCGCCCCTGGGCAGGGGCAGCATGGCTCCCTCCGACAAGTGCACACTGTACCCCTCCACGGACCTGCATCACTAGCATGGAGGAGCCGCTCGGAGCACCTTTTTGCCATCTCATCCTGGTGCGCGCCTCATGCCTGTACCGGACTCAACTAGTAAAAGTTCCCACCCCAGCAACAAAGCCCCGAGTGAGGGGTCCTGGCCACGCTGCGGGGCTTGGGCCGAAGTGCGGACTATGCATGCACACTGCAGCCACGTGTGCACCCCCTGGGCCCTGCCATTCACTGCAAGCAACAGAGGCGCCAGGGAGCTGGGCCTATAGCGGCACAGCAGCACCCTTAGATGAAGTGACTGTCCCTGAGCAAGGCGCAGGCCGACGAAGCGGAACCGTCTGCACCGGTCTCGGCTACGCCACTGGCAGGGTGCCTTTTGTTGCCCCCCCAAGAGTGCACGCGGAGGGCACCCTCATGCTTGACACACACAGGCCGCCAAGCTTTAAAAGATGTGCCTGCTTCTCTTGCGCGCCCACTCCAAGCTGTGCGCAGGGAAAGATCCTTTACCGGGGCTGTGAGTCGCTATCACCAGGTGTGTGAAAGAGCACACAAAATGCAATGCGATACTTCATTACAAAAATAAAATGTAAATATCAGTTTCACGTCTCCTCCTTGAATGCATTTCAGGAAACACAATAAACAAGCTTTCGCCATTGCGCGAAGGCAGCCGCTTGTTTATATCTGCATCTCGCTTTCACTTTAACAATAGCTGCCGCCACACACAGCACTCGCGGGGTTGGCCGGCAGCTATTGTTAACCCCTTCGATGCTCATGACGAGCTCAGCTCGTCATGCTGCGCGGTGGGCGTGTGCGCATGACGAGCTGAGCTCGTCACGACCACACCCGCGATCGGAATGTCCAGCACCTGGGCGGAATTCCGATCGCGGCGAAGCGGTTAAAGTGAAAGCGAGATGCAAAAATAAACACACGGCCGCCATTGCCAAAGCCGAATGAAAAAAAAAAGTGCTTACCGACTAATGAAGGAGACAGTGTAACGCCGCAAGTAAAAGATCCAGTCCTGATGGGCGGTCACAAAAGGAGACAGGGCGGTAACAAGGAGGGACTAAGAAGCCTCATTATCAATCAGAAGTTAGAATTTACCATGGACAATGACACCAGCTAATAAAAAATATGGGCGGAGGCTTCCACAACACTTCTACAGTATACCCTACTACAGCATGCCTCGCAGAGTGAGCAGCGCATGCGCTGCAACGCTAGGCTCAACCTAAAAACGGCCTACACACTGATATGTGAGACCAGCAAATCGAGCACTGCCTGATTGCCCTATAGGCCAGTCCGACTCTGATCACATCTTAACACACCTAGAGTTCAGCGGGTAATACGGTTATGGGCATTCCAGTATTATTATTATTTTTATTTTTTTCGTTTGACTTTTTATCACTACAGAGGAACAACACATGGGTATTTCAGAATTATTAACAGGTTGGCTATTGTTGATTGGACGAGAGATGTCCTGAAGCCCATAGACATGGGCCTCAGCCCTGGACTGCGCCTCTAGATTTCCTGCTCTAGCTTTACATGCGGACTCCTTCCGGGGTCTGTGGACCCTGGCTTTATCACCCACCAGTTCAGCGGGCCTGAGAGCAGCTCCTCGTTTTCAAGCAGTCTGTAGGGCGGCGAAGCCTCCTTGGCAGCGGCGCCCGAGCTGCGGTCAGAAGGCCAAGCCACAAGGCCGCACGCGTGACAGACGCAATCCCTTCCTTCCTGTCAGGGCAGTCTAATGGCCGCGCGTGTTACTGTGTGAAAGAGTGTGTACTTGTGAGGATCGCCCCTCGTGGGAGGGAGGACATAAGAGCTGGAAGCATGAGATCTAAGGATGAACTGGTGTTAATATGACTCCTGGTGAGTGCGGCTTGGTAGACTCCCCACACCCTGGAATCAAGTCTGGAAAGTATACAGCCCTAACTTCCCACTTTATGAGAAGCAGGGAGCTCACGTTTTCACAGCATGCATGCCACCGGTAACGTTCTTCCACTATTATTTAGCAGTGGCTGTGGTCGTGTTGGCTAAATGTCCGCATTTGCCAATTCATCTGCGCTGATTAGATCAGATCCGCAATAATCCACAGAGCTAGAGAAACTGCACTTTCTCACTGGTTGCCCTGAGCTCATTCAGGTGGGCTTCAAGTTGTATTGGCAATGAGCCAGCCCTCCTTGGACGCGGTGTTCGTTGATTCTGCACCTGAGTTGAAAGCTGCTGAATCACGTCTCCCAGTTAGACACATGTGTGATCTTGGCCTACAGCATTCTCAAATTACACGTTCATTTTTAAGGTGCTTTGTGACAACAAACACAATTGTTGATGCGGAACAGTGCTGTTGTTCTGTCTATGACAACTATTTCTCTGCCGGCAGCAATTAAAATTGGGAAAAATATGTCCTCTGTGTGTACAACAACTCCATGCTTTTATTAACTTACATGTGCACGGCACAGTAAGTGTGTTTCTAAGGTAAGCGTATTTGAAAACGCGATTTTTAAACCCATCATATACCACTTGCCTAGTGATTTAAGTATTGTCAAATGGTCCATGCGCCACGCCTTCCGCTATCACTGGCCTTGAAACCAACAGCACTTTGCATGCCAATGTGGTGTAAAGGTCTCAGCATGCAAAGTGCTATTGGGTAAAAGGTCAGCTAAAACGAAAGCTTCACAGTGTGTAAGGAAAACACCTTGCATTTTTTCCCTAACAGTGTGAATGTATGGATTGGTTTGTCTCAATGTGAGATTTTAAAAAGTCAACCTTCCCACCCAACAGCCTTCCTTTTATCCTCTGCAAATGCAGTAATGTGATAGCAAGACAGCGCTGGGGAATGGGTTGAGGTTACACCTAAGTGGAAAGCAAGGCAGAGCAGGTCCATTTGGAAGAAACCTTTATTTTTTAATCACTGTAAGAAAAACATTAGAAACCAGCCCTTCGCATGAGGAAAATGGGTTACGGACCCTGAAGCACCAGGGACGAGGTGGTACAGTTGTGTCTCTTGGCGACAACTGGAAATGAGAGCTCTGGGCGTTACTCCCAGCATCCCCACTTGACCATGTGTGTGATCGTGGCTAAGCATTATTTCACCTACCAGTGCCTCCTTTTATTTATACGCAAGAATAGGGAGCTCTTAGAAACAGGCTCCAATGTGTAAACACTGGCCACTTTCATAAACCTTGAAAGAAGCGCTAATTTACCAGGTTGTTTAAGTGTTTCAAAGAAGCGTCTGACTTGAACGCTCGGGCACATAGTTTTATTTATTTTGCTTAATATAACGGCTGTGGTTCAGCGCCCTGAATACTCATGCGACTCTGCTTCGAGGCGCTGAATACTCGTGGCGCTGAGCTGTAAGGTCAAGGCAGTCACTAGAGTGGCAACATTTGATACATGCTGTTTTTTCATTGCCCCTCGTGGCCTTGTGCAACAGCGTATTAGGACATGACCCTGTGGGTTACCTCAAAGAACACATGAATTGGCATTTTTTACCGAGCTATTCCAGTGTCAGCCGCTGGGGGTGAAACCACTGCAGTGCAGCTGTATCCAGCGTGCCTGGGATGTCAGTCAGTTCATGTTATGAGAGATGGGGGGCGGGGGAGGTCACATACACCTGAGGTGCAGGGCCCACTCGGCAGCTCCCACGCAGGTCGCAGGGCTTTGGCAGCACGCCAGAATTAAATGATCAACGCACTAGTGTGAGATGGAGAATTGAGTACAAACGGAGTTACCCTGTGGAACAGCGACGTGCAAACCCTTCTGCCTTTCTAGTGAGCGCAGCACGTCGCTGAAGCTGTATTTAAAGAAATTGTCACCCCCCACCCCCGACACACAACATTCATCCAGGTACTCAAAGTCCGGTGCCCGGGGCTCAGCCTTAGAGTGCGGCAAGGCTGTGGTTGAAGAGGTCGGCGAAGAGCTCGTCGTGGCACAGCTCCAGGGTGGGCACCACCGACATTGCGTCTATGTACGAGCTGAAGTCGATGGCACTCTCGTCATCGTAGATGGCGGTGGCTGCACTCAGCTCGGCCAGGGTGCCCCCGCCGCGCTCCTCGTCCTCCTCCCCCGGCGTGGGGTGCTGCGGCGCGCACAGCTGCCCCCGACCGCCAGCCTTGTCCGCCCTGCTCTCGGTGTATTAGTTGGCCGGCTCCATGGACCAGTTCCTATAGCATAGCGTAAAAAAGTGCTTACCGACTAATGAAAGAGACCAGTGTAACGCCGCAAGTAAAAGATCCAGTCCTGATGGGCGGTAACAAAAGGAGACATGGCGGTAACAAGGAGGGACTAAGAAGCCTCATTATCAATCGGAAGCCAGCGTTTACCAAAGACAATGCCACCAGTCAATGAAAAATATGGGCGTGGCTTCCACTCCACTTCTAAAACATACCCTACTACAGCATGCCTCGCAGAGCGAGCAGCGCATGCGCTGCAATGCTAGGCTCGACCTAAAAAGGGGTGTATCAGTATCACTGGTACCCATTATCCAAGGCCAAGCCTGCCCATGGGACTCAGAACAACATGTCAGAGGGAGTGTTTTACTCTGACAGTTTCAAATGTTTGCAAATTTCTGTAGATCCACTTAGAAGGAGGGCTCTGAATGTGTTTGTTTAGACTCCCAGGGTGGTATGCAAATAATTTCCATCCAAGGACATCTCTCTACCACATTTGCTCCTCCTGCTAAAATTGCACAATTTTTCATATGTTTTCTGCTATTTGTAGTATTGTTTTAGCATTATAAATTCCAGACCCAGAATGGAAAGAAACTGAACTGCTTCTGATGATCATATGCCATGTCAGCTAACCTCACATTTCATTTTTTTCCAGTCCTTTGGAAAAGAAAAAATGTTCACAGCCCCAAAACACTTTTTTCGTGCCTTTTTCACATGTAATCTTTTTTTATAGGCTTAGTCTATGTGGCAGTGTAGTACTTCTATGTCAGTGGCAGTCGTAGCAGCGGCCACTATGCAGTGGTGGGGCAGCAGAGCAGCGGCAGTGAGGAGGGAAGGTTCGAATAGAAAACAAAACAAAAAAAAACGTACCTGATCCTGCGGTCGCCTCACGCTTCGGTGCTCCTCCATTCTCCTGTTGCTCCCGGAGGTCCCTGGGCCAGACTCCCCATTCAATCCATACGGTGCTCTCATTCTATGAGAGCAGCAGCGGGATTGGCCTGAGCGAGCTTGTTTGACGCTCAGCTCAGGCAAAAGGAGTCTGTTTTGTTTCTCCACAGCCGGGTTAGTGAAACCTAAGTGTGCATGTCTGTTTCACTGACCTAAGACGGCCGGCCAAACAAACATGCACACTTAGAAGTGCACATAGCACACCATTTCTCCACCATCTCATGGCCCTGCCCCGCCTCTCCCTACACACGCTGGCTCAGCCAGCAGCTGAAAAATAAAACAATAATAAATTATAATTTTATTTTCCAGCTGCTGGCTCTGAGTCAGTGGGACGGCGCTCCTCCGCCATTGCGCAGGAGCCGCCGCTGCCGGTGGGTGCTGTATTGTAGTCCTTCGGCAGCCATTTTCGGTTCAAACAGTTGGTCCTTCTTCCGTGTCTGCTGTCTCGGTTTTTGGTTCTTAAAATATGGCCGCCCTACTCAGAAGTCAAAATTGGACTGTCAAACACAATAGAAACTTAATTTCCACTGCTGAGTTTTACCACACAATTGTAAACTAAAAACTAAATGAGTCTAATATGGCACATTGTTTTGTTCATACTTGGTGTCTTTTTTATTATGTTTTGTTGCTGAGATAGAATTATTTTCTACAAAATGTGCTTGTTGGTAAGGAGACAGATATCTCTGCTATTTTAATCACTATATCTCTGTTAGAAACTATTTTTGTGTAGTCTTTTGTAAATTCACTCAACACATCAAAGAACAGAAGCCCATGTCTCACAGACAAAAGTTCTATTATGAAAAAAAAACGCCCTTTGGAAGATAGTCCCCAGACGATCGATATAATAGTTCAAATAGCCAGTTACTGTAAAACAAAGATAAATAATAGCTGGCACTTGAAATATTTACTCTGATATGTTTGACTGTTTGAGCAGCACTATATTTACTTTTTCAATTGTGTGCTCTTTTACTGTGATGGAAAACACGAGGAGTCAGTGTAAACGTCATTTTACAGATTTGTTTTTTACTTGTTTAAAGATAAAAAATAAAACAATGTAAAATCTTAACTTTATATGTTCTTTCATTTATGTGGTACCTTTGTTCTCTTTCTTCAAACTGCACTCTATTCAACACTTGTAAGCAGAGAGGAATAAAGATCCCCACCTTTTATATAATTAACCTCTGTATATGTACTATATTTAATATAAATTAGGATTTTGCCTTTACTCCAAAGTTCAGATAGACCCCCTAAGGCTACAGTGACTGCCTGAAATGGAGAGTTGGTATCTTTTCCCGCACTGTGATGATGGCATGTGACAAAATAGGGGCAGTGCTAACTAACAGACATGAACTAAAGACCATGGCTCTTATTCATACAAACACACCACTGGTAAATTATTACTCTGATGGGACTACATCTCTGGAGTAAAGCACCCTCTGTGAAATAAAGCATTGCATCTGCAACTAAGGAATACTTCTTAGTGTCATTACACACAGTTGGTGGTAAAAAGTACTCCATGCTAGTACTAAAAGTGTGAATTATGTGATCAGTGAAAAGTACTCAATGGCAAAAAGCACTTCTCTGTCTTTAGCTGAGTTTGTTTTGACCATGTTTAACCCTTATAAAGTTTATGGTCTTAAATGTTGCCTATGATAATGACAACTGTATTGGAATCAGTATACTGGATCCAGTTTTGTTCTGATATTTTCTAGTCTAATGAGTCGCAGCTGCTGCCAATATGCAGTGGTGGGGCAGCAGAGCAGCGGCGGGGGGGGGGGAGATAGGGGTTTGAATAAAAAAAAAATAACTTACCTGATCCTGCGGCCCCCTCTCGCTTCGGTGCTCCTCCGTTCTCCTGCTGCTCCCAGCAGTCCCTGTGCCAGACTCCCCCTTCAATCCAGACGGTGCTCTCATACTGTGAGAGCAGCACCGGGTGTGACCTAAGCAGGCTGTTTTGACGCTCTGCTCAGGCACAGGGAATCTGTGGCGTTTCTCCATCCGGCTGTAGAATACAGCCGGGTTAGAGAAACCTAAGTGCGCATGTCTGTTTGGCTGGCCTAAGAGGGCCGGCCATTCAGACATATGCACTTAGAAGTGCACATAGCACTCCATTCCTGCTCCCTCCCATGGCCCGGCCCTGCCCTTCCATACACACACTGGCTCAGCCAGCAGCTGAAAAATAAAAGGATAATAAAATATTGTTTTATTTTTCAGCTGATGGCTCTGAGCCAGTGGGGCGACACTCCTCTGCCATTGTGGAGGAGCCGCAGCTGGCTGGAGTCACCACCTTAGGCAGTGATATTAGCTTGAAGAAATGTGCTGCTTTATGCTGGAAATGTAGCATCATTTTATAACATCTCTAAAGTTGCTACGTGGGTACAACACAATAAAATTTGAAGATGCAAAATAGCAGCACATGAAACAGATAGAGCACAATACAACAAACCTATCCTAACAGAACACCATGCAACAAACAAAATACAAGAGATTCAATGTAGCTTACCAACAACAGTCACAGCTATCCCATTGTAGAAGTACCCACAGAGCTCTCACTTGCACCTCAAGCCTGGCTTATATTATCAAAAACTAGCATCTAAAAACTGAGATAGCCGCAGTACTCCAAAGATGAACTTCGCGGCGGTGCAGGTTATGTTCCCGATTTTGGATGTTGATGCACGTACTGTAGCATCTTCCCAACCGGGGTGCCAGCCAAAGACTACGCCATACACGGGGCTTGGGATCACACGTCTTCATTCGTCTGCATGTAACTGCAAACTCACCATTCTAAAGCAGCATTTAATGCAGTACACTCTATCCATTATGTCATGGATCTACAGAGCTCATCAGGAGCCAAAAGAGTTCAGTGATTGTTAACTCGCAAGACACTACATCGCTCCCCGTTAAACAAAAACGTAAAAAGTTTACATAATGTATACACATATAGAGATTTAAATCTCTTCAAATAATATCTTTGGATCTGTAATTGTTCGACCTGAACGTGTTGTGTGAAGTTCAGACTTGCCACTATCATGATCCACGATCTGCTGTTATGGTGAAAAGGCAGCAGCAGTCACTGGTCCTTCAGAATCAGTCCCTCCTTCACCATGGAGATTCAGTGAACGATGAATAAAACGCCAAAAGTGAGAACAGTTTCTGGTAATAGACTTCCCAGGGCACTGAGCAGTCACCATGTGTCATTTGGACTTTGGTCGACACCACTTGAAGAGGTTCAGCTTCAAAGGGAGCATCAAGTTTTCTTTTCCGCATCTAACGTGAGAGCACTCCTCTTTGGAAGACAATGTTTTTCACGGCATCTTCGGTCAGTATATGTCTTCATCTTTTGTTTCTGAACCAAGTCCCTCGTACAAAATACATTCTCATCTCTTTCTCTCTGATTGGCCCACTGAGGTATCTTGGTTGTCATTGCTCTCCTGAACATCAATATTTCCGAACTTTCCCCTGTGATCAAGTGAGATGTTGAATGATAAGCTCTCAATGTATAGTTTAACACAGTTTGTAAATTGAGGTTCTCAATTGTCGCACTCTGCTCAGCTTTAATTAGCGTACTCATAAATCTCTCAACCTGTCTGTTGGCCTGCGCCCACAGAGGAGTGCTCTTTTGTTGCTTTATACTCAGATGCTCTAAGAAGTCTTTGAACTCCCGACTATTAAAAAGCAGGCCATTGTCAGATTTTAGGATAGCCAGAATCCCCATGTCGCAAAGATGCAATCCAGTCTCTCAATGACTTGAATGGTGGATGAGTGATCCTCAATTAATGGGAATCACGAGTATTCATCCACAATCACCATCAGATGATATCCATTGTCGAGTGGACAGAAAAATACATTGGCTATTCTCTCCCAGGCATACTTCAGGAGTTCTGACATGTTTAGGGTGTGTTGAGTAACTTTTGTAGATGGGCAGTTGCGTAATGACAGGCCTTTAATTCTTTCTCAACCCATATGGAAACCAGACTCGGTCTCGGAGGTGTGACACCTCATGTGCGAAGAGGATTATCTCTTGGTGTATCACACAGATTTTTGAGTGCACACGAGTACGTGTAATCGTTAGGGTACTGTTGATATTGTGCATATGTACATTTGCATGTTGTTTTGTGAAATTTATATATGTATTATTATTTTTTGTATTTTTGTGATTAATGTATGTAATATCTATTGATGTGCCGGAGACCTGCCCAATGGTATGTGTATCTAATTGAATCATTAGTATGTGTAGCAATATAAACTATTGAGATCGTCAGGGTAATTGATGGTGCCTTAGACGGAAATAAATGAATGATTTATCCCTCCATACCTCTTCTGTTTTTCATCCTTGAGATGTTCCATGCCCATGTATAGGAGGGTGATTTGGGCATACCCCTTTTCTTGTTGTACCTTGTATATGTCCACATGGACATGTCTGTGTTCTGCATACTGAAGTCTGTCCAGCACATCACCGCCACACTTGGCATTGTGTACATTCTTATTCATGGGTCACTTGCCTCCTTCGCACAGACTTGGTTCCCACCTCTCCCCACATTCTGCAATTGTGTGTCAGAGGTGCCATGACGTGGATGGTTTGTCTACATGGCTGGCCACGGTTACCACAGTTACTTGTGTTGTCGTGACTGGTAGGTGGGCATGTTGTTTGGCATGTTGTTTGTGTTTTGTGACGTGTGCTTTCCCACAGTTGTGAGTTGCATTATTGTGGAGTTGAGGTGTGTGGCGTGTTCATTTGGTACTTGCCAACAAGCAGTGCATTTCCATAGGTGCCATCCTGGAAGTGCTGGTTGATGATGGACTGTGGGAAGATGTAGGAATCATGCACACTGCCTGGGTAGTTGGTGACGACGTTGGTGAAGAGTCCCCGGTGGTCCACTATTGCCTGCACATTGATGGAATGCGTGTGCTTTCTGTTGCGGTAATTGTGTGCAGTGTCGGCAGGGGGCACAAGTAGGCCATGTGTGCAGTCAATTGCCCCCAACACATGCGGGAAGCCAGCTATGGCGTAGAAGCCTTGCTTGGTCTCCAGCTGTTCCTGCGCAGTGTGGGGGAAGTGAAGGTGCTGGGGTACCATGCTGATGATGGCATCCAAGACAGGTGTGAGGAACTTTGATAGGGCTGGCTGTGAGACTCCTCCGACTCTGGCAGTTGTTGGTTGGAAGGTACCAGAGGCCAACAGGTGCAGCACAGCCAGCAGCTTTGTCTGTAGAGGGATGTTGGTTGTCCGCTGTGTTGGTACCGTCAGCCTGTGGGCAATGTGGGTCAGGATGCAGAGGATGGTTGTCCTTTTGAGCCTGTAGTGGGCAATGACATCCTCTGGTGTTAAGTCTGTGAGGCTGGTCCGTTTTCAGAAGGTCCGCTGTCTTGTTCTGCGCTGCCTCTGTGGTAGTCCGGGGGTGTGGTCCCGGGGGGGGCCTGGGGGTGATGTCGGTGGGTGTTGTGACCCTCTTGGGTCTCCGAGCTGCATGATCAGTAGCTCCATGACATGTGTTGATCTTCAGATGTGGCTCTGGGCTGGGCTCCCTTTCATACTGCAGGTTGTCATCCTGCTTAACACCAGTAGAAGGCAGGTGTTAAATCCCTGCTGCTAATGCGCCTTATCGCCTGTTTTTGGTTCACTTCGCCGATCTGGCTGGTCATTGAGAATGTCGCGAAGTGGTGTTTTCGTGTGTTTTTGCACGGGAACGCCTACTCTGCATATCATTAGCGTTAGTTGTCGCTCTCATCTGTGGCGATGTTTTTGGCGGAAGCTATCACTGGTGAACTGGCGATATCGGCAGTTTGCACCAGCTTGAGAATAGGGCAGAAAATCTATCGCCACTTTTGCGGCACTAAAGTGCCGATAAATCGGCGAGGAGTCCTTGAGAATATGCCCCATAGAGTAGGGTTTGCATCGTAACAGTACACTCGATTACTGTTTTGTTTTATATGCCCGCATATATACATTGTTTTAGCACCATGGTAGAACTATATCTACTATTTATGCTTTCGGTGCTTTGAATCACATTTATCTGCTTCTGTCTACTAATCATTGTGGCACATGTATTTTATGCAAGAATAGCATTGGTTCAATAAATGTATCGAAAACGTCCTACTATTTATTCTCTGTATACTTCTCTGAGAATAAGTGAGCGCGAGTGACTGAGAGAAAGGTTCTGTACTGTTTCATGATCCCTGAGGGGTCAGGGTTGTCATGTTCAGGGGATGCCAGAAACCATTAGCTCCTTAGTAGATTAGGGAAGCTTGCGGTGGCACTGTGAGCTAGCTGGTCTATAGGTCAACATATCCTACGGGGGTGTCCTGAATCAGTCTTGGCACCAAGCCCCTAGTTTATGTTGTCCAAACAATTCACAGATCCTACAGACTAATAGGAACTATACAACATGGCGCCACCAACAATGGTTAGGCTCTTATTTAACGGTCAATCTGAGTAGTTCAGTTGTGCTTTCTCAGAGACCCCTACTCACATTTAAACTGAAGAAATCCGAAGTGGGAAGGGAAACAGATCCACCTCAGCTGAGTAGATATACCCTATGTATTGGCTGTAGGTTATTCAAGCTTGGAGGATTAGAAGTTACCACATTGTGCATACCATTTCTCTATAAATATTTGAACTAAATACTCTTTCTCTGACAATGACCGAACAAGCTGAGGACTTTGAAGAACAGGTAGTGGCTCTAAATATTACAGAAAATCGCAGACAGCCAGTTACTATGAAATTATTACAAGCTAGCCTCCTGGCAACGGGTGGAGATGTTACTGATGGACAAGGACTCGTAAAGAAAGAGACTTGCTCGAAAACAATCCTCTCGTTTAACTTATTAACAAATTACTAACCATGTCTTGTAAATAATAACACGCACCACAGAAACACGCGGGTTAGAGAAGCTTGCCTATGTGTGCACTAATGAAAATAACAAAGAAAACGGACTCATACCGCTTTAAACGGGGAAACTATTGTGCGCATGCGTCAATTGCATCTACGCAATATGACGGACTAACAATTGGAGGGAAATTCTAGCGCATGTGCAGAAGGCATTAAAATGGAGTCTTGAAGACTCACGTGCATGGCATCTGCTTAGCCAAAATGAAAATGAGCTATTTTACTAATGCTAATGCGGGAAAAGTATTCATAAGTGAAGAGGGTTAGAGTAGAGATGGGTGGTATACAGTGAAATCATTTATTTGTGAAAGTAACTTTTGTCTTTTTGACTTTATTATTAGTGCGCATTTGGGCCTTTCGAATTGATCAGAGTAAGCTGAGTCATGTGATTTATGTGCAAGCTCACAAGAAAGTTAACCTGGAAGGATGACTAAGGATTTGTCAGCCGTCCAAGGACGAGAATGATGTGCCCTGAGAACAAGAGGGTGAAGAGTTCAGTCAAGAAGACTTATATTCATGACTTGTAATAATTGTTGCAAGTAAAGTTTGAATATGTATGGGAACAAAAGAAATGAATAAAGTTTAAGGGGATGGGTTTGCAAACAATAGAATGATAGAATAAAAGTAATGTGTAAGCATGGTGTGATGATCATCCCCCTTGCCTGACCAATTAGAATTCGTATTTTTACGATATTGAAACTTTAGTGGGTGGTATATGATGAACGAAGGATATAATTGAGGTAACTTTAGTTAGTTAAGTTAGCAGTTAGCGCGGAGCAGAGCAGAGCTCGGGATGCTGTCGGTGCTGTGGGTGGTGCTGATGCTGGGAGAGATGCTGTGAGATGCTGATGAAGAAACCGAATGCAGAACCTTCTATCCTAATATAATTGGGTTAGATAAGAAGATCGCAGAAGAAACTCGAGGAGGAAGAGAGTGTCAGAGAGGGGTGCGACGCAGCCGTCGGTATTTAGAGAGGTTAAGTATCCTGTCCTGAATCCTGTTCTGAAGTCTTTGTCTCCTGATCTATCTCGGGGGACCCACACCAACCCTTTGGCCAAGGGGTTTGGTCTTCACACCATCCTTGGTAATTATTATTACTTGTCCGTTTGTAGATGTTCTTTTCTCTCTATCCTCTCTTTTCTGAGCAAAGTTATTGCATGAGTCTGAAGTATTTTCGTTTGAAATTACACTCTTATGAATGAGGGTGTTTCGTGCTGAAAATTTGAGATGGTTCACATGCATTTAATTTAGATAAAGATTTTAAAACTTCCCGAGTCTGTGGTTATTTTCTTTAATTAAAGAACAGTTAAGAATTATGTTCATTATCACCATCAATTAGTTCAACTAATGGTCCATCGATCAGAGGAAAGAACTTTTTGATCAGTGAAAGGTTAGTTAGGAATAAGAAATAACTAATCTTGAGGAATATGAAATTATAAAACTATAAAGACTCCAGCGGTCTACTTGATACGGAGTGTGTTGTGATTTATGGGCCCAGGTGAGTATATGATAGTGGAGTATCTGTTGTTAAAGTATACCGCTGGATCAGTTTTCTGGTAGCAGAGCTATGGTTATTATTGACTAGTTTGGTGATAAGTATAGATTATTGATTTATGTTTTAACAAAAGAGTTAGCGTCTTTGTTCTATGTTGCCCAGAATTTCCGGGAAATGAATAGCGGGTGGTGATAGAAGCCATACTGCAGTGAGGTTACTTGTCTGTTGGAATAAGACTGAGAAGCTAGGTAGGGCTGGCAGTGTTAAACTAGGGACTATTTTGTATAAAAGTGGAGTGCGAATGATAGCAAAAGGGGTTCGCTGGTGAAACTTTGGTCTCATTTCCCAATACGGGTGACACTGGAGGAGTAGCAGGTTCTATGGAGCTTGGGTGAAGGGTAAACAGAGCTTTTTACTCGCAATAGAAGAGGAGCAATTCTGAGACTCCAGAATAAGTCGAAAATTCTATCCTTTCGTTTAGTGGAACAGACAGAGTAGCAAATGTTTTTATGTTGTTAATAACAAAGAATTTAATGAAAAAGTATTAAGAAATAAGTTTTTCGTATTACCTTGTGAAGGGAGGGTCAGTTGCCGGAGTTGTACTGACGTCACAGTGAGCCGCGCTGGGATTGGTAGAAACAGCGGGCGTGTGACAAAAGCAGCCTTGCAAAGGAGGGGTCAGTAGTAAGGAGCAGCACTGACGTCACAAAAGGCCGCGCTGGCATTGGTAGAAAGAGAAATTGTATGCAGGATTCTGATTTGACTGCCAGTGTGAGACGCGCAGATAGAAGATTTCAAGGGTTTGCAGAATACAATTTTATATATCGTTCATCTAGGATGTATGGAGAAAAGAGAAAAATGTCATTTATAAAGAGAATTAAGAATTTCTTTAAGAAAGATAAGCCTGTGTTAACTAGGGAAGGAATTCCTATTCCGCCACCGAAGACACCAGCTTCTTTCATGATGATGGAAAGAGGATATCATACTTGCGTGTGGTTGGAAAATTGGATAGAATATACGAAAGGTGATGGAGTGCTAGCGTTTCCTGAAAATGGTACATTTAACGGGAGAATTCTTCAGAATTTGAGAATGAGAATGAATGATTTAGAACCAAGACCTAGGTTAACTCAATATGAGGCTTTAGAAGAATGGGAGACTGAGGCATATGAACGTGAAAAATGCAGAAGTGGGAGATATAGAGGGTTTTTCCCTAGACACTTGCATGAGTCACGTGAAGGGCAGATGAAACAATGGAGGAGAGCTATGGTATCAGAAGGTTTATATCCAGTATTAATGGCTGAGGAACAGTCTGGAGGAAAGTGTAAAGAGAAAACGAAACACTTGAATACAACAGGATATGGTGAATCAGATGATGAGTTATTAGAGGATATTTTAATTATAAATCCACCACCGTATCAAGAAGCGACTAGTAAGATTACCCCAAGTGCACCAGTGATAGGAATGCCTTTAACCCCACAAATTTTACATGATACGTCATTTAATAGGGTGCTGCAGGATAATGAGAGAGATATTTTGAATAAAACAAGAGAAGAATTAGTTCAGAAAATAAGCCAATTAAATTTAAATGCTGAAGCGCTGACAGTACCAGTGACCATTGGTCCGGTAATTCCATTGTATGGAGATAAAAAGACTTGCTAGAAACCACAAACTGTAACAATTCCGTTGAATAGCCCCGGAAAAGAAGTAATAATTACAGATGATCAGGTCAGTGAAAGTGAATCAGTTATTTCACTAATGGATCTCCCAAATGTAGAACTTTCAACTGAAACTCCGAAAAGAGTTACGCCCACAAATTTGAGAGAGAAGAGATCTTTGGTTCCTATAGGAACTGGAGGTGCAACAGTAGTTACCCCTGAAGATATAGAAAGATGGGCACAGGAAATAGATAATCGAAACCCACCACCAAAGATGCTAGATATCAGCAGATTGAAAGTGGAATTGGAAGAAATGATAGTGGGGAGTGTGAGCACAGAAAGATTGAACGTTTATAATGATGAAGAGTTATTATTTTTATGTAAGAGCATAACCAGGAGAGCAAGGGTATTTCATGAGAAACTAACAGAAGTCGCTTCAGAGATTGGAATAGATATAGGGAAATCGAAATTGTTGCAGAAACCATATCGAGTGGATTTTACTGACAAGGATTTGGAAAGTGTAAATGCTTCTGGTAAGAGACTACAGATAAAGGAATTAATGAATATTTTGCAAAAATGGGGAGACATTGATAAATGGGGAATTAGATGGATAAGAAAGAAAGAGGAAGTTCAAGCGAGAGAAGCATCATCTGCATTTCCAGTAAGGGAAATAGAAAAGGTTGAGAAATTGTGACAAATGAGAGAGGTTCCAGGAGGTGGATACGTTCATGTTCCTTGGAGTAGACAAGATATTTTGTCATTTACAAATGACTTTCCAAAATTGAGAGAGAAACCAGTGGAATGGTATAAACAGGTGGAAAGATTTGTGAAAGTTTCAAAGGTTTTATTGAAAGATTTGGATGGTTTATTTGACATTGTGGTACCTGCTGACTTATGGACAGAGTGTAAAATTACAATTGATTGGCCAAGTGAGGAGTATGCTAGAGACTCGAAGACAGGAGCACCCTCAGAGGAGGTGATGAAGAAATATCACCAAGTGATTACATACTTGAAAGGGAAAATTCCTCCTAAAGAAACAGATTGGGTAAAGATAGATAGGACAACTCAAGAACCAAATGAGTCTGTACATGCGCATTATGAAAGGTTACTGCAGGTGTTTAAACAGTATAGTGGTTTTGAGAATATTGGTGATAAAGATATGGGACATTTTGTGTATCGGTTTGTATATGGTTTGAAACCAGAGATTAGTCAGATGATTTAGCAGCACATGTTGTGTTGGCAGAGTAAGACAGTGGATGAAATTTTAAAGTATGCAAAATATTGCGGAGACGACATTGAGGCGAGGCGTAGAAAGTTAAAGGAGAAAAGGATGTGGGCACAAGTAAAGTTGGCAGAGCAGCAGGAGAATAAAACCAATACTCAGACTGATAATCAAGTGAAAGAGCAGAGTCAGAATGATCAAGTGGCGAATGGTAGTAAATATAGAGGACGAATGAACAGAGAAGAAGCGAAGAAGTTTCCTTGTCATGCGTGCGGATAGCTTGGACATTGGAAGAACGAGTGTAAGAGTATTCAGAATAATAATGGGCCAAATCAAAATTTAATTCCACAGATGCAGAATGAAGTACTTATGAATCAGCAGCAGCAGGTAGTTACTCCACAATATCAGGTGCCACCAGCTCCTATGCCAAATTTTGTGAACCACCAAAAGTTCAGTACGAGCACCGGATTTCAAGGAGAAAATGGTAAGAATAATAGAACAGTTGCACAATATTATTTGCAGAATGATGAGGAAAATTCGGACTTTGTGCAATGACGGTGCCTGAGGGGGGAGGAAGAGGAGTGCGTGCTTGGCGCATCCTTGCCAGTAGATCAGTCAGGTCCATTTGTTGATGGGAAAGTGGAAGGTAAAGACATCACTTTTCTATTGGATACCCGGTCTACTGTGAGAACAGCAGACATCCCAAACTTACCCCTCTCGGGAGAGTCCATCCAAGTTGTAGGAGTATCAAATCAACAGATTAGAACCCCAATCACAAAACCGATGGAGGTACATATCGAAAACTTTAAAGAAATGCATCGATTTGTAGTTTGCGATTCCAGTCCTGTAAATCTGTTGGGAAGAGATCTATTGTGCAAGATGAATTGCACGATCTATTGTACACCAGATGGTGTCGCTTTCTAGACCCCTGATGAGGATGTTATATACAAAATGATGCTAGTGAAGCAAGGAACAGAAGAAGATGACATGTTTTCACTAATGACTGAAAATGAATTGCCGGAAGAGTTGAAAGCCACAGTCAATCCAGAAGTGTGGGATTTTACAGGAAAAGATATTGGGCTGATGTCAAATGTAGACCCAGTGAAAGTGACAGTGAAGGAAGGTGCAGTTTATCCAAACACACGACAATACAAGATGAGTCCAGAAGTAAAAGCAGGAATTATTCCAGAAATCGGTCGAATGGTTAAACAAGGCATTTTAAAAGAAATAATGAGTAGTCCTTGTAGCTCACCAATCATGGGACTTAAAAAGCCTAGTGGAAAATATTGAATAGTGCAAGATTTACGAAAAATAAATAAAATTGTAGTGCCATGTTGCCCAATAGTGCCAAATCCAGCAGTGATCCTTTATCAGATACCTTGGAATGCAGGCTGGTTTACAGTAATTGATTTATGCCAAGCGTTCTTTTCTATTCCTTTGCACCCAGATAGCCAGTATCTTTTTGCCTTTAAATTTGAAGATCGTATTTTCGCATGGGGCCGAGTTCCTCAAGGGTACACAGAGAGTCCCTCAATTTTTAACCAAATCCTGAAAAAGTGCCTAGAGTCCTTAGTTATGCCTGGAAATTCGGTTCTGGTTCAGTACATTGATCACCTACTGGTGGCATCAAAAACACGAGAAGATTGTGTCACTGACACAATTACATTACTGCACCATTTGGCTGAAGGAGGACACAAGGTGTCTCCAGAAAAATTACAGTTCTGTCAACAAGAAGTTAAATATTTAGGGCATAAAATAGAAAGAGGAGTAAGAAAAGTGACACCAGAAAGAATAAAAATAATCAAAGAGATGCAACTACCTCAGACGCAAAAAGAAATGAGAATGTTCCTGGGAGTAGTTGGGTACTGCAGGCAGTGGATTAACAGTTTTTCCATGCTAGCAAAACCATTGATACAATTGACCCGAAAAAGAGCAAAAGATCCATTTGATTGGAATGATGAATGTTTGGAAGCCTTTGTGAAATTGCGGAATTGTTTGTGTGAAGCTCCTGCCTTGGGAATGCCTGATTATTCAAGAGAATTTGTGTTGTTTTGCTGTGAGAGAGAAAATTGTGCACTTTCAGGATAACACAGAGACATGGACTGAGCCGACGTCCAGTGGCGTATTTTTCTGCCACATTGGATCCAGTGGCTTCAGCTTTACCTGGCTGCTTAAAAGCAGTAGCTGCTACTTGTATAAGTCTGGAGCAAAGTGAGTCAATACTGATGGGACATTCTGTAAAAGTCTATGTTCCACACTCAGTTGAAATTCTTCTGACAAGAACAAGAACACAACATCTCACACCTAGTCGGCTGACTAAGTATGAAAGAGTGATTTTGGGAGCAGAAAATGTGACAGTAATAAGATGTTCAGTCATGAACTCTGCCACATTATTGCCAGACCCATGCAATGAGGAAGTAAGAGATGAAATTGATCATGATTGTTTGGATGTGACTGAATTGTGTACCAAGCCCCGTCCTGACATAAAAGAAACACCATTAAAGGAAGCTGATCATGAGTTATTTGTGGATGGGTCTTGTCTGAGAAATGAAGAAGGAGGATTAAGTGCTGCTTATGCTGTGTGTAAAATATCGTGGGTAATTGAAGCATCCTGTTTACCGGGAGTCAAATCTGCACAAGTAGCCGAATTGGTGGCCTTAACAAAGGCATGAAAAAATTGGAAAAATTGGAGAATAACCATATTTACGGACAGTCAATATGGTTTCGGCGTTGTGCATGATTTTGGCCAACTCTGGATGCAGAGGGGATTTCTGACTTCTTCAGGATCTCCTATTAGAAACATTAAAAATGTGAAAGATCTGCTGAAAGCATTACAATTGCCAAAAGAAGTAGCAGTTGTTAAATGCGCTGCACATCAGTCAGGAAATGATTATGTGGCAGCAGGCAATAGATATGCTGACCAAATTGCTCGATATTGTGCGAAAAATACAATGGCAATAAACAGAAAAATTGAAACAGGTGAAACCAGCTGCCAACTTATGTTTTTCTCAATACCAGAAACATGGGATGAGGTTAGACAGTTGCAGGAAGAAGTTGAGGAAAAGGAAAAAGAAATTTGGATAAAATCAGCTTGTACAAAAAGGTCGGAAGATGAAATATGGGTGTATTTAGATGGAAGACCAGTCATGCCAGATTGTTTGCTCTCTAAAATGGCAAGAGTTTATCATGGAGCAACACACGTAGGGAGAGATTCAATGATCAGATTATTCAGACAGATGGCCATCTTCCGGAACCATTTTCCTTCCTGAACAACACTTCTCCCAGTTTCCTGTACTCCTGCGCATCCGCCGTTGTCGTCCTGGACTACTGACCTGGCACGCCTAATTCTATATTCCCCCCTGTGCTACTTAGCACTTGGTTAATCTCGTCGCCACAGACTGCATCGACTTTTCTGAAGGTCAATAGTCCTCATTGGCTTATCCGCCGCCCGGCGATATCCGTCTTCCTTTCCTTACATTTGGCAGTAGTCCACCTACCGTGGTTCGCACTGCTCTTCATTGCCGTTTTGGATTCTTGAACGGTCACTTGAATCCACCTTGTTGGCACCGCCTTTCAGCCCTGAAGAGTCACGGGTTACTACCCTTTGTGACGAAACACGTGTCGGCTGGTTGCTTTTGTTTTGGCTGGTTGCTTATGATCTGTTACTATATTAAACACCTATGATTATCATTCTGGTGTAGACCCTCTACATTTCTGCAGTATGAGACATTTCTCCTGATATTATATCCTCGTTACGTGTGCCCGGGACTGTACCTACTTCATTTGTGTGGATTTCTATCCATACCATCACGGGGTTTTAGGGCATATCCCCTGACCTGGTTTGCACCGTTCACACTCCTAGTATAACATAAACTCAGCGCGAATTAGCTTGAGCGCCATTATTCCTGTCAATACTAAAAACCCCACACTGATACATCAATAGATATAGCTCAGGCACACGAAAATAATGTAACTTGTATTTTACGTGAAGCAGAAAAAGAGTTTTTGAATTTAGTAGAAGAAAGGAGACAGGATTTAATAAAGAAAGCTGCTGAACAGAAAACCCATGTACCTCCATGGGCTGAGAAAGAGGGAATCTATGCAAAAGGCAAGGCTCATGCTGCGATGTCCCTGGATTTTGTGAAAAGGGGAAATTCTGCCTCCACAGATTAAGGACAGATTATAATAATAACTACATTGGTTCCAGTGAGTGTGAACACAACTTCCTAATTTTAGGAGGGTGGGGACTAAAAGGAGGAACTGATCCTGTATTTCCAGGAGTTTATTATGTCTGCGGGAACAATGCCTATTATAGTGATAGAGCTAGATTTCTCTAATTAAGCATTGCTTTATTTTTATGTTTCAGACAGACTGCATTTAAAATGGCACACAAATTTTGGTGCAAGTAAAAACACATGGCACATGCCTAGTCAAAAGTTTTTTAAAAGTGGCACTTTTGGTGCATGCAAAGTGAAAAACATAAAATGAGGCTTGGTCATAAATGCTTTCAGTCTGAAATGCTTGTGCTGAATTAACATGTGTTTTTGCATTGTAGAGAAAACTCGTGATTTCAGTGGCCTCTTTAGCTTTGAATCATGGAATGTGTTCTCTCTTTTCAGTTTCCTTTCCCTTATAATCTACACTCCCTGTTCCTGTCTCAAGAGACTTTGGCTTTGTTGCATATTTAGACAATACATATTCAGTTCATAACACATCTTTTTATAATGTGTATTAATTAATCAACCATGCACCATCACTACACGGGGGCAAAGCATTTGCATGAAAAGTTATCTAAAACATTAGAGCATGTTGCTATGAGTATGTATTAACTGTGTGCGCTTTCAAAATTTACACTAGTGCATGTTTTATGCTATGTTATACATTGCACATTTTTGCACAAATAATAAGAAAAGCTGCTTTACACTAATAGCTTTTTGCTAGGTAATCATTTATACAGGGTATTAGTATAGGGAGGTAAAACATAATGGGTTTCATTTGTAAATTAATACTCTTTTTGTGTTTATTTTGTTTTTGGGCCTAAGATAAAATGGCTGCCTGTGAATCCAGCAAGGCTGTGTATTGAATGAGAGACGCATGCGCAGATTATACCAGCTACATACTGCCAAGTGCCTTAAGTGAAGACCTGGTTCAAGGCCACCATGAACTGTACATTCTTGTTACCCTGCCAATGTATCAGTGTTTGTGGAATGTGTCCTTCCTGCGTGCGATGTGACAGGAAGGAGGAAATAGACTGAAACATTTTTCCTAGTAAATGTTGCTAAAACATATAATTGTATTAATTATTAACGCTTCTTTTGTTAAAACTGGTGTGGGTTGGATTTGCCAATGAGAACAGGATGGTGAGACCCTCGTCATCTAAGCTATCCAATCAGGGTACAAGCTTTACTGAAAATTGCAACTTTATTAGTATAGTCAGCCAAGAATTAGAGTATAAATAATGACCTCTTTAAGGGGCTTGGGGTTTTTTTTTTAGAGGCTTTAGAAGCTTTTGCGGGTGCAGTCTGAGAGCAGATTGCGTCCGAGGAGAGATAGAGGGAGGTGGGGGGCATAGGCTAGCCTTGCACGTCATATTTTTGGCAAGGCAGATCACATTCCTCTGTGGTCTGTGAAGGAGGGGCCTTTTCAGGAGCAGCGTCTCTCTGTGAACACAGAGAGGACAGATTGAACAGACCAGGAAAGAGAGTGGAGCTGGATAGAACAGGCAGATTTAGATGCTAAAACTATAAGTTTATGCTTTGACTAATTAATTAGTTTTGAAAAGATGTATTTGTCTTATGCATTTATTTCTCTTTATGGGAGATTTTTGCCAATTATTAATTATTGATTAGCCTTGCAAAAACTTACTCTTGAATCATATTTTCCTGAACTTTCTTTGGAGAATTCTGATTGACATTTGATTGCCTCATTCCCTTCCTTTATGGAATGTTTTGTATGCAACCTATAATATGTTTTGTATTAATTCTATTTTTCCTATTTTCAATTCTGTAACCTGATTGATATTTGACTAATGAATAAAGGGTCAGAGAACTTTAACTTTTAACTAGAAAATAAAACCCTTTAAAATACTCACAACTCTCTTTATTGGCTTAAATATTAATTGCATTTTTGATTTTTCATGTTTATGTAAAGTCTCCTGATGGTAATATACAGTGGCAAGGGTCCAGTACCTTTGCAGCGGTAAATTAGAAGGTAAATGAGGTTTTGCATTGAGAAATTACCGTGAAATTACCGCTGCATCAGTTTCTGGTAGCAAGAGGAAGGTTATTATCAATTAGTTTGGTGATTAAGGATTATTAATATCACCATCAACTATTTGACTAATGGACCATTGACCTTAGGAGGGAAGTAAAATAATTGCCCAAGTTAGATAAATGTCCAAGTCCTGATTCCTGATTCCAATGCTCGGAACCTGAAGACTGGCAAAGCAGTACTGGAAGGTGATGCAAGAAGGCGATTGCTGGAGTGGTGTGAGTATCAATAGGGTTGTGAAATGTTGTTAATGTGCTAGGATGTATTTTTGAAGTGTTGAAAATAGTAAGGGTTTTGACTGTTGGTGAAAGTTTGCTCATTTTTGACTTGATGGTTTTATTGATTATATTGGTAATTTAATAGGACAGAATTTTTGATTATTGATTATATGTTCTTAACATGAAAAGTTAGTGTCTTGTTTTATGTTGTCTGGAAGCACAGGTACAGTGATACCTGGAAATTCCCGGGAAAGGAATAGCGGGTGGTAAATGGAAGCCACACTGCAGTGAGGTTACTCGTCTGTTGGAATAACACTGAGAAGCTAGGTAGGGCTGGCAGTGTTAGATTAGGGACTATTTTCTGTGTAAAAGTGAGAGTGATTGATAGCAAAAGAGTTCGCTGGTGAAACTTTGGTGTTATATCACCTAGAAAGGGTAACACCAAAGGAGTAGCAGGTTCTTCTGAGCTTGAGTGAAGGGTAAGCGGAAGGGATTTACTCGCAGTGTTTGAAGAGTAAACAGAAGTTCTTACTTTGTGAAGAGTAAGCGGAATGTGTTACTCGCCGTGAAAAGAAATCTATCCTTTATTTAGTGGAACAGACAGAGTAGCGAATGTTTTTATGTTGTTACTAACAGAATTTTGATTAAGAAAACTCAGAAAAATATTGCCGTAAGATTTTGTAAAGGAGGAGTCAGTAGTAGGAGTTAAACTGACTGAAATTGAAACTGACAGCATTGGAGAAAAGAAATTGCATTGAACTATTGCAGGAATGAAAATGTTTGAAGGTTTAAAGAAACTGTTGGGAGGTAAAGTGAAAAATTCGTTTTTAATTGGTGATGCTCCTGAAGGAACACCCGTGCATTTTATGTCTACCAATTTGGGACACAATTCATGTATGTGGGTTCACCAATGGTGCAAGATTACTGAAAAAGAAGGTCCTTTGAGGTTTCCAAAAGATGGTACTTTTGAATTGCAAATTATTGACAAATTAAGGGAAGTGTTATGTGAAATAAAGACACCATCTAGAGCTGCACAATTTGAGGCCTTAAGCATGTGGGAAAAGATAGCAAGAGACAAAGTAAGTGAGGATAAAAAGGTAAAGCACCAGATGCAGGAGAAGGGAATTAATGATGATAAAAAGCTTCAAATAAATAATGATTCAGGGGATGAAATAATGGATGCATTGTTAACTGAGTGTCCGCCACTTTATGTGGTTCCCATTAAAAATACTGAAAATAGTGTACCAGTAAGTACTACAGTGGCTACTGCTTCTGTTGAACAGAGAGAAACACAGACTGAGAGAACTGTGCAGACATTTCAGATTGACCCACTACTTGTTGATTCAGCACTGACAGTGATACCTCCAGGTGTTACTGCTTTAAATGTGACTGATTCAGTCCAGATATCACAAACTACAGATGCACAGGCAATGCTTAGAAAAATTGTGACTGTCCCAATTAATATGGCCCCTACTCAAAAGGTTCAAACTGCAGAAGGAGTAATTATGTCAGGGTTTATTTCAGAAACTCAGAATTCACAGATTATTCAACAGAAATTACCCCAGACAGTCCAAGCACTGAAAGGTGGGGGAGAAATAGTCTTTACAACACCAATAGCCCAGGAAAAAATGAATATATTTGAAGATGGGATTTTTCAAACCTGCTGTGAGGAAGCAGCAGTGCTTAAAAAGATAGAGAGCATGGAGGACCAAATTAACCCAGACCCTGAAAAAGAGAGACAGCTTAGTGTTTTAAATTCAACATTTGAACATGAAGAAATTAACAGTCCCTGCTGTTCAAATCATGAAAATGTGAACCAGTGTCAGGAAAAGAATTAATTTCCCTGAGTAAGGAAACAAATACATGTGCAGTAACTACACATGAGAGACTGACTGATTTGGCTCAAAAATATGAAATTAATGTTTCAGGAAGTTTTCCATTTCAGAAACGTTTCAGGGTACATATGAATGATGAGGCAAATGAGAAAATGTGTTCTTTAGGAATGCATTTGCACATTGCAGAAATAATAAAATATAATTTCAAATGCAATGGGTTTGAGAAATTAGGAGACAAGTGGGCAAGAAAACATGAGAAGAAAAAGAAACCACCAGACCTTGTTAGGGAAAATAATAAACAGGATGAGGGAGAAGCTTTTGCTTACCATTGAGAGAAAGGGTGGGAGAAGTGCATGTTCATGTGCCACGGAACAAAAGTGAACTTGCAGCATTTCTGAACACATTCCCACAATTGAGAGACAAACTTATGCTGTGGTACCCACAAGTAGATGGATTTGTTGAAATTTTAAAAGAGTTGTGCATTAATTTGGAAATGTTCTTTGACATTGCCATGCAGACTGAATTGTGGTTAGAATCTAAAGTTGTTGTGCAAAGGCCAGGTGAGGAGACAATGATAAGGGTTTGCATGAATGCACCATCATTTTCTGTTGTTATGGAGAAAAACGTAGCAGTGATTACTTTCTTGAAGGGCAGAGTGCCAGCAAAGGATGTTGATTGGGTACAGATTAAAAGAACACAGGATGGAAGTAAAGGTGTTTTGGTCTGTGCAAATTCAGGTATGGATGTTGTACTGCTGGAAAAGGTGTCCTTTTGCCATCTTTATAACAGATTTGAGCATTGGAAGAAGAAATTTAAATTTAAACATGATGCAGCAGTTGGAAATGTGCAAAAACAGAGAGAAATGCAGGTGCAAGATGTGTCAGTTAAGCAAATGCAAATGTCAGTTCAGAAACAGGTACCAATGGCAGGAATTTTTCAAGCACAGATGGTCCCACTAAATATGGAAAATGCTAAAATTAATTTAAAAAAGTTGTCCAGAGCAAATGTGAATTCTTTCCAGAAACAAAATCAGAACCCAGTTCAACGGGTTGCTATATTTGAAAATGAGAGTTTTAACCCTAACAATTCTGAATTTACCAAGTCCATTGTGAAAGCAGTGGAAGATCCAGACTTAGGGGTCGATTCCGATGTCGGCCGGAAGCGCACCTAACAGTATTCGTCCGGAAAAAATACCAGCCGAACGCGTGTTTTCCGACCGACTCGAACACTCTACCGAATGAACAAGTATGATGCGCATTACAGCCCAGATTCCGAGCTAGCCGTACTTACCCATTCCAGCTTGTGTTCCCCGCCCGAGCCGGATCCGTAAACGCCGAATCGAGTCGCACGGAACCAAATACACAGCACCTTCCGGCCGGACTAGTACGATGCGCACTCCGTACGCGCCGAACCCGTCGCTACGCACGGCACGTTTGAGCATCCGGGAGAGCTGCACATAAGCTCCGATTCGCGCCACAAGACGATCCACGGCGACGAGACGAACAAGCCAGCGACGAGTACGAGTCGAAGCCACGAGAAACCCGAACGAGACGACCCTACCATGAATCCCATCGCACAGGTCCTACCAATACTCTACATCTATTACCGGGACCGGTACGGACGCGTACGGCGCAGACGGTAAGTCAAACACCCACAACACAAACAAACGACACGTACCCGAAATATGTCACACACACATAGGGATGCACAAATGACGTACACTAGCAACAGCAGAACCATAGGGGTGGGATGGCCATCACCAATGCCATACACACCCATAGGGGGATGGATGCCTACCACTAACACCACCCTACCACCACCCCTACTCATGGGGGGCTAGATGCCTGTCACTACTACCATCCCCACCCATAGGGGGATGGATGCCTACCACTAACACCACCCCCACTCAGGGTGGGCTGGATGCCTACCACTACTACCAACCCCACTCATGGGGGGCTGGATGCCTACCACTACTACCATCCCCACTCATGGGGGCTGGATGCCTACCACTACTACCATCCCCACTCATGGGGGGCTGGATGCCTACCACTACTACCATCCCCACTCATGGGGGGCTGGATGCCTGCCACTACTGCCATCCCCACCCATAGGGGGATGGATGCCTACCACTAACACCACCCCTACTCAGGGTGGGCTGGATGCCTGTCACTACTGCCATCCCCACCCATAGGGGGCTGGATGGCTGTCACTACTACCATCCCCACTCATGGGGATCTGGATGCCTACCACTACTACCATCCCCACTCATGGGGGGCTGGATGCCTACCACTACTACCATCCCCACTCATGGGGGGCTGGATGCCTACCACTAATACCATCCCCACTCATGGGGGGCTGGATGCCTGTCACTACTGCCATCCCCACCCATAGGGGGCTGGATGGCTGTCACTACTGCCATCCCCACTCATGGGGGTCTGGATGCCTACCACTACTACCATACCCACTCATGGGGGGCTGGATGCCTACCACTACTACCATCCCCACTCATGGGGGTCTGGATGCCTACCACTACTACCATCCCCACTCATGGGGGGCTGGATGCCTGTCACTACTGCCATCCCCACCCATAGGGGGCTGGATGCCTGTCACTACTGCCATCCCCACCCCTAGGGGGCTGGATGGCTGTCACTACTACCATCCCCACTCATGGGGGTCTGGATGCCTACCACTACTACCATCCCCACCCATAGGGGGATGGATGCCTACCACTAACACCACCCCCACTCAGGGTGGGCTGGATGCCTACCACTACTACCATTCCCACTCATGGGGGTCTGGATGCCTACCACTACTACCATCCCCACTCATGGGGGGCTAGATGCCTACCACTACTACCATCCCCACTCATGGGGGGCTGGATGCCTACCACTACTACCATCCCCACTCATGGGGGGCTGGATGCCTACCACTACTACCATCCCCACTCATGGGGGGCTGGATGCCTGCCACTACTGCCATCCCCACCCATAGGGGGATGGATGCCTACCACTAACACCACCCCTACTCAGGGTGGGCTGGATGCCTGTCACTACTGCCATCCCCACTCATGGGGGGCTGGATGCCTGCCACTACTACCATCCCCACTCATGGGGGGCTGGATGCCTACCACTACTACCATCCCCACTCATGGGGGACTGGATGCCTACCACTACTACCATCCCCACTCATGGGGGCTGGATGCCTACCACTACTACCATCCCCACTCATGGGGGGCTGGATGCCTGTCACTACTGCCATTCCCACCCATAGGGGGCTGGATGGCTGTCACTACTGCCATCCCCACTCATGGGGGCTGGATGCCTACCACTACTACCATCCCCACTCATGGGGGCTGGATGCCTACCACAACTACCATCCCCACTCATGGGGGGCTGGATGCCTACCACTACTACCATCCCCACTCATGGGGGGCTGGATGCCTGTCACTGCTGCCATCCCCACCCATAGGGGGCTGGATGCCTGTCACTACTGCCATCCCCACCCATAGGGGGCTGGATGGCTGTCACTACTACCATCCCCACTCATGGGGGTCTGGATGCCTACCACTACTACCATCCCCACCCATAGGGGGATGGATGCCTACCACTAACACCACCCCCACTCAGGGTGGGCTGGATGCCTACCACTACTACCATCCCCACTCATGGGGGGCTGGATGCCTACCACTACTACCATCCCCACTCATGGGGGGCTGGATGCCTACCACTACTACCATCCCCACTCATGGGGGGCTGGATGCCTGCCACTACTGCCATCCCCACCCATAGGGGGATGAATGCCTACCACTAACACCACCCCTACTCAGGGTGGGCTGGATGCCTGTCACTACTGCCATCCCCACTCATGGGGGTCTGGATGCCTACCACTACTACCATCCCCACTCATGGGGGGCTGGATGCCTACCACTACTACCATCCCCACTCATGGGGGGCTGGATGCCTACCACTACTACCATCCCCACTCATGGGGGGCTGGATGCCTACCACTACTACCAGCCCCACTCATGGGGGGCTGGATGCCTGCCACTACTGCCATCCCCACCCATAGGGGGATGGATGCCTACCACTAACACCACCCCTACTCAGGGTGGGCTGGATGCCTGTCACTACTGCCATCCCCACCCATAGGGGCTGGATGGCTGTCACTACTACCATCCCCACTCATGGGGGGCTGGATGCCTACCACTACTACCATCCCCACTCATGGGGGCTGGATGCCTACCACTACTACCATCCCCACTCATGGGGGGCTGGATGCCTACCACTACTACCATCCCCACTCATGGGGGGCTGGATGCCTGTCACTACAACCACCCCTACTCATAGGATGGGTAATGCATGACACAACTAGCATACTCCCACATAAGGACTGTCTGTAAATTACATCCCACCCCCAACACCATGACAAGCATGTGTGGTCTGTGTCAAATGCATACAACACTGAACATGACATTGAACATACAATGTGACCCCCTAACACATGTGTCACACATAATTGTGTGTGTGGCCTACACAATGCAAGCAGATCATGACCACTGTGGCAATGGGGCCCAAAGCCCCATCACCACAGTGCCCAAAAGGTAAGTGTGTGCTCCATAGCTGAAGCACATTTTGAACAGTGTGGCAATGGGGCCCAAAGCCCCATCACCACAGTGCCCAAAAGGTAAGTGTGTGCTCCATAGCTGAAGCACTTTTTGAACAGTGTGGCAATGGGGCCCAAAGCCCCATCACCACAGTGCCCAAAAGGTAAGTGTGTGCTCCATAGCTGAAGCACATTTTGAACAGTGTGGCAATGGGGCCCAAAGCCCCATCACCACAGTGTCCAAAAGGTAAGTGTGTGCTCCATAGCTGAAGCACATTTTGAACAGTGTGGCAATGGGGCCCAAAGCCCCAACACCACAGTGCCCAAAAGGTAAGTGTAGTCCTGGTAAAAGCTGCAAAAACAAAACTGCAGGGATTATTCCTGGCTACACAACACCAAACACTACAGTGGCATTGTAGTGCTTGTGTCCCATAGCAACATAGATTGTGTGAGGCAAGCAGTGCAGTGCCAATGACACATCGTTCTGGCCATGTGCACACAAACATCAGCCATGGGGGCCCACATTGTCTACATTCACAAATAACACAATGACAGAAGTGAGCATCATAATGCAGACCCACATATCTGCACCAATGGACACACAAATGTAGATATCCTGTGGAGACTGTAGATGTCAGGTGAACAAATACCATACCATGGCAGCAATGGGACATACTAACCATGATCAATGTGCTGACTGATGACCTAGCAGTCCCAGGGCCAGCAAGGGAAAGCCAACAAACAACATACAGCCAATGGCAAACTAAAGATATGCCAATGCAGTGGTGCAAATGCACAAACACAAACAGGCAGACTCACACTGCATATCATACACAACAGGTGAGGGGGTTGTGTGCCAGTGTCCCCAGGCAAACACACAACACATGAGGAGGCCAGATTCACTAATACACAGATGTCAACACAGTCACATACAAAAGCAACTCATGGATTGGATTCCCCTATGTGGGCAAACAGGCATTGTGAGATGAGAGGGAGCCCAAATTACACATGTCACACAAGCTTGTAGGAACAGCAACAAACACAGCAAGAGACAGAACCACCACAGCACTCCCCCAGGGACCCCAGATTGTGGTGACACTAGCCTGCATGACAATCACACTGTGATGACAAAGGTAGATGTCATCCACACTGTGAACCACAGCCATGTGTCCTGAGCAACAAACTACCATCACACCTATACAAGCACAAAGCACTCAGCATGGCCTGCCAGCCAAGGAAAATATGGAAGTAGTGCCACAGCCGTGCAACAACTCACATTTGCACACACTCAACGCCACACACCTTGAACTCCACCAATGTGCAGCAGTGAAGCTCACATGGACTGCTGACATTGCACATGCACCCATGACAATCCCAGGGGTGGTGGGGGAAATAAGGTGCAGAAACACATCACACATGGCCAGTCAACAATACTTGTGAATGTCTGACACACTGCACAGTATGCCGTACATGGGCATGACGTGAAATCCACCCCAAACAATGGGATCTGGCCGTAGTCACACACCAATGAAGAAGCCAAGCTGACCCACAAAGGACACACATAGACAACTTCCAACATTGCAGCTCTGACCCTGAGGAGTGGCAGCAGTCACACACACAACGTGTCACAATCACTGAAAGCATACACAAACAGAAAATCACATTACTCGTGTAACCAACAAGTGCCAAGAGGAATCCTGACTGTGTCCCATCTGCGTTTGCCCACATCCCCAGCCCTGACAACAAAGACAACTAGGGATGACAACCTCATGAACATTAGTTTGCCATGCACCCACATCCCGGAGTAACCAGGTCCAAGATGCTGGATGAACACAGAACAACTCAGCAAGCATCACAAACATGAACATCCGTAGGGACACAGCCTGTGTAGGAAAAGGAGAAGGGAGCACGCACAGACATGCCTACACAACACACAACACGGGCACAGCCTATATCACGGAATCACGCACTGCCATGAGGGCACTCCACTCCTGTGGAAGGTCAGCTGTGCCAAACCTTGTCTGTGCACGACTCAAACATGTCAGCAGAACACTCGGTCAGTGAGTCAACAACTACAACACACTGAAGGCTCTGCTCATATCAGCCTGGGCACGGGAGTGTCACGTCAGTCATCTGCATACACCCAAGACACGTGTCAAGCAACTTGCACTGTGTACACAGATGAGTCCTCCAAATTTGATGTGCTAAACTGCATGTCCATTGGAGATGGGCACACAGTCAGGGTACTAGGAACATTGGACAGTGGTAAGCCCACCAGATGTGCATCAGTGTAGGACAAAGATGGTAATCTACAAATGCTAAACGTACATCCCTGTGTCAAATGCTGAACATTACACCCTCAGACTGCAGCAAAGGATGCTATAGATCCAGACTAGATTAGGACACATATCCCATGGACCACATGGAGCCCATCACAGCAAAACTTCATTTACCTGATCTGAACACTATTACAACGGCAAATGCATGATTCTACACATCTACATCATGTACCTCCAAAGATTAACCACAAGTAAACAAAAAGAGGCTTTATTCAGCAAGTGTGCAACTCAAATCAAAAGTCCAAAATAAACTAAGGCCAATGGCCAGTCCAAATATACAGTCCCAACAGGGTGATGTGTGACAACTTGTCAACAATTGCTTGCCTGCACAGGTACGGACAGGGGACATCCCCCTTGGAGGGGCATACGAGGGGCAGGTCAGGCACCGCAGGGACAGGATCAGGGGATGCCAGAAGGAGGCAGTGAAGGGGAGGTGGGTGCAGGAGTGTCACCGGCAACTGCAGTGGAGGTGTCTGACTCAGGGGGGGCACCACCGCAGGGCTCAAGTCAGATGGTGTTGGTGCTGCAACCACTGCAGTGGGCTGGTCAGATGGAGTGGACTGGGTCCCCAATGCAGTGCCCGAGTCAGACGGGGTGGTTGTGGACTCCACCGCAGTGCATGACTCCAAGGTAGTGGAAGGGGGGACAGAAGAGCTGGGCAGGACAGAGGGGGACACGGTCTCCACACCAGTGGCACAAACAGGCAGAGCGTCTGGTTTTGGGGTGGAAGAGCAAGTGGCAGGGGGGAGGGCCTAAGCAGTTTGGGGATGCGGTATCGGTGTGTGGGGAACCTGGGGCAGGGTGTGGCGGTGGAACCTGTGGAGTGGTGGCCTGGGGGATGGAGGTGGGAGACTGGGTGGTTGACTTGCAGGGCGGTGGCGGGGTCTTGCTCTTCCGGGACCGGGGGACTTGCGGGTGGGGGGCTCACTCTGCCTGCGCCTGGGGGAGGGTGTCCGGGGCGAGGGGCACTCCCTCTGTGTGGGTGGACTTCCTCTTCCCCGGTATGCTGGATCAGCGGGATGGGAGGGGAAGAGGCCAAAGTCACAGAGGAAGAGCTGCTTATCAGGTGGGGTTGCAGGTGAGGCAAGGGAAGGGGTTTTGGAGGGAGAGGATCTTGAGGATTGCGGAGTGACTGTGGTTGCCTGTGTGTGTGTGTTCCCCATCCCCTGTGTCTGTGGTATCAGTCCCCTGAGGATGCTTGTGTGCACGTCTTGCCTTTCTCTCGAGTGTGTCTGTGCTGCTCGTGTCTGTGTGTTTGGGTGACTGTGCAGGTGTGCATGTGCTTTGGACAGGTAGGGGGGCAGGAAGTGTGGATGGGGCAGAGGTGGGAGGGGTGAGGGACTGTTGGAGGAGGGACACTGCTGCCGTCAGGGAGGAGTGCATGGACTTATTGCTCCTCTGTAGGGCAGACATACCTGTCGAGATGCTCCTCCATGAACGACACCAGCTGTGTCAACAGAGTGGTGTGTGCATGGAGGACACTCAGCATTGCTGTCTGCCCTACATGGAGCTGCCGAAGGAGGTACACAGAGTCCTCACTCAGGGCAGCAGGGGACACAGGGGCAGGGGGGTGCGGTGCCTGGCACGAAGGAGACACGCTCCCGAGTACGGGAGCCTCCACGGACCTCAGGAATGGGAGCCAATGGGAGGGCGGTGGTGGTGGTGGTGGTGGTGGCGGGGCCAGACAGACTAGCTGGCCTTTGGTGGCTGCTGAGACCCTCCTCCACAAGGGAGTCATCCTCCGAGCTGCTGTGGTCCTCAGCTGAGGTGGATGGTGCTGAGGACTCCTCGGTGTGGCTCCCCTCGCCCTCCGTGCCACTGGGTCCCTCTGACCACTCGTCTGATGCTGACCCAGTCTGGCTCCACTGCTCCTCCTGTTCCATGGAGCTGTCCCCTCATGTGGCCGTGGATGTATCTGCAAACAATTAGGGAAACAGACAAACATCAGTCACCTGCACTGACCGCACACACCACAGTAAGTACAGCACATTACAGAGCAAGCCCTGGCATCCTTAGTTGAACATTGCCTAAAGTCCTCACACAGATTCGGGGAAGCCAATTGTCAGTCTGATGGTCAACCATGGGACTCACACCCCTCCTGCCCTTGCACCCATCTGTCTGGTGCCTGTCTGATGGTCTCAGGAAGTTTAATGCCATGACACAGGAATGCGTGCAAAGTCATACATTACTGTCTCAAGTCACATGGCCATGGCAGCCAGCCAACAACAGTCTGCACTGTGTCACAATCCGAGGGCATGGGGAATGCAAGTTATGTGACTGACAAGTGCACATGTCCATCCCCCAAATACCACATCATCTGTACTACTATTTGTCCACGTCATACCAACTGGACATATGGGGGACATGAAACACAACTCTCTGAACATGAGCACCTCACAGTGTGCTGTGAATGACAATACAGCTGCCTGAAAGTCACAGTCGCAAACACCTGTGTGCACAGTCAAGTGATCAGACACCTATAAGTCACAGAAGTATTGTCTATCATGGTCACATCTCAGATGGCATGCTGAGCCCTAACCGATAAACATACCAGTAGTCCTGACAACGAAGACACAGCACAATGAGACAGAGGCAGACACCTGAGGGTACATTTCACTGATCACAACATGCCAGATGATACACGGGAGTGGGAGTACAGAGTGTATTGCATGCCCTGGAGTAGGCATGACTGTCCAGCTCCACCTGTAAGAGGGATGAGTCCTGGACAGTAGGCAGGTGGCTAAGCATGTGTGACAC
The DNA here is from genome assembly GCA_963921515.1 of Calotriton arnoldi. NCBI lineage: Eukaryota > Metazoa > Chordata > Amphibia > Caudata > Salamandridae > Calotriton > Calotriton arnoldi. Next base: position 618,648 of record CAWUFW010003736.1, on the reverse strand, counting down.
ACTGGATACACATACTCCTGAGGCCCAAACATTGTTCCCACCAGCAGCATGGGTGTGTGCCAAATTCCCCAGGGACATGTGGTGAGTCAGAGCAGCAAGCGGACCACATATCAAAGTTACACCCAGATTACATGTCAGAACTTAGGCATTGTGTAAGCAATTGACCCACCCATGAATCGCACAACATAGTCACGGGAACAAATGCTGTCCCCCACCTTGAGCAAAGCAAAATGCAATGACACAGTCCCCAAATGACACAATTTCCTGACTAAAAGGGCCACACATATGCGTATCAGAGGAGAAGTGGGCATGTCACAAATGAGGGACATGGGTCCTGGACCACATGACTGATGTACTGTGGAAGTTTAACCAGGCCAGAGGAGGGCACATAGCATGTCAGACAAAGTGCACAGTGCAGTCATGAACTCACCCCCTCCTTGCTGCTGTCTGTCCTTCAGCTGCCCATCCAGGTCAGGGAAGACCACCGCCAGGATCCGGAGCATGTGGGGGGTCAGGGTCCGGTGTCCGCCCCTCCTGCTAGGAGGCGACAGCTTCAGCTGGACCCTTGCGATCCTCCGGGTCCAGCCACGAAGGTCCTGCCACCTCTTCTGGCAGTTGCGGATCCTGCGCCTGTAGACCCCCACGGATCTTACTTTCCGGGCGATGGTCAGCCAGATTTCCTGCTTCTGGTGGGCATCAACCTGTGAGGATGACAAAGTGAAAAGGCCATTACTACACATGCAACATATACGTGCATCACACAGTTGGATATACATGTCTCAATCACAGGGGCATATGATGTACACAGGCAGTGCAACAATGGCTATGAACAGTTTGCCAGCAGTCACTACATGGTATCATTGCATGGGAAGTAAACCTAGTTGGAATGCACTGTTACTGCACTGTACCAGTTCAGTGCATGTAACTGCACACTTTGGGGTGTGACAACTACTCAGTGGGCATGCTAGCCAGTGGTGTGCACACTGAAAGTCCTGCTAGTCAGACAACATGCACAATTAGTGAGGCAGTGGACAGCACACTCACCTGCTCCCCTGGTTTCCCATACAGCTTGCTGTACTGTGGAAGGAGGCTGTCCAGCAGGGCCTGGTTCCCCTCAAGGCTGAAGGCTGGGGCTCTCTCCACAGTACGTGCCATTGCAGGAGCCAGAGGATGCATAAACAGCAGCAGTGTTGGTGGCAGATGTTGTCCTGGAGCATGTAGTGCAGGCAAGTGAGCTCTCAGGGGAACAGCCAGCATTATATGTGTGCTGCAGAGGCAGATACTGTCCCATGTGTCCAAAGTGATAGGTCCAAGTCGTTTGCATCTTCTGAATCTGACCAATCCATGGAATAGCAGCACTAATACACGCCCACAGCATCCTTCAAATCTTCAACTTCATGACACCCATGATTTTGCAACATTGTTGTGGCTGGCCAACTGAATTCACTGCATCAGACTCGTTGGAGCTTCGAAAACGCGTCCGTTGCCATGCCTGGCCCCAGCCAATGTGTGTGCACCGTTTGGTCCACTGCTGTACAACGCATATTTCGGGATACAACGCGTACCCGCACACATCATATGCAATGGGCTGGCCGGGCACACCGATCGGTCCATTGCTCTACAACGCGTACCCGGGATACAACGCGTACCCGCTCACATCATATGCAATGGGCCGGCCGGGCACACCGATCGGTCCATTGCTCTACAACGCTGCACCGGGATACAACGCTGCACCCGCTCACATCATATGCAATGGGCCGGCCGGGCACACCGATCGGTCCATTGCTCTACAACGCTGCACCGGATACAACGCGTACCCGCTCACATCATATGCAATGGGCCGGCCGGGCACACCGATCGGTCCATTGCTCTACAACGCTGCACCGGGATACAACGCGTACCCGCTCACATCATATGCAATGGGCCGGCCGGGCACACCGATCGGTCCATTGCTGTTCAACGCGTACCCGCACACATCATATGCAATGGGCCGGCCGGGCACACCGATCGTTCCATTGCTCTACAACGCGTACCCGGGATACAACGCGTACCCGCTCACATCATATGCAATGGGCTGGCCGGGCTCACCGATCGGTCCATTGCTCTACAACGCGTACCCGGGATACAACGCGTACCCGCTCACATCATATGCAATGGGCCGGCCGGGCACACCGATCGGTCCATTGCTCTACAAGGCATACCCGGGATACAACGCGTACCCGCTCACATCATATGCAATGGGCTGGCCGGGCACACCGATCGGTCCATTGCTGTTCAACGCGTACCCGCACACATCATATGCAATGGGCCGGCCGGGCACACCGATCGGTCCATTGCTCTACAACGCGTACCCGGGATACAACGCGTACCCGCTCACATCATATGCAATGGGCCGGCCGGGCACACCGATCGGTCCATTGCTCTACAACGCGTCCCTGGACAGGTCACACGCATATGTCACCATGCTGGTCACTGGTGAACCTATGCCAGCCACATATACTTTCCAGGGACTCAGGGGCACACCTACAACACCACACTCAGTCCACACTGTATCTAAGGCATGTGTGGCAGCATAACCTTATCTGTGTATGTGGGTGAACATGTGGTTTTTGGGGTGGCACTTGGGGGCAGACACACCCAGGCTGTGCACGTGTTCATGGGGACAGGGTCCTTTGTGTGTTGTGCACCTGACCACTGTGGTGTGCAACTTTTCATTTTGGAGCATGTGTCATGGTCACATTTCCAGGTTGTGTATGTGTATGACATGTCACATACCCCCAGGCTCACATGTGGGAAGGCTTGTACGTCACAGGGTGGCCCATTGCCACAATAGTGATGTCCCTCCGCAGTCTGTGTGCATGTTGTATTTCACATGTCTCTGACTCCATGTGCACAATGGGAGACAGTCTCCACAGCCACGTGGTTTGTGCATGAACTTTGATGTTGTGTGTGTGTGTGTCACAGACGTCCATGTCTGTCCTGCAGAGGCTACAGGGGCCACTACCTGTGGGTGTCATGTTTGTTTTTCTGACGTGTACATGATACGCCATGTCATGCCAGTGTCCATGTGGCAAGACAGGGTCCCTGGGAATCTACCTGTCAATGAGCTGTGATGCCTGTGGAGCATCTGTCCAGACATGTCACTGTGGTATGTGTGTGGAACGTGAGAGCAGTAAATAGGTACTGTGACACAGCCTAATGGTTTCCCATAGCACACCCTGGAACCTGTTGTCAACACTTGTTGAACAGAGATGTTAGATGATGTCCATGTAGGTGCCATATATGTCCAAACAGAACGACACACACATCAAGTACTTGTGTTTGTTAATGATGTATCATGTGAAATTGAGTATGGTGAACGGCACATAGGTGGGGTGACTGACAATCTTGCTTTCTTCACCTATGCACTGCAGGGCTCCTGCTGTCCATCAACCATTCCCAGACCTGGCAACGATGGTGGAACGTGACAGCATCCGACGGTACCGCTTCACCAGGCAGCTGATTGAGGATTTGGCAGTGCGGTTGGACCCACATTTGCAGCCTGGCCGTCCGTATCCTACAGCGCTGACCCCCAAGGTGAAGGTGATGGCAGCCCTACACTTCTTTGCCACTGGTACCTTTCAACACACTGTGGCGACTGCCGGTGGGATGTCACAGACTATGTTCAGCCGTGTGCTACGCGATGTTTTGGGGGCAATGTTGAGATACCTGAACCAGTACATCTATTTCCCAACACGTCAACGACTCACTGACGTCAAGAGTGACTTCTATGCCCTGGGGAGGATGCCACATGTAATTGGCACCATTGATGGGACACATGTGTCTTTGATACCACCACAGGCACATGAGCAGGCATACCGGAACCATAAACATTACCATTCGATCAATGCTCTGGTGGTATGTCTTGCAGATATGACCATCACACATGTGTGTGCCCGTTTCCCCGGTTCGGCACACGATGCCTACGTGATGAGGAGTAGTCGCATCCCGAGGATGATGTCACAGATGCCAAACCAGCGTGCCTGGCTTGTTGGTGTGTACTGACTTTGTACCATTGTGTGTGTTCTGCTATGTTGTTTTCCGCACACATTTTCAAATCGGCTAATGTGCAATTGTCTGTCTGTAGGTGACTCGGGATACCCCAACATGCCGTGGTTGCTGACACCCCTCAGGAACCCTGTGACACCAGCCCAGATGCGCTACAATGAGGCACATGGTCGGACAAGGAGGGTGATTGAGCGGACCTTTGGTCTCCTGAAGAGCCGCTTCCGCTGCCTGGACAAGACAGGAGGGGCCCTCCCATATGCCCCAGCAAAGGTGTGCAAGATTGTCATCGTCTGCTGCATGCTACACAACCTGGCAGTGCGGAAGGAGTTGCCTCTCATCCTGGATGATGATGACCAACGTCCGCCACCTGTGGAAGATCCTGGCCTGGGTCACGATGCCAGTGAAGATGATGATGATGATGATGGTGATGTCCGCACACAGCTCATCACCAACTTCTTCAGCTGAATGTGAGTCTCCAGAGGGTTGTAATGTCAATGATTTGAGTTTGCATGATATGTGTGTGTGGTGCTCTGGTGCTGTTTGAGTGTGGCCATGTGCTACTTGACTGGATGCGTGCAGCGATGTGTCCTTGCAGGTGGTCTGTACTGCCCAACAGTGTTGACATGCTAACTTGGTTCTGTGTAGTTATCTCGTGACATGTATTAGACATGAGTATTGCCGTTCTGTGCTGTTCTTCAGTGGTTTTGACTGTGTGTCATGTCTGTCCTTCACAGGGTGCTGCCAGAGTTGTTTGATCAACTTGGATCCCACGAATCCATGATTCAACTTCCAAGGTGGAACCAGTCGTTTCCCTACAGGTGATGTGCCACACACCCCTGGAGTTTCTATCTTCTGCACTTTTTGACTTTGTGGCCACAGCCAGGTTGGATTAGCTAGCATTTGTAGTGGAAACAACATGTTGCAAATGTGTAATAAACCTGTGCTTCACTTTGGGATGTGCGTTGTCTGTAGTCACACATCTGACTGACATTTGCTTACTGCACCTGTAGTCTAGTTGGCACAGACTGTGAATAGGTGGCGTGTCTGTGCATTCCACTGTATTTAGTTGCAACATCAGTATAGGTGATGAGTCTGATGGCCATGGTGTGTATGTGTTGTGTGGCGCTAGTGGTGTGTCTCCTTCATATGTGTCATGTCGCCATGACTGACATGACGGTGTTGGACTTGCTGTAGCAGTTAGCATGCACAGTGTCATTTTTCTGATCACCATCTCCATGACAGAGAGAACGTTGGAATCACAACAGAGGCAGATATGGTGTATTTGTGAGTTTATTTACATACAGGTGTGAGAATGGTGCACAGGATGGTGGGTGCTGTACATAGAAATTGGAATCCAAAGTTCCCATGTGATTCGGAAGTCTTGGTAGCTGAAATGTCCAGAGTAAAGTCCACAGTCATCTGATAAATTTGGCCAACTATAGCTCCCCATGTCATGTGGGAGAGTTGGGTTGGCTTCGACAGGGCGTGCAGTTTGCACACAGAGGAAAAGTTCCAGAACAGGTGTTGGCTTCCTGGGGGATGTAGATGGCCATCGGCCTCTCAGTTTGGCCTCCTCGGACGGCCCCTCTTCTTGGGGGGGACCCTCAGGTGCAGGCTGCGGCGGTGCAGGGGACTCTCTGCCAGAGTCCTCCTCCCTCCCTGTGGCCTTTGCAGTTGTTTCAGCAGCAGATGTTGTGGGCACACAGGGAGGTGAGGCCATGTTGGTGCTGATCTGGCGGAGGCATGTCAGTATGTCCCTATGCACCGCTGTCAGTTGTTCCAATGTGTCCCACTTGGACTCCATGCCAGACATGTGTGTCTCGACATGTGACATGTGTGTCTCGACATGTGACATGTGTGTCTCGACACGGGACATGTGGGAGTCCAAGCGGGCATGATGGGCATCCTGCTGCTGTTGTATGTCCTTGAGGATCCCCACTACCTGGCTGACCTCTCCGGTGCTAGTCTGGTACGCATCCGCGATGCGTGCCAGTTGTGGGTCATCATGCAGTCCAGACCCCTCTGCAAAGAGCGACCTATGTCTACCACCCCTCCCACCACCCCTGGTGACACGTGCAGGACCTGCGGTGGCACGCACATGTGACCGTGGGCCCACTTGGGTGTTGTTCCTGGGCTCGTTGTCACCAGCTCCAGTTTGGGTCTGGGTCCCTGCGCTGTTGTCATCTGTGTTCCTTGGTCTGTCCGTGTTGGCAGGGGTGGCCTGTGTGTTGGCAGTTGTTGGAGGGGTGGGTGCAGGGGGTGCAGATGTTGGTCCTGCTGGTGCTGCATGATGACTCACACCGGAGGGTCCAGCTGGTTCTTCGCCATCCGAGGAGTGCAGAGGCTGATCCACACCAGTGAGCTCAGTGTTCACCGGAGCCTGTGACAGGGACTACTCCTTGTCTGCTGCTGTGTCCCCATCATCACCTGTTTTGGGGAGAGACACAGATTGTATGTTATGTTTCTACTGGCATCAATTGTTCAAACACCTGACAGTTGTGACTGTACCTCTGGATGTGGGCCTGGACATTGCTTTCTCCTAAATTGTGACAGTCAGAGAGTGATATTGGTGTAGCACATTGTCCTGCCAACCTGTGGCATGTCAATGTGAATGTTGAGGTGTGTGCATGACCAGCATTAGTGGTATTTGCTTGCCATCCGGGCCTCCTTCTCCCCCAGCCCAGTTATCCCACCATGAAGCGTGCTTCCATTGCAGGGAGTGCAAGTTGTCTTTCAGGATGTCAGTCAGTGGTGTCCTGCTGTTGGTTGTTGCACAGTTCCCAGCAGGGCCTTGTGCTCCCCCAGCAGTACCCAGTGTCAGCCATCTTGTGAGTCCTTTTCCACTCCCTGTGATGTGAGCATGGTTCAGAGTGGTGTTGATGGGCCAATTGTGAGGGTGACCAATATCTGTGCCTACAACTCCCATCATGCTATTGCCTACACCCCTTCCCAGCATGCCCATACTTCCTTCCTTTTGAGTGGACTTCACTGTGTGTGAGTGTGACAGCAATGGCAAGATGGCTGACAGTGTGGTCCTGTTGTTTGTTGGTGCCCAGTTCCCATCAGGGCCTTGTGCTCCCCCAGCAGTACCCAGTGTCAGCCATCTTGTCAGTTGTTTTCCACTCCCTGTGATGTGAGCATGGTTCAGAGTGGTGTTGATGGGCCAATTGTGAGGCTGACCAATATCTGTGCCTACAACTCCCATCATGCTATTGCCTCCACCCCCTTCCCAGCATGCCCATCCTTCCTTCCTTTTGACTCTGCTTCCCTGTGGGGTGGGGTGCCTGTGCTGACAGGATGGCTCGGAGTGTTGTCCTGGCAGTTGTTTGGCTACAAGTCCCAAGAGTGTCCCTGTGCTTCACACAGCATAACCCAGGGTGGTGGTTCTTTGTGGGATCTTCAGTTAGGATGTGAGGCATTGCATTCTCCCAGGTGGGTTATGTGGAGTTAGTGTTGAGGGGGTGTGTGAGGGGAGGTGCTTGTAACTATGGTCAGTGCTGTGAGTCCTCCTTCCCACCCAGCCAGATATCCCACCATGGAACGTGCTTCCATTGCAGGGAGTGCAAGTTGTCTTTCAGGATGTCAGTCAGTGGTGTCCTGCTGTTGGTTGTTGCACAGTTCCCAGCAGGGCCTTGTGCTCCCCCCCAGCAGTACCCAGTGTCAGCCATCTTGTCAGTTGTTTTCCACTCCCTGTGATGTGAGCATGGTTCAGAGTGGTGTTGATGGGCCAATTGTGAGGGTGACCAATATCTGTGCCTACAACTCCCATCATGCTATTGCCTACACCCCCTTCCCAGCATGCCCATACTTCCTTCCTTTTGAGTGGACTTCACTGTGTGGGAGTGTGACAGCAATGGCAAGATGGCTGACAGTGTGGTCCTGTTGTTTGTTGGTGCCCAGTTCCCATCAGGGCCTTGTGCTCCCCCCAGCAGTACCCAGTGTCAGCCATCTTGTCAGTTGTTTTCCACTCCCTGTGATGTGAGCATGGTTCAGAGTGGTGTTGATGGGCCAATTGTGAGGCTGACCAATATCTGTGCCTACAACTCCCATCATGCTATTGCCTCCACCCCCTTCCCAGCATCCCCATCCTTCCTTCCTTTTGACTCTGCTTCCCTGTGGGGTGGGGTGCCTGTGCTGACAGGATGGCTCGGAGTGTTGTCCTGGCAGTTGTTTGGCTACAAGTCCCAAGAGTGTCCCTGTGCTTCACACAGCATAACCCAGGGTGGTGGTTCTTTGTGGGATCTTCAGTTAGGATGTGAGGCATTGCATTCTCCCAGGTGGGTTATGTGGAGTTAGTGTTGAGGGGGTGTGTGAGGGGAGGTGCTTGTAACTATGGTCAGTGCTGTGAGTCCTCCTTCCCACCCAGCCAGATATCCCACCATGGAACATGCTTCCATTGCAGGGAGTGCAAGTTGTCTTTCAGGATGTCAGTCAGTGGTGTCCTGCTGTTGGTTGTTGCACAGTTCCCAGCAGGGCCTTGTGCTCCCCCAGCAGTACCCAGTGTCAGCCATCTTGTCAGTTGTTTTCCACTCCCTGTGATGTGAGCATGGTTCAGAGTGGTGTTGATGGGCCAATTGTGAGGGTGACCAATATCTGTGCCTACAACTCCCATCATGCTATTGCCTACACCCCCTTCCCAGCATGCCCATACTTCCTTCCTTTTGAGTGGACTTCACTGTGTGTGAGTGTGACAGAAATGGCAAGATGGCTGACAGTGTGGTCCTGTTGTTTGTTGGTGACCAGTTCCCATCAGGGCCTTGTGCTCCCCCCAGCAGTACCCAGTGTCAGCCATCTTGTCAGTTGTTTTCCACTCCCTGTGATGTGAGCATGGTTCAGAGTAGTGTTGATGGGCCAATTGTGAGGCTGACCAATATCTGTGCCTACAACTCCCATCATGCTATTGCCTACACCCCCCTTCCCAGCATGCCAATACTTCCTTCCTTTTGAGTGGACTTCACTGTGTGTGAGTGTGACAGCAATGGCAAGATGGCTGACAGTGTGGTCCTGTTGTTTGTTGGTGCCCAGTTCCCATCAGGGCCTTGTGCTCCCCACAGCAGTACCCAGTGTCAGCCATCTTGTCAGTTGTTTTCCACTCCCTGTGATGTGAGCATGGTTTAGAGTGGTGTTGATGGGCCAATTGTGGGTGTGACCAATATCTGTGACTACCACTCCCATCATGCTATTGGCTACACTGACTTCACCAGCATACACAGGATTCCTTCCTTTCAGTGAGCTTCCCTGTGAGGTGGTGTTCTAGTGGTGTGTAAATATCTGGGAGTGTTTGTTGGTTCTATTTGTGCCACTGCCTTGCTGTATTTGTTGTTAGGTTTGTACATGTCATGACACGGTTACATATCACTATGAGATGGCAGGTATTGTGTTTGTCTGACTAGCATTCACATCTTGGGATGAATATCTTTTGGTTGCTGTGTATTTGCTAAGGGTGCATGGTTTGCCTATCCCCTTGACTGTGATGTGTGTGTGTTGTCACACCATATTGTATATATTAGTTGTGTACTCACCAGGCTCTGGGATGTCTGTTAGTCCGTATACGCTCACTGGTGGTAGGATGGCCCGCACCTTCTCCTCCCAGGGCCTGAGGTTTACTGGTTTTGCAGGAGGGCCACTGCCGGTGTGCTGGCTGAGGAGGTAGTCCTTTTTGAGTAGGTCCCGGACCCTCCTGCGCACATCATACCACCTGTTCTGGATGTCTTCCTTTGTGCGCAAACATGGTGATTGTGCGTTCACCCTGTCGACAATCCTCGCCCACATCTTGGTTTTCTGCGACATGGGGGTCTGTTGTACCAATGTACCAAACAACTGTGGCTCTACCCTGAGGATCTCATCTACCATGACTTCCAATTCACTGTCTGTGAACTTATGATTCTTCTTTGGGGGCATGGTGATGGGTGGTGGTGGTGATTGATGTGTGTGTGCAAGTGGGGGGTGTGAGTGTAGGATTAGCTGGGTGTGTGTGAGGGTGCTATTTGTAGGTGTGGTAATGGTGTGTGGCTTGTGTGATGTATGAGCTGTGAGTGTGTCTGTGGTTGCTGTGTGATTGTGTTCTGTGCTGGCAGGTCAGTGGAATTTGCAAAGGATCATGGTAGGGATTTGTGGCCTTTATGTAGCTGGAGTTGGAGGTGTGTCCTTGTTCCATTTTTTTTCCTCCCTGTATTTATTGGCTTTGTGGTTGCTTGTTTGGCCCTTTTAAAAAAAAAAATTCCTTGGTGTTTTTGGTGCATGTAGGAGTCGTTCTTGTGTCCGAGTAGGACGCTGCAGTTGTCTGGTGCAATCTTGTCCGACTCGTTCCCGCTGTGTGTCAGCTAGGTTTCATATGCGCCGTACGAGTCGGTCGCGGAGTATTGGGTTGCTTCGGCTGGGTTTTGTATACGTGTCGGTCGTACGGTTTGTGCTCCGGGCGATTGGGTCGTGTTTTGCACGCACAGCATCGTACTACGCGGGTCGGAGTTCGCGGGTACGTTTCGTTCGGGTTCAATCCGGGTGCGTGTCGGTCGGTTCGTTTCGCGTGATTTCCCGGCCGGATGGCTTGTTTACGTCCGGCTCGGTCGGTCGTTTTGTATTCCGTCCGAGTCGGTCGGATTTCACATGCATTTCATCGTACTACCCGGGTCGTACGGCGCCGGTCCGAGTCGGTCGGACTAAATTCCCATACCGAGTCGGTCGGTATTTTTTCCGGCCCGAATCGGAATCGGCCCCTTAGTTGTAGGAATTTTAAAAGGAGAAATTACAAACCCAGTCTTAGAAGAATTTGCACCCAAAATAGGCCCATTTGAGGAAAATTGCCAAGTTGTTGTTTGTGACTCAGGCCTGGCAGGAAAACAATTGTTTTGCAAATTAAACAGCACAAATTACTGTACACCAGATAATGTTAATTTTCAGATTCCTGATGAGGATGCACATTTTAAAATGGCCCAACAAGAGACAGGTGTAGCATTGCTTTCAGAAAAGACAGTTGAAAAATTACCTTCTGATTTGAAAGAAATAATAAACACAGAAGTAAGGGAGTTCACAGAGAAAGATGTCAGATTAATAAAATGTGCAGAACATGTCTTATTCAAATTAGAACCAGATAACATGTATTCAAGAACACCATCAGTTGCAGACATTTTACCCATAATTGGAGATAAAGTGAGTAAAGTATTTTTGATGGAATTGATTGGAAGTTTATGTAACTTTCTGATCACAGGTTCACAGAAACTAAATGAAAAGAACAGATTAGTGCAGGAGATTAATAGCATAACTTTTCCATGTTGTCCTGTGGTACCGAATCCAGCCAATATATTTTTTCACATTCCATGTGGTGAAGAATGGCTTACTGTTATTGATTTTTGCCAAGTTCATGTCACAGTGCCATTGCATGAGAATAGTCAGGAGTACTGTCAAAAAGAAAATGAATGTCTGGGACACATAATTGGAAAGGGAGGTAGAAAGGTGTCACCAAAGAGAGTGGAAATAATTCACCAGATAAATCCACCTCAAATTCAGAAAGAAGTCCGGAAATTTTTGGGAATGGCTGGCTGCTGTAGAGAGTGGTTACTAAACCTTTCCCTAGTGGCTAAGCCTTTACTGAGTCTGACACACAAGGATGTGTCTGATCCGCTTCCATTGGACAACAATTGCACAAAAGCATTCCTAGAGTTGAAAGAGAAAAAGTTTCGCGCCCCGGCACTAGGAATGAAAGTTTATTTAAAAGAAAATACACCAATTTGCAGTGAGAGGGAGGGCTGCGCTCTCTCAGTGCCTCTTCAAAAACATGAATGTGTGCAAGGGTCTGTGATGTATTTCCCAATGACCTTTGATCCCAACATCAATGAAACTGAATATGAGTGTCTAGATGTCATGAAAATATGCATAAAGCCAAGATCAGACTTTAAGGATGAACGTCTGATTCAGCCCAACAATGTCCATTTTGTAGATGTCCCATATTTGAAAGGTAATAATGACACATTAAGAGCAGCACATGCTGTGCTTCCTATACATTATGTTGTCAAAGCTTCATGGCTTTCAGTAGTTACCTCAACCCAAAATTCGAAATTGATTGCCCTTACCATAACATGCAGAATATCTGCTCAAATGGGAGTCACTGTTGTCATGGGAGAGAGAATTGCTAATTCAGTTGCACAAAATTGTATTCTGTTAGCATATACATTCAATGGAATCTTCACAGGTGAATTAATAGAGGCTCAAGAAATTGTTTCAGAAGCAGAACAACAGGGTTGTATCAGAACTGTTTTTGAAAAAAGTGACAACTGCATAGTAGCAAATGTATTATTGCAAAAACTGATGCCCAGGTATAGATTGCCAGTTTCTCTGAAATCAGATCATAATGAGGTTTCAAAGATGATGAGTGCAGAACAACAGATTGGACAAAGATTTGATTGTAGCCATCAGCCTGAAGTTTCAAGCATAATAAAGCAACACAAAGACAGCACAGAGTTACACTTTGCAAAAGACTGTGTTTCAGCATCACCGAAGTGGCTTGAAAATGGACATGCAAATGCACTTGTGAAAAACACAGATGAAAAGACTAGCCATTGCTGTGAAGGTCTGGCTGATGTGGAGCGTGCAGTTTCTCACCAGATTGCAGCTGCTACACAAGATCTGCATAATGGATGGTGCAACGACTTTGATCTGAGAGATGCTGTGGAATTGAAAGGCCTGTTCCAAAGGATCCTGGCAAAGACTGTTCTGAAATGTGGTGGCCTTCCAAATTGGGTGCAGCATGCCTCTCACACACGTATGGTCCTGTGTCCCCCTGATAAAACAGCTCCTCTTCAAGAAGAGATGCCAGCAGTGGTCAAAAGTCCACAGAAGAGGGTCAGTCAAGCTGTAAGGGAACACACAGAGTCCGAAGCAGCACTAGAGAAAACTGAAGTGGCACTGGAAAAGCAAAAAGTGGAAACTGACTCTGATGAAAGCGGTGTCCAAAGGGTGAAAGAGTCAGATGCAGCCCCTGAAGAAGAAATTAGTGCTGTGGGCCTACGAGTGGAGGTAGGAGAAAGCTGGCTGAAAGGGTATCCAAAACGTCTGGAGTGGTCCTTTGAAAAATCATTTGCACCCATAGCTGAAACATCTGAATCTGATCAAAGTGAAAACAAAAGTGAAAGGCTTGGATTGAAAAAGTGCAAAGAATTGATGGTGCTCTGTCAGAGTTTCTCAGCAACTGAGTGGTCAAAATGCATGGAAAAAGTACAGAATGCCACTTTGAATGAACTGTATGAGCCACCCTGATGGCAAGCTGGTGACAAAGAGAAAAAGAAAGGCTGAAACAATAACTGAGAATTGTCAAGAGCTGAAGAGAAAAGAATCTTTGAATGATGAAAGAAAAAGAAGAAAAGAAGAAAAGAAAATAGAAAAGAGAACTGTCCTGTTGAATTTTCCTTTTATTATTTTAGTTACTTATTTTAGAGAAGACTAACAGTTTCAAGAAGCTAATTACAGAACTCTGCACTAAACATTTGAGCTTGGCTATATATGATCTGATTACAGACAAGACTTGTGTTTGCCTTAGAAATAGAAGTAAAATTGTTATATGCTCAGCTTTTGCAATAAAAATGTCACTTGTGAAAATAAATAAGTGTGATGATCTACAAATCATTTGAGGTATCATGATTTGTTATCATCAAAGGGTGAGTTGATAGAGCTAGATTTCTCAAATTAAGCATTGCTTTATTTTTATGTTTAAGACAGACTGCATTTAAAATGGCACACAAATTTTGGTGCAAGTAAAAACACATGGCACATGCCTAGTCAAAAGTTTTTTAAAAGTGGCACTTTTGGTGCATGCAAAGTGAAAAACATAAAATGAGGCTTGGTCATAAATGCTTTCAGTCTGAAATGCTTGTGCTGAATTAACATGTGTTTTTGCAGTGTAGAGAAAACTTCGTGATTTCAGTGGCCTCTTTAGCTTTGAATCATGGAATGTGTTCTCTTTTTTCAGTTTCCTTTCCCTTATAATCTACACTCCCTGTTCCTGTCTCAAGAGACTTTGGCTTTGTTGCATATTTAGACAATACATATTCAGTTCATAACACATCTTTTTATAATGTGTATTAATTAATCAACCATGCACCATCACTACACGGGGGCAAAGCATTTGCATGAAAAGCTATCTAAAACATTAGAGCATGTTGCTATGAGTATGTATTAACTGTGTGCGCTTTCAAAATTTACACTAGTGCATGTTTTATGCTATGTTATACATTGCACATTTTTGCATTTTTTGCACAAATAATAAGAAAAGCTGCTTTACACTAATAGCTTTTTGCTAGGTAATCATTTATACAGGGTATTAGTATAGGGAGGTAAAACATAATGGGTTTCATTTGTAAATTAATACTCTTTTTGTGTTTATTTTGTTTTTGGGCCTAAGATAAAATGGCTGCCTGTGAATCCAGCAAGGCTGTGTATTGAATGAGAGACGCATGCCCAGATTATACCAGCTACATACTGCCAAGTGCCTCAAGTGAAGACCTGGTTCAAGGCCACCATGAACTGTACATTCTTGTTACCCTGCCAATGTATCAGTGTTTGTGGAATGCGTGCGATGTGACAGGAAGGAGGAAATAGACTGAAACATTTTTCCTAGTAAATGTTGCTAAAACATATAATTGTATTAATTATTAACGCTTCTTTTGTTAAAACTGGTGTGGGTTGGATTTGCCAATGAGAACAGGATGGTGAGACCCTCGTCATCTAAGCTATCCAATCAGGGTACAAGCTTTACTGAAAATTGCAACTTTATTAGTATAGTCAGCCAAGAATTAGAGTATAAATAATGACCTCTTTAAGGGGCTTGGGGTTTTTTTTTTTAGAGGCTTTAGAAGCTTTAGCGGGTGCAGTCTGAGAGCAGATTGCGTCCGAGGAGAGATAGAGGGAGGTGGGGGGCATAGGCTAGCCTTGCACGTCATATTTTTGGCAAGGCAGATCACATTCCTCTGTGGTCTGTGAAGGAGGGGCCTTTTCAGGAGCAGCGTCTCTCTGTGAACACAGAAAGGACAGATTGAACAGACCAGGAAAGAGAGTGGAGCTGGATAGAACAGGCAGATTTAGATGCTAAAACTATAAGTTTATGCTTTGACTAATTAATTAGTTTTGAAAAGATTTATTTGTCTTATGCATTTATTTCTCTTTATGGGAGATTTTTGCCAATTATTAATTATTGATTAGCCTTGCAAAAACTCACTCTTGAATCATATTTTCCTGAACTTTCTTTGGAGAATTCTGATTGACATTTGATTGCCTCATTCCCTTCCTTTATGGAATGTTTTGTATGCAACCTATAATATGTTTTGTATTAATTCTATTTTTCCTATTTTCAATTCTGTAACCTGATTGATATTTGACTAATGAATAAAGGGTCAGAGAACTTTAACTAGAAAATAAAACCCTTTAAAATACTCACAACTCTCTTTATTGGCTTAAATATTAATTGCATTTTTTGATTTTTCATGTTTATGTAAAGTCTCCTGATGGTAATATACAGTGGCAAGGGTCCAGTACCTTTGCAGCGGTAAATTAGAAGGTAAATGAGGTTTTGCATTGAGAAATTACCGTGAAATTACCGCTGCATCAATAGGTTACCTGCAAGATGGTACGGGAGCTGTTATTTTGGAATAGTTTTTCCGAAAATGTATCATGTGGACAGAATCAATGGAAAATCTAATGAACTAACACGGAGAAGAAGAGCTAGTTTTTCTGAAATAGTAGGAGATATATTTAGTGCATTGATACCCTCAGTTGGAGTCATTCTAAATTCACAGAAATTTTTTCTAAATTATCAACCATAGTTGATCGTCTTTCTACAGACACTCCAGGAGGATTCTTAATGATTAACACAGAAATGGTTGCAATTAGGTGTTTGGTTTTACAAAACCGTCTTGCTCTTGATATTTTATTAGCAAAAGAGGGTGGAGTCTGTGGTATGTTGAAAATTCAACATTGCTGCACTTATATTCCGGACAAGAGTAAAGAAATTAAAGGATATATTGGAAATATTACAAGAATGCATAATGACTTGACCCAACTGGAGGTTGACAGTGTATGGGAAAAACTAACAAAGAGTATAACATCAATAGGGAAATGGTTTACTGATTTTGGGAAAAGTTTTCTAGGTCAAATAATATTACCATTAGTTGTGATAATGACAATAGTAATGATATTAATGATTACATATAAATGTTGTAAGAACAAAGGGAAAGGGAAAATACATTTAGAAAAAGAAGGAAAAGGGAAGAAACGGAAAAGAGAATATGAGGAGATACAACTAGAAGAAATGAAAGGAAAGATATATAAGAAGATGAAAGATTTAGAAGGAAAAGAAGTAATAAATGGAAAAATGAGAAAAGAAATAGAAAATTAAGATGTGCTAAAGTTGGCATCTGGGATGGGATGGGTAATTTGCCATCAGAGAGGAGCAAGGACTCGTAAAGAAAGAGACTTGCTTGAAAACAATCCTCTCGTTTAACTTATTAACGAATTACTAACCATGTCTTGTAAATAATAACACGCACCACAGAAACACGCGGGTTAGAGAAGCTTGCCTATGTGTGCACTAATGAAAATAACAAAGAAAACTGACTCATACCGCTTTAAACGGGGAAACTATTGTGCGCTTGCGTCAATTGCGTCAATTGCATCTACGCAATATGACGGACTAACAATTGGAGGGAAATTCTAGCGCATGTGCAGAAGGCATTAAAATGGAGTCTTGAAGACTCACGTGCATGGCATCTGCTTAGCCGAAATGAAAATCAGCTATTTTACTAATGCTAATGCGGGAAAAGTATTAATAAGTGAAGAGGGTTAGAGTAGAGATGGGTGGTATACAGTGAAATCATTTATTCGTGAAAGTAACTTTTGTCTTTTTGACTTTATTATTAGTGCGCATTTGGGCCTTTCGAATTGATCAGAGTAAGCTGAGTCATGTGATTTATGAGCAAGCTCACAAGAAAGTTAACCCGGAAGGATGACTAAGGATTTGTCAGCCGTCCAAGGATGAGAATGATGTGCCCTGAGAACAAGAGGGTGAAGAGTTCAGTCAAGAAGACTTATATTCATGACTTGTAATAATTGTTGCAAGTAAAGTTTGAATATGTATGGGAACGAAAGAAATGAATAAAGTTTAAGGGGATGGGTTTGCAAACAATAGAATGATAGAATAAAAGTAATGTGTAAGCATGGTGTGATGATCATCCCCCCTTGCCTGACCAATTAGAATTCGTATTTTTACGATATTGAAACTTTAGTGGGTGGTACATGATGAACGAAGGATATAATTGAGGTAGCTTTAGTTATTTAAGTTAGCAGTTAGCGCGGAGCAGAGCAGAGCTCGGGATGCTGTCGGTGCTGTGGGTGGTGTTGATGCTGGGAGAGACGCTGTGAGATGCTGATGAAGAAACCGAATGCAGAACCTTCTATCCTAATTTAATTGGGTTAGATAAGAAGATCGCGGAAGAAACTCGAGGAGGAAGAGAGTATCAGAGAGGGGTGCGACGCAGCCGTCGGTATTTAGAGAGGTTAAGTATCCTGTCCTGAATCCTGTCCTGAAGTCTTTGTCTCCTGATCTATCTCAGGGGACCCACACCAACCCTTTGGCCAGGGGGTTTGGTCTTCACACCATCTTTGGTAATTATTATTCCTTGTCCATTTGTAGATGTTGTTTTCTCTCTATCCTCTCTTTTCTGAGCACATAGGCACATAGGCAAGCGCGGGGACACACCGGTGGTGTAACCAGGCGCTCTACAAATGAATAAATAAATAAATAAATAGTTATTGCATGAGTCTGAAGTATTTTCATTTGAAATTACAATCTTATGAATGAGGGTGTTTCGTGCTGAAAATTTGAGATGGTTCACATGCATTTAATTTAGATAAAGATTTTAAAACTTCCAGAGTCTGTGGTTATTTTCTTTAATTAAAGAACAGTTAAGAATTATGTTCATTATCACCATCAATTAGTTCAACTAATGGTCCATCAACCAGAGGAAAGAACTTTTTGATCAGTGAAAGGTTAGTTAGGAATAAGAAATAACTAATCTTGAGGAATATGAAATTATAAAACTATAAAGACTCCAGCGGTCTACTTGATACGGAATGATTTATGGGCCCAGGTGAGTATATGGTAGTGGAGTATCTGTTGTTAAAGTATACCGCTGGATCATTACCTTCGTGGTTGAGGCACACAAGACATTCAGAACAGAGGTATTCTACTCATGGGTGAACAGAGGTATTCTACTCATTGGTGAAATTCCAGCCTGCAGATGCATGCACACAGTTGTTTCACACTTACATTGAAGATAAACCACCTGAAGAGTTTTTCCCATACGTGGACATAGAAGTCCCATTAACTTACCAAGAGCATATTAATTGGTTTGAAGGCGCCCAATCCCATACCACAGAAAATGTGAGACTCAGTCCGCTCAGCAAAGAAGGAGCGACCTGGCCGGTCTTAGCTTCTTATACACCACATCCAGACAATGCTACTTTAACAGCAGCAGGAATGCGTACACTTTATAGAGACTTAGTAAAAATTGACAGGAATCTTACACAATACATAATGAGAACCTTGACACTTCAACCTGCCAGGGCTGCTCAAACTGCACAAGCTCAAATGACTACTACAGGTATTAGCCCCCAAACACTGAGTGCCGTTATGGGAAAGATTCCCACCAGCTGGGAGCAAATCCCGTTCTGGATAGCACAGAAAACAGCTCAGCTTGAAGCAGTTTTTCCACATACGGGCCCGCAGGAAAAACACAGAATACTAACAATTTGCTTGCCAATGGGGACGGCTCCCCCAATAGAAGATTGTGTCACTTGGGGTACAATCTTTGCTGCTGTTTATACCAGAACAGGTTGTACCCCTTCAATAGCAGTTATACCAGATATACTGAAATAAATACAGAATGACTATGGGGCAGAGCCTGCCCTAGATCTGGGGATGAAACTGATGGTCAATTTTCGGCCATTATTTTAAGTAACATAAAAGGGGAGGCAGCAGCAGTGGCTGTACACCAACACCTGAGGGAATTCACTCCTGCACAGAAGGAGTGAGAATTGCCTAAGATTATCGAAGATAAATATGCTTCACTTGGTAGAGATAATCTGGGAGCCAGACCTGGGAAACCTATAGTTAAGAGCAATTCTGAAAAGGATAACTCTAAGCAAGCATCCGATTCTTCAAAGAAGAAATCGGATAATAAAAAAAAAAAAAACAGAGTCACAGGGTGGGTCTCCTCAACAGGAACACACCGAGAGAAAATACAATTTGAGAACCTGTGACAATGTTAGGAAGCCTGACAGATGTCAGGATACTGATACACATTCCTCTCATTCCTTTCAGGAGTCATCCGAAAAACGTTTGGAGAGAGACGAACGGTCAGAGCACAGATTGGAAGAGCGAGTCAATCTGAAAAGGGAAACACATCATAAAACAGGAAGACAAACAAAAGACTTCTAAACCTCAGTTTAAAAAGAAGAAGTTAGCCGGGATTAAAATTAGAAATACCCAGGCTACTGAAGACTCTGCTTCTGAATGGGAAATGGGCAGTTGCGATGCTAGACAGCATGGCAGTAGTCACAATAGCGAGCCGGAACCTGATAATTTATCTGGTGGCAGTGGCGCTGAGTGAGCATATCACGGTGGAAACACCTGATACAAGGGTAAGTGTCCCACATCGTTTATACAATAAAAACTCTCCAGATGGAGGCGGACATACCCAGGTTAGTGAAGGGTCTCTTTTGGGAGAACCTGACATATGGATACAACATTCTTTTGTCCGAAAAGGATTGGCGACCTGATTTCGTAGTTGATTGCCCTATGGGGAGGAGAAGTTATTTTCCCTGCTTTTGTCCGACCTCATATCATAATCCGTTAAAAATGAATACGCTCAGGAGTGGGCGTTAGCGCTAGCTCCTGCACTTTACCGCAATCATGTGGGCTGGGATGATGAGTTACCTCATCACTAAATCCTATTAAAATCGATTCCTCAACCACAGAGACAATACCTAATAAACCATGAAGCAAAGAAACAAGTCAGGGAAATCCTAAATCAACTTGAATACCAGGGTGTGATAGAGAATTGCACCTCACCTATGAATAATCCCTTGTTTCTTGTAATGAAACCTGTTAATTCATATCATCTAGTCTTAGACTACAGACATTTAAATGCATCCACACGTACATTTGCAGTACAAAATGCACATAGTGCCACACTAATGAATAACATTGTGTGGAAAAAAATACAAAACAACACTAGACATCTCAAATGGATTTTTCTGCTAAAATATAGCGCCTGGGAGCACATATTTGACAGCATTCTCAGCGCTATGTTCTCAACACCAATTATCTAGATTACCACAGGGTATAAGAGTAGCCCTGGGCTGTTTTCAGCCACAGTAACAGAGTTACTTCAAAATTTTGATGAGGAGGCATTGTCCTATGTAGATGACATCTATCTGACGGACGATGAATTAATGGAACACTTGTCTAGGGTGAACCACATAATTCTTGGGTTCGCTCACCTGGGAAACAAATTTAATTTCAAAAATCAGAAATTGCCCACCTCAGTGTCCTATTTCTAGGATACAAATTGTCAAGTGAAGGAAAAAGCCTGGTGGCACAGTTTTTAGAAACATGTGCACTGCTCCAACCTCTAACAACTCTGAAAAGACTGCAATCCATTTTAGGATTTTTTAATTTTGGCAGGACATACATTTTGGATTATGCAGAAAGGGTAAAACCTTTCTACAACTTAATTAGACTTGATTTTTCAGTACATTGTTGGAAACAGGAACATACAGATATTCTGTGTTCCGTAAAAGCTGACATGTTAGCTTCTAAACATTTGCATACATGTGTTAACACAACTAACCGGGTGATCGGCGTAGTTGCTGGACCAACTGGGTACACATATATCACTTTCAATTAAGGCGATAGAGTGCCTATTGCATACAAATCACATTTGTACACGAACGCTGAAATGCGTTTTGCACCAACTGAGAAAATACTCACAGCGGTACATACTGCTGTAGTGAGAGACAGAGCACTAGCGCAGGGGAAACAAACAATTATCGTTACCCCGGTACCGACCCTAGAGGCTGTTACAAAAGCAAACATCCCAAATGCTTAAGCATTACAACCACGATGTATTCAATGGGCTAACTATCTCACTGCAACAGATGTAGATTACAGATTTGACTCCACAATATAAACACAAGCATTCTTGCAGTACGAACAAGAATATCCTCTGCCGAATTAAATTATGCCTCTAAGTGGAAATGAATGTAGCATTTATAGCGATAGTTCTGCCCAGCCAGCCTTAGGAACAAAACAGCAGTATTCAGCGGCATGCACAATTGTAAAAGGGTGCATGCATGACCAAAAGGTACGTCCTGGGAAAACACACACTCAGTCCCTTGGGGACCGACTGGCACAGCTGGAGGAACTAAAAGCTCTGATTCTGGCACTACAAAATACAGATCGTGAATTCCACACACTAACTGTGTATTACTCATTTTACTGTGTCCAGTCCTATAACGAATATTTACACTATCGGGCCAGAATGGATTTAGAGATTCTTAAGGTTGCACAGTAAAGCACAAGATGCTTTGGGAACAAGTGGCAAAGCTGAAAGAAGGCCTGCCATGGGCTCATGTCATTCATACATTGAGTCATCAACTTGTTGGCATTCACTGGTGGATGAAGCCGGCAAGGCAACAGTTCGTACTGCTGTAGTTGCTGCGATAACTCACTCAAGTATGAGGATAGGCAGAACAACCATGGTGGCAGTTAATGCCACGCGCAATGGAACAACCCTGCCAAAAGGCTTTCCACTCAAGTACTCCTACATGTTAGATGCACAAATCATTCTGTACGCTCAGATTCCAGGAGTGGGGGACAGAGTTATACCAAACACTGATCGCTGATTAGGACTAATACTAGCTGCCCATGAGGGACTTGGTTCTGCTCACACAGGGATTACTGCTACAGTTTCATTACTAAAGCACAGCTATTTGTGGCCAGGTAAATAAAAACAGACCAAGGACTTTGTCCTTAAATGCGACATCTGCCAGCAGATGAAAGGCTCCACCGTAGCACGTCCAGCACAGACACCTCTATTGATCTCAGACAAGCCTTTGGCTTGTGTTTATTTGGACCACTTCAGCCCCTCACAATCAGATGGGCTTACAAGTATATCATGGTGGCAGTGGATTCATGCTCCATTTCCTGTGGGTTTGGCCACAGCGCTCGGCTGACGCTCAAACTGTCATGAAAGATTTGCGAGTCTGTATCGGGGCATACGCAATTGGCACACTACATTCCAACCAGGGTATGGCGTTTAGCTCTCGGGCTTACAAAGAATCTATGGGAAGTTTGGGTGTGGCCTTGCGGTACTCCTCCCCTTACCATCCCAAGGGAAATTCGGTCATTGAGAGGAAAACTCGTGACTTAAAGCAATCATTGACAGCGAGGGTATTAGGCTCGGGTGGCAGTTGGGTCAATCACCTATATGGGGTCCGGAGGCCACTTAACAACATGCCAAGAAAATCCCTAGGGGGTCGTACACTTTATGAACTCCTGTTTGGTGTGAGAATGTGGGTACCAGACTTCGATAGTGTCGGCACAGTGGTGGCTGAAACACCATCTGATATCGATGAACGTTTGGCTGTTTTACAGGAACTCAATGAATTCTGGGCTTTACAAAGCAATGTCCAAGTAAAGTGCACTACCACTGGGGAAGTAAAGGTAGGCCCGGCAAGACCTGCCTGGGTCACGAATATTTGATTAGAGAAAATATAGTGGACAAGAAAGAATTTGGGCCATCTTACAGAGCACTTGTACTTGTCCTGGTTGTTAAATGAACCAGAACTGTACTTTGTCCGTCCCTTGTCAGCCACTGAGACAAAAAGTTTGTCTCAATTGATCTGATCGAACCACACTATGTGGCCGATTCTCAACAGCAGGCCATGTGGGCCCCTGGGTAGCCGCCGCTCTCCTCTTGCTACCGGGCAGGAAGTTAAGGTGGAAGTTTTAATAATGGATGAATATCACACTCTCCAAAGAGAAGTTGAACCAACAATGAGATGATACTTCACCCAGTTGAAACAACTAGAACTGTACAATCAACAAGTACAGAAATCTCAATTCTGAAAATTGACGTCATCTATGTGAACATTCAACAGATCGAGTCATCTCCCAGTTCCACAAAACCTGCTGAGCTGCCAAGAATAGACCGGACTGCGTCTGGCTACATCGTGCATTATGATGATTTCTTATCAGATCCCAGTGAACCTGACCTGCCACCACCGCCTCTCCCTTCTAAGCTACAAATGTATACTTTCTATCTTTGACTGAAAAATACATACTTTGTTGTTCCTTGGATACATATCTGGATTACAATTAGATTACTTTTCCTGGTTCTCTGGATTGGTTTATTGACTGTCTTTTTCCTACTTCTGAATGGACATTATCTCCCAGAACGCTCCACAGTACATTTTTGTGAACTTGGTTCTTAAACCACATGCATCATCACATCATGAATTAAGGGACCTGTCCCTGGTGAACATTACAGCAGTGCCAGTTCCTGAAGGAATTGTATGAGACAGGGTGTCGTATGATGTATATGGTCCTACTGAATTATTACAAATTCCTTATTTGTTTAAAATTTCCTTAAATAACATCATCACCTCTAGTACTTTCTCATTTTCTAACGATGAATTGTATGATGGCACAAGTAATTATGGAGACATGTTCTGTTACCAACATTATGGCCACCATTTTTTACACAAAGCTAGTAACCTACGCGCTGTTTATAATTACACACAATGGGAACACTGGCCAACACCCCCGAAAGGTAGTTAAAAGACATTTGCACAAAAGTTTGCTTATTTTTCAGGTTTTGAAACATCAGGCCCAGCCTCATATAACTATGGTTTTGCACCTACACCTGCAAAGAAGAATATGCTAATGAACACCAAGCTGCTATACTCTGCTTCCTTTATTTCCCAAATGTCTATACAAGGTTTTGACTTTTGGAAAGACACCATAGACACAAAATCTGTCTAGGGGACAAAAGATTAGCAGGTTCAGGGAACAGGATACTTATTTAGAGCATGCCTCATACCACATCAAATGATTTTCCTGAACAAAACAGTGCAACGAACTTCATGTCTTGGTATAGCAAAAAGGAAGGATTTGAACAGACCGCGTATTCCCGCATTCTCATGCTTCAAGAATTGGCAGCACTTAACACACTTTAATGAGGCTACACTAGATACAATGATACGTAATGGTTCCTTTAATTCATCAGATCCCCATTGGAAGGGATGGTGGTATGGCCTGTGGACATAAACTGGTGTCAAGCTAGATTCCTGGGTAACACCGAAGGATTTAAGATCAATAGGCCTGATCAACGATATGTACAAACAGAACACTCAGGAGTGGTGATGTCATATAGTGTTGGGAAGTTATGCCTAGATTGGCTAAAAACCTCAACACTTTCCCAGGTTAAGCAACACTTGTCCCTTCTTTCTTATGACATGGATCTCAGGGATTTTTTATTAGGTCCCTGGAACCCACTTCAAAAGCGCGTTTTGTACGGATTATACAACGAGCTGGGGAAGATTTCTCAACATGAAGGTGCTGAGAGATTGCGAGAGATTGATAGGGCTAATTTAGAAAAGGCTTTGGCTGTGGTTGACAATGGTATGAGCACATTATCATCCAGAATTTATTCACTGGGCAACATAGTGTCTTCCGCAATTGACATAATACAGCAAGACATGTCTATTTTACAACATGGACAGTCACAATTACGGTCAATTGTAATACTGAGCTGGACGTTACAAACGGTACGATCTGCCCTTGTGCCATGGCATTACATCAACAGTACAAGTCTGTTTTCGGCATACAATCTAACAGAAAGACAGATTGTAACTGCACACAGAGATGTGAAATATACCATGTTGCACATTGAAAAATTTGACCAATTACCTTTCACCGTGGCTGAGACAGCATCCACTGACTGGATAATCCATGGTTACATCACCCTACCGGTAACGACTTTCCAATTCCAATATTGTCTCCTATACCAACAGGTAGGCAGATATGAAGCACTCGGGGAAGGTTATGTGCATGAGTATTGGAAATTACCGTTCAGGTTTAGATGCAGGAATAGGGACATGGAAGTTTTTCTTAGTGGCTCTGACTGTGAAGATGCTTTAAGCGGTTCCTTAGTTTGCAAGGACATTTCTCTCTACAGGGCATGCAATGCTTCGGTAGTAATCTTGTCTTGTTATCTGAAGGGTTCTCCAGCTGCCATGATTCATCCTGTGTTCAGGCTGCTCTCGAATGGGAGCTATTTGATGCTGAAGGATCAAGGTTGCTGCGGAATGGAACCAGGCATCGCTTATCTAGTGACGGTTAATTCCATAGCGACTTGTACACAAGTACTGTTTCCACCTGCCTGCACAGTTAGGGAGGCAGCACTATGGCCTTCGATATATGTTTCCAACATATGGTTTGATTCCCTCAGCAAACTGAAAGCCATGCTTTTTTAAAAGGATGTGGCCTTAATTTCAGCCAGAGAGACGTTTGATCTCCAGGTTGCAAGGTCCTCGTCTGAGATACAGACACTATTCCACACTAACTTCCCACTGCATTTTGGGGAGCTGGTCCATCGTATCTTTAACATGTTTGATACAAAAGGATTAGTGCACTTTTTTAAATGCATCAGCTCTGGTCTTTTAGACGATTGTTAGAGTTATACCATCTTTTATACACTCCTTGTTGGGAAGCGTTTTTGGAGGGCTCTCGCTTGTCCTGCTACTTGTGGCGGGAATCTTGATATTATTTTATCTGTTCCGCAATGGACGTCCCAGTTCAACTCAGAATGGAGACAGCACTGCTAGTGCTGCGTTGCCATGAGCGCATGGTACACTGATTCAGCACACCTCGCCTTCAAGAACTGAACGAGCATCGGTTCTCATCCTTCAGGCCTGTCTGGCTTGACTGCATACAACCTGTCTTCCGCTGTCTTCTTTGCATCCAGGATAAACGTCTTGGGCCAGAATTGGTTACCGCACCGGACATTGAAGTACTGATGGACCCCTTAAAGGCCCATGTATATTGCTGTCCCCAGCATATTCCATTGATGATGAATGCATTTTTAGAGCCACCCTGGGATGCTTCAGCTCCTGGTGATGTGAACAACGGTTCTGCAGAAAACTTATGGGATATGACGCCTCCCTCAGCAGCTGCTGTGGGAATTGGATGGAATCACCTTTGCTCCATAAACATGCTATGAGGTACGCCTCTGGGAACGTCTGCGGTTAAGGGCAACAGTAATGTTGCCTCTACCACTCAGAATATATAAAGAATTGACCAACAACTAAAGGTCTTAAACAGGGTTGTGTGCTCGCTCCAACCCTTTTTAACCTTTATACAGCAGACATGACACCAGCCCTTAGTGCCTGCAATGCACATGCCCCTCGATTAGGGGGGAAAGCCATTTCCAGTATATCTTATGCGGATGATGTTGTTCTAGCAAGCCACTCTCAAGTTGGTCTACAACGGCTACTTAATAAATTGCATGTATATGCAGTCGAAAATTGCTTGGAAATCAACACTAACAAAACTAAAACCCTGACAATCAATGGGAAAAAACGGTCTCATTCGTGGTCTCTGGGGAAAACTCCAATTGCAAATTCCTCTGAATACAAATATATAGGTGTAATAATTGACAAGGGTGGTCAATTTGCGAAACAGCTTGAGGCCATTAAGATGAAAGGGATGGCGATAGCATCAACATTAAGTCAACTCAAAACAAAATTGACTGGACCAACATTTTCGCCATTGCTTCGAGTTGCGCATGCAAAAATCCCACCATCAATTACTTACGGCAGCGAAGCATTGAGGAGCAGGGACGCTATACTGCTGGACACCACCCTGGAAAAAGCATACAGAGTCATGCTAAACCTCCCGCCTTATACCTCGCCAGCACAGATTCGTCTCGAGTTTGGCTTAACGAAACAACTCCTCGCAAGGCGAGGCTCTTACATCAAGTGTTGGCACAAAATCAAGAATTCCAGTAGGAATACACTGAACCACCAACTATGGCAAGAACTGTGCAGCACATCTACCTCGCTGGCCAAAACCTACCTGGAGGAATCACTGGCTATCACTGGACTAATCGACCTGTGGGAAATCCCAACAATGCACTCGCACTTTAAGGATATTGTAAATAAGGTCATTAAGAAACTCTCCCTTACAGAAGACAAAGCTGCCTTTGCACGTAGGAGCCACGCATGGATGACTTTGAGTAGCTACAAATCATTTGGGCCACAGGCATATTTTAATCTAGGGTACTCAAGGAAGTCCAAAGAAGCTTTTTTAAAACACAGGTTAGGGGTCCTCCCAGCCATTCCGCACCTTCCATCTTGGCTGAGAGAGAATTGCGGGAAGTCATGTAGGTTATGCGGGGTCGGAAACGAGGACATAGAACATTTAATTTGTTCTTGCAACAAACTAAAAGAAGAGAGGGCTGGCCTCTTAAAAAACTATTTTGACGAACGAGGTATACGAACAAGGAGACAGGCAGTACTCGCCTGCTTCAACCCAAAGGACCCGCAACTCAATGGTAAGCTAGTCAAGTTCCTGTCATCAGTAGCATCTAAGCAAGGTCCACTGGGGCCATGAGGAAGTGTAAAAACAATAAAAGACTTCAATCCTTTACAATTGTAATATGCGGCCCAGTGCACGATGTAAACTCTTCAGTTCTTAGAAACATATCTGTATTTTTTTTAACACACTTGACTTTTACCAGAGTGCTTTTTGAAAATGTGTAACTGATCACAAGTTTTTATCAGCGTGTATTTTTGTAATGGTTTTAATTAATCAAAAACAATAAAAAAGTGTACTTACTTACTTACCACGCAGCGGTCTGGCATCTCATGAGGGGTGTCCAGTTAATGACCAAGACAGGGTCCTTCATTCTATCCCATCAGGTAATGGGGTTGGATCGTCCCTTGAGGGCATTCTTGGCTCTACACCTACAGACATTCTAGGTACACTTAGAGTAGGGTTTGCATCATAGGAGTATGCTCGATTACTGCTTTGTTGTATATGCCCGCAAATATATATTGTTTTAGTACCATGGTAGTACTATATCTAATATTTATGCTTTTGGTGCTTGTAATCATGTTTATCTGCTTCTGTCTACTAATCATTGTTGCACACATATTTTATACAAGAAGAACTTTGGTTCAATACATTTATTGAAAACATCCCACTGTGTATTCTCTGTATACTACTCTGAGAATAAGTGAGCACAAGTGATGGAGTGAAAGGTTCTGTACTGTTTCCATGATCCCTCAGGGGTCAGGGTTGTCATGTTCAGTGGTTGCCAGAAACCATTAGCTCCCTGGTAGATTAGGGGAGCTTACGGTGGCACTGTGAGTTAGCTGGTCTATAGGTCAACGTATTCTACGGGGTGTCCGGAAACAGTCTTGGCACCAAGCCCCTAGTTTATGTTGTCCAAACAATGCGCAGATCCTTTGGATTAGTAAGAACTACATGACAAAACATCTTGTGGGTGATCAGCATTTGACAGCGCTTGTACTTTAGCAAGATCAGGTGTCATACCCCCATCAGAAAAGGTATGCCCAAAGAATTTTAGCTTTGTCTTATGGAACTCACATTTAACTGCATTCAAAGTCAAACCTGCATCAGCCAGTTAATGTCATACTGTGTGAGAGCCTTAGTGTGCTCCTTTTGAGTAGTTCCGAAAACCAATATGTCATCACTATAATTGAATGCAAACCTTACAGGCTGTATAATACGTTAAATGAGGTCTTGGAAAAGTTTTGCAGCTGATGACACACCAAAGCTTAGTATTTTGTCTCGAAACAGACCAACATGTGTACCTGCAGTTTTCCTAGAGTTCCAACTGATGATTACCTTTATTCAAATCAAGGTGAGAGAAAAGCTTTGCACCATTTAATTGCGTTATCATATCAGCAATGTGTGAATCTAGATGCCGATCTTGTTCAGTTGCCTTGTTTGCTTGACGCATGTCAATGCATATGTGTACCACTCCTTCACTGTCCTTTTTGAGCACCACCACGATGGGAGAAACCCATGGCAATGGGATAGTAAAACACTCAATGATATCATGCTTAAGTAACGATTCAAGTTCTTTGTCAACAGCATCTTGTAGATGAAAAGCAATGTGTCTATGTCTTGGAGCAACAGGATGGACGTCCTCATTAATATGCAACTTTACTTTCATAGTCTTAAGGTTTCCCAAACCATGAAACAATGAAGGGAACTGACTTACTATTTCATGGTGAGCATTCATTTTTTAGTCCACAGATATCAGTCCCATATCAGCAGCTGTGCTTAAGCAGAGTAGACAGGCACTTGACATTGTCCCCTAAAGCATATGAATGGGTGCATGCACCTTCATTTTTTTTTTCATTGTCACTACAAATGAACCTTGACTTTTTAAGGGTGTTGATGCAGCCCATGTATACACTTTGGTTTTTGATGGCATAAGTTGTGGTATTTATTATATTTTTCCTCAGGAATAATGTTTATCGATGCACCACTGTCGATGATGAGAGGTATCAAAAAACCAATTAATTTCAGTGCAATTTCTGAACAATGTTTGAATGAATGCTTTGGCATGTCGACTCTTCTTTGACTGACATTTTTCTTCACATGCGTCCAGTCCAACTTGCGCACGCTTTTCTGAAGTAAACATCGACATGGCACAACCATCTTCTTCAATTTCACTTGATACTGATATGAAGGAACTGTTTGATAATGTTTTCGATGACAATCGACTTCCATCAGTGTTGATTTGTCATACCGGATATCTCCGCTGGACCTAGTGAGTGCGTGTCATACGTTTCTTCTGGAACGTTCCGGCAGCCATTTTGTCTTCGCGCCGTGATGCACTTGTTTTTCCCTTTCCTTTGCACAGTGTCACGAAATGGTTCTCCTTCCTACAGCTCTTACATATCTGTCCAATAGCGGACGTTTGTCATTGTGTTGAAACAAAAATCCACTGCAATGTGGGGGTATGTCCTTAACTTGCCCAGAATAAAGGCACTGCCCAGCGCGTCTGCAGTGGTGTTGCTGTTTCAGGGTTTTCTGAGGCTAGTTAATACTGTGGTCCCGAGCCCTGTGTCCCTATCGTGTCTCCACAGACTCTGGTTCCCACGATTGAGCCTTTCAGCAGCTGGCGATTGCTCCGCTTCTGCACATCACTTGCCAGCTGTCTGTCAGCTGCCTTCTTTTTGCTGTTATTCTTTAGCAGGTCCACCTGGACCCAGCAATGCAGCTCCCAGAGCCTCTCCTTTTATATGTCAGGAGCCGCCATCTTGCCAAATCCCAGGTCCAGCCCAAGGATCTCACAGCTTGGGCTGCACAGCGGGTCCAGGTGTCCTAAATCTGGCCTCTCCGCAACCGGTGTGAGCTCCGCTGCTGCACGTCCCTTCCCAGCAATCTATCGGCTGGTTACTTCCACTGTTGCCATTGTTTCGCAGGCCCGCCCGACCCCAGCAGCGCAGCTCCCGGAGCTGCCCTTTCTTGTTGATTAGGCCCTGCACCACGGTCCCAACGAGGCAGCTGCCATCTAGCCCAGGCCAGGTGCTGAGGATCTCACTGAGTGGGCAGAACCACAGTGTCCGGGCCTCGCTAGAGCACAACAGTCCCACAGCAGCTTCTGCAGAAGGGGTGTGGCTGTTTAGCTCACCACTGAGCCCATCACAGCCTGGATGGTGATGGTTAATGCTCCTAGCACAAGAAACCTCACACAGATGCGGCCATCTTAGAGCCAGTCACTCAAGCTCCTTGGGGAAAAGTTAATGTGTCATCTCTTCCTCCAGGAAAAGATGGGTAAGGGTCTTTGGGGGAGCGAAAGGGCTGCCCATTATCTATGAATGGTACTGGATAACAGTGGATGGTCAAAAGCTCATTCCAGCCTCTAGTTTTGAGCGCACGAAGCAGGCAGATTAAATGCAGTGTTTGTTCTTATTGATCTCCTAAGCAGAGCGTGCTGGGCATGCATTAAAGTGGGCAAAGTCCCGGTTTTCTTGTTTAATCTCGTCAAGTTTGATGAACTGATTAAGTGGCATTACATGATAGAACTGCTTCAGCTCAGTAGCTGTCTCTGAAATTAGGGCAACATAGCACCGAGATGCAGGATTGTTGATAAGATTTTTGACTGTTCCAGGCTGCAAAATTAGGGGTCAGAGAATGAAAGTGCTGAATTTAGACAGGCAGATAGACTCAATTAAGGCATTGTATAACCATGGCCTCATTCAGGCTATTAACTGAGAGTGCCTGATGGCTTTATACTGCTTTTCATCATTTTAGGCCTACTTGAAGAGTGTTCTGGGAAGGTCTTTTGGATGCTTAAGTGCCCAAGTAAAAGAGAGAAAGCAGGGCACTTAAGTTGCAGATAGCATTGAGAAGGTCGGAGTTTTTTGCTATCTAGTGATCAAGAGGAGTAATGGCCCTCCCACATTAGAATGCATGATTTTGCAGTTTGTTGTGCAACTAATCCTAAGGTTGGCTGCACTGATGGAATAGCTGGAACTGTGGTGTATCATATTGCTATTTGGCACAGTGGGTTCCTCTGAAACATGTTCAGAAAGGATGGGGTCGGAAGAGAACCATGCTTACATATCAATTTAAGGAGAAAACAGAGGCAAGTACCATTAGAAATGAGAGTGACATGTTTTTTATGTGTTCAATATTCAATGCAGTGCAAGATGCTGGGAGCCTTTCAGTCACAGCGAGTTGGTGTTATACACCTTCAGCTTCACAAGGGAGCATGTTCAGTGATTCCCTGGGCTACTGGTTCCAATTAGGCCGCGCAGCCCCCCTCCCCGGGCAGAGAGGCCCTGTGCTCAGCCCAAACCAGTTCTGGCCTCCGTGGCCCAGCTTCCCAGCAGGCGGTGGAGACAGCATTGTGTAAGGCAGACCAGGCCCACTCAGGTGAAAGGAAATCTCCTCCCCCTACTCTAAATGCAGCCCAGGTCTATTCTGCTGGGGCCTGGCAATTTGATGGATAAAGGGGGAGGGGTGCAGCCCTCCTCGCTAGGCTGATTTAGGCCATATTTCAATAGGAGAGGGAGGCCATGCAGCCCCACTCCCCGGGCCGATTTTAGCCCCGGGAACCACAACCCCCGGGTCCCGGCTACATCTGCCTGAGTCCTTAGGGACTTTTTTTTCTGTTCAACTGCTTCTATTTAACTGTCTTGGTAGAATACGACCAGCAGAGGTCAGTAAAATACCAGAATTGCTTTCTGCTGAGGAACTTTCTTTTTTTTATTTTTCTGGCAACTACCTCTAGTTAACTTTCTTGATAGAAAACGACCAACAGAGGTCAGTAAAATACCAGAATCACTTTAGCATTCTCTAGATTCCAGTCCATAGAAATTGTCTTCCACGAGCACCCGTAGACAATAATATTTTTTTCAAATCTTGTATTTTCAGTGATATGACCTCCGAAGGCCCTGATTTTATATTAGAAACAGAGCTTTGGACTATACCATTTCCCGCTGAAAGGCAATATTTCTCTCCATGTGTTTCCATACCTGGCGTGTCACGCAATTTGGTGCTTACTTTTCCTCCATGTTAAAGAACAGGAGATGTTTCAGCACCCAGGCTAATGTGCTGCATAGCTAAATACATATAAGATCCCAAAGGCGAGACCGATTGCATTGCAAATGCTTGTCTATTTAGAGTCCTATCTACTAACTTTCATAGACAGGGCTTTGCGCCAAAAAGGAATGCCTGTTTGTGGCGGATGTTAAAAAGGAATTATGTTTTAATTTCTCCAAACTTTTCTGACTTTACATATACACTGGACAGTACACTACAAATCGACAGTGGGAATAGTTCTAAAGTTTGCATGGGTATAGTATTTTGTACTGGAAAAGCACCCTTCCAGTACAAAACCTATGCTAGACACCACGCAGACACATTTCCACTTTGATGCAAAGGTGTCTGTGTGACAATAGCCAGCCTGGGTGTGCACCAGCACCAGGAAAGAGAGCAGAAGCACTATATGTGCACTCAATCAGCCAGGATCACTGAATGTGCTGTTTGGCAGTTGTAGCACTAGCTTGTCATTTAGTATCACCAATGAGTCTCTGGAGAGTGGGGAACTGTGCACATTGTCCTCATTGGTTCACTGATAGAATATCGATGACATAAATATTGATGAAAAATATAGACTACAAAAATATTGACTCCCATACCTAAACAGGTAAGTACAAAAATATTGAATCAAAAATATTGATGTAAAAAATATAGATGTAAAAAAATATCGATTTAAATATATATAAAATAAAATAATATATATTAAATATTAATATTAATTGTAACAAAATAAATTTAATTTAATATACATTTTAACAAAATATAACAAATAAACTTAATTTAAAAAAGATAAACACATAAACATAATAATTTACACATATATATATATATATATATTTACTTTAAAATAATTAATAAACTATTATCTTTAATTTATTTTAAAACTTTAAAATTATAAAAAAATAATATATATATATATCAATAATTTAAAATATAAAAAAATCTATATTAAATTAAAACATTAAACTATTAAAAAATATTTAAACTTACATTTTCCAATACAATCAGCGCAACAGTAGGGAAAGTGTTGAATAGCAAAATAATTACATTTACTATTCCAACTCCAGTGAGTGCAACAGTAGGGAAAGTGTTGGATAGCAGAGGGGTAAAAATTACTATTCCCACTCCAGTGAGAGCAACAGTAGGGAAAGTGTTGGATAGTGGAGGGGAAAAAATACTATTCCCACTCCAAAGAATGCAACAGTAGGTAAAGTGTTGGATGGCGGAGGAGTAAAAATTACTATTCACCCTCCAAAGAGTGCAACAGTA
The DNA here is from genome assembly GCA_963921515.1 of Calotriton arnoldi. NCBI lineage: Eukaryota > Metazoa > Chordata > Amphibia > Caudata > Salamandridae > Calotriton > Calotriton arnoldi. The sequence continues at coordinate 584,636 of CAWUFW010003736.1, read as the reverse complement.
GGGAAAGTGTTGAATAGCAAAATAATTAAATTTACTATTCCAACTCCAGTGAGTGCAACATTAGGGAAAGTGTTGGATAGCGGAGGGGTAAAAATTACTATTCCCACTCCAGTGAGAGCAACAGTAGGGAAAGTGTTGGATAGTGGAGGGGAAAAAAATACTATTCCCACTCCAAAGAATGCAACAGTAGGTAAAGTGTTGGATAGCGGAGGAGTAAAAATTACTATTCACCCTCCAAAGAGTGCAATAGTAGGGAAAGTGTTGGATAGCGAAGGAGTAAAAATTACTATTCCCACTCCAGTGAGAGCAACAGTAGGGGAAGTTTTGGATAGCGGAGGGGAATAAATTACTATTCCCACTCCAAAGAGTGCAACAGTAGGGAAAGTGTTGGACAGCGGAGGGGTAAAAATTACTATTCCCATGCCACTGAATACAACAGTAGAATAACTGTTGGATAGCGGAGGGGTAAAATGTTTTATTCCCACTCCAGTGAATGCAACAGTAGGGAAAGTGTTGGATAGGGGAGAGGTAAAAATTTCTATTCCCACTCCAGTGAGTGCAACAGTAGAGAAATTGTTGGATAGCAGAGGGGTAAAAATTACTATTCCCACTCCAGTGAGTGCAACAGTAGAGAAAGTGTTGGATAGAGGAGGTATAAAAATGACTATTCCAACTCCAGCGAGTGCAACAGTAGGGAAAGTGTTGGATAGCGCAGGGGTAAAAATTACTATTCCCACTCCAGTGATTGCAACAGTAGAGAAAGTGTTGGATAGCGGAGGGGTAAAAATTACTATTCCAACTCCAGTGAGTGCAACAGTAGGGAAAGTGTTGGATAGCGGAGGGGTAAATATTACTACTCCCACTCCAGTGAGTGCAACAGTAGGGAAAGTGTTGGATAGCGAAGAGACAAACATTACTATTCACACTCAAACAGTTAAAACAAATTTAAAAAACATTAAAAATTATAAAAAAGCATAAAAATAAATAAACAATATTTAGAAATGAAAAATCAAATATATTAAATATATAAAAAGAAACAATATTATAATATTAATTACATATAAAAAACCTACAAATAATATAAAATATTAAATAATAATAAATTTAAAAAAAAATCTTTTGAACTAGAAAACAAATAAATTAATTAATACATGAATGTATTTATTATATTTCCTTCCCTATAACACCACACCAATAACGCTTCAACATTTTTAATTAAATGTTTTCCCAAAATTAATATAATTAATAATCAATTTAAAAAATATTGTTAATAAAAAAACTAATAAACATTAATTGACTACACACACTTTAACACTATGATATCCACAACACACACCTAAATTAAACTCTAAAATAATAAAACACAATTAAAACCTATTTGTGAATTAAAAACTATTACTATTAACAACTAATAATAAAGTAATTAAAAAGTGTTTAATACCTACCCTTTACCCCTTTAAAAGTAAAAACAATGGAGAAAAAAATAAACAATTACCCAAAATACATATCAAATAATTAACATTAATTAACAACTATATATTAATTAATTAAATACAAATTACTTCCCACCCTTTACTCCTATAAACACCAAAACACACCTAAAATTAATTACACAATTACCATAATTAATTATCAATTAATTAATTAAAAATAATTAACATCCAATTATTAATTCATCAATTAAAAATAAATTACTTTCCACTCTTAACACCTATAAACACCACAACACACTCCTAAAATTAATTACATTCACTATAATTAATTACCAATTAATTCATTTAAATTAATTAACAACCAATTATTGATTAATTAATAATAAATTACTTTACATATTTAACACTATAACATCTCAATTAAACAAATATTATTAAATAAAAAATTATTAATAAATTTAATATAATTAAATTACTTCTCACCCTATTCCCCTATAAACCCACAACCCGCTACAAAACTAATAACGCAAAATCCAAATAAAAAAATAAAATAATAACTACTAAAAATGTAACACATATATTAAAAATACCAACAATTCTTATACAAAAAAACATACAACACATACATATGAAATATATACTAAAATACAAAACATTAATAAACAAACGATATTTTTAACAACTATATTTTTGCAAACGATATTAAACACTTTGATATTTTTGAAATCGATATTACTTATCTTAAGTCAATATTCTTGACCACAATATTCTTGCTGCTGATATTTCTGACCCACGATATTTGCAACTCGATATTTGTGCAACTCGATATGATATTCTCTCTCTGCATCGTCTCATTGGGAGTCTGAGAGCACAATATCGGATAGGGAGGCGTGAAGGTTGCCAAGTGTGAAAGGACAAGAACTACAAAGACTCTGTGGACAATTTGTTAGTAATATTTAAACTTTAATATTTTCAGCAATACCCACAGATGTTAGGGGATACTGGAATGCCCCATGGCCAAGTATTAGAATGCCGAGGACTAACATTAGGCAGTGATCCACCTTGTGATATGAAAATCTGGAAAAATTAAATGCAACAATTAATTTAAATTCTGAAAATGGGTGTACATGATACACTCATTTAAAAAGGTAGATAGGACAAAGAATGTTGATAAATGCCAATTTAAGCTGACTTATTGCCTCACACCTTTACTATCATCCTAGGGTCAGATGCAAAGTGTGCATGTGCAATGTTTTGCCTCTAGACAATTCCACATTGCAACTTAGAGACCTGAGTGATCCATTTAATCGCAATGCATATTTGAAACCTGGATGGTAGTTTCTCCCCTACTTTTGTTGGGCGTGGTATGAATTCTACACTAGATTTCATTTTTGTATCTGCATCTCTGCGGAATTTGTTAGGCCCGCTTGATATAAGTGTTTCTGGTTTTAGTGACCACTATTGCATTTTTGTTTGTTTGTTCGAGCCTCCGTACAAAGCACCATAACTCAGCTGGACGGTTAAGTGATCGATCAGGGTAGAAAAATTAAAGCGGTCCAAAGTGATCACTCGAGGACTTCCTTAAGAGCCATGGGGTTGTTAATGACAAGGGATTCGATCTGTGCTTGGGGGACTCGTTTGATGATGATGCTTTTTTCAGTGCTTATCATGAGACTGAGGCGGATGTTAAAGCTAGATTGTCTCTTCCTCCCCAAAATATGTTCAACAACAAACCTAGGGGGCCGATTCCGATCTGGGACGGAAATCTCTCCGACCGAGCCGGACCCGGAGAGATTTCCGACCGAGCCGGACTCCTGCAGTCCGACCGGGGCAGTACGATGCGTCCGTGTGCTGCCGGACTCGATTCGGTCGGATTCCCATAGAAGTCAATGGGAGCCGGTCGTACGACGCGTACATGGGCTCCTATTGACTCAATGGGTACGTCTTGGACAAGGGCGCCCCCTACAGTGGGTGCACGTCGCTGCAACCCGCACCGTACATGCATGTGTAGGGGGGACCCTTGGGTCCCCCCTGTGTGCGACTCGTACAGCTACGGGTGAAGGGGGGTCCGACACGGACCCCCGAAGTCCGGCTCCGACAGCTCTTTGGAGCCGGACGGTACGAGTCGGTCGGGCTGTTCGAAGCGCGCATCGTAGTGGCTCGGTCGGGTAACATCTCCATTGCGTGGTGCGATTCGTTTCCGTACGAGTCGGTCGGAGTGGTTCAGACCCGGAAACGAGTCGGTTGGAAACAACGCGTACAATCGCATCGTACTAGCTCGTTCGGACAGCTGTACGAGTCGGTCGGAAAAAACGCGCCCGGCTCGTATTTTTCCCGGCCGAATCCCGTTCGGTGAGCTTCCGAACGAGATCGGAATCGGCCCCGAAGTGTTTCAACACAGATTGATCTCATGCCCATAAATTGTTATTGCCCGCACTCAAAGCCGAGCCCAAAAGACCAGTGTCTAATATCTTCCAGACGTGTATTATACAAAAAGGTGATAGAGAGGAGAAAAAAGGAGCTCAGAGAGGACGCTTGGTCCGATTTGATGGAGGCCTTCACTAAGGCTGATAATAGCCAATTTTGAGATATAGTTAATCGCCCCCTGTTAGGCAGGAATGGAGCCCATGCCATTTCCTCCCACATTCCCCCTGAGAAATGGATTGAGCACTTTGAGGGCATTTATGGTTCTGCGGATTGTGTTCCTCATATGAGCCTCTAGTTTCAGTAACTGTTAGAAATGGGGGTCTCTAGTTGGCAATGGTTTGCACCTTTGTCCAAGTAGGGACCCTTCTTCCTAGTCAGGGTAAGGGGAATACACTTCTAAAATAACCCCTGCTCACCCCCTTGCTAGCTTGGAACAAGCGGACAGGCTTATCTCAGAGGCAGTGTGTAAAGCATTTGTGCACATATACAGTAATACAGTGAAAACACTACAAATGGGCACCACACCAGTTTAGAATAATAAGTAATCTTTATCTAAACCAAACAAGACCAAAACGACAAAAATCCAACATGCAATAATCAAAATATGACTTTTAGAAGGTAAAAACAGTTCTGTCCATAGCAAACTATAGATGCAACACTTTCAACACAAAATACCTTTGATGCGTCAAAATCATAAACAAAAACAGCGCAGGGAAGCTGATGCGTCGGTTCCTTACGCCTAGGGAAGGTGATGCGTTGGTTCCTTACTCCAGGGGAGGTGATGCGCTGGTTCCTTACTGCCAGGCAGGCGAGGTGATGCATCGGTTCCTTACTGAAGGGGAGGTGATGCGTCGGTTTTGATCCAGCGCAACCCCTAAATTCCTGAGCCAGGGACCAAAGAAAATCTCGTCATACATAAATTGTTTTATCAAACAACGGGGCCCATCACACATTACCCATAAATGATCCCTGAGGACTGGTGCTGGATTTGGGGGGTTTAATTTGTCAGTTTTATTAAATTCTATACTTCACATTAATAACATTTGTATCTATTTCTAACTATTAGTAATTTCAACTTCTTCTTCTTCTGGTTGATGGACCATTAGTTGAAGAGTTGATGGTGACTATGATTAACTAAACAGTTTAACATTTAACTAAATAACCACAAAGTCATTTCTTCAGTTAACGATTTTTATCTTATTATTGCTCGTGATTAGATTATCAGTGCACATACAAGATTACATATAAGAGAACAAATTATCAAGCAATGTAATCAAAATGAATCATTTGCATCGATATCAAAGCATGCAAAGGAATGGGGAAAGAAGGTACAGCATAAATACCTGCAGAAAATATATTTGCAAATTTAAGCAATCAAGGAGGGCAATACCCACCAAAGAAACAGGAAAACCACTTCCTTGGCCGAGGTTGTGGCAAGAGGTCCCCAGAGATAGGCTCGGAGGACAAAGTCAAACAGGACAGATGCAGCAAAGTTTGCTATACTAACAACTAGAATTAATCTCCCAATTAATCTAACTCCTCGGTCGCAGTCTCCTCCCAAGCACTCCCGCAACGTTCTCGTACCTAAAGGTTCTCTGACTCTGTGCAGGGCTGCTCTTTCTGTCTTGGATCTTCTCTGTGCGTTCTGGTCTGCATTCTCTCTACGTTCTCGTCTGCGTTCTCGTCTGCCTTCCCGTCTGCATTCTCTGTTCTGATCTGCGTTCTGACACACCCCCAATTGGGATATCAGTTATACCTTTCTGCCTAATACACTATCTTACAATGTTGCAGTATCGGTAGAAACTCGGACTGTGATTGGTTGTCATAAATCATACTAGGGTCGCCTCATCCAGTTCTCCCCACAAATCCATCCTATACCGGTTCTAACAAAGGAAGGATTTAAGACCATTACATTCGTATACTACTAGCATTCATAGTTATACAATTTGGTTACAGTATTCATTATGATATCCGCTTTCACATTCGCATTGCACGTAGTGATGGCTGTTCCCACAGTCGCTGTCGCATCTTGGCACATAAACAATAAGACACAGGTCAACATGGCCTTCACACGGATTGCATCATCTGGTACACTCAGCAGTCTGCGAGCAGGCAACCCCTCCCGGCACATGCGCACTCCATACCAACCAGGCCAACCACATGCTGGCTTGAACGAGAGGCCATTTTCATGCAGGCCCAATCCCGTACTAAAATAAACAAACACAAAAGAATATTAATTCATGAAATAAAACCCATTATGTTTACCTCCCACCATACTAATGCCCTGTGTTAAATAAATCCTAGCGAAAGTTATTAATTTAAAGCAACCTTTTCATTATTTGTGCACAACATGCAAAATGTGCAATGTACAACACAGCATAAACATGTATTAATACAGTTTTTCAAAGCTCAAACAGTTAATACTTACTCATGCCAACATGATTTAGTGCATTATGTAAATTGCGTTTGCCCCCTGTGTAAATGGGTGTATCCGGAGTTGATTAGTTAATGCAGTCAATACATTATTATAGAGTTACTTAATTTCATGAGGATGTATTCTGCAAACCTCACTCCATCAATCCCCCCTTTGATGGTTTTACCATCATAAAATCCCAAAACATACGGTTTTTCAAGTTATATAGTCGTTATTCTGTCTTTTGACCCTTGCTCCTTACATTTTTCATACAATTTCTTTTTGAAATTTTCCATCTCTATCTCTTCTATCTCTCTTTCCCTTTCCTTATGTTCCTTACTCAATTTCCTTTCTTTCTTTTCTCTGCGACTCTTCTTCACACAAACATAGGTCATTCGTATCATGAGTACCATAGTGACTACAAAAGCTACTGGTACTATTACTTTTGCAACTAAGGAACTACCTATAGAAGAAAACCACTTGCTTATAGTAGAAAAACGTTTATTTAGTCTTTCCCAAACACCGTCAACCTCCAGTTGGGTTACTTTCTTATGCAAATCAGTAATATTCTGAATGTATCCTTCCAAATTCTTACTTTTGTCTGGAATGTAAGTACAACAATGTTGAACTTTCAGCATTCCACAGACTCCACCCTCTTTTGCCAACAATATATCAAGGGCAAGTCGATTTTGCATAACCATAGATCTCATGGCAATCATTTCAGTGTCAATCATCAAGAATCCTCCAGCAGTATCCGTTGATAAACGATCAACCACTGTGGACAATTGATGAATTTTGTATGCATTCAGTGTAACTCCAACTCCAGGTATCAATGCTCCAAATATATCTCCTACAATTTCTGAAAAACGTTCTCTTTTTACACGGTTTAGTCCTTGCCTTACTTCATCGATTCCATTTGTACTTTTGTCTACTTGATAGACTTTTGGAAAGACAATCCCAAGGTAACATGTCCCATACCAGTGATCTGGCAGACGATAATAGGCTTTCCTCCCACAGACATAATATATACCTGGCAAGACAGGGTCAGTTCCTCCCTTTAATCCCCAACCCCCAATAATTTTATAGGTATCTTCACATTCGCTGGAACTGATGAAATAGTAATTATAATTAGTCTTCTCCCTACGTAAGCATAATTTTCCCTTCTGTGACCAATCCAGAGCCATTGCAGCATAAGTCTCGCTTTTGTCATAGTTGCCCTCTTTGAAAACCCAAGGTGGTGTTTTCAATTTCTCTTCAACAGCTTTTCTCTGAAACTTAGCCCTTCTTTCTTCTACCATCTCCAAAAAGATTTTCTCTTCCTTTTCCAATCTACAGGTTAAGTTATTTTTATTAGCATAAGCTATATCTAAAGGATTTGTTGTCAGGAAAAAATCTCCCATGACATTTGCATGTGCTATCTTATTCAACTCAGGTACTACAGGAACTTTAGAAAAGATTGTATCTACATTTGAATAATAGTAATCTAATTTTCCTGTTCTATACAATAAACTTGATAAAACACTACACGTCACACCATATGTCAAAGGAAGGTGATGATAGGTCACACCTTCTGAAACAGACAATGGTAACTGTATACATACATAACAATCCCTCACTTCCATTGTTTCCACATATTCGTAGAGTAGTTTAGTGAAAATATTCGAGGAAAGATTAGTAACTGATCTATCATGATGCAAACTACTAGCGTCTATCTGTTTCAAGTGAGTAATAGTAATTTGCTTACTGTCAGTGTCTACCCTTGGACCTGTCAAGTTATTAAGACGAGATGTATCTTCTTTAATCAAATGTAAAGGTATTATAATTGTTAATATTATCCAAAATACTATCAGTATACAAAATAAACATAAACAAGCTTTATAACACCTACGCATAAAACTACATCTAGATCTTGTTTCCTGCATATCTGCCATAATTATACTAATCCTTATAAAATTCTAAATGGATTTTCTAAATCTATCAAAAATAATAATTCAAAAATAAAAAATGTAGTGTGATCCCACACTTCAAAAGCTTTCTTCTTTACCCCTTCTTTTATTTTAACTAATCCAAATCTCCAGGACGTCTTCAGAAAATTTTCCTTCAGTTGTTATCGTGACACCTTAATTTGTTTACAGTCTCTTAAGGTGGATCTAAATCACTCTTTTCTTCTTGCTCGCTGTCAGTGCTGTTTCTTTCTTTGTTTAAATCTTCTTCTTCAATCTCTTCCAACACTATGTAAATCCAGTCAGGTGACTTGAACTTTTTGTTTGATTTTCTCACTCTTTTTGGTCGCAGCACTGATTCGTCATCCGACTCTCCTTGCTCTATTTCACCTGAAACTTCCTTTATCTGTTCTAACTTGCTCTTGGGTCTTCTTTTTACCACTCTGTATTTCAGTCTTTTCACTCCACTTGGCCAACGGTCATCTGTCCTTGCCCTTTTTGGTTGTACTTCTTCTTCTTCCTTGTTCAATTTGTACTTTCGTTTCTTTGCACCTACTTTCAGTTTGCTTTCTTTTTCTTTTTCTTCTTCTGTATTTCTTTCACTTATTTCTCTTCCATCCTTTTCCTTTTTATCGGAAAGTTGTCTCTCTTCTCGTTCCACAGCAGTTTCTTCAGTCCCAGTAGCTGGTACCCACTTTTCTTGACTTGGGCTAGGCAACTCCTTCTCAATCTGCTCTTCAGAGTCTTTCAGTTTATGTTCACCAGTTTCAGAGTCTAGTGCTCCAGCTTCACCAGTTTCTTTTGCTTCAGCCTCTGATTCAGAGCTTGTACTTGAGATCTCCAGATGCCGCTCTACTCGTGGTTCAAGTGGATTTGGGACTCGATAAGTGTGGCTGGCATGGATCCAATTTGGTAGACCAGCACACTTTACTGCTGTGGTCGTCACCAATATGACCTGGTAGGGTCCTTCCCAGCGGGGCTCTAGGCAAATTTTTCTTCTATGCCTTTTCACCTGAACCCACTCACCAGGGCTTAGATCATGCGCTTGAGTCTGTTGTGTTGTGGTCGCGTCAGCTCCAACCTGATGAAACACAGAACGTACTACATCAGCCAATCCTTTGCAATAGTCAAGGATGAGATCATCAGATATATTTATTAATTTGTTTGCAGGTACAAATGCTTGTCTCATTGCTCTTCCCATCAATATTTCATGGGGACTCAGTCCTGTCTTTTTGTCAGGAATGCTTCTGAGACTCATCAAAACTAGGGGTAAAGCGCCAGGCCAATTCAGTGCTGTGGATCTACACACTTTCCCTAACCTGCTCTTTATTGTGCCATTTATCTGCTCTACTATTCCAGAAGCCTCTGGACGATAAGCACAATGAAGTTTTGGTTGAATACTCAATGCTTCACAAATCAGTTTGATGGTTTCACTAGCAAAATGTGTTCCTCTATCTGTTTCCATCGTGGCTGGGAAACCATATCTAGGAATGTATTCCGTCAACAAAAGTTTTGCCACTGTCATTCCTCCTTGTGGGATAAGCTTCTACCCATCTAGAAAACAAACATACAATTACTAACACATATTTGAGCTTGTTACAGGGAGGCAACTCAATAAAATCGAGCTGTAGTCTGGTAAAAGGACCACCTGCCCTCCCTATTGTTCCCATACTAACTATTGTTTTTCTTCCTGGGTTTTGCTGTTGGCACGTCAGGCATCTCTGACAAAGGCTCTCTGCAATAGTCCTGAACTTAGGATTAAACCATGTCTGTTGGAATGATCTGACCATGGCGTCTCAACCTATATGTGTCATTCCATGATACATCCTTGCCATATGAGAAAGTAAACAATTTGGCATGACTGGTCTTCCATCAGTGTATACCCATACATCATCATCTTCTCGTCTCCTACATCCTACTTTTTCCCATTCCTGTCTCTCTTCATCATCTACCTCTTCCTGCAATTGTCTCACTTCATCCCAGCTTTCAATAGTGTTAGTAAACATAAGTTGACAAACCGTATGTTCTTTTGCTTTTCCCCGATTTATGGAAGTCTCATTCTTTGCACAAGATTGTGCTACTTGGTCGGCAAATCTGTTGCCTTGAGTCACATAATCATCTCCTGACTTATGTGCGGCACATTTGACCACTGCAATTCATTTTGGCAATTGTAATGCTTCCAGTAATTCTTTTACAAATTGACTATTCCTGATGGGGGACCCCGAAGAGGTCAGGAATCCCCTCTGCATCCATAGTTCTCCAAAATCATGCACAATGCCAAAGCCATATTGACTATCAATAATTATGGTCACTTTCTGACTTTTTCCCAATTTACAGGCATGAATTAGAGCTATTAATTCAGCCACTTGTGCAGATTTGATCCCTTTTAGACAGGATGCTTCCAGGATTTCTGCTACAGTACAGACAGCATAAGCAGAACTCAACACACCTCTTTCAGTTCGCAAACAAGAACCATCAACAAACATCACACTATCTGATTCCTCAAGAGGAACGTCCTTGATGTCAGGACGGGGCTTGGTACAAAATTCAGTCACATCCAGACAATCATGTTCAGCTTCATTCTTTACTTCTTCATCCCAAACATCTGGCAATAGAGTAGAAGGATTCACATTTGTACATCTCACTATTGTCACATTCTCTGCTCCCAGAATCACTCTCTCATACCTAGTCAGCCGACTATAGGTGAGGTGTTGAGTCCGTGTCCTTGTTAAAAGGATCTCAACTGAATGTGGTACATACACTCTCACAGGATGACCCATTATGATCCCTTCACTCTGTTCCAGACTCACACAAGTAGCAGCTACTGCTTTCAAACATCCAGGTCATGCGGCAGCCACTGAATCTAGAGTAGCTGAAAAGTATGCCACAGGTCGTCTTGACATTCCATGTCTTTGAGTTAAAACTGCAAGTGCACATCCATCTCTTTCACTGCAATATAATGCAAATTCTTTTGAATAATCAGGCATTCCCAATGCCGGAGCCTTACACAGACTATCTTTCAGTTTAACAAAAGCATCCATACTTTCTTCATCCAATTTAACTGGATCTTTCACATCATTCCTCGTCAACCTCTGTAGAGGTTTTGCCATCAGTGAAAATCCACTGATCCACTGTCTGCAATATCCAACCACTCCCAAAAACATTCGCACTTCCCTTTGTGTCGTTGGAGGCTTCATGTCCTTAATCACTCGAATACGCTCTGATGTTACCTTTCTGACTCCCTTCTCAATCTTATGACCTAAGTATTGGACTTCTTGTTGGCAGAATTGCAATTTCGCAGGAGACACTTTGGGGCCGATTCCGATTCGGGCCGGAAATCTCTCCGACCGAGCCGGACTCGGAGAGATTTCTGACCGAATCGGACCCTAGCAGCCCGACCGAACGAGTACGATGCGCACGTATGCCATCGGACTCGAGTCGGTCGGACTCCCATTGAAGTCAATGGGAGCCGGTCGTACAACGCCTACGCGGGCTCCCATTGACTCAATGGGTGCGAGGCGGACAAGGGCGCCCCCTACAGCGGGTACGCGTCGAAGCGGGTCGCGCCGTACACGCACAGGTAGGGGGGACCCATGGGTCCCCCCTGTGTGCAACTCGCGCGGCTACGCGTACAGGGGGGTCCGACACGGACCCCCAAAGTACGGCTCCGACTGCTCTTTTGAGCCGGAGTGCGCGGCTCGGTCGGACTGCTCGCGGCGCGCATCGTACTTACCCGGCCGGGGGAACGTCTCCATTGCGCGGTGCGAGTCGAGTCCGAGCAAGTCGGTCGGTGCGGTTCGACCCGGGAACGAGTTGGTCGGAGCGGTCGGGACGCCCGGACGAGTCGGTCGGCGAATTCGCATCGTACTCGCTCGCCCAGACGCGCGTACGAATCGGTCGGGAAATAGGGCTCCGAATCGGATCCGGTTAAGCCGAATCCGATTCGGAGCCCTAGCGGCCGAGATCGGAATCGGCCCCTTTATGTCCACCTTCTGCCAAATGGTTCAGTAAAGCGACTGTGTCTGCAACACAGGCTTCTCGAGTCTTTGATGCCACTAGTAAGTCATCAATGTACTGAACCAAAACAGATTCTTCAGACATTCTCAAATCTTCCAAACACTTTTTCAATATCTGATTAAAAATTGAAGGACTCTCAGTATAGCCTTGAGGAACTCAGCACCATGCCAGAACACGATCTCCAAACCGGAAAGCGAACAAATACTGGCTATCTGGGTGCAAAGGAATCGAAAAGAATGCATGACACAAATCTATCACAGTATACCACTCCGCATCATGTGGGATTTGGTATAGAATCACTGCTGGGTTTGGTACAACTGGACAACAAGGCACAACAATTTTGTTTACCTTTCTCAAATCTTGTACTATTCTATAAGTTCCATTTGGCTTTTTCAATCCCATAATAGGTGAATTACAAGGTCTACTCATTATTTATTTTAAAATTCCTTGTTCAATTATTTGATCAATCACAGGAGTTATTCTTGCTATAACTTCTGGCTTCATTTTATACTGTGGTGTATTTGGATAATCAATACCATCTTTCACTGTGATTCTAATCGGATCCACTTTCTTCATCAGTCCAATCTCCTGTCCTGTGAATTCCCATACCTCTGAATTCACTACCTTCATCAATTCTTCAGGCACACTTTTGTCTGTACGAAGTGAAACTAATTCATTCACTTCTGTTCCTTGCTTTGCTAGCACCATTTTAAACGCAACATCCTCATCAGGTGTCTGAAATGCAATACCATCCGGTGTACAATAAATTGTGCGGTTCATTTTGCACAGCAAATCCCTTCCTAACAAATTCACTGGACTCGAGTCACACACTACAAACCGATGCATATCTTTAAAGGGGCCAATATGTACTTCAATTGGTTTAGTAACTGGAGTATTTATCTGTTTATTTGAGACTCCCACTACCTGGATAGTTTCTCCCGAGAGGGAGTAGGTTTGGAATTTCTGCTGCTCTCACAGTAGAACGGGTAGCACCAGTGTCCACAAGAAAGGTGATATCATTACCTTCCACTTTTCCATCAACAAATGGACCTGACTGATCTACCTCCAGAGTAGCGCCAAGCACACACTCTTCCTCCCCCCTCAGGCACCGTCATTGATTTGATTCAACATCACTTCCATCACATTGCATCCAAAATTGGAGAATCACATTTGTGTTAGTATTTTTACCAACCTGGTCTCCTCCGTGGAACCCTGTATCCGCACTGTATCTTTGAGCATTTAAACTATGTGGTAACGGTGGTTGCGGGACCTGATATTGGGTAGTAACTACCTGTTGCTGCGGTGTCTATTGCACAACTATCTCACTCTGCACGTGTGGGGTTAAAATTTGATTTCCTTCATTAGTCCTCTGCACTGATCTACACTCATTCTTCCAGTGTCCATACTTTCCGCACCCATGACAAGGAAATTTCTTTTTCGCCTCTTCTCTGCTCATTTGTCCTCTACCTCTACCTCCACTGGGTTTTTGAGCATTCTGACTAACTCCTCCCATTTGGTTTATACCCTGAGAATTCAACTGATTTTCTTGCTGCTCTGCTACTTTCACTTGTGCCCACATCACCTTTTCTTTTAACTTGCGATGACAAGACTCAATGTCGTCACTACAATACTTCGCATACCTCAAGATTTCATCTATCGTTTTGGCTTGCCAACACAGCCTATGCTGCTGTATCATCTGGCTAATCTCAGGTTTTAATCCATACACAAACCTATACACAAAATGACCCATATCTTTATCTCCAATATTCTCAAACCCACTATACTGCTTAAAAACTTGCAATAACCTCTCATAATAGTCATGAACAGATTCATTCGGTTCTTGGGTTGTTCTATCAATTTTTACCCAATCAGTTTCCTTAGGGGAAATTTTGCTTTTCAAGAAAGTAATCACTTGATGATACTTTTTCATCACTTCATCCGAAGGTGCTCCTGTTTTGGCATCCCTAGGATATTCATCCTTTGGCCAATCAACTGTAATCTTACATTCAGTCCATAGATCTGCAGGGACAACAATTTCAAATAATCCATCTAAATCTTTCAACAATACCTTTGATACTTTCACAAATCTCTCAACTTGTTTGTACCACTCCACAGGCTTTTCTCCCAATCTAGGAAACTCATTGGTGAAAGACGATATATATCCTGTCTAGTCCATGGAACATGCACATAACCTCCTCCTGGAACTTCTCTCATGGGACATTCCAGAGCTACATTTTCTACTTCTCTTACTGGACGCAAATATATTTCTTTAGCAGCCAATTCTTCTTTCTTCCTCATCCATCTACCTTTCCATCTTTCTACGTCTCCCCATTTTCTCAAGACAACCATTAACTCTTTTATTTGCAACCGTCTACCAGACGTATTCATATTTTCTATATCTTTTTCAGTAAAATCCACTCTATATGTCTTCTGCAACACCTTTGATCTTCCTATGTCCATTCCCAACTGTTCTGCAGCTTCCACTAACCTCTCATGTAGATTCTTCGCTTTCCAAGTAATACTCTTACAAAGATACATCAATTCATCATCCTGATACGTCTTTAGCCTATCTGGACTTATGGTCCCGATAATCATTTCTTCCAGATCTACTTTCAACTTACATACATCTATAGGTTGCGGCTGTGTTTTTCTCCTTTGTAACCCTTTCACCCAATCATCTAATTCATCAGTAGTTGGACCTATTGGAACTTCGCTTCTGGGAATCTCATCCAACTCTATCCTTTTGGGCTGTAACTGCATTATTTCCCTAGGCATTTCAATTATTGTTCAATTAGTCGGAGGTGTTGATCTAGTAACTATATTTGGCTGTTCACTTTGGACACTTACAGCATTAATTCTACTATTAGCTGATGTTATAGCGGAATTTAATGGGACAGTTAAAGAAGGTTCATGGATAAGTCTATTTTCAAATATAGGTATTGCTGGACCTATAGTCACTGGCACAGTTATTGCATCTATTTTCATGTTCATCTGATTCAATTTTTCAACTAATTCTTTAGTTTGTATGGCAAATTCTACTTCTCCTTCCTGCTCTACTTCGCTTTCAATTGGAATTGGTGTCATTTGAGGTGTCATTGGGGTTTCCATTGACGGTGCATTTGGTGTCACCATCGCTGAATTCTCCTGATAAGGTGGTGGTCGTTTAACTAATATATCATCCAGCAGCTCATCATCAGATTCATTCGGGTTGTACCCATAACCAAATTGCTCTAAATGTCTCTTTTTCTCTTTGCATTTGGTTCCTGCAGTCTCTCCTACCATTAAAACTGGATACAATCCTTCAGTAATCTCTCCATTTCTCCATCTCTTCATCCTGTCTTCATGTCTTTCATCATGAAATCTTCCAAACATAAATCTATGTACTCTACCACCTCTGTGTCTTTCTCTTTCATACATTTCATCTTCCCAGTCTACTAATTCTTCAAACTGTGTAGGTCTAGGTCTTGGGTCTAATATCATCATCTTTTCTCTCAAATTACGTAATACTGCCAAATTAAAAGAACCATGCTCTGGAAAAGCTAGTATACCATCATTCTTCATATATCCTACCCAATTTTCTAGCCAGATACATGTATGATAACCATATTTTAACATCATATAAGACGCTGGTGTCTTTGGTGGAGGGATAGGAACTCCTTCTCTCGTTATTACTGGTTTGTCCTTTTTAAAGAATCTTTCCATTTTTCCAAACAAAGTCAATTTCTCCTGTTTCGGTTGTTCAAAATACATTTTTGTTGCTTGTCAACGTCTTTACTTAATGCAAATCTTTGTCAACACGACCCACTATAATTCACCAATCGCTCTCCTTGGCTTCCCTAAACACCTGACCAATGTCAGCGCGGCACACTCTATCTCTTCCAATCAGAGCTTTCTACGTCTCCGCTATCCTGTCCAATACCAGCGCGGCTCACACCAACCAACCAATCTGAGCTCACTCTGTCTTTACAGTCTGACCAATACCAGCGCGGCTTTTCTGTGACGTCAGCCTCTCCTCCTGCTGCTGACCCTCCCTTTACAAAAATTATCTGCACTTTTCTAAGTTCGTTTTCTTTACAATAACTTATTAGTCACAACATAAAACAATACCACACTGTCTGTTTACTAAATAAAGAGATAGTTTTTCACTCTCAAGAACATTCCTACCAATACGGGCAAGTATAACAATTCCGCTATCCTTCCCTTCACTCAAGCTAAGAGAGGACCTGTTACTTCTTTAGGGATAAGGCCAAAATTTCATAAGAGGACCATTTATTGAAGAGGAGGTCTCGCTACTCTTCCAGGGATAAGGCCAAATTTTCACAGGTGGACCCTTCGCTATTTCACTCTTATCTTCACCTATACGCTAAATAGTATCACTAATTTAAACAGACAATGCACTTATTCCTGTGTGATTTCACTTCTCACACTTTTCTTCTGCCTTATTTCAGGCTAACTTTTACTTTGCCGGCTTCCCAGATACCCTTCTGTACCTGTGTTCCATAGACTACATAAAACACGATACTAACCCACTTTACATAGACTGTTAAACATTTAATCAATAATCAATAATCAATAAATCACCAAACTAATCAATAATAACCATCATTCTGCTACCAGAAAAACTGATCGAGCGCAACCCCTAAATTATTGAGCCAGTGACCAAAGAAAATCTCGTCATACATAAATTGTTTTATCAAACAACGGGGCCCATCACACATTACCCATAAATGATCCCTGAGGACTGGCGCTGGATTTGGGGGTTTAATTTGTCAGTTTTATTAAATACTATACTTCACATTAATAACATTTGTATCTATTTCTAACTATTAGTAATTTCAACTTCTTCTTCTTCTGGTTGATGGACCATTAGTTGAAGAGTTGATGGTGACTATGATTAACTAAACAGTTTAACATTTAACTAAATAACCACAAAGTCATTTCTTCAGTTAACGATTTTTATCTTATTATTGCTCGTGATTAGATTATCAGTGCACATACAAGATTACATATAAGAGAACAAATTATCAAGCAATGTAATCAAAATGAATCATTTGCATCGATATCAAAGCATGCAAAGGAATGGGGAAAGAAGGTACAGCATAAATACCTGCAGAAAATATATTTGCAAATTTAAGCAATCAAGGAGGGCAATACCCACCAAAGAAACAGGAAAACCACTTCCTTGGCTGAGGTTGTGGCAAGAGGTCCCCAGAGATAGGCTCGGAGGACAAAGTCAAACAGGACAGATGCAGCAAAGTTTGCTATACTAACAACTAGAATTAATCTCCCAATTAATCTAACTCCTCGGTCGCAGTCTCCTCCCAAGCACTCCCGCAACGTTCTCGTACCTAAAGGTTCTCTGACTCTGTGCAGGGCTGCTCTTTCTGTCTTGGATCTTCTCTGTGCGTTCTGGTCTGCATTCTCTCTACGTTCTCGTCTGCGTTCTCGTCTGCCTTTCCGCGTGCATTCTCTGTTCTGATCTGCGTTCTGACACCCCCCCCAATTGGGATATCAGTTATACCTTTCTGCCTAATACACTATCTTACAATGTTGCAGTATCGGTAGAAACTCAGACTGTGATTGGTTATCATAAATCATACTAGGGTCGCCTCATCCAGTTCTCCCCACAAATCCATCCTATACTGGTTCTAACAAAGGAAGGATTTAAGACCATTACATTCGTATACTACTAGCATTCATAGCTATACAATTTGGTTACAGTATTCATTATGATATCCGCTTTCACATTCGCATTGCACGTAGGGATGGCTGTTCCCACAGTCGCTGTCGCATCTTGGCACATAAACAATAAGACACAGGTCAACATGGCCTTCACACGGATTGCATCATCTGGTACACTCAGCAGTCTGCGAGCAGGCAACCCCTCCCGGCACATGCGCACTCCATACCGACCAGGCCAACCACATGCTGGCTTGAACGAGAGGCCATTTTCATGCAGGCCCAATACCGTACTATAATAAACAAACACAAAAGAATATTAATTCATGAAATAAAACCCATTATGTTTACCTCCCACCATACTAATGCCCTGTGTTAAATAAATCCTAGCGAAAGCTATTAATTTAAAGCAACCTTTTCATTATTTGTGCACAACATGCAAAATGTGCAATGTACAACACAGCATAAACATGTATTAATTCAGTTTTTCAAAGCGCAAACAGTTAATACGTACTCATGCCAACATGATTTAGTGTATTATGTAAATTGCGTTTGCCCCCTGTGTAAATGGGTGTATCCGGAGTTGATTAGTTCATACAGTCAATACATTATTATAGAGTTACTTAATTTCATGAGGATGTATTTTACAAACCTCACTCCATCAGTTTCTTACTGTTTGGGGAGTTGATGTGTCAGTTTCTTACTGCGGCCCCAGTGTCCTTGTAGACTTGGTGCCCCAGTGCAATGCGTGGGGATCGGGGATGCATCGGTTCTCGATGCAGCAGCGCCGGCAATGGCGCTGCGTTGGTCTCTACAGCTGCGGTCGCACGATGCAGCCTCACAGCAGGCCTGCATCGAATCGGTGCGGTGATCTCGGACTTCGGAGATCGGTGCACGGGATTCGGCGTGCACCGACTTCTCCAGCCACGGGCAGGTGCTGCGTCAGTTTCTTCAGTGGCACGATGGTGATGCGTGAAATTCTTCCCGCACTGCGGCGATGCATCAGAAACGGGTGCGGATGCGTCACGCTTCTTAAGTTGCTTCTCTTTTCCTGCCCCCAGCAGCAAAAAAACCTCCAGAGGCCCAAGACAGTAACAGGCACCTCTTGGCAGGTCAAAACTCCCAGCCAGGAAGTTCAGGGGAGCTGGTGGTGAAGTCTTTGTGTCCCTGACACTTCAGAACAGGAGACAAGCTCCACTTCAAGCCGTTGGAGATCTTCTTGAAGCAGGATACACAGCACACACCACACAGCAAAGCCTTTATCCTCTCCTTGGCAGAAACAGCCACTGCAGGCCAAACCATACAGCACACAGCAAAGGGGCAGTACTTCTCCTTCAGCTTTCCCAGCTTTTCTCCTCGGCAGAGGTTCCTCTTGAGTCCAGAGGTAATCTAAAGTTCTGGGGTCTGGGCCCCAAAATGTACACAGCATTTTCATTTGTTCTCTTGTGGCAGAGAGGTCCTGTGCTCAGCCCAAACCAGTTCTGGCCACCCTGGCCCAGCTTCCCAGCAGAAGGTGGAGACAGCATTGTGTAAGACAACCCAGGCCCTTTCAGGTGAAAGGAAATCTCCTACCCCTACTCCAAATGTAGCCCAGGTCTATTCTGACCAACCCTGACTCATCCAGGAAAGGCAGGACACACCTCAACACCCCCAGTGGTTGTCTAAGGTGAATGCACATCCCCAGCCCCTGTCACTCCAAAGCCAGACACTCAATCCACAAACCAGCAGAGGCACATGGGGTGGCTAAGCAAGAAAATACCCACTTTCTAAAAGAGGTATTTTCAAACACAGAATGTAAAAATCATCCTTACCGAAAGATGCATCTTTACATTCTGAGTTCAGGCATACTAAACTCCAACTTTTTACCTTGTCCCAATGGGAAGTTATACTTATAAGATGTTATAAATAAACTCCCATTATATCCTGTGGGACAGATAGCCTTTCAATAGTGAAAAACAAAATACACTGTATTTCACTATCAGGACAGGTCACACACATCAGTACATGTCCTACCTTTCACATACACTGCACCCTGCCCACATGGGTACCTTGGGCCTACCTTAGGGGTGACCCACATGTAATAAAATTGAAAGGTTAGGGCCTGGCAAGTCGGTGCACTTGCCAGGTCGACATAGCAGTAGAGACTGCACACAGTCACTGCAGTGGCAGGTCTGAGTACCTTTTGCAAGGCTGCTTGTGTGGGTGGCGCAATCAGTGCTGCAGGCTCACTCACAGCATTTGATTTACAGGCCCTGGGCACACACAGTGCACTGTACTAGGGACTCAGTAGCAAATCAAATAAGCCAATTATGGAAACACCAATCCATAGTAACAAATTACACAGAGAGCATATGCACTTTAGCACTGAGCAGCAGTGGTAAAGTGCCCAGAGTCCTTAAACCAACAAAAACAGGGTCAACAACAGGAGGCCAAAAAGCAAAACATCTGGGGATTAACCCACTGAAAAAGCCAGGTCTAACAGTAACACAACAGTGTAACCTAACATTTGATGTGGAGGAGGTGGTGTTAGCAATAGAACGCATTACAGGCCACAAGGTCCCAAGCCCCAGCGGGTCCCTGCCGATCTGTTTAAGATGCTGCCTAATTTGTGGGCCTCGATTTTAACTAGACTATTTAATATGGTTGTATGTACTGGCCTACTGCATAGATGGTCCCAGTCTATTATTGTCCCAATATATAAATAGGGTTCTAGAGACCTTCCCTGCTGTTATAGGCCCATTTCTTTGATAGACTCTGTTGTAAAAGTAAAGGGCAAGGTGATCTTAGACAAGGCCATGCAGTGGGCCAAGGATGGGTCTATTCTATCAGATTTGCAGTGTGGCTTTCAACTGGGCCTGGGTACCTGTAACCAGTGTTTATATTTTTTCATGCTGATCAACAAGTACACTGTGGCAAAATCAGGATCATTGTTCATTGCATACATGGACCTATCTTCTACCTTTAAAAGGTGAATAGATCCAAACTTTGGCAGATCTTGTTGGTTATGGGCTTCGATACAGTCATTATTTATTTTCTTAGTGAGTTACACAGGGACATGAGGACGGTGGACTGATACAATATGGAGGGATCTTGCTCTAACTCCTTTCGCTTGAAGAGTGTGGTTAGACAGGGGTGCACAGTGGCCTCTTTTTTATTCACTTTGTATGTGAACGAATTGGGGACTAGGTTACTCGAAAAGCAGGTGGATTGCCCCCGAATAGGTTCCAGCCAGATCCCTGCACTGCTATATGCCGATGATACAATTTTACTGGCAAGAACTGCCCTGGGTCTCCAGACATTGCTTGGTGATTCCATGCGATATATGAATAGTTTAGATCTCTCTACCAACTATGGTAAATCACAGGTAATCGTGCTGGGACCCAAAAAGACCAAGTTGAGATCTTTTCATGTTCAGGGCAATAGGCTGTCTAGTGTTCAGATTTATAACTATTATGGTGTAGCTTTTGGTGAGGGGTCTACGTAGGCCCTTTGATAAAATCCAATACATTAGCTCTTTCAAGAACTATTGGAGCACTCTTTTCTTTTTCCGCCAGAATAAGCAGCAAACCATTGAGAGCCTTGATTAAGATATATCAGGCCAAACCTGTCCCAATAGCCACCTATGGTAGTGATATATGGGGCTATGTAAATCTAAGTGATTGAAAAGGGGTTTTGTAGGTGTTTATTAGCGGTTCCTGCTTCAACCTCTGCTTTTATGGTACACGAGGAATTAGGGCTGACCTATTTCTTAGATCGCATTACCCTCCGCCCTTTGATTAGGTGGCTCAATATCTGGGTGCCACCAGAAAACAACCTAGGCAGAGAAATAGTCAAGGAATGCCTGGAGCTTGATGGGTGGCGGTCAGTTAAATGGCTGACATAGATACGGGACACTTTTGTCAATTTAGGTAGGCCCACCCTGTTTGAGCTGCCTTCTATCACAAAAGCTGATATTGCCTGGACTCTGGACAATTTTTTATTATGGAGGACAACCAAGAGGGAGGCTATTGAGCTGGAGAAACCCCTGGTTTGAACTCATGAATTGATTGTAACAATTCCTGCCATTGAACCTTATTTGCTCAGTACCTTTAATGTCCATCATCGATTCCTCCTTACTAGATTTAGGTTTAACCAGTTCCACATGATGTTGTCTTTCCCTAAACCCGGTTTGTGGAGCACAAAACTAAGGGGCTCATTACGATGATGGGTGGAGGCACAACCGCGGTGCTGGCTGAAAATGTCTTTATCCGCACTCCAGCAGCGATCCTCGCGCCCGCCATATTACAGTATGCAAACATAGCCCATTTTCCGTCCGCTGAGGAGTGACGTGAACCGCGAGAAATTTGCGCCCACCACCGCGGCGGAGGCAGCCAATGGAGACACACCGCCGTGCGGAATGACGTTCCGTCCGCCGTACAAATCACAATGCAGCAAACAGCCCATCACACCGCAGCGGAGAAGCCACCCACCCGGAAACGGTGGAAGCACTACAGCGGAGCGCGAAACCAGACTCCTGGTCCCCTCCACCCGGTCCTGACCGCAATGGATCCAGCTCTCCAAGCCCTTCCGGTGCTGTACCTCCTCCACTACCAGCAAATAATGCACCGTCGCGGACAACGCCGCAGGTACGCAAATACACAACTCCGCACACAACCACAACATACAACTCCTGTGCTGACACACGGTTCCTGTCCACATCAGACACTCTGGTGGGGACAGGAACACATTCCCCAGTGTACCCACACATCTCCCACCTGCCAGAAACTCATCCCTCCGCATCCGTGTCACCCATCAACCGCGAAATCATAGCAATGTCCCGTCACCGCAGCGGTGAAGATGCGGGAAAACCTGCGCACAATGTATTAGGCAGGGCCTGCGCCAGGCATGGGCAGTCTGCAAAGATTCACAGGGCTCCACCTTCACCCTTCCCACACTACTCTTCCCACACCCATTTGGGAACATGCTGTGTGCTCCTCCTGTGCCCCCCTGCACAATTAATCTGCCAGGTGTTGCCAGACCTTGCACCTCACACATCAAAGGACAAGGGAGATTGACTGGGAAGGTGGGGGTGAAGAGGAACACCCTGCACAGAAGCTCAGGGGCTGGACAACCCTCCTCCTCACACCAACCTTCCACTCATGTGAAGCAAACTGAGTATGAACACAAAATGAAGACTCACACTGCCTAAGAACATCCAATGAACTGTTCACACTGCCTGTCGTCACTCACAAACACCCCACACTGACACCCAGCCACATACTCATACCATAGGTCAGCAGCAATGGAGGACAATAAATGGCCCAGCCAAAAGCGAAGTGGACAGTGCTGTAAAACCATGGAGCAAGCCACATAGCATCTGTACATCACATGCAAGAGAAGGAACATATCACACCACCCTTAGGCCATCAAATCAGACATGGGTGGCACGGTGAGTGAAATTAAGCCAAAGTGACCTCTGTGCAACAACTCAGGGAGACATCAAGGCAGGCCATGCATAGGCACAGGAATGATAGGAAGTGTCTGAAGTCATACAGTGCCCAGCCACACATATGTCTCCACTTACTTGACATGTGTATGTCATCAGCACAACACACATGGCTCATTGTCACACTCCTTGACTGTCAAACACAAGTAGGACCTTCACACATACCCCTCCTCTACCCACCTCACACCTGCAGCACACAACACCTGTGAGAAACACACATAATGGTCAAAATGATGTCCTGTGAGTCCAATGACAACCAATCACACTCCCTGTGGTGCATCCACAAATTCCACACTCACACTCAGGGATGCCTGAACCAATGCTGACACAAAAACAATAGCCAACACAAAGCTCACAAACAACATCCACAGAAGTCCAACAAGCCCAGGCATGTGTAGCCAAATAGTGGAAAGGCAATGTGACCACAGACAGAACAGGAGTCCCCTACATTGTCATTCAGGGCCAATGCCCAGACACCATACCCCAACACAAACAAGAATAGCATCATCAAAAAACAAACATGAACAATAACTGTGATCAATGGGACAATCAGCTGACACAGACTGAGACACCACACCACTCAACCAGTGAACATGGTGTCACAGTGTACCACAAGCATGCACATGCACAATCCTGACAAGTGACAGGTCAAAAATAGGAGGAGAAACCACCAATGTGCACTCAAAACAAGCTCAGAAACAAAAATCCACCTTGCTGCATGTGCCACACACACAAGTAATGCACACTACACTTGCAACACACATCTGAATGTATCACACAGCAACAACTACTCACACACAATCTCATGCAAATAGAACATCACACACACATAGCATCTGTCATTAGAAAGAGCCAACACAGGCCAAACACTGCATACATCCACAACAAAAACACAACAGATGCACATACCAATCCATCACATAGCAAACTCAGCATGACATCAGGGGGATGCACACCAGGCAAGTACAAGGCAACACACACTGACAGCACTGCAAGCACACCAAGCATTGTGTGCACACCAACCAAACCAGTAGCACATATATCTGAGTGCCACACCATGAACTCCCACAACACAAATCATCACAGCACAAAGAGAACATCACACTCAGGAAGGGTAGCAGTACCTCAGCAAACACACATACAGCTTAACCATCACCCACAGATGCACAACTAAGGGAAACCCAGTGGCAAACAACTTGACTAGAGGACTGTGCTGCTCAAACATATGCACTGCACATGAGCAACCATGACGGCAAAACAGTTGAAGAAAATAACACATAACTAATTTGGGAAACTGTCCTGAGTGGCACATTGGTCCTGTACACATTTCAGCCTCACACAGCATAGTGTCACACTATGCAGTGGTGGGGAGGCTCACACACTGGCAAGCCATGGGGTGGAAGACATGAGATTGAAGTGGTGTGTACTTCAGTAGTGGACAGGTGAGGAGTGAACAGTACACAAACACATAGAGGAGTAACTCACAATGTGTAGGCATCAGAAGCACATATAGGGGATGGCATGACTACACATAACACATACCACATACCATACTGGAGCCAAAAATGGGTCAAGTGACAGCAATGCATGAGAAAACTCACATATAATGTCAGTGTGGCTGAGCAGGTCTGCACAGTGAGCACAAACAGTAACAAGACACATGACTGATCAACAAAACACAACACAGACTTGGCAGGCACACACACTGCATACTCACAACTGGCAGCGGCAACAACTAGGTGTCCCCCAGGAGTGCAAGGACACACCAACACACTGCACAGTGCCCAACCTACAACTCCTACATGTGCCCACAATCTGAAGCACATGGCAGACAATTGAAACAAACAGGCACTCATTACCTGGATCATACATGTGTGCAGTTGGCATTGCAGGGGCACACACACAACAACACTACTGACAATGACAGCCCATTCACACTGTATGACCACTGAAGTTCACATGTACCCCGTGTGACTCGGAAGACAGGCCTACACGAGATGACCACACATCAACACTGCTGTTCACACATCAAGAAAGATCACACAGATATGATGGACCATGGCCACCCCGCAAGTAATCCTGTGGATAGAAATCACCTCTGTTGTGGTATTGCATCATAACATGACATGTGTACAATGTAGCAAACCTGACCATAGAGTGATTAGGATAAGAGTAGATCATCACAAACAACCATCATTGCACCCTCAGGTCTCACAGTCTTGAAGAACTAAAGTGCCTGTCACCTCTGCCAAACTCTGAAAAAGTAAAACAACCAATTGGCAATGTTGAAGTGGCATACAGAGCATGTGTCACATGAAACCATACCCATACATAAAACCTTTTATTTAGCAAAGACACAGACAAAGCAGACAACAGGAGTAACTGTCTTTATTACATATTACTCAGAGAGGCACAAAAGTAGAAAACAGCAAGGCCAGTGCCCAGTCCATAGTTCAAAGTATGTACATGTGTGCATGAGAACCTGCACAGGGAATGAGCATCCAAAGTGACAAACAGCAAGGCCAGTGGCCAGTCCATAGTTCAAAGTATGTACATGTGTGCATGAGAACCTGCACAGGGAATGGGCATCCAAAGTGACAAACAGCAAGGCCAGTGGCCAGTCCATAGTTCAAAGTATGTACATGTGTGCATGAGAACCTGCACAGGGAATGGGCATCCAAAGTGTCAAACAGCAAGGCCAGTGGCCAGTCCATAGTTCAAAGTATGTACATGTGTGCATGAGGAACTGCACAGGGAATGGGTACACCGTACACTGCCATGGGAATCAGCACAGCTCTGGGTATACAAATGGGCAGTCAAGGCACCGCTGTGGGAGAGATGGGTTTGTGAGGGGGACTTTGCCTCACACATGGCTGTCAGTTGAACTGGGAGGTGGCTGATTGTCGGGGCCAGTTGGAGGACTGGACCTGGGAGAGAGAGGACCAGCTGAGGTAGAGGCATCAGTGGCTTTGTGAGCCGGAGGGCTGCTTAGACCGGGTGGCATGGTGGCTCGGGGAGGCAGAGGCATGCTGCCGTGAGACACAGTGTGTGAGGGAGAATGTGGATGGCTGCCTTTCCACTTCTTGGGGATTCGATAGGTAAGAATTGTCTTGGTAGGAGGGAAGTGGGGCGGGCACAACAGCCTCACTCACAACCAAAGGTGCATCAGGTGCAGGTGGCTCTCTCTGTGGGGATTTGCTGGATCTGGTGTTACGCTTGGGCTGGCCTTGCCTTTTCCCCTCCATCCCCTGTTGACCAGGTGAACCCCCCACATTGCTCTCTGTCCCAGCTTCACAGGGGTGTGCGTGGGAGTTGAGGTTGTGGGTGAATCTGCCTTAGAGAGCTCTTTGTGTGGACTCTTTGCAGGCACCAGCTTCACAGCAGGCAGGGCAACTGTTTGTTTCCCTTTGGGAGCAGGTTTGGGGACGGGAGTGTCCTTGGATGGGGGTGATTTGGATGCATGTGAGCCTGAGGCCTGCTTCTTGGCCCGATGCCCCTCAGTGTCACCAGAAGGGCTTTTGCCTTTGCGCTCCTGTGTGCCCGTTTTTGGTTTGGGGATGGTGTCCGTGCTCTGGGCCGCTTGGAGTGCTGCTGTTGTGTGCTGCGTGTTGAGTACTTGGAGCCTGAGGGCTGTGGTGTGTGGTCACTCTCATCAGATGGTGCCACTGGCAGGGTGGTTGCCGAAGGGACTGGAGCTGGACTCTGAGCCTGTGACAGCTGAATGGCTGCCGTCACTGTGGAGGACAAAGAATGGACAGTTCTGTGCAGCCCACCCACGTCAGAATGAATGCCCTCCATGAAGGCAACCACCTGTGCCAACTTCCTGTCATGATCCTGGAAGGCATGCAGGAGAGTAGTCTGACCCACACACAGCTGGCGCAGAAGGTCCACCGCCTCAACACTGAGGGCAGCAGGGGAGACTGGGGCAGGGGCAGCGGTGCCTGGGGGGAAGGACACTCTACCCTTCTTACTGCTGCGGGAACGGGCAGCACTAGTGGTAGTAGCCAGGAGGGTGGGCACAGGATGATGTGTGGTGGAAGAAGAGGCAGATTTTCCACTCCCTGTTCCCGCCAACATCGAGGAGTCACCGCTGGAGTCAGATGATGTTGAGGTTGGTGTTTCTGGGCGTGATTCTTCCAGGACACTCCTGTCCCCCTCTGAGGCGCTTGTCACATCAGTGTCAGTGAGCTCATGTGTAGCAGTCATGCCAGATGCCTCACCACTGGTGTCCGTCCCCTGTCCTTCTGTGCCCTCAGTAGATGCTGCAAAAGACAGAGACGTAGGTTCAGTATAGTGCCCTACTCACAAACATCATATGCAAGCAAAGCACAAAACTAGAATATGATACCCCCCATGTTGCACACCACCCTGTGCAGTCTGCATGTGCAAGCTTTATGCAAAAGTCAGAAGATGCATGGAAACATGCATAGTTGGCATTAATGACCCATGTGACGTTCACAATGCCAAATAGCTGGCCCGTGCCTCCTTGTTACCTGACATACTGATTCCTGTAAGCATACCTACTTGCCTGTAGGTGAGATAGATGTACATCTCAACATGTTGTCACAGTCACATACGGAGTCACTTTAAGGGGACAACACAGATAATGACTACAGAATGTCCTCATACTATGGCCATGAGCTACTGATGTCCACCATGTTGTGCTTTGAAGCACAACGACCCTTGCACATTGTTGTCAGATGTGTAGTTCTCACAATTTCAAAGTCAGGCACTGCACACATCGACGAAAGCACACTAAGATGAGGAACACAGCTGTTCACTTCCCGGTGATGTCTATGACACCCATAATGCAGCAGATGGCATGAGGCCACATCTCATCTTGCAATGTCAAGGGCCATTATATTATACACATGAGAAAGTACATGTAGCAAAAATGCATGACAGCTGCACTCAACACAGAGGCCACTTACAAGCCATTGCATCACACTAGAAACATCACAGAGCTCAACACTGGCGCAGGGTTGGGATACATGCAGTCACTCACACCCAAAGTCACCCTTCGCTGAATACTCACCCCCAACTTGCTGCTGATGGCCCCTCAAACGTCCATCCAGCTCTGGCTGTGTCACAGCCAAGATGCGGGCCATTAGTGGTGTCATGCTCCTGCGCGACAACCTTCCAGTCCGAGGGAGCAGCCCCAGCGTCATCTCTGCCATGTTTTTGCTCAGCCGGCAGATGTCATCCCACCTCTTGTGACAGTGTGGGTGCCGTCGGTTGGAGACACCCAGAACCCGCACCTTGCGTGCAATGGCCCTCCATAAGGCCTTACGCTGGCGGACTTTTTTAAGCTGCAGGCATGGGAGACAAGAAGAGGAAGTTTCAGGGACACTGGGTCATGTTCCACTGCGTCTCAGTACAGGAGCATGCAAACACTTAGCACAGCTGTACAGAAACCTTGAGCAGAGGCCATACAGCATGACACGTAGTACATTTGCATCAGATAATCGGATTGAAATGCATTTAGGTATGAGGATGGACACAGGACCTGGCCATCTCATACACATGCAGAATGGCAGCACACAAAGCAATGTGAAGAAGGCCCTCATCTGTGATGCAGTATGTGAGGGAGCAAGACATGCATCATGTTGGAAATGATGTGTTGGGGAAGACTCACTGTGTCCAACACTACACACCCCTCAAAGTCCTTGGCCTGTGAGTGGCTCACTGTGTCGTGGATGTCACATTTGGGACATGATCTTACATTCTCACACCCTTCTCACAAGGTCTGTCTTGTGCAATCAACAGGCCTAAGATAGCTCAATGAGAAACAGGGTGGCAGACAACACATATGTCTCACTCTGTCCATTTACTGATGGGTCCCTGTCAAATTGGGCAGTATCTGTGCAGACCAGGGGGACTCACACTGAGGTTAAACCTGGCCCATCTGAACATTCACATGCATGTACAATAGGAGAGGGCAATCAGTGCCTACACATGCGAGTCAGTACACATTATGAAATCAATGGAAGGAGGATGTTTCAGAAGTACATCAATCTGATGTGTCATAGGCGATTTTCAACCAAGAGTGTCACCATCAGGCATTTCAACCTTGTGCATAATGCTCACATATCCATGGTGACAATATGAAAAGTGTACACACATTCTTCAGTACCCTCTGGACGAAACACATTTGTAATGTCACAAATGTGCATGTGAAAAGCGATGGGACTCTGACATCCATTAGCACAGGCAATGTTTGTTCTGACTTCCACTTTCCAAACCAGCAGTGTTACTGTATGTCTGCAAAAACACTGCATGTCCCTCCCATCCTTCAATGCAGCCATGGATCTGTGGTAATAAGGCTACACACCCCATTGACATGAAGTCAGCATGCTAGGCAGTGTATCACACAAACGTGCACTCACAGGCACATACTACAGCAGAGCAACATCATGTGAGCACTCTTTGCACTCTCCAAATTTCACTCTGAAACACTTACCATTACATCAGGAGCACCATATAGCCTCCCGTAGTGTGTAAGCACCTCGTCCACCAGGACCTCCAGCTCCTCTGTGGTGAAGGGACGGCCCCTGATGTTCTCAGTTCTCCCCATCACTGGGTCCAGGAGACAGGAACAGCAGCAGTTGGGGATGAAGAATAGCAGGCAGCAGTGTCTGGATGCAGTGGAAATGTGTGGCTCTCTCACAGACATATATAGCCCCCTGGGGTTGTTTTTTTTTTTTTTTTTGTTGAAATTGTATTTATTGGTTTAGTCAAGGAAACAGTACATTACGAGCATAATCGTACAATAACAGACACAGTATTGAGGAATACAGATAATGTCCCTTTCTCTAAAAAAAAACAGTTTGCAGTGTGAGGAGGTAGTAGTCCAGTCCAGGATAACATCCTTGTCCTCTTTCTACTCACAGCGCATCAAGACAGGTCTTACAGCAAAAATTAACATTGATCTTGGCAATGACTACACATGAGTTGAAGAAACTATCAGTACGATAGGGCCTAACCTCAACATCACAGTACTGGTGTATTATACAATGCAACATGTCACTGGGCTTGTCATGAAGGGAGGCGAGATGAAGCAGGCAGTCTGAAACATGCCCCACGCACACCCCATACCCTCTTAATGTGAACACCACTATGGTGACGCCACTTCCGGAGTGTCAGTCGGGGTATCTGGTGGATGCACTAGAAGATAACTTTTGAGAGGGTCCCAAATATCCTTAGGCCGTGATGCCCGGGGAAGTGTTTTGGCATAGTTAGTCAATTGTTCCTGGCAGTATAGTAAGTCATTAAGCCAGTCTTTGAACTTTGGCGCTCGTCCCCTACCCCATCTACAAGCCACGCGGCATTTGGCCAGCAACAGAGAAGTAGCGAGATATCGGCGGTATGGTTTTGGGATGAGTTTGGTGTAACCTAACAAAGCTATCAGGGGAGTGCGCTCTAAGGAGATTGTTGTCATCTGTTCCATGGCATCGAAAACCAGCCCCCAATATTCATTCACCCTTGGACATTACCAGGCTAAATGAAGGAAGACAGCTCCTGAAATGCCACATCTCTCGCAGCGATCTGAGTCTTTTAGTTTATATCTATGCATTTTAACTGGGGTGTAGTATAAGCGTTGTAAAAATTTAAAGTGCGTGATACGCAATCTGCTGCTGGCAGATATTTGCTCTGTTTGTAGGCAACAGTATGTCCAGTGTTCATCCGTCAGCTCGTAACCTAGCTCTGAGTTCCAGTGTGCACGGGAGGGGCATGGAGACTTCACCTGCTGAGTGTGTATGATGTGATAGAGCGTGGAGACCAGGTGTCCCGGAGAAGTGGCTTGCAGCATCAGATGTAAGGGGGCGAAACTGGGGGGTTCCTGAGGGAACTCCGGGGTGAAAGATCGCACGCCCTGGCGGAGCCGCACGTAGAGAAATATATCCAGAGAAGAGGGCTGAATCTCTTGGAAGAGTTGGTCTGACGACCGGAACATCCCGTTATGGTAGAGATCCCCCCATGTTGCAATTTTGGTTCGCTCGCGGAGCTTAAGAAACCCCTTTTCTTGGAGCAGTTGCATGTGAGGGTGGTATGAAAGTGGGAGCAGTGGTGAGTACAGCATGGGGTACTGAAGAAGAGTCAAGATACGATTCCAGGCATCTATCGTGCATGTAATCGTGGTGGGCGCCTTGTCCCGCGGACGAGTGGTGGCGCAGAGCACGCCATCTAGAGGGATGGGATCTGCCAGCCATTGCTCTGCCGCAACCTGTGGCATGTAGCTGGGGGGATGGAACCAGTAATAAGCATAATGGGCCTGCGCGCATGTGTAGTAAAGCTCGAAGTTCGGAATATCAAAGCCTCCCTGTGCGTAGGGCTTAGTGAGTATATTCCATTGTAGATGCGGCTGCTTGCCCCCCCATACTAGCCTGATCATTTCTGACCACAGTGTCTTAAAAAAATGTCGCCCAGGGTGGTATGGGATATTGAGAAATAGATACAGTAGTTGCGGAAGCACCACCATTTGAATTAAGGAGGCTCGCCCCGCCAGGGAAAGCGGCAGCGAGATCCAGCGAGTGACACATCCTGTAATGTGGTCCATAGTAGTGCCATAGTTAAGGCGCATCAGTTCCTCCCTGTCTCCAGAGATACAGATCCCGAGATAGCACAGGTCTGTATCGCACAATTCCAGTGGGAAATCTAGGGGAAACTGAGTGGCCGCAGGGGTAAGAGGGAAGATTTGTTACTTCCCCCAATTGATATAGACCCCAGACAATTTTCCAAAGACAATAAATTCCCATTAGAGTGGGTTAATGTTGTGTTGTGGGTCTCTGACATAGAGGGTGATGTCATCCGCATAAAGAGAAATGAGGATCTGGCGCAGGTTGCAACGTAGTGCTTTGTCCTGATGGTGTTGCCGCAATTTAGCCGCTAATGGTTCGATCGCCAGGGCGAAGAGCAGGGGGGACAGTGGGCACCCCTGCCGGGTACCTCTAGTGATGGGGAAGGCTGTAGACAAGTGACCATTAATTAGGACTTTGACTGTGGGGAGTCGATATAGCAGCCGTATCCATGAAAGAAACAGAGGAGGGAAGCCCATTCGCTGCAACACCCCAAAAAGATAATCCCACTCGACAGAGTCAAACACCTTGGTGGAGTCTAAAAAAATTGCCGCCAGCGGCAGATCGGGATCAACGTTATGCAGGATTGAGAAGAGGGTACGGAGATTATGTGTAGTTGCCCGCCCCGGAACGAAGCCCGCCTGATCAGGGAGGACCAGCTTTTCCATTAACAGGGTTAACCTATTGGCTATGACCTTGGCCAAGATTTTTGTATCACAATTAATGAGGGACAATGGCCTGTAAAATGGAGTGGCGACTTTCCAGGTTTGAGAAGGGGAGTAATGAGTGCCTCCCTCATAGAGGGGGGAAGTGCGCCGGTCTCAAGGGAGTCCTCATATATCTCTTTAAGAATCGGAGCCAGCTGGTCTATATATGTTTTATAAAATTCAATGGGTAGCCCGTCCAGGCCAGGGGCTTTGCCGGACTTCATTTGCATTATAGCTTCCCATATCTCATCAAGTTCGAAGGGGGCACACAGGAATTCCTTTTGTGAGTCTCCCAGCCAACCAAGTGCCACCTCCCCCAGAAAGTCATCCAGCTCAAAGTGGTCCCGCCTATGTGAAGTGTATAACGATGAGTAGTGTGTGGTAAATGTAGTGAGTATGTCAGTGGTGTCACGATAAACTACATCCCCGGGACCAGAAATCTCCAAGACATAATTAGAAAAGTGGGGTCTTCGTATTGTCTCAGCCAAGGCCTTCCCAGGTAGCTCGCCCTCTACGTATCGTTGGGCCACCCAGTATTTACCCCTAAACTTCGTCTCACGGTCAGCGGTGGCAGTGTATTCCGAGAGTTTATCACGGAATTCATGCTGAGCACGGCTGTCGCCACCTGCGGAGAGACGTGTCTCTAGTGTCTTGAGCTCAGTCACTAGTCTTCGTAGTGTACCCTGTATATCTCGGAGTACCCCTGAACTTTTTGAGATGCAGAATCCCCGAATTGTGACCTTGAAGGCCTCCAAAACTGTTTCAACGCTGTCCACGGAACCCCTGTTTCTCTGAATGAAATCTTGAATTTCTTCTCCCAGCTCACTATGGAATACCGTATCAAGCAGTGCTAAAGGTTGCAATCTCCAGCTGCAACGTGGAATGCCATATCCCGGGGGGACGAGTGTAAGTTTAACAGGGGAGTGATCGGAGTATGTTCTAGCTAAATGCGTGATATCAGTTAACGATGGACCTAGGCCACAGGAGAGTATGCAATAATCTAAACGGGCCCAAGACTCAGCCTGCGCGGTAAAATGTGTGCCTTCCATTATATGAGGATGGATGTGGTGCATGGCGTTGAGCAATCTGTTGTCTGTCATCATGCCCTGTAGGATTTCATGCGATCTATTATAATGATGCGGTGCTGGGTTGGACCTGTCTACGGCAGGATTGAGGGCAACATTGAAATCCCCCCCACATATTATGTGAGTAGAGCCGATCTCTACGATCTTGCCCCAAAGCGTGGTAAAAAACTCAGGGGTGTCAACATTAGGGCCATAGCAACATGCCAAAGTAACCGACTCCATACCCAACCGTCCCCATGCAAGGCAATATCTCCCATGGTGATCTAGTAATGTCCCAGCCAAGGCAAAAGGGGTCCGTTTTTTAATAAGTATGGCCGTTCCTCTGGCATACGAGGAGTACAATGAAAATATCCTGTGGTCATCCCATTTATGTACGAAAGTGGTGGTGTGTCGAGGATTGATGTGTGTTTCTTGGAGCAGTGCAACATGGATCTGGTGTCGGTCTAAATATGCCAGTATCTGGCGGCGTTTCCACGGAACGCCTAACCCCCGAACATTCCAAGTGATGATCTGCAATTTCTGGTGAGGTGTCAGGTTAGCCATTTTCCCTGGTGGTATGCAGTAGGCGGCACTGTAGACCTGTGACGTTTGTAGAGAGAATAGGAAGGCAGCCATATTTCTGTCTGTCATGCTGTATCATACATATGGCAAAGAACTAAAAAAAGAACCCTCGTTCCCCCCCACCCACTGAAGCATCCCAAACATGCCAGACATATCTTCCCCACCCCCCACCCAAACACCCAAATACTTCCAAAACAAGTTGCATGCAACTTTGCAGCAAAACTCAAAGGGGGAGCGCCCTCAGGGGGATCTCCTAGGTTCATGCACGTACACTCCTCGCCCTCAAAGAGTCAGTGGGATGGTAACGACGACCTCTGAGAGGGCTGAGGATGCTCTGTGCAAATTGTCTCATAGGTCCAGTTTGTCACTTATCTGGTTTGCAGAGACGAGTGCCCCACACTGGGAGATGCACAGTACAGCGTTCCTGAGGCGTCATGTCATCGAAGCGTCCTGAACATTGCTGAAGATGCTCTCTGCATGCTTCAGGTGACAAATTACTCTGTGGTCGGTGATGCCGATCTGGGTGAAGTGAACGGCGAGGCAGAGGCTGTAGTCTGACGTTTGAGGCGTTTCAAGAATTCATCTACTTGTTGTGGTTTAGTGAAGAAAGTCTGCTTGCCTTGGTGAGTAATTCTCAGATGGGCCGGATATAATAGCGCATAGTCTATTTGGGCTTGACGGAGCTTTTGTTTGGCAGGGAGGAACTTGCGCCTCTCCTCTTGCACCGCTGTTGTGAAGTCTGGATAAATGGTGAACGCATTGCCCTCAAAATTCAGCTGTCGTTTTTCCCGGGCCGTCCAGAGGGCAACATCTCGGTCCCGATAATTTAGGAGCCGAGCAATGATGGGTCTTGGCGTGCTCCCTGGTGGCGGCCGGGGTCCCAACGACCGATGTGCACGTTCGACAATGAATTGGGAAGAGAGGGATTCAGCACCAACTGTGGCCAGCAACAGCCTTTCTACATACTCTTCCATTTTGCCAGTGTTTATACTTACCGGGATGCCAAGGACGCGGATGTTGTTACATCTGCTTCTCGCCTCAATATCTTCGTTTTTCGCTGCAATGATCTTCAGAAGTTTGTCCATTTGCGCCACATTTGTCTGGATATGGGACGTGGCGTCCTCAGCATCAGAGATATGGCGCTCTGTTTCTTTAATGTGCTCTTCATGGACATCCAGTTTGTGGACTATGGCATCCATTCGCGTGGTCATGGCATCCATTTTATCCGCAATAGTAGTGAGTCCTTGCCGGACCTCTAGGAGAAGGGCTTTCATATCTTCATCTGGCGATGGAGATGTCCCTTGGGCGGGTTTGCCACTGTTCCCTTCAGACTCTTCCAGGTGCAGGCGGGCGCTTTTCTTTGCTTCGAACGTCAGCCGTGGCTGTTTTGCGTCCGTCTTCCCCATTTTCAGTATATTGTAGCGGTGTAAACAGCGACCGTCGATGGGTACGCATCGCGTGGTCCCCCCCAACAAGGAACAAGGAGCTCAAGTCACCCTCGGTCTTCACCGGCAACAAGGGTAGAAGATAGTGTCAGGGCCGCCTATGTATTCGTGGGAGCCGGTCTGCCACGTATACGCCGAGTGCGAGGCATCAGCGGTGCTCCGGGCCACCACCACGTGTGCTGCAGCAGGTTTCTGGCACAGGCAGCCAGCAACATCCGGTGGGGAGATCCCTCTATCCATGAAAGTCTTGAACAAGCCTAGCAATGCGGCACCACAAGGATCAGTGTGGGGACAATGCCACCAATTATGGTAATTGAGGAGTAGGCCGTATCCACGTGAGGCTCCTTGTTAGAGGCTGATGTTAGAAGGGAGCGCTCCCACGCCAGGGGTACTGTCACAGCATTTCGGGCAACAGGTCAGTAGGTATTTGCTCATGGCCCTGGGAGAGAGCTCTGAAGTACTGCATGGGTGCCGCTCAGGCTGCGGGGGAGTTGCCAGCTATAGTGCAGCACAGTAGCAGCACCCATGTCCAGGATGCACAGGGTAATGGCCGCCTCAGTATCTCCTGCAGCAGGTAGGTGGGGCCTCCAAGGCCTCGCAGACGCCAGCTCGCCGAGAACCACAGCCACGCCACACGCGCCGCGTGCGCGGGGTAGGCACCGCAGCAGCAGCACAGCCACGGCACGCCGAGCAGGGAGGCAGATCTGTGTGGTGTCGCTTGTGGCAGGCCCGTCACCTGGGGGTCCGTGACAATTATGGCGCGCTTCGCGCCGCAGGGGCAAATGAAGAGCTGCAGAGGGGAGTTAGATAACAGACGCAGCTCCGGCCTCGTCCGGGAAGCGGAGAGGCGCGTTTACCGGTCCACGCCTAGGGCAGGATATCACGCACTCACCGCCTATCTTCAGGTGCCGAGATTGCAGACCGGGCCAGTCAGGGCCCAGTCACCTCGTGGGCGCTGAGGTGCTCGTGTGACGCACCTCGCCCAGCGGCAGCTCCGGGCAGAACAGGCCCTCTCAGCGGCGGTGGCAGGATCTGCTTATAGCGGTTGAATAGAGCCTGCCGTATGCCCCAAATTCACAGCACCAGTGCGTGGGGCTACAGGCACCTCGTAGCAGTGATTATTGCATGATTAGGTCCATCTGGGCAGGATAAATGAAAGGATAAGTGCGCCGAGCTGCAGGAGCCTCACTCCAGTGCGGCCATCTTGCTAGTGTGCCAACTAGCGCCCCCCCCTGGGGTTGTTTCAGTGGTACTCAGCTGCTGCAATTGGTGTTCCAGGTCAGCTTCTTTCAAATGTAACCAATGACCGGCCCCGCGGTAGCGGAGCACGCCTACCGCGATTTTCAAATGTGAATTCCACTAGCGCGATTGCGGTTCCCATTGGCTGAATGGGCATGGGCATTGGCGGTGTCATACCGCGGGGCCCAGGCGGTCGCTACCGCGATTTGTCCATTTTACTATTGGTGTCAATGACCGTGATTGCGGTGGCACTGCACGCTTAGGGCACCTATGGACACATCATGCTGTAGCAATGGCAATGTCCAGTTCTCATCATTGAACACTCCACACTTACAATGAATCATGCCACCAGATAGTTAAATTGAATGCTAGTGTGACATTTAACTCACTGATGTCTACACATGCCATGTAAGTGCACTGGATTACATGCATTGGCATGTACTCCCTCACATGTCACTTGTGATGTTGTTGTGCATGTACACAGATCTGTTGTGTGATGGACTCTCAAATATAGAAACATGTCAATGTGTGAGATGGCTAAGCAACACACAGTAATGATGGACTGACTACTTAATGTGCCTATGTCACTGTGTAGATTGCTGAACTCATGTTGATACTTGATCTTTATGCACACAGTGTGCTCATTGTGTTGTTAATGTGTGCCCTGTCCGACTCACGCAAGAAGGTGTGGCAGGTACAGCAGCTACGTCGAAGACAGCAGTGTTGTTGTTTCAGACATGTGCTGTGTCAAGTACTCTCAGGGCTGGTGACACAAGATGTCGGAATGTCCCATTTTACATTCACATAGTCTGAATCTGTCTCGGGTGTACTCAGTATGTACATACTGAACACATGTACAACTACTTGGGGTCAAGTTGTCTCTGCATGTGACTTGTGCTGTAAGCTGTTGTTTCCGGCCAGTCATTGTTGACGCTGTGTCAGTCAAGACGTAAGATGTTGGACACATCTCATAGGGGAATTGAATTGACAAGTGTCCCCTTTTATCTTATGTAGGAGGCGACCAAATGTGCACATTGCTGGCGGACATGGAGGATGTGGACATCTGCTGTGTCACCAACATGTAAGGTGATGGCGGCCCTGCATTTCTTTGCAACTGGTTCGTTCCAGTAAACGGTGGCCAGCGCAGGTGGGATGTCGCAGCCAATGTTCAGCATGGTGCTACGTGATGTCTTGTCCGCTATGATGGTATACAAGGACACCTACATCCATTTTCCATGAAGACAGGATTTGGCAGCTGTGCGGGTGATTTTTATGCCCTTGCCCACATCCCTAATGTTGTTGGTGCCATTGACTGCACCCATGTTGGCCTGGTTCCGCCACAGGCACGTAAGCACATCTACAGGAATAGGAAGCATTTCCATTCTATTAATGTGCAGGTTGTGTGCCAGGCAGATATGATCATCGCACATGTCTGTGCCAGATTCCCTGGCTCAGCCCACGACT
This sequence comes from Calotriton arnoldi, assembly GCA_963921515.1. NCBI lineage: Eukaryota > Metazoa > Chordata > Amphibia > Caudata > Salamandridae > Calotriton > Calotriton arnoldi. The sequence goes on along the minus strand of CAWUFW010003736.1, from coordinate 546,162 downwards.
CCTACATCCTGCGTAACAGCATCGTACCACAAATGATGGCAAATCTGCATCCTGACCGTGCGTGGCTTGTAGGTGAGTTAGCTGAGTCAAGTATTGTGCTGTATGTGTCACATGCTGTCCGCAGCTACAGTTATATTACAAAATTGTTCTGTGTATCTGACACTTAGGTGACTCTGCATATCCCAACCGGCCTTGGTTGCTGAGCCCACTGCGGAATCCCTGGACCCCGGGTGAAGTCCGCTACAATGATGCCCATGGGAGGACACGTCATGTGGTGGAGCGTACTTTTGGGCTTCTGAAGTCTCGGTTTCGGTGCCTGGACAGGACCGGACCGGAGGTGCACTGATGTACTCTCCCCAAAAGGTGTGCCAGATAATTGTTGCTTGCTGCATGCTCCACAACCTGGCCTTGCGCAAGGAGATCCCCCTGCTCCTGGACGATGATGCGCCGCAGATGCCCCTCCCGGCAAGCCCACACATGTCCAGTGACGAGGATAGTGGAGAGGAGGAAGGTGTCGACCTGCGCCAACAGATCATCAACCGCTACGTCCCTTGAGTGTGAGTAACATTGTACAACTGTGCCATTGTCTGCTGTATTTGATGGTGGTGATAAGGCTGAGAGGAGCTTTTTGACTGCTGCCTGTTGTTGGCTCTGTGCTGATGGCCGATGTTTGTGGCACAGTGTAGTCCTGACCAGCTACATGATGTCTATGTTGAGATTGTTTCTCCTTGTGATGTGTGCTGGTTTGTGTACCTTGATGACTAGTGTTGTGTACTGGCTGTGATGCCAACACCTGACAAGTAAATGTCGTTCTCTTGTGTCTCGCTAGGTCCCTTCAGACTCTCACTGCCTCGTCACGATCTGAGCTTCTGGTACATTGTGTTCTGAGTCAACATTGTACATATTGTGATAAACATGGAGCTGACACAAAGACATAGGTGTGTAAAGAGTGTTTATTTACATTGAGTGGTTGTGACAGACAAGTGATGTTTCAAGAAATGGTGCTAAGTGAATCAATGAGTTGTCAGTGATGGCAAACAAGACAATAGAGTAGTCACCACATTGATGAGGTGACACAGTCCAACAGACACCTGCCATCAACATGGCAGTGTGGGTAAGGATAGTCAACAAAGTCAATGTCAAGGTGAACAGAGGTGCTATCATGGCTGTCTCTTTGACTTGCGTTTGGCTGGTGCTTTGCCACATGATCCTCCCGTGGTGTTTCTCGGACGGCCCCTCTTGAGTTTTCCAGGGGGGGCTCCTGCTGCGGGATCAGCTGTGTCTGAGGAGTCATCCTGTTGCTGCTCACCCCTCTCTGTGGCCGCAGTTGGGCTGGTGGGGGGATCATCCTGCGGGCCACTGGAGGAGGGTTGAGCCATAGTTTGGGCCACAGGTCTGTCCCTCAGAACACCCACAAGCTGGCCCAAGAGGTCCACGATTTGGCCCATACGCGTGTCTATGGACCTCAGCAGCAGGCGGAGCTCACGCGATTCTTCCAGAGCCTGGCCCGTGTGTCCCTGGGCTTGTTCGTATTCCCCAAGGACTCTGGCAATGTTGGCCAGGGCTTCGGTCCCAGTGTCCTCTCGATTTTGTCCCCCAGTTGCCCTCCCACCTGCCCTGCTGTCCCGGACCTGTGGCGTTGGCACTCGACGCACCCGCAGACTCTCCCTGCCCTCCTCTGATTGTGTGATGGTGTTGGTAACCACTGAGGCAGGGCGAGTGTTGCAGGCAGCGGTGGTGGTGGTGGTTGAGGCCGCACAGGTCATTGCAGCAGGGGTCAGCGCGGTTGTTGTTGCTGAGGTGGTGGTTGTGGGGACAGTGGGGGCCTGGCACGCGGTGCGCCCTAGCAGTCCGGACAGGCCAGGTTGGTGCTCCTCATCCGAGAAACTTATGGAGTCTGCATCCGAGAGTCCATGTTCCGAGTGTGGAGACTGGCTCTACAGGTTGGTGTTGCCTTCTGCAGCAGTCAGTTGTTGATCTCCTGTTGAACAGAGGTGAAATGGTCATTTAAGTGCACCCCACAAGCATGGTGTTAGATGTTTAGATGTTACATGTGTTACACCACACAGTTTACATTGATATCAACTTGTATGGCTGCAAGGTACTGCACATCATGCCATGATGTGTAGGTACATACATTACTTGTCCATGGTGTGACATGTAAATAGATACCATGTTCCACGTACAGATTGTGTGATTACTAGGGGTGGGCGGAATTTGCGTAGTCGCGCTACGCAAAGCTCCGCGAAACGGTAAAAAATCTCCGCGAGCACGCAAAAGTTCCGCGAACACGCGGAATTGCTTGTTCCACCCGTTCGCGATGCTTTTTTCCTGTTCGCGAACGCTGTTTGCGTGCTCGGGGAGAAATATCTTGCGAAAACGCATTTTGAAAGCGCGAACAAGCAAAAAATTCCGCAAAGCCGTGGATCGCGGAATTTTTGGTAATTCCGCGTTCTCCGTGGAACGCGAAATTACCCAAATTCCGCAAATTCCGTGAGCGGAACGGAATTTACCGCCCAGGCCTAGTGATTACAAGGACATGTCGTCATCTACCGACTTGCAGCCCATCAACTTTATGTGATTTGTCTTTTTGGTTTGCTCTGCAATGAAGACGTTACATCTGAGCAAGAACTAGCCACTGTAATCTTCTGCATACCTTTGTAATATCATGTACTTTACTTTCTTTAAATAACTGACCATGCATGTTTTGTGTTCATATGGGCCTTCATGCTCTGCCACCATGGCACTTACACATAGCATTCAGTGCTGGACATGATTGTGCCCTGAATTTCTGCAGAATGTGACTTGCTGGCTTAACGTTTCATTTCTGTGACAGTTACATATGCTTGGCTGTCTGCACACAGGAAGTGACTATTGGATGTATGCCATGTTGGGTAACATGTGAGGGGTGGTGTGGTCATATGGCTCCATGCTTTTTGAGAGGAATGTCAGGGTGCATGCACTGTCTACTACCTGTCCTGTGACATAATTGAGGGGACTTGCTGCCACATGGTTGTGGGTGTGGGGAGTGCTCCATCCTGCTCAGGGGTGGGACAAGAGAGCATAAGATGGCTACCTACCTGTAAGTTTGAAGGAGGCATTGCAATGTCTGCCACATGATTCTGGCTGGGGGGGGAGTGCTACATCCTGGTGAGCTTTGGGACAAGGGGGCCTGGTGGGAGTTGTAGTGCAGGCTTCACAAACACAACCATCCCCTCCCTGTTAAGATGGCTACCTACCTGTTAGGTGAAGGTGGGCAATGCATTGTCTGCCACATGCTTCTGGGTGGGGTGGGGGGGAGTGCTCCATCCTGGTGAGCTTTGGGACAAGGGGGCATGGTGGGAGTTGTAGTGCAGGCTTCCCAAACACAACCACCCCTCCCTGTTAAGATGGCTACCTACCTGTTAGTTTGATGAGGGAGTGCAATGTCTGCCACTTGCTTCTGGGTGGGGTGGGGGAGTGCTCCATCCTGGTGAGCTTTGGGACAAGGGGGCCTGGTGGGAGTTGTAGTGCAGGCTTCACAAACACAACTACCCCTCCCTGTTAAGATGGCTTCCTACCTGTTAGTTTGATGAGGGGAATGCAATGTCTACCACTTGCTTCTGGGTGGGGTGGGGGGAGTGCTCCATCCTGGTGAGCTTTGGGACAAGGGGGCCTGGTGGGAGTTGTAGTGCAGGCTTCACAAACACAACCACCCCTCCCTGTTAAGATGGCTACCTACCTGTTAGTTTGATGAGGGGAATGCAATGTCTGACAAATGCTTCTGGGTGGGGTGGGGGGAGTGCTCCATCCTGGTGAGCTTTGGGACAAGGGGGCATGGTGGGAGTTGTAGTGCAGGCTTCCCAAACACAACCACCGCCACCCTGTTTAGATGGCTACCTACCTGTTAGTTTGATGAGGGGAATGCAATGTCTGCCACTTGCTTCTGGGTGGGTTGGGGGGAGTGCTCCATCCTGGTGAGCTTTGGGACAAGGGGGCCTGGTGGGAGTTGTAGTGCAGGCTTCACAAACACAACCACCCCCTCCCTGTTAAGATGGCTACCTACCTGTTAGGTGAAGGTGGGCAATGCAATGTCTGCCACATGCTTCTGGGTGGGGTGGGGGAGTGCTCCATCCTGGTGAGCTTTGGGACAAGGGGGCCTGGTGGGAGTTGTAGTGCAGGCTTCCCAAACACAACCACCCCCTCCCTGTTAAGCTGGCTACCTACCTGTTAGTTTGATGAGGGGAATGCAATGTCTGCCACTTGCTTCTGGGTGAGGTGGGGGAGTGCTCCATCCTGGTGAGCTTTGGGACAAGGGGGCCTGGTGGGAGTTGTAGTGCAGGCTTCACAAACACAACCACCCCCTCCCTGTTAAGATGGCTTCCTACCTGTTAGTTTGATGAGGGGAATGCAATGTCTACCACTTGCTTCTGGGTGGGGTGGGGGGAGTGCTCCATCCTGGTGAGCTTTGGGACAAGGGGGCATGGTGGGAGTTGTAGTGCAGGCTTCCCAAACACAACCACCCCCTCCCTGTGAAGATGGTTACCTACCTGTTGGGTGAAGGTGGGCAATGCAATGGCTGCCACATGGTTGTGGGTGTGGGGAGTGCTCCATCCTGCTGAGTTGTGGGACAAGGGGGCCTGGTGGGAGTTGTAGTGCTGGCTGCCTGTATACCTGCCCCCATGGTAATATTGCTAGCTACCTTTGGGGTGAATCAGAGGGAGTGAATGTTAGAACTGTGAGACATGTGTTGGGGAGAGTGTGGTGCACATGCATGCATTTTGACCTGGGAGGTGTAGCTTTGTAGTTGTGCAAGACAGTACATAGCAGTGTGATGGTAGACATGTGTTGGTACTTACCAGCATCCACTCCCCCGGGTATTCCTGTGAGACTCTCTGGATGCAGTATGCCAAGCACCTTCTCCTCCTATACCGTGAATGTTTGTAGTGGAACGGGAGGGCCACCGCCAGTCCTCTGAGCCAGCTCACGGTTCTTGTTGTTCTTCTCTTTCACCTTGCTCTTGAGGTCATGCCACCGCTTCACGATCTCCTTCTTGGAACGCGGGATGGTCCCTACTGCATTGACCCTGCTGACTATCCTTGCCCACATTTGCATTCTGGTGGCTAATGGTGTCTGTTGGACCAGGTTTCCAAACAAATGTGGTTCTACTCTGATTACCTCATCTACCATCACTGACAACTCATTGTCAGTGAATTTGGGCATTTTCTTCTGTGACATGGTGTGTGATGTGCAAATGGGTTAAAGGTGCAGGTGTGAAGGTGGTGGTGGTGATGTGTGTGGTGTGTGTGTTGTTGTGATGGTGTGATGTGTGCAGATTTGCCTATCCTTTGTGCTGTGGGGTTGGGCCCTTCAGTAGTGGAGTAGTGCAAAGGATTCTGGTCAGGGAAGGGGCTTTTTTTATACTCAGCTATGTGGGTGGGTCAAAATGGTGTATTCCTGTCAGGTGTGTTGTGTGGGTTGACCTGAGATTTGTATTTTTTTGTTGCCATGGGGATGTGTCATTTGGGTGTGTTAGGTGTTTTTTGAGGCTGAGCCAGGTTAATAGCCACACTTGGTAGCCTTGTTGTGTGTTTTTTTGTCGTCGGCCATTGCTGTTCCGGAGCGAGCGCGGCGGTGGGTATACAACCGCTCTTCCGCCGGCTCTCCCATTCATCATTGCTTGTGATTGCGGCGGTCGGAAACAGCGGATCGTTCCGCTGTCACCGCAATGGTATCCTAATTTCACGTGTGGTCAATCCACTGACCGTGCGGCGGTTTTGGGTATTTCCGCAGCAAATGCGACCGCCATGGACAGATTTTCACCTGCTCCGCACGCTACCGGCGGTCTTTCGTGGCATCGGTCCGCCGCGGTCGGATTTTTCTGGTGGTTCATCATGATTTGACCGCCGGTTTTCCCGCGGTACCTGCGGACGGTTAATTTCTGCTACCACGGCGGTCGGAATGGTTTTCCGGCCGCCATCCTAATCGACCCCTAAGTCCCTGTACCTGTGATCATTTTTCTCCTCAGGATCTCTTGCACTTTGTTTTTTTCTGTGGATTTTATGAGATACCTCGAAAAATGTTTCTATTGCCCCTGTTGAAACCTTTCCACTTTGTTCAGGTTGAGCCCGCTTTAATGTATCTACAGTAAATTCCAGATGTACTTTCAACTTATGCTGTTGCTTGCTTTCTCACCTTGAGGCTGAGAGAGTCGTTTGATGAGGGGGGTGATCTCATTTGAATGTTTTATGCAGTTTGGGAGAAGTTGATTTCACATGCAATGCACTTTATCATGTTTCACTGTTTTGATTATTATCATGTTTCTAAAATTTTGTATATGCTCATTTATCTGTCAAAAATTATGTGTAATATGCTCATCTGAGGCGTTACCAGCTGGCCGTAAACACGGTGGTATTTTACATTTTAAAAATCCGCTGTTTGTATAGGTTTATTGCAGTGCTGCCAATGTTGGAATTGCTTTAGTTACTATTGATTTGAACGATTCATTTATCTTTATAATATGTATTTGAGGTCCTTTCTAGGCTTTCAGTGATGCAAAATGTTTATTGTTAAGACAATTTAGTCCTACTTATGGACCTGGATGTCATGCGTTTTATTTTAATTGACTGATTTATGTATTCATGTTTTATGTACTTTTATGGTCTTATTTAGACCTTTTGATTGATTACAACGCATGTCATCTAAACAGAAAAAAAACGCGTTGTAGAGCAAAGAGCCTTGAGGCACCATCTGAAAAAGTATAACATTTTTATTACTTCATGCGCCTCGTATAATTATTTCGTCAGTAGTCGTTGGTCTTTCCATGCTAATGAAGTATTTTAGTATTATACTTATATTGTATCAGTCCAGGACTGAGGGAGAGCTGTCCAAAGTTCACCAGAAGAGGGTCCAAGTCGAGTGAGTGGAGACTCAGCAAGAGGCTGGGGTTGTCATTTATCAACAGATGAAATCCACAAGCTTTGCAGAAGCAGCTGAAAAGACAATGCGTGAGAAAAGCAGTTGTTCATTTCAGCACTTCACACCTCTGTTGTGCTAAAAAGAACAAGTGTTTGATCTGACTTTACAATTGCCTTGCAACCACTGCGGGAGACAGGACACCGGAGCAGTCGTTGAGCGTTTTACAGACACTTTGGAGTATTTGATCTCCGAGTCCTACCAGCCCCTTGACAATTAATTATTTATGGCCCGTGGGGCTTAGGCAAAGAATTCTCTTACAGATGCTCCTTGTCGTGCAGAAAGATGCAACAAAGTACAGTTCACCAGAAAAATATACCCAGCCTTTGCATATGGACGTCAGGAATAAGAAGAGGGTGTTTCAGCGATGATTGTCCGGTTTTGGAAAATGTAAGCATTAGCTTGGTTATTAAAATCTCGAATTTTTAATATTTGTTATCATTTTTGCAGTATTTGTTTTGCTACATATTAATGAATATGTTTACACAATATAAGGGGTCTTCTGTGTTTTATCAAAATTAGTAAGTAAGGAGAAGCAGAGGTGCACAATGCCTTAGTCGCTGTATGTGCTCTTTGGCTGCCAGACTTATGCCAATCTTTTGTTAATGGGCTATTAAGTTTATGTAAACTGTTAACCACAAGTAGTGATAAAGGGTTCTTCATTTGCTGAACTTCACAAGTCTTGTTAGAATTTAAGTCGAGAAGGAGGGATGTTCTACAATAGGTGGAAATGTCTGAACATTTTAGAATTGTAAAAAGGCTGGAAGGTTGTACGAGTTCCTGCCTAAAGCTATTCACTAGGAAAGAGCAAAAGCCACTCTATTCTGATGGCTAGTCATGGATGTAAATCACTAGATGGATCTATTATTTTTTCAATGTACGTACTTGCATTGGGAGAGAGCACGAAAAAGGTGCACAGAATCCATAGGCAGGACATAAAAGACAGCAGCAAAAAAATTGATAACGCACACTGTTCAATAGACGAAGAATATCAGTATATTAGTTGTAGAAAAACAACTGTTAAAACATAGAAGAAACACTATAACTCTATTTTCAGCACACAAAGGAAGAAACACAATCTTCAAGTGTTTTTGAGCTACAGTTCAAAAGGTTCATCCAGCCCATTAGCATCATGCTTATACATCTTGCAAATGGACGTGATATAACACAAATTGAATCACATTATATTCCTGAACGCAAGCTATGATATATTACAAACAAAGGTTAAAAAGACAAAAGCAATAGTTTTTTTGTTTACATTAAAACTCATTTTCTAGATTCATATATGACTTGATCACGTGTTGTTGTCAATGCCTAATGGTGGCGAATCAGGTAAACGAATGGTACATTTTTTGGGGGGGAGGGGGATAGGCACACAGATAGTTAGGTGGTCAAATTTCTGCAACACTGAAGCATTTATACAAATTGATTGTGTCCCATATAGCTGTGGAAAAGGGTTCCTACAATGGAATATGATGTGGTCGCTGATTTTGCTTCACTCTTTACAAGTAGGGCCCGGGGTAATCTCCGTTACTGATCAATGTACTTTCTCTTATATAATTTGTTCTTTCCGATCCCCAGATTAGTCATGGAGCTTGGGGTGCAATAAGCTTGTGGTTATGACTGGTAGCCCTTTTTGTGAGGGACTCCCTTCCTGGAGGATCCAGAGGTAGATGAGATCCCATCAGTGGCCTGTTTCCTGACTCTCCCCAAGATTGGTACAGAAGTAGGGGCTGCATTGCACCGTATAAATAGAGGTCTACCCACTTAAGCCCACTAGTTACAATATTGGGGTCAGTGCTACTTTTTTCTTCACCCTAGGCATTGTCAGGCTTTACTACCAAGATTGATGAACTATACCGCTCTTCATTCATCCCCATTGCAAAGGAAGGGACACAATGCTACTCTGAGGGTATGGTCAAAAGGAATAAGCACTTTGGAAATAAAACATTGATTTAAATCCCCTGCTCTTTGTCTGCAAACACCTTCTACCCAATCCCTTTCTTCCTATGACTATTTCTAATCCTTTCCTCTTCTAGTGCCTTGCCTCCACTTTTCCCTCCACTCTTTTGGCCTACTTCTTCCTCCACCCTCAATCCTTCTCCTCAGACACTTCGAATCAGCCGCCTTGCAGTTGATGACTTAATAAGTCCAAATAAACTTCAACTGGATTACTGTAATACCTATCCAAAGTGGGAAAAGTTCTAAAGTTTGTGTAATCCAGTCCTGCTATTTTAAATCCTCCTTATGCACCACAAACACCTAAGGTGGATCTTTGCTGTCTTGAGATTTCTGTATATATACACAAGGTAATGCAGCCTTAAGCTTTCTTGCCTGCTTGACATGAATGTACTCTACCTGGGTACCTCAGAATACCTTCTCTGCAAGATATAAAACTTTCTGAACTTAGCAGCTAAGACTCCAACTACATCTCCCCCCTTGGGATCACACATAGCCAGTTCTTCACCAATTCTTCAAACACCCCAGTGGCTGTCAATACCTAGAAGAATTTCATTGCACATCAAACGGAAGAAAGAATGAGCCCAGGGTTAGGGTTCCTTCATCAAATGATTAGGATAGACAGGGAAATTCACAAGCTTCACTCAAGAATCTAGCTCTGGATGTAGATTTCTTGTTATCACAAACGACACCTAAGAAACACTTCCTTATTGATCCTCATAGCCAAACTGTGGGATGGCAAAAGTCCACTTTCTCTCTTACAATCACATGTTGAATATGTTTTTCCCTTTATACCTGTACAGTGATCTGGTGCCTTTCGGCTAGGTTCATGCAATATAAATACCACTGTTGGAAAGTGGATTATTAGTAGTGGCAAATATGCATCTACCACTGGCAATAAGGCCACTAACACAGTTTAGGGCTCAGACTGGGTCTCAAAAAAGTATTCCCATGCTCAACCTTTGGTAGCTTGGCTGCGATCAGGCAGGCTTAGCTTCAGAGACAGGTATGTTAAGCATTTAAAAACATCAATTCAGTGAATAATTAAGACCCAACACACAATAAAAATCCAACACCAATTGATAAAGATAGGAAATACTTTTACCTTTAAAATGACACCAAAATGAAAAAATCTAATGTAGGGAACCGGAGATACGAATCTTCAAAGATTTATCACTATATAGCACATAGACACCTATAGTGCCTATTGGGACATCTGGTTGCACTAGACCAGGACAGAGTCAAAGTTTCAGGCCAACTGCGATGGAGCCCTGAGCTGCTATCCCTCGCGGTAGGCCTCGGTCACAATTTTTACCTTGTGACTTAAAAACTTTCCTGGAGCTTTTTCTGCCGGGGTCCCTTGATGCTCTCCAGCAGTCCGGGTTTGGTGAGGGTTCGCCGGATTACCTTTCAACAAGCTCCCTGTCAAACGATGGAAGTCGGACCTCTGGAGTTTTCCAGTGGGACGAACCAGAGATCCAGGCTGGCTCGTGGTTGAAGGTGGGTGGCTTGCCTCTTGCGGTTGGAGCCGGTCAAGTCTTTTATCTTTGGACCTAGAAACGTTTACAGACCTTTTTCTGCTGGGGGCCCTTGATGCTCTTCACCAGGCCGGGTTCGGTGAGGGTTCACCGGCTTGGCTTTTGACATGCTCCCGGTCAGACTCTAAAAGTTGGACCTCTGGAGCTTTTCAGTGGGATGAACCTGGAGGGCAGGCCTGCTCGCTGTTGAGGGTTGCCGGCTTAGCTGGCCAGGTCGAGTCGGTCCATTTATAGAGCTTTTTTCAAAAGTTGCTCCAAACTTCTGGAACTTCATCCTGAACTTCCTATTGGGGTCTCAAAATGTCCAAAACAAAATCCAAGGGTCTGGAATCTCCAAGATGGTCCTTGAAAGTTTGGGACTTCAGTTCCCACAATCCACTTGGACAAAACCCTGACAAATCCACTGGACTCACTCCAGGATTGGGATTCTTAGTGGTGATGGTCCATGTGAGCTCTGTTAACCTGTAGCTTGCAGGGACTCCTCTCCTTTTTCCTCTTGAAGCAAGTTAGGTCCACATGGCTGTAGTTCCAGATTGTGCAGCAGGCACAGTCAGTCAGAGTGCACGGCCTGGTTGGTGCAAATCAAACTTCCAGCATGGACCCTTCTTCTTCTGTTGTTTCAAGCAGCAGATCTGAGAGGCTCTGTCCCTCTCAGATACTTATTCAGTGTTCTCTGGGGTCAAGCAGGAGGGCACTCCTATCCAATGAGGTACAGGGCAACTCCCTAGAGCATGACCATTTCCTCCAAAATGTGGCACAATGGTCTCCCAGAAAGCACTATTCTTCCAAATTTCAATATGGCTGAAGTCTAAGCAGAGAGGCAAGAGCTAGCTAAACCACCCTGCAGGATGGCTCATCTCCATAGCTCCCCTCCCTCTGACATCTACAAATTCCTTCCTTAAGCCTGCCATCTGGCTGGGTTCAGAGTGGAAGGGGACTGATGGACCTGGCTGTCTCTGCCTGTCCCCTTCTACCTTTGCAGCTGATGTTTTATGAACCCTCCCCCCCTGCTCTGGCATTCCTATATGTCAATGTCCTCTTACAAGAGATAGCCTTTTCTCCCTGGGTGCCACTTATCACTTCATCAAAGCAGCCTGACTAATTCACTTAACTCTGACCAATCAGGGAAGACCACTGGAAGGCTGAATTTTGGCTTACAGACAAGAAAGTCTTCTAACTTCTTTGCTACACATGTTAGGATAAATTCAACAACAGCATATTGTTGGATTTATCAATACCATTCTCCCAAGTCCTTGAATTACATTTTTCGGTTGTCCTTTGCGGTAGTTATGATTTCATAAACTATTGCAAAGGTAACCTATGTGGCTGGGGATTTATAATGGGGAAAATTAAATGTCCAATTTCTCCAACACCAGGGCCTATAAAACTGCTTTTATAAGGACCATGCTTATAGATACTTGACCCCCCCACCCTTGGGACACCAAGGAGAGACTTTAGGGGTCCTGAATATACAAAAATAAGGTATATCCTCACTCCCCAGTGCTCCTAGCACAAATGTCGATTTTGGGGAAGCACTTTACTACAATGGGGGAAGTAAAATGTGCAATTTCTCGATCCTTTAATAAGAGTCCTCCTTATAAGTACATGACCCCTCACCCCTTGGACATCTAGGGGAAACCCTAGGGGTACCTAACATGCCGAAATATTGTAATGTATCCATTTATAAGTGCCTCTAACAACAAAGTTGAGTTTGGGCACAATTTACATTTAAAAGCAGTTTTGCAACACAGGGCTGCTTTTAAAATGACCTCAGGCTCTAAGCAGTGTGTGCATGTGCAGAAAGGGCTACTGGCCTCTAAACTTAATAGGGCAGAGGAAATAAAACTACCTTTAAGTCCCTAGTATAAAATAGGGCATCTATTTTATACTAGGGACTTAAAGGTAGTTTTATTTCCCCGGCCCTATTAAGTACTATGGACTTATAGGGTAGGGCATGCCAATCATAGAGGTATGCTAACCCATAGTGTACCCTAGTGCATGTAGGTGTTTTCACTGTATTCTAAGTGTTTATTTATTTATTTATTTATTTAAAGCAGTTTTATACAGCGCAAACTTTACCCAAAGGTGTCATAGCGCTTTACAAAAGAACCAGGTAAGTTACAAAAGGTACACAAGATAGACTAAACATGCTAACAAGTTACATATATACAGTTACATGTACATAGGATAGGCATAACATGCTAAAAAGTTACATATATGCAGTTACAACGCTAACAAGTTGCATATTTATATTGTAAAAAATATAAAAGGTGTCAGCGTTAGGTTGGGACAGGAGTAAAATACATATTTACAAAGTTGACCTCAAATGAGTGGCAGGTAAATTACAAAAGGTACACAAGAGAGACTAAACACGCTAACAAATTAGATATATACAGTTACAAGTATACAAGATAGGCTGATCACGCTAACAAGTTACAAATATGTAGTTACAACGCTAACAGGTTGCATATTTATACTGTAAAAATATGAAAGGTGACAGCGTTAGGTTGAAACAGGAGTAAAATACATATTTACACAGTAGTCCTCATGTGAGTGCTAGATGGTCGTAATGGTCAAGAAATAGGTTGAGTTATTCCAGGAAGTGGCTTTGGAGGAGGAGAGCTTTAACCCCTTCGCTGCTAGGCCTTCCCCCCCCCCCTCCGTGCTAAGCCTTTTTTTTGCTATTTGGGGTAGTTCGCGCTTAGGCCCCTGTAACTTTTTGACCACATAAGGTATCCACGCCAAATTTGCGTCCTTTTCTTCCAACATCATGGGGATTCTGAAGGTACCCAGGGTTTGTGGATTCCCCTGGAGGGGACCCAGAAATTAGCCAAAATACAGCAATTTATTTTTTGGGGGGGAAAAATGGGAAAAAAGTGCTGCAAATGAAAGTGTCTGGTTTGTTCCCTGCAAATGTTATCAACAAAGGGTTTGGGGGATGAAATCACAATTTTCCTAGATTTCAGGGACTGAGAGACTTTTGTCAGAAAACCAACACTTTTTACCTAGTTTTGGCATTTTATTGGGACATAGCCTATTTTTGCTATTTTGTGTGCTTTCAACCTTCTTCCAGTTAATGGTAGAAATGGGTATGAAAGCAATAATGGATCCTGGAAAACTATACATTTTAGAAAAGTAGACAACATTCTAAATTCAGCAAGGGGTCATTTGTGTAGATCCTTCAAGGTTTCTTTATCGAAACTAACAGTTGAAAATAGGAAAAAATGAAAATGAGTTGAAAAAAACAGCCATTTGTGTCAACATTTTCACCTGTAACTTCTACTAATTATGACAAATGTTTGAAAGCAATATACCGTTACATCCGCTGGACTTTTATGGTTGTGGGGATATATAGGACTTGTAGGTTCACCAAGAACCCGACGAACCCAGAGCCAATAACTGAGCAGCGTCTTGCAATGGTTTTTTATAATGTACGGGTATATAGCAATTAATTTCGAAAAATATATATAGTGAAAAATCGGGATGAAAGACACCTATGTATTTCTGAAATTGGAAGAAAATATAGAGTTTAGAAACAGTAGCTATTTGCACATTTCCGAAATTGTGAGTACCCATACTAGCATGAGAATTATAGGACATTTTTCAAAGTGACTTCTTTTTTACACATTGTCTTTCATTTGGAAGGCAGAAATGCATCGAAAGTCAATAGGTAATAACAGTTGCTCTACAATTCTGTGTTACCCTAAGTCTCCCGATAAAAATGGTACCTCAATTGTGAGGGTAGGCCTAGTGCCCGCGACAGGAAACGGCTCAAAACGCAACGTGGACACACTTCATTTTCACATTGAAAACGGACCCTTTTTTTGCAAAGTGCCTAGCTGTAGGTTTTGAACCCTAGCTCTGCCGGCACCTAGGGAAACCTAGCAAACCTATACATTTTCGAAAACTAGACACCCAGGGGAATACAGGATGGGGTGACTTGTCTGGCACTCACCAGGTTCTGTTACCCAGAATCCCTTGCAAACCTCAAACTTTGTAAAAAAACAAACAAATATTCCTCACATTTCTGTGGTGGAAAGTTCTGGAATCTGCATGGATCCACAAAATTCTACCCACCCCGCATTCCCCAAAGTCTCCCAAAAACAATGTTACCTCACTTGTGTGGATAGGCCTAGTGCCCTTGACAGGAAACGGCCCAAAACGCAATGTGGACACACCACATTTTCACAGTGAAAACTGACCCTTTTTTGCAAAGTGCCTAGCTGTAGATTTTGAACTCCTAGCTCTGCCGGCACCTAGGAAACCTAGCAAACCTATACATTTTTGAAAACTAGACACCCAGGGGAATCCAGGAAGGGGTGACTTGTTTTGCTCTCACCAGGTTCTGTTTCCCAGATTCCCTTGCAAACCTCAAACTTTGTAAAACAAAACACATTTTCCTCAAATTTCTGTGGTGGAAAGTTCTGGAATCTGCGTGGATCCACAAAATTCCACCCACCCCGCATTTCTCAAAGTCTTCCGAGAAAAATGGTACCTCACTTGTGTGGGTAGGCCTAGTGCCCGCGACAGGAAACGGCCCAAAACGCAACGTGGAAACACCACATTTTCACAGTGAAAACTGACCCTTTTTTTGCAAAGAGCCTAGCTGTAGATTTTGAACCCTAGCTCTGCCGGCACCTAGGGAAACCTACCAAACCTATACATTTTTGCAAACTAGACACCCAGGGGAATCCAGGATGGGGTGACTTGTCTGGCTCTCACAAGGTTCTGTTACCCAGAATCCCATGCAAACCTCAAACTTTGTAAAAAAAAAACATTTTAATCACATTTCTGTGCTGGAAAGTTTTGGAATCTGCGTGGATCCACAAAATTCCACACACCCTGCATTCCTCAATGTCTTCCGAGAAAAATGGTACCTCACTTGTGTGGGTAGGCCTAGTGCCCGCGACAGGAAACAGCCCAAAACGCAACGTGGACACACCACATCTTCACAGTGAAAACTGACCCTTTGTTTGCAAAGTGCCTAGCTGTAGATTTTGAACCCTAGCTCTGCCGGCACCTAGGGAAACCTAGCAAACCAATACATTTTTAAAAACTAGACACCCAGGGAAATACAGGATGGGGTGACTTGTCTGGCACTCACCAGGTTCTGTTACCCAGAATCCCTTGCAAACCTCAAACTTTGTCAAAAAAAACAAATTTTCCTCACATTTCTGTGGTGGAAAGTTCTGGAATCTGCATGGATCCACAAAATTCCATCCACCCCGCTTTCCCCAAAGTCTCCCGAGAACAATGGTACCTCACTTGTGTGGATAGGCCTAGTGCCCTTGACAGGAAACGGCCCAAAACGCAATGTGGACACACCACATTTTCACAGTGAAAACTGACCCTTTTTTTGCAAAGTGCCTAGCTGTAGATTTTGAACCTTAGCTCTCCTGGCACCTAGGGAAACCTAGCAAACCTATACATTTTGAAAACTAGACACCCACCAGGTTCTGTTACCCAGAATCCCTTGCAAACCTCAAACTTTGTAAAAAAAACACATTTTCCTCATATTTCTGTGGTGGAAAGTTCTGGAATCTGCGTGGATCCACAAAATTCCACCCACCCTGCATTCCTCAAAGTCTTCAGAGAAAAATGGTACCTCACTTGTGTGGATAGGCCAAGTGCCTGAGACAGGAAACGGCCCATAACGCAACGTGGACACACCACATTTTCACAGTGAAAACAGACCCCTTTTTTGCAAAGTGCCTCGCTGTAGATTTTGAACCCTAGCTCTGCCGGCATTTAGGGAAATGTAGCAAACCTATACATTTTTGAAAACTAGACACCCAGGGGAATCCAGGATGGGGTGACTTGTCTGGCTCTCACCAGGTTCTGTTACCCAGAATCCCTTGCAAACCTCAAACTTTGTCAAAAAACCCATATTTTCCTCACATTTCTGTGGTGGAAACTTCTGGAATCTGCGTGGATCCACAAAATTCCACCCACCACGCATTCCTCAAAGTCTTCCGAGAAAAATGGTACCTCACTTGTGTGGGTAGGCCTAGTGCCCGTGACAGGAAACGGCCCAAAACACAACGTGGGCACACCACATTTTCACAGTGAAAACGGACCCTTTTTTTGCAAAGTGCCTAGCCGTAGATTTTGAACCCAAGCTCTGCCGGCACCTAGGAAAACCTAGCGAACCTATACATTTTTGAAAACTAGACACCCAGGGGAATCCAGGATGGGGTGACTTGTCTGGCTCTCACCAGGTTCTGTTACGCAGAATCCCTTGCAAACATCAAACTTTGTAAAAAAAAAAACATTTTCCTCACATTTCTGTGGTGGAAAGTTCTGGAATCTGCGTGGATCCACAAAATTCCACTCACCCCGCATTTCCCAAAGTCTTCCGAGAAAAATGGTACCTCACTCACGTGGGTGGGTCAAGTACCCGCGACAGGCAATGGCCCAAAACGTATTGAGGAGACATCAAAATTACGTATCACAAAACAACCTGGTTTTGCAAGGGGGGTCACCTGGGTTGTTGGCCCCGGGCTCGGCGGCCATCTTGGGAAACTACCAAGCCCACACATTTCTGAAAACTGGACACCCAGGGGAGTCCAGCGAGGTATGGTTTGCGTGGATCCCCCAAAGTTTTCCTACCCAGAATCCCCTGCAAACCTTAAATTTAGCTGAAAAAACCACATTTTCCACATATTTATGTGTGGAGTCACCATGCCGCACAAATGTCCTACCCCACACCATTCCCCTCAGTCTCCCGAGTAAAATGATACCTCACTTGTGTGGGTGGGGCAAGAGCCAAAAACATAGGGATTAAGGGTATAGCACAGAGAATTCTAAGCGCTACAAGGGTTCTAGTTCCGAAAGGAGGTATTTTCCACCTCCCCACCACGCTGAGTACTAACCAGGTGGCCAACTTGCCACCCAGGAACACCGTACCTCTTTTGTCTTTTAGTTCTACCCAGGGAAAGTACGGTGGACCTTTATCAAGCCCTCATTGTCCCCCTTGTTGTTTACTAAGTACTGCACGGGATCTCCTGTGGGACTCTTCAGGTTACCAGAAGGATAATATCCTTCATCGGCCCATTTTCTGGGACTTATTATTTAGTCCCGCCCCTTCTATTTTGCCTTCCCCCAAATCCTCTGACATACCAGTCATCATGGATGACAATCCCGGACTTAGCTTTGATGATGCAATGGCTGCAGAAATTCTCAGGAATACACCATCTATCCTGGGAGGTGAAGGTTCATCAGCCTCTGGATCACCATCTGAGGACTGGACCTCCCTTACCAATATGAAAAGAGACTGGGTGAAAATAACGCTCCACGGTGCAATGATGACGGAGTACTTGAGGGCCAATATTGCACCAAACGGCCTAATAGTTAAGAACTTCCCTAGACTTTTCCTGGATGACGCTGTCTTTAAAGGAATGGTCCCTGGTAGCATGGAAATGCACCAGGGACTTACTTATCCTCATTATTAATTCAGCTAAGAGGATAGCTGATGCCCTCCTTATTAGAATACAGGTTGCTGAAGGGGCCATAAAGACTACCATACATGGCACTGTATTTAAAACCAAATTGACAGAACTCAACCATGAGATTGCTGAGCACAAGGAATTTCTGATGAAGCAGAAGGTTAGCAAGCTTCAGAAGGATATAAGCAGATTTAACAAAGAAAAATATACCCCTATCTGAAAGCAGACTATACCAACAGCAAAACTAGCTACTCTTCTGATGAAAATAGTGAATCCGACAGAAGAGACTCGGCTAGCAGTAACTCCAGCAATGGGAGCTGGAATGGTTCGAATCAGAGGAGAAAGAATTATCCACAAAACCCCCACTACCCTGTACAGAATTTTCAAGGGCCGCAGCCTCCTTTTGGCCTTTCCCGATGTATCCCCAGGGCCAACCGCAATACTTCCCTGCCAGCAATCCACCTTTTTTAGACAGAGGCTGGGGCAGAGGAAGAGGGCGCAAAAGAGGAGGACAAAAACAAGTCCAGTGGCAGGACCAGGAACCGAATATGATGGAAACCAGGAGCAAAACACAGGGCAGGAGAGTCTAGTGGTTAATTTGTCACATAGACAACTGACACCTACAGAGCAAACAGTACTTGAGAAAGGCCTTGGCTATGTCCCCACCCCTAAAGAGGACAGTGTGAGAAGTTGGCCTGGTATATGCTGTCCACTAATTATAGTGGGCACCTTGCACCAGTCCAAACAACCCCTTATTGGAGATAGGTTAAAGACAACCTTATTGAAAGCTATCCTAGTGGTAGCTATGGAGAGCAGCCTTCAGGCTAAGTCTTGAAGGAATGTAAAGCAGCTTGTTTTACCAGTCTATAATCTCTTGAGTGATCAAATGAAAGAGCACCACACCAGGTATATATTCAAAATATATGTATTTATTGCTAAACACACCCCTCTAGTCTCTTTATGAGGCTAGAGTTCGAAGTACATAAGTTAGAAGTTATTTAAACACAGTAATAGCACAAATGCACGTTTGGGCCCTAGGGGCGTACCAAACCATATACCAATAAAGTGGTATAAGAACCACAACTGAACTAGACACTAGGCCTAGAGCCTCTAGAAGTGATTGGACCACAAGGAACCACCCAAGGTAGTGACACAGGGCACCCACGGGGGACGCGTGCAGTGTAAATACACAGCCGCGATACGCCGTTGACTTCTATGGAGAAAGTCGCGATCAGGAAATTAAAGAAAAGGGACACTTAAAGGAGGACTTGGAGCAAACCCTTTGAGAACTAGTACTTTGAAGAGTCTCTACCCACGGGAGCACCGGAGTACTCGTGTTACCTCACCCAGGGAAGCCGGGTGCATAGGTGCCTTTCGGGGTCGGGTTTCGTCGTCGATTTGAATGGCGATCTGCTGCAAAGTGCTGCTGGCGACCAAGTGGAAAGTGTCCGGGTGGATCCAAGAGTGGATCGGAGATCTGAAGAACCTGAAAGCAGAGGGGACAGAGTCTGGGTCACTAGCCAGTGACCAGGAGGGCGATGGACAGATGCCCACCGATGTCGAGTGCTTCAGGTGCGTTGATGGTCGTCTTGACTCTTCAGCCACGAGGTCCAGGAGGTGTTTTCGGCAACCAGGAGCAGGATTCGGGCTGGTACACAATGTTTGTCGAGTGCTGCGGTGTTGGCGACCGGATTGGACCCAACAAGCCTTGGCAACGGCAAGTCTTGATGAAAATGAAGATCGTCGATGGTGCAGACCAGCAAGGTCTGGGGAACTCACCCAGTAAGGGTAAGTGAGGGCAGGACTGGAGCAACCAGGATGCCCAAGAAACAAAAGATTGGCCTTCGTGAAGGGCTACTAGCCAATGGGCTAGCGACCGCGAAGGAGCCTCAAGACGTCGCACGTGGATCTGGCTCACAGGACACTCGTGGAGTGGAGGCCAGTGATCTTCGGTGCAGTTGGTGCTGGAGGATAGGGCTACTAGGAGCCCAAAGCACGACTTCGTGGGAGACCCAGAAAAGGATGCACTTGCAAATGTGCTTGGTGTCCAGGGGTCACGGTCTCACGTCACCCACGATAGCTACGGGCCTCAGCTTTGCTGGGGACTCAGGGTAGCCTCGGGAAAGTCTGAGAATCCACCTCTGGTGATGCGAAGACTTCGGCGTCCGACGGGAGCTTCAGAAATGCAGACCGGACAGATGCGTCTTTGGTGCCTGCCAAGCAGGGGAGTCACTCCTTGACCCCAAGGGAGATTCTTCTGTCCTCTAATCTTGAGTAGAGCGTCGAAGGTCCAGGATTCTGTTTCAGAGTTTCGTCCAGGGATAATCTAAAGTCCTAAGGACTGGGTTCCTATACTTATACCAAGTTTAGGGGTTGGACTACTCTGTGGCCCCACCTATGGGTGGGTCAGGGCAGAGGGGTGGCTACACCCCTTTCCCTTTGTCCAGTTCGCGCCAAAGCAGGGGCTGCAAGCCCCTGATCCGGTTTGAACTGGGGTATGCACAGGGACACCAAATGTGCCCCCAGTGCAGGACTTCAAAGCACCCGAAAGTGCTCCCGCCCAGCCCCAATACACATTATCCTGTCTGGGGAGGTGGTCACACCTCCCTGGGACAGGAAACCTATTGTCCAGGCCTCCCCTGCCGGAGTTTCGTCCAGCAGCAGGAGGCCAGACTCGTGTCTGTGGCAGCAGCATCCATTTTGTGATGCCAGGGCTTTGGAAAGAAGTTACCGGGCTAGCCAGAGTTAACATGTCTTTCCCTCTAGAAGGGTGGAATGCTACCCCCGCCACCAGAATTGGCGGCGGGGGTAGTATTCCAAGATGTTTGATACCAAACACGACATGTTTAGGTGCAGCCATTCCAAAGTTAGCATTTAACGCGAGGTTATAATGCGCTTAAGGGTATATGGTCAGGCTGCACTACAAACAGCATCAGAGAAGGGTCTCCGAACGCTGCAGAGGGGCCCTGCTCATGCAGGGGCACCCTCTCACATAGGAACCATGCACTCTGCCTTTAGGATTGATAAGGCCTGTCTTAGGAGTGACTTATAGGTTTATATGTGTGTATGTATTTAGTGATATAGGTAGCCTATATCACGGTAAGGGGTGCATGCACCACCTTACCCAGGCTGCAGTAGCAGACCTGTGGTGTCAGTTTGGATGGCCTTCCAGGGGTGGCATAATACATGCTGCAGCCCCTGGTAGGCCTCTGATGTACCTATGCCCTTGGTACATAGTATACCATATACTAGGGACTTATAAGGGCACTCCAGATTCCAATCAGTGATGTGCCTAAGGCACATGGAAACCATTTTAGAGAGGAAGCAGCTAGGCTGGGGTTCTGATTAGCAGGGCCCCAGCCAGACTAATGTCGAAAAACAGTGAAGCATCAGCAAAAAGTGGGGGTACCCATGTGAAGCAGATCCTACTCTCCTACACAACCCCCCCCCAACCGTAGGGACATTAAACTAACCTTGCCCAGTTAAGTCTTCATGTTCTAAGTGGAAGAACCTAGAGAGTCCATCTGCATTGGCATGGTTACTCCCAGGTCTATGTTCCACTGTAAAGTCCATCCCCTGTAGGGAAATGGACCACCTAAGCAGTTTGGGGTTTTCACCCTTCATTTGTTTTAGCCATAAGAGGGGCTTATGGTCTGTCTGAACCAGGAAGTGTGTACCAAACAAGTATGGCCTCAACTTCTTCAGAGCCCAGACCACAGCAAAGGCCTCCTCTCTATGGCTGACCAACGTTTCTCTCTAGGGGTCAGCCTTCTGCTAATGAAAGCTACTGGCTGATCCTGACCTTCTTCATTCAATTGTGACAGTACAGCCCCTACCCCCAATTCAGATGCATCAGTTTGAACAATGAACTTCTTGGAGTAATCAGGACTCTGTAGAATGGGAGCAGTGCACATGGCCTGCTTCAGGTCATCAAATGCCTTTTGACAGCTAACTGTCCACTGAACCTTTTGGGCATTTTCTTAGAAGTTAAGTCATTCAGGGGTGTCACTATTGATCCATACCCCTTGACAAATCTCCTATAGTACCCAGTCAGGCCTAAGAAGGCTCTCACCTGAGTCTGGGTAGTGGGAGCAGTCCAGTCCATGATAGTCTGGATCTTGCTCTGCAAAGGTTGAACCTGGCCTCCACCCACAAGGTGGCCCAGGTACACAACCTGACTCTGCCCTATCTGGCACTTAGTGGCCTTGATAGTCAGGCCTGCCTTTTGCAGGGCCTGTAAAACATTCCTGAGGTGGACCAGGTGATCCTCCCAGGTGGAGCTAAAGACAGCAATATCATCTAGATATGCTGCACTATAGGCTTCCAGACCTGTGAGAACTATATTCACCAACCTCTGGAAAGTGGCAGGTGCATTCTTCAGACCAAAGGGCATCACCACAAATTGATAATGCCCACTAGGGGTTGAGAATGCTGTTTTGGGCTTTGCAGTATCAGCTAGTCTGATCTGCCAGTAGCCAGCTGTCAAGTCAAATGTGCTGAGATATTTGGCTGAGGCCAAAGTATCTATGAGCTCATCTGCCCTTGGTATTGGATGGGCATCAGTCCTAGTGACTGCATTGAGACCCCTGTAGTCCACACAAAACCTCATCTCTCTTTTTCCACCACTGGTGTGAGGTTTTGGCACAAGGACCACTGGACTAGCCCAAGGGCTATCTGAGGGTTCAATAACTCCCAACTCCAGCATTTTCTGGACTTCAGTCCTGATATAGTCCCTGACATGGTCAGGTTGCCTATAAATCTTATTTTTAATAGGCAGACTGTCCCCAGTGTCCACTTCATGAGTGCACCAGGTGGTCTGACTGGGTGTCAGTGAAAACATATGTCTAAACTGATTGAGCACTTGTCTACAATCAGTTTGTTGCTGGGTAGTGAGGCTGCCTGCCAAGGCTACACCATCTACTGACCCATCGTCAGGGTTCTGTGAGAGCAGGTCAGGGAGTGGGTCACTCTCTTCCTCCTGCCCTTCATCAGTAGCCATGAGCAAGCCCATGTCTGCCCTGTCCACATAAGGTTTTAACCTGTTGACATGGAGAACCCTGTGGGGACTCCTGGGTGTTCCTAGGTCTACTAAGTAGGTAACCTCACCCTTCTGCTCAACAATAGTGTGGGGTCCACTCCATTTGTCTTGGAGAGCTGCTGGGGCCACTGGCTCCAACACCCACACCTTCTGTCCTGGCTGGTAAACAGTCAGAACAGCCTTTTGGTCATGCCAGGCCTTTTGAAGTTCCTGGCTAGCCTCAAGGTTTTTGGTTGCCTTTTTCATATACTCAGCCATCCGGGAGCGGAGACCAAGTACATAGTCCACTATGTCTTGCTTTGGGGGCTTGAGAGGTAACTCCCATCCTTCCTTCACCAAGCACAGTGGACCCCTCACAGGGTGGCCAAACAGAAGTTCAAAAGGGCTGTAACCAACCCCCTTCTGAGGCACCTCCCTATATGCAAATAAAAGGCAGGGCAAGAGTATGTCCCATCTTCGCCTAAGCTTTTCTGGGAGCCCTTTAATCATGCCCTTCAAGGTTTTGTTGAATCTCTCAACTAAACCATTGCATTGTGGGTGATAGGGTGTGGTGAACTTATAAGTCACTCCACACTCCTTCCACATTGCTTTTAAGTACCCAGACATGAAGTTAGCACCCCTGTCTGATACTACCTCCTTAGGAAAGCCCACTCTTGAGAAAATTCCCAGGAGGGCCCTTGCCACCACAGGTGCTGTAGTGGTCCTGAGGGGAATAGCTTCTGGGTACCTGGTGGCATGATCCACTACCACCAGGATAAACCTGTGCCCAGAGGCTGTTTGGGGATCCATGGGACCAACAATGTCAATCCCTACCCTTTCAAAGGGCACCCCCACCACAGGTAGTGGTATCAGGGGGCCTTTGTAGTGCCACCTGCCTTGCCACTGGCCTGGCAGGTTACACAGGAGCGACAAAACTCCTTGGTGTCTTCAGACATGTGGGGCCAGTGAAAGTGAGGGTCAATTCTGTCCCAAGTCTTGTTCTGGCCCAGGTGACCTGCCAAGGGAATATCATGGGCTAGGGTCAATAGGAAGCCCCTGAACTTCAGAGGTATAACCAACCTCCTGGTAGCACCAGGCTTGGGGTCTCTACTCTCTGAGTACAGGAGTCCATCATCCCAATACACTGTATGGGGACCACTAGCTTTCCCAGCAGCCTCAGCAGCAGCTTGCTGTCTGAGGGGTTCAAGGGAGGGGCAGCTCTGCTGCTCCTGGCTCAGATCTGCCCTAGAAGGTCCCCCTGTCCCCAAGAACTCAACCTGGTCAGGTTCAAGTTCCTCTGGGACAGTTCCTTCTTCAGGACTGAGATCATCCCCCTCAAGGGACTGATCTTCCTCCTGAGCCAAGGGGAAGGCACTGCCTTAACCCTACTACTCCTCCTCTTGGAAGGCACTTGGTCCATTCTTCCAGAATCCAAGGCCTGTTCAGTGCTAGACATTTTGGCTTGTGACCTGGTCACAGCAAACACATCTGCAGGGATCCCCAGCATTTCTGCATGGGTCCTGAGCTCCACTTCTGCCCAAGCAGAAGTCTCTAAGTCATTGCCAAGCAAGCATTCGACTGGTAGGTTTGCACTCACCACAACCTTCTTAAGGCCAGTTACCCCTCCCCAGGAGAAGTTAACAACTGCCAGAGTATGGTCTGTTCTGACATTGCTAGCATTGGTCACTTGGTACATCTCACCAAGTATAACTTGCCCAGGATTCACAAGGTCTTGTGTCACCATTGTGACACTTGCCCCTGTGTCCCTAAATGCCAAAGCCTCACGTCCATTGATTAAAGGCTGTTGTCTGTACTTGCCCAGATTACTGGGACTCACAGAGGAGGTCACATCATTGCCTCCATCACAGACTAACACAGCCTGAGTCAGTTCTCTGACTAGGTCAGAGCCCAACTCAGTACCCAGGGTGAACCCTACTAAACCCTTGGCTGGAGCACTCCCACCAACTGTACTAGGGGGAACAGGTGCCTTAGGGGCATTGGTGGGTGCTGGACTTGAGTCTTTGGACTTGGTGCAATCACTGGTCCAGTGGGTCTTTTGCTTACAGCCCTTGCACCATGGTTTTCTTTGGCCTTTCCCTTTTGTAGACTGTGAATCCCCACCTAAAGAAGATTTTTGGGGGCCTGATGAAGACTTTTGATCTTTACCCTTCTCCCCATCCTTTTCAGAGTTATTAGCATCTTGCTTCTTGGTTTCCCCACCTTGGTTCTGTACCTTCTGCTTCACCCTGGTTCTGACCCATTTGTCTGCCTTCTTTCCCAATTCTTGGGGAGAGGTCAGATCAGAGTCTACCAGGTATTGATGCAACAGCTGATTTTGACAGTTATTAAGAATCTGCTCCCTCATTATAAGATTGTACAATCCTGAGAAGTCACACACCTTACTGCCCATCAACCAGCCTTCCAGAGCCTTGGCAGAACAATCCACATAGTCTACCCAGTCTTGAGTCTGTGCTTTTTGGGTATCTCTGAACTTCAACCTGTACTGTTCAGTGGTTAGGCCAAACCCATCAATAAGAGCACTCTTCAAGACCTTGTAATTATCAGCATCCTCCTCCTCTCTAACAGTGAGGAGCTTGTCTCTACCTTTGTCTGCAAAGGAGAGCCACAAGATTGCTGCCCACTGCTCCTGAGGGACCTTCTGTACTTTACAGGCCCTCTCTAGAGCAGTTATCCACTTGTGGATGTCATCCCCATTCTGATAGGGAGGGACAATCTTGCTCAGGTTCCTATGGTCATAGGACCTTTCCCTATCTCTAGGGACATGGCTGCCACCATGGGACTCTAGTCCCAACTTTCTTTTCTCTCTAAAGAGATCTAGGGACTCCCTGTCTAAGGCTACTTGCTTCCTTCTGAGTTCAAGCTGAGCTTCCTCATATTGAATCAGCCTCTTTCTTCTCTCATGAGAGGATTCCCTCCTATGAGATGAGACAGAGCTCCCTATTGAGGTGCCAGAGTGGTTAGACTCCTGAGAAGGAGATCTAGACTTCCTGGGCACACTCATAATCCTTCCTGGGGGGACAAAGAGGGCATCATCCTGATCATCCTCTTCATCTTCCACAGGAGGGATTGGGTTATCCAGGTCAGGGTCATTGTCACCCTCCTGGCCAGTTTCAGAGGGGGCTGGGGGTATTTCTACCCCTGGCCCCATCCTCCTCTTCTGCCCCACCCTCTGCTCCTACCCCTTCAGTCCCCAAGGGCTTACTAAGGTCATAAGCTACCAACAACTCCTTAAGGTGTTGGGTGGTGGGACTTTGGCCTGTCTTTATTTTTCTCAAGTTACATAATGCTCTCAATTCCAAGAATGGGAGTGTATCATACTTGGAGGGTGGAAGCTCAGTGGCTTCCTGCAAGGATTCTTTAGATCCTACCCTTAAAGACATTACTAGTGTGGTGTGGTGTATGCACTACCTACTCTAGTGTGGCATACTAAACTCTCTTGAGTTGTAGAAAGGGTTGTGCTATCCCTTAACACACAACTCTAAGTTCAGTAGAACTTACTGTATTCTAAGCTTAAATTATATGTACCTTAGGTACCTTTAGTGGTTTTCAGTTGATCAATTCAATTGAGATTATCTGGTAAAACAATAGCAAGCTGGAATCCCACACGCTGCACACCAATGTGAGAAGTTGGCCTGGTATATGCTGTCCACTAATTATAGTGGGCACCTTGCACCAGTCCAAACAACCCCTTATTGGAGATAGGTTAAAGACAACCTTATTGAAAGCTATCCTAGTGGTAGCTATGGAGAGCAGCCTTCAGGCTAAGTCTTGAAGGAATGTAAAGCAGCTTGTTTTACCAGTCTATAATCTCTTGAGTGATCAAATGAAAGAGCACCACACCAGGTATATATTCAAAATATATGTATTTATTGCTAAACACACCCCTCTAGTCTCTTTATGAGGCTAGAGTTCGAAGTACATAAGTTAGAAGTTATTTAAACACAGTAATAGCACAAATACACGTTTGGACCCTAGGGGCGTACCAAACCATATACCAATAAAGTGGTATAAGAACCACGACTGAACTAGACACTAGGCCTAGAGCCTCTAGAAGTGCTTGGACCACAAGGAACCACCCAAGGTAGTGACACAGGGGACCCACGGGGGACGCGTGCAGTGTAAATACACAGCCGCGATACGCCGTTGACTTCTATGGAGAAAGTCGCGATCAGGAAATTAAAGAAAAGGGACACTTAAAGGAGGACTTGGAGCAAACCCTTTGAGAACTAGTACTTTGAAGAGTCTCTACCCACGGGAGCACCGGAGTACTCGTGTTACCTCACCCAGGGAAGCCGGGTGCATAGGTGCCTTTCGGGGTCGGGTTTCGTCGTCGATTTGAATGGCGATCTGCTGCAAAGTGCTGCTGGCGACCAAGTGGAAAGTGTCCAGGTGGATCCAAGAGTGGATCGGAGATCTGAAGAACCTGAAAGCAGAGGGGACAGAGTCTGGGTCACTAGCCAGTGACCAGGAGGGCGATGGACAGATGCCCACCGATGTCGAGTGCTTCAGGTGCATTGACAGTTGTCTTGACTCTTCAGCCACGAGGTCCAGGAGGCGTTGTCGGTGACCAGAAGCAGGATTCGGGCTGGTACACAATGTCTGTCGAGTGCTGAGGTGTCGGCGACCGGATTGGACCCAACAAGCCTTGGCAACGGCAAGTCTCGATGAAGATGAAGATCGTCGATGGTGCAGACCAGCAAGGTCTGGGGAACTCACCCAGCGAAGGTAAGTGAGGGCAGGCCTGGAGCAACCAGGATACCCAAGAAGAAAAAGATTGGCCTTCGTTAAGGGCTACTGGCCAACGGGCTAGCGACCGCAAAGGAGCCTCAAGACGTCGCACGTGGATCTGGCTCACAGGACACTCATGGAGTGGAGGCCAGTGATCTTCGGTGCAGTTGGTGCTGGAGGCTAGGGCTACTAGGAGCCCAAAGTACTACTTCATGGGAGACCCAGAAGAGGATGCACTTGCAAATGTGCTTGGTGTCCAGGGGTCACGGTCTCACGTCACCCACGATAGCTACGGGCCTCAGCTTTGCTGGAGACTCAGGGTAGCCTCGGCGAAGTCTGAGAATCCACCTCTGGTGATGCGAAGACTTTGGCGTCCGACGGGAGCTTCAGAAATGCAGACCGGACAGATGCGTCTTTGGTGCCTGCCAAGCAGGGGAGTCACTCCTTGACACCAAGGGAGATTCTTCTGTCCTCTAATCTTGAGTAGAGCGTCGAAGGTCCAGGATTCTGTTTCAGAGTTTCATCCAGGGCTAATCTAAAGTCCTAAGGACTGGGTTCCTATACTTATACCAAGTTTAGGGGTTGGACTACTCTGTGGCCCCACCTATGGGTGGGCCAGGGCAGAGGGGTGGCTACACCCCTTTCCCTTTGTCCAGTTTGTGCCAAAGCAGGGGCTGCAAGCCCCTGATCCGGTTTGAACTGGGGTATGCACAGGGACACCAAATGTGCCCCCAGTGCAGGACTTCAAAGCACCCGAAAGTGCTCCCGCCCAGCCCCAATACACATTATCCTGTCTGGGGAGGTGGTCACACCTCCCTGGGACAGGAAACCTATTGTCCAGGCCTCCCCTGCCGGAGTTTCGTCCAGCAGCAGGAGGCCAGACTCGTGTCTGTGGCAGCAGCATCCATTTTGTGATGCCAGGGCTTTGGAAAGAAGTTACCGGGCTAGCCAGAGTTAACATGTCTTTCCCTCTAGAAGGGTGGAATGCTACCCCGCCGCCAGAATTGGCGGCGGGGTAGTATTCCAAGATGTTTGACACCAAACACGACATGTTTAGGTGCAGCCATTCCAAAGTTAGCATTTAACGCGAGGTTATAATGCGCTTAAGAGTATATGGTCAGGCTGCACTACAAACAGCATCAGAGAAGGGTCTCCGAACGCTGCAGAGGGGCCCTGCTCATGCAGGGGCACCCTCTCACATAGGAACCATGCACTCTGCCTTTAGGATTGATAAGGCCTGCCTTAGGAGTGACTTATAGGTTTATATGTGTGTATGTATTTAGTGATATAGGTAGCCTATATCACGGTAAGGAGTGCATGCACCACCTTACCCAGGCTGCAGTAGCAGACCTGTGGTGTCAGTTTGGATGGCCTTCCAGGGGTGGCATAATACATGCTGCAGCCCCTGGTAGGCCTCTGAGGTACCTATGCCCTTGGTACATAGTATACCATATACTAGGGACTTATAAGGGCACTCCAGATTCCAATCAGTGATGTGCCTAAGGCACATGGAAACCATTTTAGAGAGGAAGCAGCTAGGCTGGGGTTCTGATTAGCAGGGCCCCAGCCAGACTAATGTCGAAAAACAGTGAAGCATCAGCAAAAAGTGGGGGTACCCATGTGAAGCAGATCCTACTCTCCTACAGACAGTTTTCGGGAACAATGCGAAATCCAGAACCTGTTTAGAAAAATACGCCTTAAAGCCCACTTCGATGGTACTGAGGAACCAGCCAGACTGTATTCAGGCCTTCGCAATCCCTCGACCTTCACACCTACCGTTGGTATGGTACCTGTGGAGGTAGTGACCTTTGAGAAAGCTGTCTTAAAAGAACTGAAGAACCAGGATACCAGAGTTCCTTCCCATAATCTTTCTAATCAAGAACATGCAGCGATTAGATCATTGACTGAGGACAAAAGCATTACAATAAAGCAAGCTGACAAAGGGGGCGCCACGGTCATACAATCCACTTCGGATTACAACACCGAGTGCCAACGCCAACTACGGAATAGTAAATTCTATACTCCGATAACAACAAACCCTACGACTCGATTAACGACCGAGATAACCACCATGGTCTATGAGGCAGAGAGTAATGGGTGGATCAGTGGTAAAGAAGCTGATTTCTTAATTACCAAACATCCCAAAACACCTATTTTTACACTCTGCCGAAAATACATAAGGGGACCACCCCTGTTCCGGGCAGACCTATAGTTTCAGGAATCAGCTCACTCTTAGAGCCGCTCTCAAAATTCTGCGACCATTACCTACAACCTTTGGTCAAACAGACACCATCATACATCAGGGACACAACAGATATCCTCTGTGTTATAGGTGAAATAGAAAACACAGGCGATATTGACCTCCTGGTCACCTTGGATGTGGAACAACTGTATACCAATATCCCACAGAGAGAGACATTGGCAGTAATAGAATCTGCACTAAGTGGGAGTGAATGGACAGCAGCAACACCCATTTTGTTCATCATGCAATGTCCCACCCTGTCCTTAACAGAAAACTTTTTTGAGTTTGACAGCCAACTCTTCCACCAGTCCCAGGGTACTTCGATGGAGAGTACCTTTGCCCCCAGTGTGGCATGTTTGTATATGGCGGCGTTTGAACGAGAGACCATCCAACATGCGAGTAACCCCTTCGGCGCTAACCTGAGACTGTGGAAGAGGTACATAGATGACATCCTCATCTTTTGGCAGGGTGACATACAGAGATGCGCTGAATTTTGCGAGTGGATTAACACAAAAACCAGCACTTGAAATTCACCCACACTATATCTGCCATGAACATTGCCTTCCTAGATCTCACCATCAGATTACAAGAGGGTAGAATAACGACATCCCTATACAAAAAGCCTACCGACAGAAACAGCTTGCTACTGTACAGCAGCTATCATCCTGCTACACTGAGAAATAACCTTCCCTTCAGCCAATTTCTAAGAATTAGAAGAAATTGAAGTTCTACAGAGGACTACAAAATTGAAGCAGAGATACTGGCTGACAATCTGCTGAAGAGACAATACCCTAAGAAACAGGTTCACTCTTGCATGAAACGAGCAAGAAACAATAATCGTGAAAGCCTCCTAGATGTACATGAGAAAGAACCCACTGACATTTTGACCTGTGTGACCACGTACACACCTAGATCCAATCTAATAAAGAAGGCAGTGAACAAACACTGGGCAATTCTGAACATGGGTACTCTGTCAATACCCAAACCAAGGTTTGCGTTTAAACGTACCAACAATTTGAAAGATATGTTGGTGCACACTAGACCCAAGAAGAGCAACATCCCTAACCAGAGGCAACTTTGGGATCTCCCACCCGTGACAGGACACTATCCCTGCGGCTCTTGTATCGTGTGCCCACAGACCAGACACACCAAACAATTGGTTCTATCAGACACATTTACATGGACGCTAATCAATCACACTAACTGTAACACCCCACGTTGTGTGTACATGCTGACCTGCCCTTGTGACAAGAGGTATGTTGGCATGACCATGATGCCCGTTAAGGTCAGAATCACTGAGCACAAGAGCAATATTCATTCCCATAAAACTACCACCAAACTATACACCCACTTCTCTGAACTCGGACACCCCCAGAGAGTCTACGCTGGGTCATCCTAGAATCCCACCAACAAATAACACAGACTGCTTTGTACAGGATTGAACAAAGGTGGGTGTTCCGTCTTGACTTAGCAAATGACGGCCTGAATGACGCCATACCCTGGAGTACCATTAATTAATCTGATATATACAACCATTATCCGCAACTTTAACGAATGAATATATCAGCTGAGGACTCCACGCTAGTCTCTCACCTCTTTATACATCTCTGCCACATGATATCGACATCAGGCTAGTCAGATATGGAGATTAGGCCATGTTAGGACGATATATCTAATAACTAACAATAGAGTACAATACTACACTCTAAGATGGCCGACATACGAATCACCCAATCGGCAGTCGCCAGCAACTTATGCACAAATTTAGCGCAGTGATGCGAGCACTTTTGCACTGTATAAATTCTTGTTCACATTGTTGATAAAACCGCGCCACTCAATGCCAAAATTGAAGCCCTTGATGCGCGTCCACATCAAGGTAATAGCCAGAACTATAGACTTTCACCACATTCAAAGATGGCCTCCATGGTTACACTGTAGATGATGTCATGCCGACACCATCATACCACACACCAGGTGCGGCTGATTTACCATGCTTAATGGCACCAGGAGAGGGTATTTAAGACAGGAACCGACAACCTGTCTTTTCCTTCCTGATGCAGCGGAGCGGGTAGGTGAGCCGGACTGCTCTGAGTGGGAGCAGGTGAGTACGGATTACACGTTGAGACTATGCCTGGTCACAAGCTTTTAAGAGAGGTAAGAGGTGCTGGGAATTGCTGACAAGTTACCGCTGGTCTCTGGGAAGGGTACGCTGACTCTGGTGTTCTGTAGAGCTCTGCACTAAGACATAGCTTGGGCGCTGTAGGCGCTCTTAACACATCGCACGATTGGCATAATGTCGGAGCGCATGGTGAAGGCGCCAGCAGCTACGCAGGCAGGTCTGGGGCACTTTTGAGTCTGTTGAATAACCTTGTCAATGATACCAATTTCACGACTTTGGGCTTACTTTAACCTGAACCATGCCCACTTTCACTTTTAATGCTCTAGAGTCATGGCCTTAGCAACTAAACGTTGTGCCTACAAGCCCACACCCAACATATTTTGTTGTTTGGTTTTTTCCTTTTAATAAACAGCGACACTACGTTGAGTGTCCACATACTCCGTTGCGGTCTGATGAAGCGGCACTTGAATCCTTAAGAGGTGAGCTGATACTCACTCACCATTTTGTCCAATTACTCTAACTGGTTACACAGAGGTTTTATATTCTAAATACAAATGAAGGCACACGTAGAATGTGATATTCATGAAATCACTTTGTTTTTATCACTTGTATAGATTCAAAGAGGTTGTGTACGGTGAAACACACCCACTTGAATCAATAGGACCATGTACCAATATTTCCATTTGGTTTTTTGATCCTTTTTATTTGTACTCTAGGTTGGCTGCTTTTCTCCGGGGCAACGTCCTACCGAGAGAAGAAGTGGTATGTAGAACCACACCACACACTGTAGATAGTTTTCATTTAGTCACTAGGTCCTGAGGAATCGCCAACTGATCTATTAGAGACATTTTATAGGCGAGAAACATGTTGACCACTAAGGGGTAGAGCGTAATTTTTGTCAGATTAAAACAAAATAGTCGCCCTCCTTCTTCTTTTACTTTTTAATCAGGTTGTGACCTCTCCAGAATAAAAATAATTATAGAGGATTCCCTTACCTGTTTTAACCCACACACCACATCTACATCTTACCAGGCCCCTCACACCCACGGCACCTATACGGCAAGGAACAAAAGATCTCCGATAAAGAGCCCCTTTATGGGTGCCCGTCAAGCATTGCAGCGCCGGCTCGACGAGGAGCAGACCCATATGATGAAGCATGACACCTAGCTTGCTGGGTGTGTGAGGGTCCTAGTTCCGAAAGGAGGTATTTCCCACCTCCCCACCACTCTGAGTACTAACCAGGTGGCCAACTTGCCACCCAGGAACACCGTACCTCTTTTGTCTTTTAGTTCTACCCAGGGCAAGTACGGTGGACCTTTATCAAGCCCTCATTGTCCCCCTTGTTGTTTACGAAGTCAAAGTTCTGCCACATGACTCGGGATTTGCGGTCCTCAGGGGGGGTAGGATGGGTAACCTGATCCACAAGTGATTTTACCTTCTCATCAAAGAATATTGCAAATTCTGCTGCTATCTTGGGGGGGTCATCAAATATGGTGGGCGAGGGAGAGATGTTGGTGCTTTTGATAAGGTCAAATAACTTTTCAGGTCTGTTTTTGGCAGAATCTAGAAGGCTTCTGAAGTGCATCACTTTTTCATGGAACATGTGTTTGTGGTAACGGGATCTTGCGAGGCGGAGATTGGATAGATTGGTGGTGGAATGAGAATGTCTCCATAATCTCTCAAGGTTCCTCAAGTGTTTTCTCTCTTCGTAGAGGGATTTATTGAACCGCGGAGCAGAAGGAGTAGATCTTTTCTTTTTACTTTGCAGTGGAGCAACATTATCAATTACACTTGATAGACTGGTGAGACATTGGATGGTCAGGTCGTTGACATCAGAGATGGGGTCTAAGATTGGAAGAGAGCTCAAAGCTGTGTTGAATAAAATGTCCAGGTCAATGTTTTTGATGTTGCGGAAAAAGGTAGTAGTTCTTTTAGGTTGTCCAAGAGTAACAAAATGAGAGAGGTGCAGAGAGAAGGGGATGAGGAAGTGGTCAGACCAGTCTACTGGTATATGATCAGCAGCAGTTAGCATATCTACTTTGGAGATAACAAGGTCAAGAATGGAGGCCTTAGAGTGCGTCGGTTTTGTGTTATGTTGAACAAGTTAATTTAATAAGAGGAAAGTGGCAAGCCTGTTGGCCGCTGTATCTTCCAGATTGCCCCAGTGAAGATTAAAGTCACCAATAAAAATCTGTTTGTAGCTTTGCGAGTATTGGTCGCTCGCAAAGTCAGTGAATTCCTCTGTGAAGGCGGAGCTGTCACCAGGCGGGTGATAGAAGGTATGAAACCTGACAGGGGAGCTTTGCTGTATTTGAAACTCCAGAGAAAGGCATTCGAAGGAACAGAAAGAGCTCAGCATAGCACTGACACTGGACCTGGTTAGGCAGAGACCAGGGACAGCCAAAGACAGTTACCACCTGTACCAGTCAGCAAAAAAAATGGGGGTGCCCAGGGCACAGGATGACTTTGCAATAACCACATACATACTTACAAACTGTATCACCCTCTAAATGTCCTGAAAATCTTTCCCTCCATTCATTTATGAACTGCTTCCTGCACACAATTCTTAAAAGACGTCTTGATAGAGGCAGAGGCCTCTAGATGCTGACACAACTCAAGAAAAGCAAAATAGAGCACATGTGGTCCATGAAGTTGATTTGCAAACGCAACCAGAGCACACCTGTTATTGCCATTCAAGATGAGGGTGTCTATGAAAAGTGTGGCTAGTGTGTCATATAAATCTCTCTTTAACAAGGACATGCTGATGTTCGTTGCTAGGACCATTTCTTGCAATAAACTATTACTACTTCAACTCCTAATTTACCATACAAACACACATAGATGCAGTGATAAATGTACAATGATAAGATTATTGCCCATATCTAGTCCCCACACACCACAATGCATTCTTTCCATTAAGGCTCAAATGCCCTCATGGAACATTCAGGCCTTTTATGGGACCATGAAGTCTTTACAATACATTCACCTGCTTTAAAAAATAGCATGCTTCAAACATATAAATCAAATCAAATAACACTTGATATAGAGTGCAGCTGCTTCAACTGAAGCATCCTGGCGTTCTAGCAGATAGCGTAAGGCAGGCCGAAGTAACCAAGAGCATAACCAGTGTCAAATAACCAAGTTTTGAGTTGCTTTTTGAAGGATGTCAAAGACTCAACCTGACGCAAATTAGGTAAGAGACTGTTCAATAATTTTGCTGCGAGGACAGTTAAAGAGCTGCGTCCACAGCAAGACTTTCGGAATTTTGGGATCTGAAGGAGGCCCCTATTGTTGGATCTCATTTACATCTCTTGAGTGTATGGGGACACTCTGTTCGACAGATATCGTGGGGCATCACTGTGGAAAGCTGGCCAGCATCAGAGCTTGGAATTTGATATGCTGTTCTACTGGGATCTAGTGCAAGAGTCTCAGATGTGGAGATCTATGATGGCGCCGCAGAACTCTCCTGACTAGTCAGATTGCCATGTTCTGAATTAACTGAAGTCTGTGTATCAAATAAGGAGGGAGACCAAGATAAAGACTATTAGAGTACTTTGCCACTTGTCTTCTTGGATAACGTTGATGGGAACACGCTGAAAAATGTACAGAGACATTGGATCAGGAGGGAAGTCAGATCCAGGAAACTTTGAAAGAACAGACTGGTTGATGAATGCTTCAATTGTTCCCAAGAAATTCAGCTAATGATCCATGAAGAAGTTTCATGTAGAGACGAAACGCGTTGGCAATTTGTGGCTACTTTTGGAGAACTGGTTTTACTATAAGAAGAGAAAGAAGATATGAATAAAAAGGAATATTTTAAGAAAATTTAAATGGAGTCTGTGCATTAAATTTCATATCAGAGCTTAAGGCGAAATCTGGCGACATTGCCGAAGATACTGGTGAAACACACTATTTGGGGCGTGCTGATCATTTGTTTTGATTTAGTGAGGAGGTGACTCTGTTATTGAAGGTTCGGGGTTTGACCTTCAGAATCGCTGCACTGCCCATATTTTGGACTATGGTTAAATCACTAGGAGTGATACGTGCGGTTCTTATATCTCAACCCCGTTTTTTTGTAAATCAAAGACTATTAGAGTAGTCCATGCGAGAGGCGACTAAAGAGTGAACTACTGTTTTTCTTGTCTTATCAGGAACCAGACAAAAAAACTTCTTTAAGAATTTCATCTTCATACAACAGACTGACGAAATATTGTTTTATTTGCGCTGCAAAGGAAAGTGTGGAATGGAAGATGATACTCAAGTTTCTGGCTAAAGAGGTTGGATTAGTAGCAGCATTGAGTTCCACAGGCCACCAGAGGGAGGGCAGTGGAGATCACTTTGACTTAAAACCAAAACTTATCGGAATTCAGTTTCAAGCAATTTGCATCCATCCTCTAAGACACTCTTTAAAATTGCAAAAAGCTGTCTCCGTGTTATCCTGGAAGGAGAAAAGCAATTGAGTGATGTCGGTGTACAACACTACTTTAACACCTCAAGATTCAATAAGATCTGCTAAGGGGGAAAGATAATGATTAAACAAGAGCGGACTCAGAGCAGTACCCTGCAGGACACCACATACCAAAGGTTTAGGGGATTAAGCATGTAGGTGTAGATACACCCGTTCTGTCCTCCAGGAAGGATTTAATCCAAAAAAGAGCCTTGCCCTGAATGCCAAGCTTGCTAAGTCTGTTCAACAAAATAGAATGTGATTCATTGCTTTCCCAGAAAATTACAAACTAATAAGACAAGACAGGGAACACAAACCAGGAGGTGGGATGGTAGTAGCCTTTCGAGCCCCCCTTAGAGTCGAAATTCTGGACTCCCTACTTTCCAAGTGGGTTGAGTTGCTAACATTTAGAATCCTCTCCACAAACGGCAACCCTTGGAATGGTGCCATTATTTACTGCTCTCCAGGACAAAAAAAACATTTCAGTCCCAATCTGACAAAGCACCTAGGTCCCCATGCACTCGCCACACAAGACTTTTTGCTATTTGGGGATTTTAACTATCACACGGATGTTGCTACGGACCTTGACGTGCCTATACTACTGGCCAACCTTGAGATGTTAGATCTATTCCTGATAAAAACCAGCCCTACTCACGCAGCAGGACATATAGTAGACCTCATTTTTTCTAACACCGGGCTACGACAAATAGACAACTCACAACCACTACCTTGGATGGACCACTTCTTAATAACTTTCCATATCCCAATCACTATCCTTCCAGACAAACACAAGGTCCAGAATCAAATCATCTCAAGACCTTGGAAATGGATCACTCGGGAGTCGTTTGCAACACTTTTTTCTGCTTTTCTGTCAGACAATCCACAAAACATAAATCAGGCACTAATACAGTTTAACAACTCCCTCACTCAAGCATTTGATATGTTGGCTCCCCACAAGCCTCCTCTAGAAAGCTTCTGAGAACAAATGCACCTTGGTGTTCAGTGGAGTAAAAAAACGACAAATCACGCTGTAAAAGGCTTGAGCGCAACTGGAGAATGTCAAAATCCAGTGCCGATAAACACATATTCAAAGATGCTCTGCGCTAATATATAAATAAAGACAGCACATAGACAATACATCCCCAACAAAATAGATCAGGCAGACAACTCGTCCAAGGAACTATTCAAAATCCTAAACACCTTTGTCAAACCACAGGCCTGCTCCTCAGTTACTTCAGCTTCTCAAACATTTTGCAACACCTTAGCCACGCATTTTCAAAACAAAATAGGTAATATCTGCAATAGTTTCCACACTATCAATAACCCACCTATTCTTCCACTGTTACACACCCCCTCAGCGACACTAGAAAGTTTTGAACCTATCTCCCAAACACAAATGTTGGACCTTCTAGCCAAGGCAAAATTGTGGTCTCCTTCCGATCCATATCCCCCACACATCATCACACTCATCTCCCCTCTCGTTGCTCCAGCAATCATAGCACTGTGTAATCAATCCCTGAGCCAAGCCATGGTACCAAAACTATGGAAAGCTGCACATCTGATACCCACCTTGAAGAAACATTTGGCTGACCCTAAAGACCTGGCCAACTATAGACCCATATCTCTTCTCCCTCTGTTGATCAAGATACTGGAGACACATGTTAACAAACAACGTTCTGTCTGCCTTGAGAGCAATAACCTGTTAGACATCTCACAATCAGGCTGTCGACCAGCAGATAGTACTGAGACTGCTCTACTAGCAGTTTCAGATACTATAAGACTATCCCTGGATGTGGGACATCTTGCCGTGCTGGTCTTACTGGAATTATCAGCAGCGTTTGATACCATCTAACATTCTATTCTGGTGCAGCTTCTCCAGCAAGTAGGCATCCAGGGATCCACCCTTAATTGTTTGATGGATTTCCTCAAAGGTAAGGTTCAAACTGTCTCCTTGGGAACATTCCAATCTAACACCAATTCTATAGACAAGGGTGTCCCGCAGGGCTCCTCATTGAGCCCTACTCTTCTTAACATCTATGTTGCCCCTCTGGCCCAACTAGTCAAAGCTTTTGTGTTTAAAACTTTTTCATACACGGATGACACTCAGTTAGTCATCTCATTTGGGCAGGACGTGGAAATGTCAAATTGAGATTTCACACATGCATGAGAGAGATCACCACATGGATGTCCCTAAACGGTCTCCAACTTTATGGGGGTAAGATTGAGATTCTACTGTTTGGCAAAGCACAGCTTTACTGGTCCGAGGAATGGTGGCCGGTAGAACTTTCCCCCCCCCCTTCCAGCTGTACTGCAAAAAATCTAGGCATTCTCATAGATGACCAACAATCTATGCGGAACCACATTTCCTTCAGGGGTGAGACATATAGGCCTATAATTTCTCAGCATGCTTGTGTTGGCATTGGCCTTTTTTTTTTAGCAATGGAAGAAGAGATGCCTGTTTCTAACATGAGGGAAAAATTCCAGAAATTAGTGAGGCATTCCATATTTTATTAAGTGGAGGGTTGAAAGTTCAGTCATCAGTCTGAAAATATGCAGAGGGCAGACATCAACCAGAGAAACAGACTTACATTTTAATATTTCTTCAAGGAGCAATCTTCAGAGATAGGAGCAAATTCATAGAAGACTGATTTGTGACAGGAAGAAATAATAATTACACAAGAGAGGGTTAGCCAGTCTAGAAATGAACTCTTAAGGTTTAAGAGGTCAGTTACCTGGTCTGTAATATATCTTAAGATGGTGTGGGATCTGCACCCAGGTAAATTGGTGCATCCCTGGCATCTCATGGATATATTAGTAGGATTGTGACACAAAGAAACACAAGGAATGGTTGTCACCTTTCCCACATGAGCTGAACTATTGGCTAAAGTCTCTGCTGGAGAGAAGGAAGAGTATACATTTTCAATCTTAAGTGCAGCTATGTGTCTGCTGCGATAAGATCTATATTGTACCTTTCTTTCTCTTCTATCACTTTGTTGCCTTTGCTTCCTAATTTCCCTTTCTCCTTGTGCTTCACAGTTCTTTGTTGTCTTGTGTCATTTGTCTATTCCATCCCATTTAAGTCACAAATTTCTAAGCATTTCTGACTCACCTTCACAGTATGGTCCCTTTCCTCTTTTTCCTCTTTCTCATCTTGTTGTGGGGCACAACAGGGCCCACTCTCAGTCTCCATTTTAGCATCACGTTTTAGCTTGACATCTTTTTCTAATGGTTACTTTTTGCAATTTTACACTTACACAATAATGTACTGAGAAGTTACTGTACATGCAGTCTCTTTCTCATTAAACATTATTATCATGTTGTTCATACACTTTGTCCAAGGCTAGGCACATAGAACGCAATGCCCTTGTATCTGGTTGTCTGCTTGGAAACAGTTCTAAGGCTTATGAAAGACCATCGCATAAGCTGTGCACCTTTGACACAGTGCGTTGAAACAGTGCTTTTATTATATAAATGGCCTCTGCATTACATTCAGCAGATTAGCACTTCTGCTGGGATTGTCCTAGAACACGATGCACTGTAGCTGAGATGCAGTTCTGCTGACTCTGACCTCTATCCTGCATAGGCCAATACCCCGTTCCACACAGGCCTGCTTCCTGAGACAAAATACTCAGGTATGGGGGTTAGGCTATCCCAAAGGATCTGGCAGAGCCTACTCCCACTATGCTGTCAATAGCATAGATAGTGCTACGCAGGAGTATAATCATCTAACCATATAATCATAGTAATGTTATAATGGTTGAACTCTTTATCTTTTTCACCATGCTTGTAACGCTGGTCACAATGTTTTGCTTCTTCTGCCTAATAATTGCAGCACACTCTTTCTGTACAAGAATACGATTCCTTCAATAAATATTTGAAAAGCCAATTTGTACATTTCTTGTGTTTACATTGGGTATTCATAAGAGACAACAAAAGGGTGGATCTGCTTTCACGATTTCCTTGGGGAATAAAGAGTGGTCATGTTCGAGGTTGCTGATACCATATGGTACCCTGGTAGGTTAGGGGTTCAGATGGGGCACTGAAAGCTAGATAGGAATTAGGCCAACAATTCCTGATGATATGCCTGAACTGAGTCCCATATTTTGATGTTTATGTTGTCCAGATACACAGTCCTACTTAATTTGTAGGAACCTTAAAACAATCTCTAATTCCATCTTTAGTCCAGATGTGACCAGTCTCCGCTAAGACTAGTGGGCTAGGGCCTGCCAGGGTTAGGCCTTGACAAAGCAAAAAAAAAAGGAAATCTAACCAGGGCCCAATGGGGCTCTATGTTTCTGCTGTTTTCCGACTGAGTAAAAACAAGTGTTGAGAAACCTAACATGTGACTTTAACGTGCCAACACATGTACCCTCAGGAAATCGGAAATGCTGTTTCGATGTGTTGGACACTCAAATGCTGCATATCACATTGAAGCCTGCCCTATTAGCTTTGCAAATGTTGGTAAAAAGTAGGGAAAAGGGTTGATTTCAGTTTAGAATGCAAGATGGACATAACTATTTGAAAATAACAACCAGCATGATGATATAGTGTATATTTCAGATATAAAATAGTCCCTCCTGCATTCCAAAGGAAGCACTCTATAGGAGGTGGAATGATACACAAAGTTGCTAATAGCATGAGGCTAGAGAGTAATACTCTTTTCGGTGTTATCAAAGGCCATTCTATGAACATTTTAAAGAATAGGTGAGAATACAGATTACAGATAGTTGTACTGTCAAGCTAGATCTAAAAAGCTGCAGCTACCTGCCTGTCACAATCCGGTGCTGCAACTTCATGTCACTGAAAGTCCACTTTGTGACGTGGGGATGAAGCTGTATGGGGGCACTATTGTTTACCATTGGTGTTCCAGGGCCTACATCACTATTTCATTCCAAGTGAATAACCAAGCTGTTGTTTACTTTTAAACTTACCCTGCCAAGAGTTGTATTGCTTTTGATCCAAGATAAAGGTGCTAAATTAACTGTGAAGTACAATATCATGCTAATTCTTAGAATGTTTTGTCCTGTAAGACTTGATTTATAAAGGTGGCACTCATTAGATTCTATTTCACATTGCAAGAAATGGGGTTGGTGGTTGAGGGGGGTGGAAACCCCACTCAGGCAACAACCACAGTCCTTGTCAGGGCGAACCACAAAACTCACTAAATGTACCTGTACTTGATACAAAAGCAGTCAGGCTTAACTTAGAGGCAATGTGTACATTTTTTATGCAGCACTTAAACAGTAATAAAGTGAAAACATCACACAAGAAAAATCCGAAATCAATTTGGAAAAACAGAGTAAACTTTAATAAATAAAATTATCCCATAACAACAAAAATCCACTCACTCAAACCAGAGATATGCAATTTTAAAGGTTAATAGTGAACACTGGTGATCATCTGGTTGTACTAGACCGGGGGAAAGTCACAATTTCAGGCTGACCACTATAGAGCACAGGCCAGATAAAGAGACTAGTTTAGTCCTGCTGAAAGAGTTACCTTCTCCAAGTCCAGCGCAAATTTTTCTGTTTATAGTGGCAAATGTCCCGAGGAGTAGGGAGAGCATTGCGGATGGCCATCGCTGATGCGCGAAGAGTAGGTTGGGTGTCGAGAGCTGTCATTGCTGTAGCGCCAAGAGTTGGTTGGGCGTCACATCTAGAAAACATGTGCCTTTATGAAGTACTTCAACACTACAGATTCTAAAGCAATGTAGCAAAAAACATGGAAGAAGGGAACTATGCAGTAGTTGGATAGGATGTTTGTTTGGTGAGACACGCAAAAGGAAATCTAATTAACCACAGAAAACTTAGTTACCAAACTCCAGATAGAAAAGAGTTTTTCTATTTGGCACTTCTACAACTCTTCAAGCCTTGGCATGCTGAATTTGAACTACTTAGAGACTATCACTGCTACGAAGATTTTTTCAATGCTGTGAAAGACAGGTAGCTAAGGAGAGTTCCCAAAGCAGTCATAGTTCATCACCACTGAGTCAAGATCCTCTTGGACAACCCATTATTGAAAACGATGTCACAACAGCCATGAATGAGGTGGAAACTATAATGGAATAAGCGACAGGAAACTGTTGATTTCAAACAGTTAGTTGGAGAACTTAAAAATGAACAGAAATAAATTTATTTAGAGGTAAAAGAGAAAATAGAGCACGGATTCCTCCATGACAAGAAAGGATGCAAATTCTCACCTTTTAAGCCAATACTATTATACATCAGTGGTCAAGCTGGCACCAGGAAAAGCTTTTTAATGAAAGTTCTCACCGCTTATCTACAAAGGAAAACAGAATCAAATTTATTGTGTGTAGTAACAGCACCAACTAGATTAGCTGCACACAACATTAAAGGAATTACTCTACATCGACTATTTATGCTACCTGTTGAACATGACAATAAACTGGAATACCAAAGGTTATCTGGTGGAG
The DNA here is from genome assembly GCA_963921515.1 of Calotriton arnoldi. NCBI lineage: Eukaryota > Metazoa > Chordata > Amphibia > Caudata > Salamandridae > Calotriton > Calotriton arnoldi. The sequence goes on along the minus strand of CAWUFW010003736.1, from coordinate 503,259 downwards.
CTTGTCATGAGGTGTCAAGAGTATTGAAGAAACTGAAACTTTTAATCATTGATGAGGTGAGCATGGTCTCAAATTTAATGCTTGCCTTTGTACACTTGTGAAAGCTACAGATTTTAAAAACAGAGTATGATGTGCAGTGTGGAGGAAAGCCTTTAATTGTCTTCGGTGACCTACTAAAACTTACCACCATCAAAGGATAGCCTGTTTTCAAGAGAATTCTGCATGATGAAACTCAGAATTCTTTGCGAAGTATTGGCAATGTAAATATTTTGCTAAACTGTCAATACAAGGAACTACTAAATAATATGCATCAAGCATCTGACATGGAATACGGAAATATTCTAAAGGACATCAGAGTAGGAATTCTGACAAACGAAGTGAAACGTACCTTAGAAACTCGACTTTTAAGAAACTACTCTCCTCTAAGAACACAGCAGCACAGCTAATGTTCCATTTAATTGAAGAAGTAAAATTCATAGTCTGTTTAATGCCTAAACTTTAAGAGTGCTCCAATTTTAATGAACAATTACTAAAACTGGAGAAAGAAGAAATTTTGGAAGTTACAGCTATTGACAAAATGGAACACCAGTGAGTAATGCATAAAGAGCACTTGACATGCTTTGCACCACTTTCTTTTGCACGAAGGCGATGGTGAAAAACTCCCATGCAATTGATTGCCGATTTGCTGGGGGTTGCTTCCCCAAAGAACTGTGTTCAACAGGGTGTGGCAATTTATCTCCACTGCCACCAGATGCCATTTTATTGGCGAATGATGGAAAAGGCACCAAAATTTAATTTAGAAAAGAAAGAGAGCAGGTGCTCAAATGAGAAAAGTAAAAAAAAAAAAAATCTGTTGTAATTGTTTCTTACCACACTGTTCAAGGATGAAACTTTATTCACCACATTGATTATGGTGTACAAGTACAAAAGTTGAGAACAGTAAAATGGGAAAAGGAAATGATTTATTATAATGTGAAATACTATTACAGCATAAGAAATGTCTACTGTTTTGTTTATAGTATGAACTTATGCATTGCAGAAACTAAAACTTAGTCATGGAATTTCGCAAAAAGTATTACTAACTTATATTTGTTTTCTTTATGTTTTTAAACAGATGAATGACACCATCCATTGCAAAAAAACATTTCCTAATTATTTCTTTCTGTGTAGTTGTACAAACTAACATTGTCAAGGTATACCCCAAGGTACAGTCTCATAGAGCCACTGAGACATACAAACACAGATAGAGCCACTCATAAGCCCAGTCACCCACTCATTCAGTCACTCACTCTCAAACTCTCTCACTCACTCACTCACAGACAGTCAATAACACACCAAGTCACTAACCAACACATATACTACCACATGCACTCCCCCATATAGCTACTCACACCCCCATTTACTCACATATACAGGTAGTAATTCATGTACTCACTCACTCATAAAGGTGCTCACACACCCATACAGCCACTGACACACCCACTTACTCACCCATACAGTTAATGACAGACCCACTCCCTTTCATTGTCGTTCACAGGTCCAAATATATACGGGCGGTTACGGCTGTAAGTTTGATTTGATCCTGTTAGTACTGGTTCAATATTTTATTCAATAGCATTTTGATGGGCTGTATTAGCTGAATCTATATACATTCTCCCACTTTATGTCTACCAAACGAAGAGCCTTTTCTGGGCATTCTCGACTTTTTAACATCAGTTCTTTTAAAAATGTTACCTTTCCGACTGTTTATTCCTTAACCTTGCAGGATGTAATAACATGTTTGTCTAGGCCTATTGTTCATTCCTTAACTTTGTGGGATGCCATATCATGTTTGTGTACAATATCCGTCAGCATGCCTCATTATATTGCTACTCACTTTTAAATTATCCCCTCTTCTTTCTACATAGTCTGCCATCATTGGCTGAATTATACAGCTGAATCTTTTTTTTTTTAAATGTATTTATTGGTATTTTAAAACAATGCTACAAACTGTATAAACAAACAGCCAGTTGCTATTCGATACAGAATCATCTTTACATAAAACCATCATGTTAAGGACAATTATTCTTGTATACATGTTCGCTCCCCCGCATCATATCTGAAAGAAGGTGAGTACATCCTATCATAAAAAAACAGAACAGCTGCCATCTCTCAAGGGACCGTTGCAGAAATGTTACCTGCAACATGTTGCAGGGTTCGTAGTGGATTAAGCACAGCAGCAGACACCTGCATATTCCCCCCCCCCAAGAGCCGTGATCATACACCCATCCCCGACCCCCCCATGCCACCCTATGCCGTCGTGTCTACAGTTGTCTCCTGGTGTTCACGGGCCCACACAACAAAAGGTTCCCAAATGTCTTTGGGCCGAGATGCTGAAGGCATCAACTCCCAAAACGTGGTCAATTGCGAGTGGCCAAAGGTGACGTCCCTTATCCAATCATTTTTAGAGGGAACCCTCTTACGTCCCCAGTGTATGGCAACCCGGCGCTTAGCAAATAGGAGTAAAAGGGCATGCAGCTTTCGGACCTTAGCAGGTGTATCTCTGACATATCCCAACAGTCCCTGTACAGGGTCAGGATCCCCGACTATCCCAGTTATTTGGTGTATCACAGTAACCACATTGGACCAGTATATTGCCAGCCTCGGGCAGCTCCATGCTATGTGTAAAAAATTAGCAGGAGCAAAGCCTCATTTCCAACAGCTTTCGTCTTCTTTCAGACCCATCCGATGCAGACTGGAGGGTGTCCTATAAAATCTATGTAAGAATTTGAAGTGGATTAGACGAAGTTTATAATTAGGGGACAATGCTGTTAGTTGGCAACAGCAATAAGTCCACTGATCCTCCGTAAGCGGAGGTTGAATTTCTTCATTCCATGCCTGGAGCGCCCGTGGCTGTGTCATAGGGGCTGATAATTGCATATGATTATATATCCGGGTGATGAGTCAGCGGGGTGAAGCCGATTTAAGCACGTTCTCTAGCGCATTCAAGGTGGACGGGGCGTCCAGGAAAGTAGCATGTAGAGACCGACACGCAGCTCTAAGTTTATAATATACAAATAATTCAGAGAAAGACACAGGCTGTCCGTCCACGGCCGTCGGGGGTGGCCGAAACGTCCCCTCTGGGTAGAGATCCGCGAAAGTACGGAGGCACATTTTTCATGCCAGTTCTTTGCTGATGCCCTCACCTGCAGTGAACAACATTGGGTTATGCTCCACGGGCATGGACGGGGCATAGAGAATAGGACTGCCAGCTCTCTTTCGCAGCTCGTTCCAAGCCCAACGCAGGGTCTCCACTGTGTCTATGTCTTCTCGAGGATGCTTGTAAGCCTGAAACAGAGCGACCTGCAAGGGAACCGGCGCCACAACGTCTGTCTCCACAGCCACATGAGGCTGAAAAGGGGTCGGGTGTACCCAGTGTTGTAAAAATTGCGCTTGTGCGCTCCATGCGTACAGTTGCATGTCTGGAGCCCCCAATCCACCCTGACGTAAAGGGAGTGTTGAAAGATCCCACGAGACTCGTGCCTGCCCTCCCGCCCAGACCAAGGAGATCAGCAGGGACCGTAAAGATTTAAAAAAGGCCTGTGTGAGGGGGAGAGGAATGTTAACAAACAGATAAAGGAATTTAGGCAAAACCACCATCTTAACCAATGCTATCTTCCCGGCTAGAGAAAGCGGAAGTCTAGCCCACGCAACGACCTTCTCTTCCAGCCAGGTTATGGCGCGCCCGTAGTTCATGTCCCATATGTCCTCTATATTCCTACTGAGCCATATACCCAAATACTTCACAGGTTCGGCCGCCCACTGAAGAGGGAACTCAGAGGGAACACGGGTGGTGGCGTCTGTTAAAGGAAAAATAACTGATTTGGCCCAGTTAATTGAGATACCAAATCTAATAAATTCCCGCAGTAGCGGATCGAGGTTTGACGCTGGGTCAGTCACGTATAAGGTGACATCGTCAGCATATAGTGAGATTAAGAGACTGCGGGCACTAAACCCGATCCCTTTGGCGGTATTATGCTGCCGGATGCGTGCTGCGATCGGCTCCATCGCGATTGCGAAAAGTAGAGGGGATAGTGGGCATCCCTGCCTCGTACCCCGCGAAATATCAAAAGGCGATGAGAGGAGTCCATTCACCCTGACACGCGCTAATGGTTTAGTATAAAGCAGGCGAATGAGATTGATAAACAGCGGACTGAATCCCATTCGACTCAGGATGGCGAATAGATACTGCCACTCCAGAGTATCAAACGCCTTTGTAGCGTCTAGGAATACAGCGGCAGCCTGTACTTCGGGATGTAAATAATGCAGTACTGAGAATAGAGTTCTTAGATTGTGGGAAGTAGATCTCCCAGGGATAAACCCCGATTGATCTGGGCAAGCGATTAGCGGGAGTAGAGGTTGTAACCGATTCGCAATCAGCTTTGCCAAAATCTTTGCATCCACATTTATTAGTGATAACGGCCTATAAGAGTCTAATTCATTTTCTGGCTTTAACAGGGTGATTATTATTGCCTCACGCATTGATGGTGGAAGGACGCCTAACTCTCGAGCCTCCTCATACAGCTCTAATAAATGCAGCGCTAGCTCCTCAACATATGTTTTATAAAAGGCGGTGGTTAGACCATCCGAACCGGGGGCCTTATTCAACGGCAAACTGTTGATGACCTGAGCCACATCTTCCACCGTAAAGGGGAAATCTAAATACTCCCTATGCCTTTGACTCAGCCAGAGCAACTCTAGGGTATCAAGAAAGGGCAATAGGCCCTCCAGGCTAGATCTCTCCGTAGTGGTGTATAGCTCGGAGTAAAAACGGGAGAACTCATCTAGGATATCTCTCTTACCTCTAATGACAGACTGATTAGCGCCTTTCAACTCAGTTACATAAGCTGTGGACCTGGGGGCTCGAATCATTGCCGCCAGTGTTCTCCCCGGCCGATCTCCCTCTCCATATTTCCTAGCCTGGGCATGTTTACCCCAAATTTTAACTTCACGGTGTGCCTCTTCTTCAAATTCAGCCAAAGACACACAATTGATGGACGGAATGCAGAACAAATCAAAACATTCACCCCCAGTCAAGAGATCTGGGTTAAATCCATCATTCTTTTGCTCACCATGCCACCCCAGTTCAGACCTGGCCATATGCAAATCAGTCTTGACCCTGTGCCTCATGGGAACAGTCCAGCCCGAACTGCCAAGCCAGGTCCTCCCTGGACCGGAAACAAGCATCCTAGGACCGGTTTCGGGGTTTCACCCCTCTTCAGCCAGGATAGCTTGATTCCAGTGGCACAGTGAGCCCAGGACCCATGTCTGGGCATACCTGGCGCACTTAGGACGAGAAAGCAAAAGACACACAATTGATGGACGGAATGCAGAACAAATCAAAACATTCACCCCCAGTCAAGAGATCTGGGTTAAATCCATCATTCTTTTGCTCACCATGCCACCCCAGTTTAGACCTGGCCATATGCAAATCAGTCTTGACCTTGTGCCTCATGGGAACAGTCCAGCCCGAACTGCCAAGCCAGGGTCAACGAGGCCAGTATCTTAGGCTCACCAGAGGAATAAAACTGCGATTCCAATTCCTTAATCTGATTCTCGAGAGACGCGAGTGTCCCTCGAATGGCCTTCAACACCCCAGCCTGTCGGGCGATGCAATTGCCTCTTATAACAGTTTTAAAAGCTTCCCATAATGAAGTCTCAGTATCTACAGAGCCTGTGTTAAGGGAAAAATAGTCAGTTATGTCTCCCCTAATTTCCTCCTTAAATGCCTCGTTTAAGAGGGCATCTTGTGGTAGCCTCCAGGTATACATTCGTGGGATCGAGTTGGCAAGTTCCAAGCGCAAAAGACTGGGCGCATGGTCTGATAGAGACCGAGGAAGGTGTGAGGCCTCCCTGGACCAAGTAGCCACATCCCGGGACACTAGCCAATAGTCCAGACGTGACCACGCTTTATGGTACTCCGAAATACACATCCCCTCCTTAACAGTTGGGTGAGTACGTCTCCAAATGTCCACCAGGTCCCCGTCAGAGAGTATGGCCTGCAGTGTAGCACTAGCTGATGGGTGCAGCGCTCTAGATACTCCTTTCCTATCCAGCTCGTCATCTAGGATGGCATTGAAGTCCCCGCCCCAGATTATGGTGTCACAATTCATCGCCCTCACCTTGGCCCATATATCTTGAAAAAACTCCGGGGAGTCAGCATTAGGACCATATACCGCTACCAACACCACTGGAATCCCACCCAGGACGCCCAGTATTATGACATATCTGCCTTCCGGGTCAATTTGTAGGTCACCTTCCTTCCAATCCAGACCCCGCCTGATCAGCACAGTGACCCCTCTGAAGTAGTTTGAGTAAATGGAGGAATAAACCGATCCCCACCTGCTATCTCTCAGTCTGGGGGAGGAGGGAACATTGAGATGTGTCTCCTGTAACTTGCAGATGTCAATGTGGTGTCTGAGCAAATGGGAGTGGACTAACCTGGCCTTCCTACCGTCATTTAACCCTCGGATGTTCCAGGTGAGAAAGTTTAAACTAGTCAGAGGACGTCTATCACAATATAGTGCAGCGGGCCAGAAGGAGCGAAACATAATGGCATAAGTGGTTTCACATAGCGGTAAGAATTAAAAAGGAAAAGCAATGATCTGGCAAACAACAAAACATAGCATCCCCCCGCCCCTCCACCCACTCCAACCCCCCAATCAGGTTGCAGAATACCCACCCCAAACATCGTAAAGAGTAAAGCAACAAGTGGGAGCTCTCCCATGGGGGCGTAGTACCGCCGGCATACTCCCCTGACTACTCAGGGTGGCCAAGAACGCTGCGGAGAGCCTTACCTATCCCACAGAACAGTGTATAAAAACCCCCCAACACACTAGAGTCAGCAGAGCGGGAATACATTCAGGCTGCGAACTGCAAGCCGACAAGAATCCCATAAGTCCTAACCAAACGCTGTTCAATATATAGTCAGCCAAGTTGAAACTAACAATAATGTGGATAAGTACCAATTTCTGCAGAAAATAAGACCGGGCACCGTAAACTGAGGAGATAAATCTCCCTCCCAACTCAGGCAAGCGTATACAGAACTACTTCAACATAAGGAACAACATCGCACACCAGGAATATAACGGGGCCATAGTCTCCCTCAGTCATTGTCACTCAATCGGTCCCCAGCTGAGGCCGCAGCTTCGGAAGTTTGCTTGGATGTCTTCCCTCCGATGTGTTTAGCAAACTTGAGGGCGGATTTGGCACCCGTGAAAAAATGTACAGACCCATCGTATGTGACCTTTAGCTTGGCGGGATACAGAAGAGCGTATGGGACCTGGGCCTGCAGCAGAAGGCGTTTAGCAGGGAGAAACTCCTGCCGTGCCGCCTGCACCGCTGGTGTAAAGTCTGGATAAAAGGAGATGTTATTACCTTTATGCGTGATGGTCCCCTTACCCCGGGTGAGGTGCAGGATAAGATCTCGGTCTTGATAATTCAGGATTCTGGCTAAGATGGGTCTGGGAGTAGCGCCAACTGGAGGTTTGGGGCCCAAAGCGCGGTGCGCTCTCTCCACCGCAAAAACCGAGGAGAGGAGCGGGTCAAAGAGTTCGTGGAGCAGATCCGCTACGTAAGACTCCATTTTGTCGATAGCTGTCGTCTCTGGTATACCAGTAATTCGAAGGTTGTTGCGGCTGGACCGCACCTCCGAATCTTCATTTTTGGCACGGATTATGCCAAGCACCTTGTCCATGTGTAGTAGTTGTTCCTTTGTTTCTACTTGGAATTCATGAAAGTCCGAGGCCCGGTTCTCCAGCACGTCGAGCCTAGTTTCATGCGACCCCACCTGCATCTTATCAGCATCTAGTTCGGAAGTTAGCACATCCAGCTTGGTGTCTATGTTCCGGAGGCTGGACCTCATTTCAAGCATCAGGGTACGCAGATCCTCACCTTGATCCTCCGTCTGCGATTCCGACGGCCGCTCCGCGCCCGCCTCCGGGTCCTGCTCTGTAAGTCTCGTGGTCCTCCGCTGGTCGAAGGTCAACTTCGGCTGTTTCGCGTCCTGCTTACACGTCTCGTCAATCGTCTCAGGGCTACCTCGTGCGGTCCGCCGGTAAGACACGGCTCAAGCGGTCGACACAGGGCTCGATATTCGCAGTTCCACCTCGCTAGCGACTCGTCTGCCGTTAAAACCTGCTCTGGGGTGTGGCTAGCTCGCTGTCCGTGTACCTGGGGACTCCCCGACCGCAGCTAGTGATCCAGCATGCAGGTCACACTCCACTAGGGCCTGCCGCCTCCTCTGCCACGTTGTCAGCGTCTCTTTAGTATCAGGGCCGGGCCGCAGTTAGTAATCGTGTCTGGAATGTACTCGGGATACCCAGTCCCAGCCAGCGCGGGCGAGTCTCTATATACGGGGGGAGTTACACACCTCGCTCACTTGTGCTCCCCCAAGGTGTTCTCCCCTGCACACAGTTCCAATGTACCCAAAGCAGTCTCTTAGTTGCAACCGCTCCTAACAGCGCGGACATAAATCTCCACAGGGGCCCAAGATGGCGCACGGGGCCTCGCAGCAGCACTGCCACTCCCAGTCAGCCGATCCTCATCCAGTCTTATCTAGATAGGAGCCCCACACTCAGCGCCCACTGCCTCCGTACCTCGCACTTCCACAAGGGTGTCAGCGCCAGCGTGGAGCACCCGCCAGCGACCCACACGGCCTCCGGGTCCACCCTGCACATACCGGCCTCCCGATGTCGAGGTCTCTGCCGGGGCCGTTGCACCGATTTTGCCGCAGCAGACCCCTATTGCAGCGAGTCAATCGGTGCCTCATTTATTATTAACCGACAACCAATTCTTTTTCTAGACGTAATAACGTGTGGATTTCTTCCCCGGTAGGCGAGCCCAGGGTATTTACAAACTGATGGCTCTGTGCTTGAAGGGAGATTGCAGTGATAAGAGGGAGATGGTCGCTGGTCTGCGGCTCTGATAGTGTGGACTCAAGGACTTGTTCATAGAAAGAATTGCTCATGAAGACATAGTCTTTGGTTGACATATTACTGAACGAATTATGTCTTGCTCGGGCGGGAGTAGCGTCTTCAGCAGACCTCAGACAATGTGTATTTAAAAATGAGTTTAGCATGTTGCTGGCTGGGCCCCTTGATGAGTTAGATGCTTTATCAGTTGCCAGGGTATGAGTGTTAAAATCTACAGCTATTATTATCCCGCAGTTTGGATAATTAGCAAGTAGATCTTCCAGTGTCCCAACCAGTTCCCTCATCTTGCACTGTCGGTGGCTATCCTTACAGTTAAAATATACATTTAACAGTAAAATGGTGATTGGGTGCCCGTTCAGTTTCAGACCTTGCAAATGTACTGCCTGTACCATGTCCATACAGGTGGACAATTTTACTGCCGTTAGCGCCACTTTCAGACTTACATAGATGGATAGGCTGCCAGACGGCCTCCCAAATAAATTAAGCTTTTTAAATGGGTGTTGGAACACCTAAAAGCCTGGGATTAGCAGCAGTGACCGTAGTCAGGGTTCCTGCAGACAAAGTAGGTCCCCTGTCTGCAGGAATTTAAAAGCAGCACAGTTATTTAACATTGTTTTGAGCCCAAATACATTCCAAGAGATTATTTTGGGAGCATTGTCCTTTCCACATGAGGGCCTATTTGATCCCACTTTGCTAGGAGCAATTTGCTTGTAATCCTGCCAAGTTTGGCACCAGCCAGCTCCAATCATTTGTGTGATGTGCGTCTTTTTCTCCCTCAGTAATTCTATGCCCTGTCAGAGGATTCTTGGAGGTAAAGCGTATTCTCAGATTGGAAAATGTTTTGGGGACTGCAGCTGGCATCGTACCCCTTAGTTTGGACTTTGCCTGCAGCTGTGTCATTTTTACATTGGATTATCCCAATAGCATATGCAGATATTTTTCTTGTTGCGGTTTCTGTACGTGAATCCCCCAGCTGGTGACTTGGGCCTTTTCTGCTAAGATCTTTTGGACTAAGGCACTGGTTTTCCATATAACTATTGTCGATTCTTTTGTTGCATTGTTGCTCAGGGCCTTAAATTAAACTTGTAATAAATCTTCAGTGGAATGCAGCGAAAAATTTATAAGATGTTTGCCCTGTTTAATATATCTCTGCTTCCCATGGAGATATATATTCAGGTGTGAATACTTTGATGTTGTTCTCTAGGTTCCTTTTTGCCTGATCCCCAGTCCGTACATTAACTGCATGTGTTTCCAAAGATTGTTTATCTATTATAATTGGGTGGTGAGTGCCCGCATTGGACCTTTCCTCCTTGGCCCATTCGCGTATGTGTGAGAAGGCATTTTTCTTGTAGTGTCCAAGGTGGGTAACAACACTATTTGATCCAGCCTGCTTGGGTGCAGAGCTGTATCGTTACTCATCCTAGTTTCTGTTGGAGTGGGATAATAAGGCTCCAATTGGGGTTGGTTCAGCCCCTTCTCGTCATAGCCTACCCAGGGGCAGGGATTTCTAATTAGTTTGATGGTAGGCATCATTGTTAAATGATCATTGCCTAACCTAATGGCGGGCTTCTCTATTTGAAAGATTGGAAAGAACTTCTGTGGCATACGTATGTTTGATTGTATAGCGGTATTTAAGGTTGCCTTAGTAGCAGTATTGGCCATATCTGGCACCTCTGAGCATGATCGAAGTTCCTTTGCGTGATGGTGCTGTTTATTATTTTTTGCTTGCTTCTTCAGACTTTTTTTGCTCTTCTGGAGAGGAGATTGCAGGTCTTCGAGATATCATCTGGAGGGTCCGTAGGAACATTTCAGCTGAGTGAGACTTCGTCCAATGTGGTCAGGTCTTTTAGAGTTTGATTACAATTCCCCGCTATGGCCAGTTGTGAAGAAGTAGGGGGGTTTCCATTCCCACTAAGTTGTCACTTTTGGTGTGTGTAGTAGTGATAATGGTATCACCTTCTTCCAGAGCAAAGTCCGGGGACCTACCCTCTGTATCTTGGCCCTGCGAGTCTGCATTCGACATTTGCCTTTGTTTCAGTTCTGTTAGCAATGATGAAACTTCTGGTAGGGTGCTTAGTTTCTCCACTATAGCGGGACATGAGCACTTCTACATTTGCTGGTTGTTTATTGAGTCTAGTTTACCCTCCAATTTGTCTATTTTGACTGCTAGCTCAGTTATGGCTATTGCTATCGCCTGCATCGTGTCCATTTGAAGTTCCAATTTTTGTGCCTGCCATGTGAGAATATTGATTGCGGTCGTCAGTGTCGTGTTTATTGAGGCTAAAAGGGAGTTTTGTCGAGAGCACCGAGGGTGACTTAAGGCCCTGCAGGTTGAATGTAAGCAGTCAGGATACCCCTCTGTGCTATTACCTTCCAACTTGGGGGGGGGGGAACTCTGATTAAAAATATGAGACTGTGATGATGGTGGACCTGTGATGACAGGGCGGCATGGAAACAACTGCCTCGACCCAGAGAAAGTTCATCACTTTTTTCTTCTACATTATTAATAGCTTGAGGGGAAACGAGTGCTGATGATAATTCAATCACCTCAGGCTGTTCGTGGCCTGTCTCTTCCTCTAGGGAGCGCTGACCCGATAACAAGTCTATTTCGGTAGCCTGACAAAGAAAAGAGTCTGCGCTGTCCAAATTCCCCATGTATGGGGTAATTTGTTCCTGATCAGGTTCTTCGTGTTGCACTATTTGATCTTTGATCTCCTTGTTTGTTTTTTGTAGATCGGGGAGATAGAAGGTAATCGCATGGCTCCCCGTCTGTTTAAGCCCTCTATGGAATGGGCACTGGTGGGAAGTACCTACAAATTGTCGCGGCATAATGAACAGGGGGTGCAGCGGGGGTTGACTCACGTGAGGCTTGTGTATCTTTAGTTAATCCTTGTGAAGGTTGGGTTTTGCTGAAGGGCTTTTTAATCCCTGTTCTCCTTTTTATCATTATCGGCCTCTGTCGCAGGTGATCTTGCTTATATTTCTTAAGAAGGTTCTTGTCATGCAGCTTAAAGGGTAGTTTATAGACCAGCTTCCAAGTAAATGAAAAACACTGACTTTTTCTGATGCTGGCGGACGATCCACCCCAGCTCTTTTTGTGTGTCAAGTACTGCTGAGCTGCAACTGATGACATTTATATATTAATATGCTAGGCTTTTGCTAAGTCATTTGATCGTTGAGTTAGATCCTTACTGGGATCGTGTTGAGATCCTGTTTTCCAAAATTCACTTAGGTTTTGTGGAGATAGGGTCCGTCCTGTGATCGAACTAATCGGTGCTCCTGTGGAGAGGAACACACTAGTGCACTGTAGGGATGCCAGAGGCAGGGAGCTCACCCAGACCACAAGCAGCACCCAGACCTAGCTGGGCCACCACCATGATCTGGGGCTCAACCCGGGATACTGCCCGCACTGCAGGGTCTAATCCCTACTGCAACCTTGCCGTGGCCCCTCATCTAGCCTTCTCTCTTCCTGGTACAAATGCCAATGAGGGCTCCAATCCAGGCTTGTGGGCTTAGTGACTTGGTGGACCGGGGAGCACAAAGATAGTACCCCTTTCCCACACCGGTTGCCGGGCTACACCTGCACTCCTATGGCACCAGAGAGGCGCAGCCTATGTTTCCAATCCTGTGTCCCAGTCCTTCATGCAGCACACAAAAACTCCTCTCCTTCTCTCGTTTCTCTTTCCAGTCAGTAGCAATAGGGCTGGACTGCCTCCCGTGACTCCAGCACAGGCAGTCTAGGGAGGCGATATCGGGGGCACAGGGTCGGGAATCATGGAGCAAGGGACCGCGAACCTCGGAGACGGAGCTCCCGCTCGTCCACACCAAGTGACTTAGGCAACGTCCGTTGGCTCACAGCGCAGGCTGCCTTGTGGTTTGATACGCGAAGCCTGAGGAGCTCAGAGCTGTGAGGCCGTGGTCCCACGGAGACAACGTTCCCTGCTCCTGCTCTCTACCCCACCTCCAAGCTCCGACCCTCAAACTTGCTGAGTGGCACTCCGGACTGGCCGAAGGGCAGTAGGTGGTAGGAGGACGTGGCACCGCTTCTCCACCATCCTCTTCTTTCGCTTCACTCGCTCTCCGGAAGTACATCACTCCTTCTTTACTCAAGTGAGTGATTTATTTGCTATCCGCCCTTCCGATGCTCCCTCCTTTTGGTTTGGTACATACATTACTCTTAGATGAATGAGGCTGCCAGCAGGTTGGTGACCTCTTACCCTGTATTTGTTTTTATTTTGCCGTTAAATTCAGCCAGATAGCTCTCACGCATCCTCGCTCCATGTGTGAGTAGGTAAATCAGTCTATTCTCTCTTTGAATTCTGGTACTCGTAGGCCTGAATTAGTAATGTGACAAACAGGAGTACACGTACAAGGATGCAAACTAACAACCACGGACTGGGACAACTTTCACAAATGGCAATTGATAAATTGGGAGCTTTGGTAAGTATTATTATCATTGTACTCAGTAATACTGAACGATCCACGGTAGCAACATGTGCAAAATTTTCACCCACTTTTTAGGTCTCGCCTAGCGTTGCAGCGCATGCGCTGCTCGCTTTGCGAGGCATGCAGTATACAGTATAGCGGGGGAAGCTCCGCCCACTTTCCGCCTATCTTTTTGATTGGCCGAAATCCTAAATGCTGCATTCTGATTGGTTTTTGGCTTGTTAGTCCCGCCTCCTGACGGCCATGTCGTCATTTTTGTCCTTCCATGGCTATCGGCCCCTTTACTTTAAAAACTGTTTTGTTCCTCTGCCTCCCCCCATTCCCTCCCGCAGTCCGTGACTTCTTGTTCCAACACCACCCCCCCCTCCCGTACGTGCCTTCTTCGACGCCCGCACTTCCGTTTTGAATGCAATAGGTCTCGTGTAAATACTAGTCCTATTGCATTTTAAATGCTTGTTTTGTCCTGGGATTGGCTGGGTGAATTCGCACTCTATTTTGCCCGACCTGTCCAGAACACATGCGCAATACAGACGGCTATCTTACTCATGCTTTCAGCAGCCGCCATGGATTTCCGATCACTCTCGCGCACCCCTCGGTAGCGGCCGCCGCTATTAATGGCCATTTGATTATTAATCACTTGTAAGTCAATACATTTTTATTAAACTGTGCCGCCTTCTGATTTATGGACCTCGGCGCGGTTTGTCTGACCCAAGATAAATCCACTTTTGTAGCGTGGCGGCATCATACATCTTACAGGCCCAGGTGGCATTTCGGTGTAGGGGCGGGCTTTTGAGGCGCACAGAAGCTATCGGCAGCGCTAGAGACCAGGTGCCGAGAGAAGGGTTCAAGGTGGACCTGTGGCCTCCAGAGCTATCGAAAAGTGTGGTGTGTGCCACGGAGAGTGTGTCACCCACATATTTATGCCAACATAATATACGTACGGCCGGACAAGACTTAAAAGATGGCAGCTTTCTCCAGCTACGTCCGATTCATCTAAAAGTTTACTATTAGTACTAAAGAGATCTAACAGTGTGTGAATCCCCCAATAGTTTGTGAATCCCCGAACAGTGTGAGACCCCGGCTGCATGAGCTACCCACAGCGATCTAAACTCACTCTAGCAGAGCAGTGTGAGCACCCCCAAGCATTGCAAGCTTCCTTCGGCACTGTGCCATATTCCCAAGGCAGTTTGAACTTTCTCCTGCACAATAGTAGATTCCTCCCGCTTTGCGAGCTTTCTCCGGCAGTGCCAGCTTCCTCCGGTAGCCTGAGTGTCCCTAGCAATGTGCGAGATTCCCCCAGCATTGCAAGCTTCCTCTATCAGTGTGAGATTCCTTCAGCAGTGCGAGTTTCGTCTGCCATTGCCTAGTGCTTAGTGTGGGGATGCGGCAGGAGTGTGATTTGAACATGAGAGACTGTTGACAAAGTATTTAGTGTGGGATTAGTAAATGGTGATGGTGGTAGGGAAATGACTTCAGCAGGAGAGACGGTTAGCCTAATATTTTGTGGGAGATGCAGTGGTGAGGTGGACAATAGTAGCAAAAGTGGGCGATAGGTTGGCCTGAGGGCCGGAGTTAGTGCTTGGCAAGATGGGGTGTTTGATAACAATGGGCTTTAACTAAAAAATGAGTGCAGGTGGTCCAATGGATAATATGGTGCATAGCTAAATACTTATAAGGTCCCAAAGGCGAGACCGATTGCATTGCAAATGCTTATTGCTATACGGGTTACTTCAGGCCAGAAAGACTTGCTCTGCTTATTGTGAAAATACCCATTGTGCAAGGGCACATTTTATTCCTGCTTAAAATCAACAAGGCTTTCCTTCATTTTCATGGGAGCGTGGGGCCATGTAAATGATAGTACATCATTGTCCTTGCACCCGAGTTGTTTTACTGACATGGGGCAGGGGGAAACTGTCTCTCTGGCTGTACACACACAAACTGTCCATACCCAGGAAGTGCTGTGCAGTTAGTGAATCCTCCCTAGGGCACCTTACCATAGTAGGCACATGGGACACCGTGGATCCCCCCAGCAACCCTCTGTCCTCCCAGGGGTATGCAGTCAAACACTGCACCGGCCTGCAGGTGGTCACTTCCCCCTCTTAAAAGTCAGGCTGCTCTACCTGCTGGGAAACCTGAGGAAGCAGTTTGAAATCACTGCTCTTTCTTTCACTTTTGTGATCTGTTCTGCATGGGATCAGACTCTCAGGTCTGTGCTGAAAGATGTGCTTTTTAGGTCTGGCATCGAGCCTAAACCTTTTAATTTTTCTAAAATTATTTGCATAATATAGTTAAAAAAAAGTGGCTTTGAGCTCGCCCTCTACATCCCTTGGTCTGTTGCTGACACATTCTTCTTTTGCCCCCCAGCAGCATACCACATGGAGCAGTGGGTCAGCCCACTTTATCCATTGGCTTGCTTCACCGTGAGTCCGCTATTCTGCACTTTCCCAAGCAGCACATCCACACCAGGTAGTTCCCTTAAGAGCAAGGGTTGACGAAGGGAGTGAGTGTTTTTTTTTTTCAAACCAAAAATTGCTTTAGTCAATGTGTGTTTTTTTTTTGATTGATGAGGGTCTGTTTATGAGCTTTCCCAACAAAGATTTGCAAAAAACCATACCAAAACATTGACAAATCCAAAAGGCTGGTGGGCAATACCAGACCTACTGGCTTTGCCAGAGGTTGTTCTAAATGTTACATGATGGACCTGATTTCTGTATTACGATGCCACATTCTCAAGTTTACCAACTCTATGAGTAGCTTGTTCAGTTCACGATTTTTGTTTACATTTTGCTACTTGTAGTCTTGCATTTCTAATGAGAAAATTATGACTATAGTTATCTGAATGCTAAGAAGAAATCTTAACCAGAATAAGCAAAATTGACAATTGAATTGACAAATTGAAATTGACAATTAACCAGAATAAGCTTCTCACATATGGTTCAGGGACACTTGGGAGCTTGGAATAACTCAATATTGAGGGTAGGACATCCGGCATGACTAGCAGATGTGTACCAAACAAGCAACAGAAACATGAATGCCAGGTTGATGTTGAGTGGGCAGGACTCAGTGAGGTTTAAAGATTATTGTTGTTCATGTCACAGAACTTTGGTGCTGCACTCCAAGTTTCCCTATTCCAGCTACCTGTTCCTGTCCAGTTTTTTTCTCTGCATTCTCTGTTCTTCTTTATCCCATTGTAAAGCTAGGCCTATCCGTGGTGTATTCTGAGTTTTATGGGCTCTAAATGAAAGAAAGTGCAATGGGCCCCTAGTCCCCCTCGGGTCAGGGGTAGATTTGGGGCCGGGGGGCCTCTCATACCCTGCACCCCGTGGCACCGAACCCACCTCACTGATGATAGCTGCATCCCTAATTACAGGCCTCCAAGTTCCTAATTCTATAGGTGTTTCCTTTGATCCTCCCAATCTCTGACCCTCCCTGGTCAGAACTCCTTCCTTTTAAGTCTGTCATCTCCATCCCAGACCTCTATCTTCCCCCTTCTCTCCCTCTTTTGCTAATCGACTTACTTCCTTCTCTACCAACATCCATATGTCTGGCTCCTTTCTCTACCCTTTTACTCTGCCTTATCTCCTTCATCTCTCTGCTTCATCATCCCCTTTTACCATTGTGTAATGGTTTTGTCTACCCCGTTCCTTTTTCTCTTTCACCTTATCCTTGTCTTACAGCTCTTTTCTTTATCTTCTACAGTTTCCCTTTAACCTCTGCTCCCCATCTCTGGGCCCCAGTGCCACTGCATTGGTGGCACTACTGACAGCTATGGCCCTGAGGACTCATGTTCCAGAATACAAAATAAAATTTGGACTAGATCAGCTAGTTACTCATGAACCTGGGAAAACTTTCCACTATGCTGACATGACTTATAAAGAATGGATAACAGTTGTACCTCTATGAATAACAGCAACACATCCGTGCATCACACACCCATGCACACAGTACACAACCACTAAACAATCTATCAAACACAGAGCTCTAATTTTCCAATTTCCATTCAGGAGCTGCTCATACAGTCCAGGATTTTTCTTTGATTTTGAGATTTGTTGCCGCCATTATGTATTGGGATAAACAGTACAACCGATCCCACAATGCAAAAGGAAAAATAACCTGGGCAGTAGCCTGCACTTGGCACTAAGCACTGTCTCACAACACAATTTCGCCCCTCCGACTTTATTTTAATTATTTTTACACACATTTTTAACCCCTTCTTTTTAAGGCTCTGAAATTACACTCAACAGCTCAAGGCCTGAGGAGACCCTTTAATAGAAGGGATCAGAATACATTGACACCTTGTAAAAAGGATGTGCAACCCTATGAAAAAAACCAAGATCTCATAACAATTGGTGTTGAAGATAACTATCTATTACGCTATAGCAGGACGCTTCCAGCCATTTTACTGCAGATTGAGAAGATGCGAGATTGGAGGGGGAGGAGTTCCTGCTGCAAAAAATACCTAATACACCGTCATAAAAAACTGTTGGGTTGAAAAATTAAAAAAAACAATGAACTTTTGATTGATGAGAACAACATTTATCTAGTTACCATACACTGAATTCACAAATATCGCAAGGGTGAAGGGTGCAGTGGTATTTAAGAACATTATTGCCTACCTTTGATCAACAGTTTTTTAATCTGTAAAAAAATTCTCAATCTATCTAAAACGTTTAAATAATGTTGTAGACACACATTAATTGCCTAGCAGTATTGATAATTTGGACAATCTATTTGAGTGACAATTTAATATATTATTGACCAGGAGTCCTTTTTTTTGTTTTTCTCCTGTGGGCTGGAAAAAATACAAAACCTCATCAGGCTCTGCAGAAATCTACAATGGCTGCTTATGAAAGGCAATCCCTTTCATAATGTCAAATTTTTTTAGATACTTAGAAGCCCTCACACCAACATTGCTAGGTGAAGGCTAGCTAAATAAGCAGGTCCCTGGCTTCCTGAGCTGAACTTTACCGGCCTGAAGATGTCACAGCTCCCGTGGTTGTGATCTCTTCAGCCTGGCAAAGCACTTCGAAGCCCTCCCTGTCGTAACGATGGAGAGCGTCACTGATAGCCTTGGATCTGGGCACTTCAGCCCTGAAGTGCCCAGGGTCGAAAGTCTATCAGTAATACCTCGTCAAAGAGTGGGGTTGGGTCAGAAGTCTCTCTAATCCCCATCCCACTCTGTGACGAGTGAAGAACTGCTGCCTCCTCTCATTGGCTGACTTAAGGTCAACCAATGAGACCTTCCTTAATTCAACCGTCCTGAAACCTCCGAGGCTTCCATTCAGAGATGTTGCATAAGGTAAGGGTTATGCTTTTATTTAGTGTTTGGTGCATGAGTGTATGTATGAATGTATGTGTATATGTGAGTGCGTGATGTGAATGAGTGTGTGTGTGAACATGTGTAAGCATGGGTGTGATTGAGTGTGCATGTGTAGCTCCACGACCTCCACTATGCTCTTATTACCGTCTGCCACTGTAGGGTAGAGGAATCCCCTATCGATCTTAAGGTTCTTTCAAACTGAGCCCATTTCTGTTGAGTGGGTACTACTAACTTAGCCATTCGAATCTAAGGGAAGGTGATGTTATCACGCTCGATCGAGGCCAGCCTGAAGCCCAAGTGGGTCTTTTTGATACAATTTCCTAAAAGATGAGTGAATACGATACAGACCACTCTACCACAATTTTACATTTAATAACTCAAGTTGGGGACTATGTGAAGGAGCTTATTAAGACCCTCAAGGAAGTTAAGAAGTTTTACACAACTTCTTTTTTTTGCGATTCACTTCCCTGAGCCTCTTTCGATGTGTAAGCCATTGTAATGACTAGGATGCCCATATAATGACACATGATCATAATATCCAAAACTTGCATATGTATCCTTAATAAAATCTTACGTACTTAGTTAAATGGCTATTAATTTTATTGCCTTGAAGTATGTAGTAAATATACAAACATAACAACAACTGTAAACATGAATAAACCTGCCGAGCTCTTTTGCTTGTCGAAAATTATTGGGATTCTGAGACCTGATAATGCATTTTTTCGACTCGCGAACATAACTCTTCTAGTGAGATCCTTGCAAGGAGCAGAGAGGAAGCTTCATGTTATTTTAATTAAGATGCTTTTAAAGTAAGGAGTTCTGCTCAATCTGGCACATTGCACTGAACTTTTTCTGGAAGGACTTCTGAAAATGCTGTGTACGTTGTGTTAAAATCTCATCAGAAGAAAGGGGCACAAGACAGAGTTATAATCTAATTTTGATGTCGGGGTCTAAGAGTGCGCTGACTGCTTATGGCTGTGAGAGGTTTTTCTAAATGTGCAATTTTAGTGACAAATTATTTTTCAAAACAAATTAGTTTTTTCAGTGAATGTAGGTCGGCCTAACTGATTAATTGATAATGTTGCACTTTAAATAATTCTATTTAGAGGTTTATAGGTGTGTTCATTAATGAAGTTTAGTTATGCCACATTTTAGCAAAGACACCATTTTATTAATATGGATGCTGCTTTGGTGTTCTGTTCATGTTGCTCCTGCTCATTACCCCTCCCAATCAATGTCCCCCTGCTTGTCTTCTCTCCATGCAGTCTTCGCAGAACACAGGAAACTGTGATGCAATTGGTTATTTTCCTTAGAGAGCATATATTGTGACGGAACCTTTAATTGTATTCCTAATCTAACTTTCTGAAGTCTTTGTTTAAAAATGTTTCATATTGTGTTATACTTCTCTAGACTATGCTGCTGCTGTGGAAGCTAATGGAAGATATCCTGTGCTTTAGAAGTGGGTTAGTGCTATAATAAGTTTTAGTGATGCTCATGTACTCACTATACTAGTAAGGGTCAAAGGTTGTGGTTGTCAGTGGGTTGGTTTTTTGTCCTGTGCTTAGGATTGCCACCTGGCCAGTTTTCTACCAGCGTGACCGATATTTTAATGTCCTGCCGGTAAAAAAATTAGAGAAATCAGCAAAAGCCAGTATTTTCCCCCCCTTTTTGGTACGTACTTCAAACAGCAAGTAAAAAAAGAAACCATTTTAAAATGTCCTCCAGAGCTGGTGTAATGACCCTGACTGATAAGTAAAGTAAACAAAAACAGAAAAGTCATGTTTCTGTAACATCTGTAACATATGCAGATGTTGCAGATGACTTTAAATGAAGTTCTCTTTAAGTGTCACGTCTGTGCCTCTGCAATCTCTTAAAAAATAAACAAATGGCCACTATTTTCTGTTTTGAAAGGTTGCTGCCCTACTTGTGCTGGATGCAACAAAAGTCAGATGGCATGTAGGACATCTGGGGGATTCTCGTGATATAGGATGTGGGGAGGGCCTGCATGCAGCTTGTGTGATATAGCAGCTTATATAGACATCTAGTTCACTCCCGTCAGCACTGTAGTCAGGTGCCTGGAGTGTTGGTCTGGGAGGTGAGTACACTCGGCAGGCATGATCAGGTCTTGCTCCTTTACATCAAGCTCTAGGAATATTATGAGTTGATCTTGTGTATATGTGAGTACCTGTTAGACTTGGCATCTTTTGGCGTGTTTCCCCTGACTTTTTGCTTTCTGACCTCCCGGTTTTGACTCTGTTTTTGCTGGTGTGATGATTCTGCGCACTTTCCTCACTGCGGTCCAGTGGGAAAGTGCAAGTGCTCCTGTATAAAATGTGTTATGGATTGGTGTTTCCATGATTGGCCTATTTGGTTTATGTGTCAGTCCCTTGTAAAGTGCACTACGAGTGCCAGGGCCTATAGACCAAATGCTGTTGGTGGGCTGCAGCACTGGATTGTGCCACCCACGCAAACAGCCCGTAAAGTGTAACTCGGGCCTGCCATCGCAGAGCCTGTGCGCAGCCTGGGGCTGCCATGTCGACTTGGCAAGTGCACACACTTGCCAGTCCCTAAACCTTCCCTTTGCTACATGTTAGTCACCCCTAAGGTAGGCCAAAGGTACCCCTGTGGGCAGGGTGCGTTGTACGCGAAAGGTAGGACATGCCCGGGTGTGTGCGGCATGTCCTGATAGTGAATTACAGCCTAGTTCGCTTTTCACTATTGCAAGGCTACCTGTTCCCCCTAGGCCAGAACGGGCAGTTTTGATTATTACAGCTTATAATCCTAACTGACCCGGGAACATGGTAGAAATTCGAGTTTAGTATGCCTGGACTCAGAATGATAAAATGCAGCTTTTAGTGAAGTTGGTTTTGACATTCTGTGTTTGAAAATACCACTTTTAGAAAGTGGGTATTTTCTTGTCTAACCATCCAAGCCTGCCTCTGCGAGGTTGTGTATTCCTTGTCTGGAGTGTGAGTGACAGGGGCTGGGGGATGTCAGGAGACAGGGTGAGTCAGCGCAGGGCTGAATAGCCAGATCGACCTGTAGATGGGTGGGAGGGGTCGCACCTGGGCCCTGAATAGGACAGTGCCTTCCCTCCACAATGCTGGCTCCACCTCCTGTGGTGCGTCTGATGTCCCTGGCCTACTCACTGAAAGAAGGGACGGAGACTTGTCAACAAAGTGCTCCAGAACTGGTTTGGACTAGGCAAAGGCCTCTCTGCCTTCAGAGAACAAAGGAATTTGGGATATAAATATTGGGGCCCTGACCCCATGAATTTAGATCTCGCTGGAATCAAGGAACCTGCCAAGACGAAGAGCTGGAAGAGCTGCCAGGAGGAGTACTGCCCCTTTGCTGTGTTGTTGCTTTGTTGGGTTGGCCTGCAGTTGCTGCTTCTGTCTTGGGCAGTGAAAGGACTGGACTGAACTTTCTACAATCTTGTGCTGAGTATCTCCAAGGGCCAGGAACCGAGCTGGCCTCCTGTTAAGAAGTCTCAGGGACTACAAAGACTTCACAAGCCTCTGGGTACCGCTTCTGGAACGCTGTTTCAGTCGCCACAGAGGAAGGGAACTGCAACCGACTCCGTCAACCGAATCCATCCCTGGCCGGTGACCTGTTTGCACCGCAGACCGCATCGCCCCGCTTCGCATCGCAACCCTGGTCTCACCGTGGGCGACGTCCGACGCCGCCAACATCGAGCCGCTGCTTGCACCGTGACCTGTGGGCCCCGCAGTTCGCATCGCATCGCTTCACTGGGCCAGCCGGACCAGACCGACACTGTCGCTGCAACTGGCTCAAGAGTTGAGACCGCACCGCATTTGGGGCACCGCTCGCACGTCTGCGACGCACCGCTCCGACTCGCACCGCTGTCCGACGCCAGCTCCCGCACTCCGGCTAGGTCGCCTGCATCGCAACCTGTCAGCACCGCATCGAGCATCGTCTCACCCTGCATCGCACGCCTTGGACTCACCGACTCCGTCTGCACGACGCTCATCGAGCCGCTGCCTGCACCGCATCGAGGGACACCGCACCTTGCATCGCTCCGTCTTGCACCGCAACCGCGACTGAACGCCGACCGGCTCGTACACTCCGTACCAGCCACAACGAGAAAGGTACTGTGACCGAGTCTGTTCACGACTCTGCTGGCCCGTATCGACGCGGTCGGCTGGAACTGTTAGACTCTGTGGTTTTCAGCATCACGGTAGGCTCGGACGGAGCTACCGACTCGTACTGAACTTTGCTTTTGTGCTATTCCTGCAAAGAAGAAGTTAACGTATCAAGTATTCATTCGTAAAGTATAGTATTGTGGATTTTTGTCGTAATTGGTCTTGTCTTGAGTATATAAAATATTGGTTATTTTTCTAAACTGGTGTGGTGTTCGTTTGTAGTGCTTACACTGTATTACTGTTGGTTATGTGCAAATGCTTTACACACTGCCTCTGAATTAAGCCTGACTGCTCGTGCCAAGCTACCACGAGGGTGAGCAGGGGTTACTTCACGAGTGTAACAACCCTTACCCTGACTAGGAAGAAGGGTCCCTACTTGGACAAAGGTGCAAGCCCTTGCCAACTAGAGATCCCATTTCTAACATTGGTTGTCAGCGGTGAGGATAGGACTTGTGTTTGCACTTGACTTACAGTGATTGGTGTGCACTACTACCATATCGCAGACCATTACGTACCACATACTGGTTCTTTTTCTTTTGGCCTATTTTTGATCTTGCCAGTTTTCAACTCATGACTTTTGTCATGCCTGAATCAATTGCATCATCCGTTGCATCTCTGGAAGTTATCTTTGAGGAGGACAGGTTGGAATCCTACGCCGTAAAGGAGTTACGAGCGATTTGTAAAAACCTGAAAGTCCAAATTAAAGGCCTCACAAGGAAGGAGGAGCTACAGAAGGCGCTGAGGGCCTGGGTAGCAGCCAGACATGCCAATGGGCAGCCTGGTGATCTCAGTGAGGAGGTGGAGGAGCCTATTTCCAGGGTGGATGTGCTTTTGGGTAGGGGGGAACCCGCCAGGTCAGGCAGCAGCAGTCTGTCCCCAGAGGAGCTGGAGGACAGGCGGGAGGCAAGGCAGTTTGAGCTGCAGAAGCTCAGGCTGGAGAGTGAGAAGGAGGAGAAGAGATTGGCCATAGAGGAGAGGAAGATGCTCTTAGAGCATGAGAGAGAACTGAAGGAGCTAGAACTTAGGAGTAAGTCAGGCTCAGATGGTGGCAGCAATTCGTCCAGAAAGGCAGACAGGATTGTGCACATTCCCTAGAACGTGGGCAAGGAGTTCAAGAAGGGGGATGACATACAAAGGTGGTTTCAGGGTTATGAGGCAGCCATACACATGAATGGGGTCCCTGAGGAGAATTGGGGAGCAGGATTGTGGCCACTTTTCCCGGAAGAAGCAAGGGATGCTCTGATAGCTTTGGGTAAGGGGTATCACCTCACCTATGCTGACATGAAGGATGCCCTTCTCACGAAGTATGGTCTTACTCCTGAAAAGTACAGGGATCAGTTCAGGTCCAGTAAGAAGTCTGATGCCAACACTTGGTTGGAATGTGTGGATGTGTTCTGCAGGTCTCTGGATGGTTGGGTGAAGGGCAGTAGTGTAACAGATTTTCAGGGGCTCTACAACTTGATTGCATGGGAGCACTTGTCTAGTCTATGTTTTGCAGATCTGCGCCAGCACCTAGTTGATAGTAAGCTAACTGACCCCAGGAAGCTTGCTATGGAAGCGGACCGCTGGGTGAGTACCAGGGTCCACAAGAAAGCGTTTGGGGGAGACTCAGCCAAAGGTGGGCAGGGTCCCCAGCAGAAAGGTGGGGGGACAAGGGTAAAGCACAGGAGTTCTCTAAAGGGCCCCAAACTAGTACCCAGGGTAAAGGTTCCCAGCCCCCGGTGATAAGAAGAAAGGGGTCTCTACAGGGAAGCCTGTTGAGACCGGCCCCCGCAAGTGTTATGCATGTGACCAGGTAGGTCACTTTAAGGGGGACCCCAAGTGCCCGAAGGGGACACAGCCACCCACCAGTGGACAGTCCAAAGTGTTGGCTAGTGTAGCGCTTGGGGAGGAGGGGTGCCCACAGGAGGGTGGGGATCCCGCAGAAATGACCCTTGTCTCACTGGGGACAGTGAGATGGTCCCAGGAAACCAGGTGCCCCCTAACACAAAGAAATATAGCACCTGGGTGACCATTAATGGGAACAGGGTAGAGGCTCTCAGAGATACTGGAGCCAGTGTGACCTCAGTCCGGTGTCACCTGGTGTCTGAGAAGCAAGTAGTCCCAGGAGCATTCCATCAAGTAGTTGCTGTAGACAACTCAGAGCGCCAATGTATGGTGGCGCAGGTTCCCTTTGAATGGGGGGGGTCTCAGGTCCCTTGAGGGTGGTTGTGAGCCCTACCATGCCTGTAGATTGTCTGCTAGGAAACGACCTGGAGCAGTCCTCATGGAAGGAGGTTGAGCTCAGGTCTCACTTGGAGATGCTTGGGTTGCCAGAGTGGGCATGCGTGTCTACTCGGTCAATGGCGGCCAGAAAGGGTGATCAAGAGGACTTGGAGCCTGAAACAGTGGCCCAAGTCCCTGCCAAGAGAAAGGGCAGGGGCGCGGGAAACCGGCCCCCGAAGTTCCCACGGACCGGGAGGAGGCGGACCTCGAGGGGGACGCCCCGGTGCCTACAGGGGAGCAGGTAGCCGAACTGGGAGACATCTCTGAGCTGACCCATTGGCAGCAAGAAGGGGGTCCCACCAGGGAGGAGTTCTGCAGGGAGCAGAACGAGTGCCCTACTCTGGAGGGTCTGCGGTGGCAGGCTGCAGACCAGGCAGCTGGTAATCAGTCCGGGTCACATCTGATCTACTGGGAGAGTGGTCTCCTATACAGTGAGCCTAAGGTTGCTGAGCCTGGGTCAGCCCGTGTGCTGGTGGTACCCCAGCGCTTCAGGACCTTCCTACTGGGTCTGGCTCATGACGTGCCTTTGGCAGGACATTTGGGGCAGGACAAGAACTTTGACAGGCTTGTCACCCACTTCTTTTGGCCCCAAATGCGAAGGCAGTCAGATGCACACTGCAGGTCTTGCCAAACTTGCCAGGCAAGTGGTAAGAGTGGGAGGAAGGTCAAAGCTCCTCTCCAACCTTTTCCGGTTGTTGGAACACCCTTTGAAAGGGTAGGGATGGATATTGTGGGGCCACTGGATCCCAAGACAGCCATGGGCAACAGGTACATCCTGGTCTTGGTGGACCATGCCACCCGGTACCCGGAGGCAATCCCTCTCAGGACAACGACGGCGCCAGTGGTGGGCCGGGCGTTAATGGGGATCTTTTCCCGTGTGGGATTCCCCAGAGAGGTGGTTTCTGATAGGGGGACCAATTTCATATCGAAGTATATGACATCCCTGTGGAAGGAGTGTGGGGTAACCTACAAGTTCACCACTCCTTACCACCCACAAGGAAACGGTCTGGTGGAGAGATTCAACCAGACCTTGAAAGGCATGATCAAGGGTCTAACAGAACCCATGAGGCGTAAGTGGGACGTCCTCTTGCCATGCCTACTCTTTGCATACAGGGAGGTGCCTCAGAAGTCTCTTGGGTACAGCCCCTTTGAGCTCCTGTATGGCCACCCTGTCAGAGGACCTCTGAGTTTGGTAAAGGAAGGCTGGGAGGCAGCTCCCAGGAAAACTCCCCAGGATGTATTTAGCTACATGCTGGCCTTTAGAAACCAAACTGCCCGCTTCAGGAAACTCGCTCAGGCGAACCTAGAAGCAAGCCAGGAAGAAATGAAGAGATGGTATGACCAGAACGCCACTCTGGTCGAATTTCAACCTGGGCAGAAAGTGTGGGTAATGGCCCCAGTGGCACCTTGTGCCTTGCAGGACAAGTGGACTGGGCCATATGAGGTAAAGGAGCGCAAAAGTGACGTCACCTACCTGGTGGATTTGCAGGCTCCAAGGAACCCGTTGAGGGTCCTTCACGTGAACCGCCTCAAGCCCCACTTCGAGAGGTCCGAAGTGAGTATGCTCTTGGCGACAGATGATGGGGTGGAAGAGGAGAGCGAGCCTCTCCCTGACCTCCTGTCTACCAAGGAGCATGATGGGTCAGTAGAGGGTGTGATCCTCTCCCTACTCTGACTCAGGAGCAGCAGGGGGACTGTCGCCAGTTGTTGGGACAGTTCGCCCCACTGTTCTCTCTGACCCCCGGTGTTACTCACTGGTGTACCCATGACGTGGACACCGGTGACCGCCATCCTGTGAAGCACAAGATTTACAGGTTGACTGACCGGGTCAGAGCCAGCATCAAGGAGGAGGTCTCTAAGATGTTGGCGTTAGGGGTGATTGAGCCCTCCCACAGTCCTTGGGCCAGCCCAGTGGTCTTGGTCCCAAAGGCTGCGGTGCCCGGTGCCACTCCAGAACTCCGGTTTTGTGTGGACTACCGTGGGCTCAATGCCGTCACCAGGACTGACGCGCACCCCATCCCCAGAGCTGATGAGCTCATTGATCGGTTGGGAGCTGCCCGGTTCCTCAGCACGTTTGATTTGACGTCTGGGTACTGGCAGATTGCCTTAACCGATGGGGCCAAGGAGAGATCAGCATTCTCGACCCCAGAAGGTAATTACCAGTTCCGGGTGATGCCCTTTGGGTTGAAGAATGCCCTGCCACCTTTCAGAGGTTGGTCAATCAGGTGTTGGCTGGGCTGGAGGATTTCAGTGCCGCCTACCTGGATGACATTGCTGTGTTCAGTTCCAGCTGGGAAGAACATTTACAGCACCTTGAGAAAGTGTTGAGGGCTCTGCAAGGTGCAGGCCTCACGATCAAGGCCAGTAAGTGCCAGATCGGGCAGGGTTCTGTGGTGTACTTGGGACACCAGGTAGGAAGCGGCCAGGTGGCGCCCTACAACCCAAGATTGACACCATTCTGGCTTGGGAGCCCCCAAGACCCAGACAGAGGTGAGAGCCTTCTTAGGTCTCACCGGTTATTATAGGAGATTTGTTAAGGGCTATGGCACCATTGTTGCCCCCTTAACAGAGCTGACCTCTAAGAGGCAGCCCAGGAAAGTGATCTGGACTGAGTCCTGCCAGAAAGCTTTTGATGCCCTGAAGGCAGCCATGTGCTCGGCGCCCGTGCTCAAGGCACCTGACTTCTCCAAGGAATTCGTCGTGCAGACTGACGCTTCAGAGCATGGTGTGGGAGCGGTGCTCTCCCAACTGAACGAAGAGGGCCTGGATCAGCCTGTAGTCTTCCTTAGCAGGAGACTACTTCCCAGGGAACAGAGGTGGAGTGCCATAGAAAGGGAAGCTTTTGCTGTGGTCTGGGCGCTGAAGAAGTTGAGACCATACCTGTTTGGGACTCACTTCCGGGTTCAGACAGACCACAGGCCCTTCAGATGGTTGATGCAAATGAGGGGCGAGAATCCAAAACTGCTGAGGTGGTCCATCTCCCTACAGGGAATGGACTTTACGGTGGAACACCGTCCTGGTACAGAACACGCCAACGCAGATGGTCTGTCCAGGTTCTTCCGCCTTAGTGAAGAGAACTCCAATGGGGTTGGGTAGTTCTCCCTACTTTCAGCTGGAGGGGACATGTGTTAGACTTGGCATCTTTTGGCGTGTTTCCCCTGACTTTTGCTTTCTGACCTCCCGGTTTTGACTCTGTTTTTGCTGGTGTGATGATTCTGCGCACTTTCCTCACTGCGGTCCAGTGGGAAAGTGCAAGTGCTCCTGTATAAAATGTGTTATGAATTGGTGTTTCCATGATTGGCCTATTTGGTTTATGTGTCAGTCCCTTGTAAAGTGCACTACGAGTGCCAGGGCCTATAGACCAAATGCTGTTGGTGGGCTGCAGCACTGGATTGTGCCACCCACGCAAACAGCCCGTAAAGTGTAACTCAGGCCTGCCATCGCAGAGCCTGTGCGCAGCCTGGGGCTGCCATGTCGACTTGGCAAGTGCACACACTTGCCAGTCCCTAAACCTTCCCTTTGCTACATGTTAGTCACCCCTAAGGTAGGCCCAAGGTACCCCTGTGGGCAGGGTGCGTTGTACGCGAAAGGTAGGACATGCCCGGGTGTGTGCGGCATGTCCTGATAGTGAATTACAGCCTAGTTCGTTTTTCACTATTGCAAGGCTACCTGTTCCCCTAGGCCAGAACGGGCAGTTTTGATTATTACAGCTTATAATCCTAACTGACCCCGGGAACATGGTAGAAATTCGAGTTTAGTATGCCTGGACTCAGAATGATAAAATGCAGCTTTAGTGAAGTTGGTTTTGACATTCTGTGTTTGAAAATACCACTTTTAGAAAGTGGGTATTTTCTTGTCTAACCATCCAAGCCTGCCTCTGCGAGGTTGTGTATTCCTTGCCTGGAGTGTGAGTGACAGGGGCTGGGGGATGCCAGGAGACAGGGTGAGTCAGCGCAGGGCTGAATAGCCAGATCGACCTGTAGATGGGTGGGAGGGGTCGCACCTGGGCCCTGAATAGGACAGTGCCTTCCCTCCACAATGCTGGCTCCACCTCCTGTGGTGCGTCTGATGTCCCTGGCCTACTCACTGAAAGAAGGGACAGAGACTTGTCAACAAAGTGCTCCAGAACTGGTTTGGACTAGGCAAAGGCCTCTCTGCCTTCAGAGAACAAAGGAATTTGGGATATAAATATTGGGGCCCTGACCCCATGAATTTAGATCTCGCTGGAATCAAGGAACCTGCCAAGACGAAGAGCTGGAAGAGCTGCCAGGAGGAGTACTGCCCCTTTGCTGTGTTGTTGCTTTGTTGGGTTGGCCTGCAGTTGCTGCTTCTGTCTTGGGCAGTGAAAGGACTGGACTGAACTTTCTACAATCTTGTGCTGAGTATCTCCAAGGGCCAGGAACCGAGCTGGCCTCCTGTTAAGAAGTCTCAGGGACTACAAAGACTTCACAAGCCTCTGGGTACCGCTTCTGGAACGCTGTTTCAGTCGCCACAGAGGAAGGGAACTGCAACCGACTCCGTCAACCGAATCCATCCCTGGCCGGTGACCTGTTTGCACCGCAGACCGCATCGCCCCGCTTCGCATCGCAACCCTGGTCTCACCGTGGGCGACGTCCGACGCCGCCAACATCGAGCTGCTGCTTGCACCGTGACCTGTGGGCCCCGCAGTTCGCATCGCATCGCTTCACTGGGCCAGCCGGACCAGACCGACACTGTCGCTGCAACTGGCTCAAGAGTCGAGACTGCACCGCATTTGGGGCACCGCTCGCACGTCTGCGACGCACCGCTCCGACTCGCACCGCTGTCCGACGCCAGCTCCCGCACTCCGGCTAGGTCGCCTGCATCGCAACCTGTCAGCACCGCATCGAGCATCGTCTCACCCTGCATCGCACGCCTTGGACTCACCGACTCCGTCTGCACGACGCTCATCGAGCCGCTGCCTGCACCGCATCGAGGGACACCGCACCTTGCATCGCTCCGTCTTGCACCGCAACCGCGACGAACGCCGACCGGCTCGTACACTCCGTACCAGCCACAACGAGAAAAGGTACTGTGACCGAGTCTGTTCACGACTCTGCTGGCCCGTATTGACGCGGTCGGCTGGAACTGTTAGACTCTGTGGTTTTCAGCATCACGGTAGGCTCGGACGGAGCTACCGACTCGTACGAACTTTGCTTTTGTGCTATTCCTGCAAAGAAGAAGTTAACGTATCAAGTATTCATTCGTAAAGTATAGTATTGTGGATTTTTGTCGTAATTGGTCTTGTCTTGAGTATATAAAATATTGGTTATTTTTCTAAACTGGTGTGGTGTTCGTTTGTAGTGCTTACACTGTATTATTGTTGGTTATGTGCAAATGCTTTACACACTGCCTCTGAATTAAGCCTGACTGCTCGTGCCAAGCTACCACAAGGGTGAGCAGGGGTTACTTCACGAGTGTAACAACCCTTACCCTGACTAGGAAGAAGGGTCCCTACTTGGACAAAGGTGCAAGCCCTTGCCAACTAGAGATCCCATTTCTAACAGTACCTCTTCTTCCACTTTAGCATAAGTGTTCTCGACTGAATGTGCTATTTCTTAAGGCTCCAAACTTTTGAAGGACGGCCCTGTAGATGTTCTTGGATCTTGCACCAAACTCATGTGAGTGCCATCAGTGGGTCTTTAGTTTCCATTCAGGTTTGTGATGGGGCCTCTGTGCTGGAGTGTGCCTTTCCTTTCATGCAGTATCACTGTATTCCTATCTCTGAGTTTGCCTTGCCTCACTGTCCACTCTCAGCATGTTCTCAATCCTAGTATCTGTGTGCATCCATTCCCTGTGAAATAATTTCCTGTTTAGGGGTCATGTACTCTGTCTCTCTGTCTGTGCATTCATTGTATCCATTTTACCATATTGCAGTTGAAGTGTTTGTGGCTCATTGTTATACTGTTTACTGTTCAGAAGTGGTTTATGGATTGTTGTGTGGGCACTACAACACTTTCTTGAATCCCATAATATTTTTTGCAATTTTCCGGTAGACATTTATTTGTTTTGGAGCCCAGAATTAGCTCTCCTTGTGGGGGTGGATGGTTTACTTCTTGCAGCGTATGAGAACTCTCCTTAAGTTTTAATCTCATCGAACCTCTTTGCCACGTTCTACATTGTTATTCCTACAGTTCTTATAAAAGATCTTCAAACATTGGTATCAGTAGTTTGGTTCTTAACTGGTTTAAATATTCTCTCAAAGGAAGGCGTCAACAAGTGCTCCTTTGTAGAAATTTATCAACTTGAAGACAGCTGACATCAGGTGTACCTCAGAGTTCCTCCCTATATAACACATTTATTTACCATCTATGTCAGGACACTAGCAATTCTACTGCACTCTTTGGACTACACCTATATTTCTTCACTGATGACCCTCAGCTGTTTTTCAAATTGAGCTCCAGTGGTATGGACTCTTGGATGAGCCAACATTGGCTTAATCTCAACAAGAACAAAACTAAGATACTTATCAAAGGTACTATCAGACAGATTTGGCCATACTCTTGGTGGCCTGCCATCTGGTATGCCTGCCCTTCACCTTTTAAGCTGGTAAAGAGCTTTGGTGTCAATCACTGTGGTCCTCCAGATGGACTGTCAAGTGTCTGCATTAGTTTCAAACTGTACCTTCCATCGTCATCAGCTACAGTCTATTTTGCCTTATTTAACCGTGGAAAGAAAAGTCTTGGCTATCTCGGCCATGGTTGACACTAGATTGGACTATTGTAACAGCTTTCATATTGGTATAAAAACCTTGCTCTTGTGCAGCATGCAGTCCATCCAATATTAAAGAGCCACATTGGTGTTATGAGCATCGAGAATTAGTTCTGCTTCTCCTATTTATAAGACCCTGCACTGGCTTCCCGTTCAACAACATATAACATTTAAAGTTCTATGTATAGTTCATCCATACCCTGTGTGGCATGATGGTAGATTTTATATCTATACTGATTCAAAGACATTTACTTTCTAGAACACTCTGGTCCTCTGAATGCTTTCTTCTGAAAGTTCCAAAATTTCGCAATGTGCGAACTAGAGGTCGCTCCTTATTAGCAGTGAAATACATTTAGAAAGCAACTCCAGCTCTCCTCCAACCTTCTTTCCTTCTTTGAAAAAGTTTAACTTACTTTTTTAATAATTTACTTTAATTCAGCCTAGTGAATGAGGAGACCCTAGGATGCCAGTGTGTTTTATAAATACATTTTACAATGACCTCACACTTTTATCAAATCCTTTTTAGCCAGTTGGAAGCAACTTCAAAATATTTTGTCGTTGGTTTCTGCTGCAGCTCTTTCCAATTCTCTACTTCCCATCCCCACAATTCTCTGGATAGATTCAGGTTTCTTTCTCTTGTTTTGAAGCAGAATGATGAACCCTGATTTTCCAGATTGATTCAGGTTTACTCGGGCCTTGGTGCTTTTCTTTATCTTTCTGGCACACTCATCATCCCTTCATTAAACAAAATTGGTTTGATTCCTGGGTGGATGGCTTTTT
Source organism: Calotriton arnoldi (assembly GCA_963921515.1). Taxonomy (NCBI): domain Eukaryota; kingdom Metazoa; phylum Chordata; class Amphibia; order Caudata; family Salamandridae; genus Calotriton; species Calotriton arnoldi. The sequence goes on along the minus strand of CAWUFW010003736.1, from coordinate 470,584 downwards.
TCACAATGTGGTCAAAAGCTAAATTGCTCATTTACGTTTCCATAAATGTTCTGCCTTGATGACGTTTTGGGGTTCTTTAGCCTTGTTCTTTGGTGCTTGTTGACTTTCCAAGAGTTCTTTCTTTGAGTTTACAAAATACTTTTTTTGAAAAACATAAAAGCTTGAACAAGTGAGACAATGTATAAATCTATTCTAATGGAAAAAAATGATCAGATTAAACAATGAAATTCTTTTATAATTTCAAGGGGAAAAAGGGAAGGGAAATATATAAGACAAACAGTACTTGCATAAATATAAGTCAAATATCCTCATAATTTATAAATCAATACAAATAACCTAGAGTAGTATAATGATGGAACCAATGATAACAAAAGACAATAATAATCAGTAAAAATAAGGAACAACAGAAAGATAAATATTCAGGATGGCTGGATATTTTCCGGCAATGTACAAACCATAGATGACGTACAATTTTTAGTATTGTTAAGAAAAGAGGTCAATGGTAACCATAACAAGTGAACATTAGGAGAAGTAGAGCGCCATTGAGGCATATAAGTAATATCTAATTTATGATAGATAAAACGCATTCCCACCACACCTTATATGATAGTTTAGAATAGATGAACATTTCCAATTAAAAGCAATTTGTTGAAAGGCAATGGCTAAAAACAATCTAAAATTTAGTGGAAGGAAAGGAAGGGGGAAATTAATTAGTTAATGTTCCTAAAAGAGATGGAGAATGTTAAATGAATGTTGTATTTTAAATATTTTTGTAATTTGTGACCAGACTTTCTGTCAAAAGGAAAGTGCAGTGGGACACCGAAATAACATATGAATAATATCACTGTTTGGATACTCACAAGATCAGCATTGGGAGGAGATGTCTTTTGAAAATGGTGAACTTGTAGAGCAGTAAAATAAAGTCTGTGGTAAATAAAAATCGGGTTTGAGTAATTCCAGCTGTTCTAGAGATTTTGTAAATACATGACCATACCTTATTCCAAAAATCAATATGCCAGTTCAACCCAAAGTCCCTTTCCTAAAAGAGTTCAGCTTTGGACTTGGCTTGAATTGGAAATGAGGATGAAATAAATGATTGGATAATGGATGCCTTAGGGTAACAAGTGAGAAGATTAGTTAAGTTAGTAGTATGTGAAACAGAGAGAGGAGTATCATGTAAAAAGAAAATAACACCTAAGACAGAATTTATAAGTAATGAAAAATTAGTATGAGAAGATAGAGGACAAAGAAATGAATGTCAAAATTGAGAAATGGAAATAGGAGCATCATTTTCAAATAACTGACCTATCCACATAATACCTTTTTTTTCCAAGAGTGTAAAAAAACTGGTCTGTTATGAATTTTAACAAGCGTATTATATCAAAGAGACATATTAAGAAAAATATAACATGCTAGTGTAGTAGGAGTGTAAGTGGATCGTATCAAGGAAAAAGTGTGCTTAAAAAGGGGGGAGGTAATATTAGAAGATTTAGAAGAGAAAGAGATAACCTCTTTTGGGGAAAATGGATGAAGTAGAGTTTTTTCAACATCAAGCCATAAAGGAGAGAAAGGTGAAGCTAAACTGGAAATCCAAAGAGAAGCCTGACATAAACAAAATGTTTTAAGATATTAACTAAAATCTGAAAAATTTACACCACCTTCAAGTTTTGATTTTTTCAGGAGAGACAGAGAAACCCTAGCTTTCCTATTTTTCCACAGAAATTTAGAAGTTCTAGAATCTAATTTCTTATGAGAGTTCTGGGATGTTTTCCGGGATCATAGAGATGTTATAGAGCAACAGAGGAGAAATCATAATTTTAATGGATTCCAACTGACCCCACCCAGACAAATATATAGGATTCCAAGAAGAAAGGAAATTTTTAATTTTAGTAAAGAGATCTTTAAAGTTAATAGTAACAAAATCTTGCACAGAATTCGTAAACCAGATACCCAGGATTTCATATGAGAAGATGACGCCCACTGAAATCCAGCTTCTACAAAGGAGTTTTTATTGGTATATTTATTTAAAGGAAGAATTTCACTTTTATCCATGTTGACTTTATAAATGGGAACTTCAGAGAATAAGGTGATTTTACTAAGTACTGCTGGTAAGGACGTCTCTGGGCATGAAAGAAAGAGAAGAACATCATATTCAGCTAGTTTTAACTGTCTATCTCCATTAAAACCAGATATGGCTGAATTACGTCAAATATGAGAAAGGAAAGCTCCGAGAGCAAGAACAACTAAACAGAGGAAAGAGGATAAACCTGTCAAATACCACGTTGGATAGGACAATATGAATAAACTAAACTGTTTACCAGGCTAATGCTCGTGGGGTAGGGGTGATACTGTAGGGAGATTGGGGCAATTATCTTAGGGGCAACAACATGCCAGGCTAAGGATTTTGCGATACCAAAGGGGATGATGGACGGAGCGTTAGAGCAAATCAAACACTCACCCCCAGTCAACTGATCTGGGTTTAATCCATCATCATTCTTTAGCTCACTCTACCACCCCAGTTCAGACATGGCCATATGCAAATCAGTCTGACCCTGTGCCTCATGGGAACAGTCCAGCCCGAACTGCCAAGCCATGTCTTCCCTGGACCGGAAACAAGCATCCTAGGACCGGTTTCGGGTTCAAAACCCTCATCAGCCAGGCTATCTTGAATCCAGTGACAAAGTGAGCAAGGGACCCACGTCTGGGCATACCCTGCCAACTAAGGGCGAACAAAGCGATACCAAAGGGGATGATGGACGGAGCGTTAGAGCAAATCAAACACTCACCCCCAGTCAACTGATCTGGGTTTAATCCATCATCATTCTTTAGCTCACTCCACCACCCCAGTTCAGACATGGCCATATGCAAATCAGTCTGACCCTGTGCCTCATGGGAACAGTCCTGCCCGAACTGCCAAGCCATGTCTTCCCTGGACCGGAAACAAGCATCCTGGGACCGGTTTCGGGTTCAAAACCCTCATCAGCCAGGCTATCTTGAATCCAGTGGCAAAGTGAACAAGGGACCCACGTCTGGGCATACCCTGCCAACGAAGGGCGAACAAAGCGATACCAAAGGGGATGATGGACGGAGCGTTAGAGCAAATCAAACACTCACCCCCAGTCAACTGATCTGGGTTTAATCTATCATCATTCTTTAGCTCACTCCACCACCCCAGTTCAGACATGGCCATATGCAAATCAGTCTGACCCTGTGCCTCATGGGAACAGTCCAGCCCGAACTGCCAAGCCATGTCTTCCCTGGACCGGAAACAAGCATCCTGGGACCGGTTTCGGGTTCAAAACCCTCATCAGCCAGGCTATCTTGAATCCAGTGGCAAAGTGAGCAAGGGACCCACGTCTGGGCATACCCTGCCAACTAAGGTCGAACAAAGCGATACCAAAGGGGATGATGGACGGAGCGTTAGAGCAAATCAAACACTCACCCCCAGTCAACTGATCTGGGTTTAATCCATCATCATTCTTTAGCTCACTCCACCACCCCAGTTCAGACATGGCCATATGCAAATCAGTCTGACCCTGTGCCTCATGGGAACAGTCCAGCCCGAACTGCCAAGCTATGTCTTCCCTGGACCGGAAACAAGCATCCTGGGACCGGTTTCGGGTTCAAAACCCTCATCAGCCAGGCTATCTTGAATCCAGTGGCAAAGTGAGCAAGGGACCCACGTCTGGGCAAACCCTGCCAACTAAGGGTGAACAAAGCGATACCAAAGGGGATGATGGACGGAGCGTTAGAGCAAATCAAACACTCACCCCCAGTCAACTGATCTGGGTTTAATCCATCATCATTCTTTAGCTCAATCCACCACCCCAGTTCAGACATGGCCATAAAATTCCAGTTGATCCTGTCAATGCTTTCTCTGCATCTATAGTTATTGCTGTAAGGGGAGGTTTAAGGACAGGGACCTTACTGACAACATTAAGAAATAATCTAGTATTATCAGATACCAATCTACCCATTATGAACTCAGACTTCTCCTTCCCAAAAGGATTTTGGAGAAAAGATTCTAAACGGAGTGCTACAAATTGTGCAAAAACTTGTAATCTACATTTACTAAAGATATAGGTCTATAGTATTTACATAAAGTGGGATCTTTGCCACCTTTATGTATAAGGCATATTGTGTCCTCTTGAAAAGTACCAGAAGTAGAACCCGATTCAATGAAATGATTAAACAAAGAGCATCGAGCACAGAAGAAGAAGATTTGAGAAATGAAGAAAAAGTTCCACAGTAAAGCCATCCGGTCCTGGTGTTTTTCCCTATTTCAATGAGTATAGTGCTTGGAAAATTTCATTTAAAGTAAGGCTCATCTCCAAAGATGCGGAGACTAAATGTGAAGGAATAGATTTAGCAGTTTGATGCAAATAATCATCATAGTGAGTGGGTTGCGCTGGAGATTCTGGAGTATATACATTTTCATAGAAATTAACAAATTCTTCCAAGATATCCGTATGTTTAGTCAATGAAACTCCCTGCGAGGTGAGTAATTAGTCTAATTTAAATCATTGTTTCTTTTCTTTAAGATAATTAGCCAGTAATTTACCAACTTTGTTGCGCCCTCCATAATTACGAGCATTACTTTTCAACAAGACTGAAGAAGCTTCATTATTCGAGAGAGTATTAAAATGTATATTAGCTTTGAAGATTTTTTGAAGATCATTATGTAATTTAGAAGAAAGCTACTTCTGTTCCTTGGTCTTATTGGAGGACAGTAAAGATTTATGCTCCCTATTCTGCAGTTTCCTTTTCTTGGACACATTATTGATGATAAAGCTGCGAGTAGCTGCTTTAAATGTGTCCCATACCAAAAAAAATGAAGCAGTGGGAGAATCATTAAGCAAGAAAAATCAGAAGCAAATTATGTAAAGAACATAGAGAAATGCAAATCTCTTAGCAATTAATTATTAAATCTCCATATATGAAGATCAGATTGAGAGGGGACCAAGTCCAAATCTGTAGCAACAATGACAAGGTAAGAAAGTACTATGGGACTAATGGAAGATTGAAATATATGTTGTGAGTAAGGTTTAGAAAAAAAATATGATCTAATCTTGTAAGGGTAGCATGGGAAGAGGAATAAAAAGTGAAGTCCCGTGAGGCGGGATTAGAGAGTCTCCAAGAGTCAATACAGGCACTATGGGATATGGCAAATTAAATTGCTTGTGCATTTTATGAGGAAAATACCTGAATGAGGCTTGTCAATCCATAAACTGGTCCATAACTGGGTTGCAGTCACTACCTAGAATAAAGTATGCGTCGTTATATTGTATGCATTTTTGTGCAACTGTGGGCCAAAAGTATAGTCAGGTTGGGTTGGAGCATAAATATTAAAAACAGTTAAAGGGATTTTGGTGACTAAAAGTTTAATAATAATCCATCTACCAATGTCATCAGTTTCTTGAGAGAGTACAACAAGGTCTAAGTTCTTCCTACAAAAATTATAACACCATTCTTTTTTATTAGAAGTGGGAGAGACAAACACAGAGCCCACTCAACCACGTTTGAGTTTTAAAGCTTCAGATTCTGTAAAGTGAGTTTCCTGAAGTAGGACTAAATCTGGAGCAGATTTGGTCAAGTGGGATAACACTCTCTGTTGTTTGACAAGACTAATAAATCCTTTTATATTCCATGTGATTACTCTGAATGGTACAGCGATGACAAAATAAATAAAGCATGAGCACGATCAAAAAGCTAACATATGCGCTATGAGGAAATAAGAAAATAAAGAGAGGGAGAAAAATACAAAAAGGAAGGAAGCATACATCATAATCTTTAAGAAAAAATGAGAGAAAAGTTAACATAAACATAACATCCCCAGGAGATACATTTTATCCAAAATTGCAAGATGCAGAAACAGCTAAACATTGCAGACATATTAGTGCGTAGAGGAACCAGCTATGTCTATTTTAACCACCCTATGAGAGTTTGTAAATTTTGTAAGTTCACCCAATTCTACATACAAAGTGGTTTCATTTTGGTAAGTGACCTTAAATAGAAATGGATGAAAAAGGCCAGAACAAGCTCCCAGAGTCGGTAATGCAGGACGGAGACAAAGAAAATATTTTCTTCTATCGACCGTGGCATTGGAGACATTCTGCAAAATAAAGATCTTTCTGGCCGACCATATGAGTTTTTTATTTTTTTATTTAGCCACATTAAGAACTTTCAAGAGGTCAGTAAATTCCCCCCCACCCACAAAAAAGAGAATGACTTCACAAGGGTTTGTAGTTGGCGCAGAAGTAAAGGTACGAGGACCCAGTCTTTGCTCCCTTTGTACATTGAGATTCGTGGAAGGAGGCATATCCAATAATTGTAGGAGAAAGGAGACAAAAAAGGAGACTGGACCATCTCCCTCTGTACCCTCAGGAAGATCATAAATACATTGATTATTGCATCTCTCCCTGTTCTCCAAGTCTCCTGAGTGGTTCTTTAACTAAAGGACCTCCTTCTCCAAAATTGCAATTTTATTGGTTATGTCATGTAAGTCACTAACCTGTTGCTCCACCAAGGACACTCGGGTCTCCATGATAGACCATTTATCATTAATGAGTTGGTTGGTCTCCTCAACAAAAGGACTAAGAGCTCGGATTTCCTCTAATAAAATCTCCAATGATGCAAGAGATAGAGATTTTTCCAGTGAAGTCGGGTCCTGTTTAAGTCTATTATTTGTGGAAGAGAGAGACTGAGTTTTCATTGAGGTGACAGACGAAGACATAGAGCGAGGAGTAACTGAATGTGCCATTTCAATGGAGGATACTAAATTCTCCATTAAAGGATCCCCAGAATGGGAATCAGTGACTGACTTGGAAATAGACTGTGCCTTGGAAATGTTAGTAAAATGCGATTTCTTCAGTCTACCCATACACCAGCTGGATAAAGTATACTTAAATCACTGGCGCCAAGTGGGGGGCGCCACCTCTAAAAGATATGCAAAATTGTGCCAAATTTGTCATGCAAAATGTGAAAAAGTGCCAATTACAGCATAATTATTATTATTATTTTTTTTTACATTTACACTACAGTTAACAGACAGTGTCATCTGATGTGAAATACCATATTGCATTTAATATTTGTCATACATTGTCGTACATAATGGAGCAAATAAAGGACAATTACACCATCCCTCTCTGGGTTTACAGGATTGATGAGGTGGCATCTGGAAGTGATAATAGGTATAATGTAAACGGACTCCAGATGTTGCTTGACCTGAAGGCCTGTGGAAATTCCTCAGCATAAAACTTCATTTGATCTCTGCAATGCGCCATATCGTGAAGCCAGTGTTTAATTTTGGGGACCGCTTTCTTGCCCCAATGTATCGCCACCTTCTTTTTGCAAATATCAGAGCCACTGCCACCAGTTTACAGTTTATCAGTTGTAGAGGCTTGACAAGACCTAGCAAACACATCTGGGGGGTACCCTCTCCATCACCATATTTGAAAGTGTGTTTGCCACTTGTTCCCAGTATTGGCGTACAGGAGTGCACACCCATGTGAAATGCATAAAATCAGCCTCAGGAGCCCCACAACCTATACAGTGTGCATTTTCTCTCAGCCCAAATTTATACAGCTCAGCAGGAGTATAATACATTTGCTGCAAATACTTAAAATGTCTAATCCTCAAGTTGCAATTTGATGTGAGCATGCCCGTTAGCATACAGCAGAATCCCCAATCCTCTTGACTCAGTGGTGTCTCAAGTAGGGCATTCCATTCATCTAAAACTTTACTGGGTGTTGTTCTCCTATCTTGCTGTGATGTAGTATACTCAGTCTGGAATACCACTCAAGTCGGACAAACTCTTAGATGACCAGTGCCAGGGGCACAGCTGGATCTCGAACGTAGAGCACCATATTGTCCGCATAGAGTGATTTAGCTAAGGGGTGTTGACGAAACCGCAGTGCAGCATCGGCATGCCGCTGTCAAACCCCACACGCACGGGGTTCCAATGCCAATGCAAACAATATCGGTGACAACGAGCACCCCTGATGCATGCCCCTATGTATTTGGAATGTGTCTGATGTGTTGCCGTTAATTATCACTCTAGCCACTGGGCGGTATTATAGCAATCGTATTCAGTGCCGGAATGCCTGCATGATATCCATATGCTGGAGGACCGTAAACATGTATGTCAATGGAATGATATCAAATACCTTGGCAGCATCCAATAGGACTGCTGCCGCACAGACCGAGTGGTACAGTTGATGTAGTAGCCCGAAGAGTTTACGTAAATTAAGCGCAGTGGAATGGTGGGTATGAAGCCCGAATGATCGGGCAGGACCAGATTTGTGAGCAGTAACCTAAGCCTAGTGGCTAGAATTTTAGCTAGTATCTTGGTATCTGTATTAATTAGGGATAGCGGCATATAGGATTCACATCTCTCAAGCGGCTTGTCTGGTTTCAGTAACACTATAATGAGGGCTTCCCTGAGAGATTGGGGCAGTATCTGCTTGTTATATGCCTCATTGTACATACTATGCATATGCAGTATTATTTGTTTCGCAAATTCTTTATAAATTCACTAGGTAGGCCATTGATACCCAAAGCTTTCCCATTTGGTAGTTTTACTTATTGCTTCCCTTATCTTTTAAGCATTGATAGGCTGTACTAAATATTCCCTCTGTCCCAAGGATAACTATGCCAAAGCCATGTTACTCAGATACTCTTCTATTGCTGACCCCGCCACCTAGTCCCGATGTTCATATAAGCATTTGTAAAAATTTACAAATGCTGTCAGGATGGCTGGCATATCATGACATGGTGCACCTTCCGCATCCATAATCTCAACCACTTGAGTATGCGCCCAGGGTTCCTTCAATTTGGTGGCCAGGCTCTTCACCGTATGCCCTCGCGATAGGTGTCGCACCTCTTGAGCTGCTGTGTCATTATAATTAATGACTTGCTCTCTAGTTTCTGCAAGTTTGGCGATGTTCGGGCAAGCCTCGTACTCGAGCTCCAATTGCCACAGGGTGTTTTATATTGTTTTCAACTGGGCTCATATGGATTTCATTGATGAATGGGGGAAGAATTCCGCTCCGCCTGCTGAGTTTTGCCCACTCTACATGGTTATGAAATACTCAGCAAAGCGGAGCGGAGTTTTTTCTTTCACACGGCTTGCTAACATTAAGTTAGTGAGCGTGAGCGAGAGAAATTGCATGTTAGACCCCTGAGATTTCTGAACGCGGGCAGTCGCGGGTGGTCACTACCGCTTGAGTTGAGAAAGCTGCCGTTTGCGTTGATGAAGCTGCCACTCAAGTAAAAAATCTACTCGAGTGGCAGAAAGAAGCAGCACCCTATGGCACTCTCTGTGATGCTGTTCGCGCTGATTTGACATCACAGGAAAAACTCTTGGCAGTAAAAATCAGCGTGAACAGCGCGACATACCGGACTCCGCCGCTGGCCAAACTCCATGTAGCACATCATCGTCTTTTCAGCACTTCGCGGAGTTCCGCGGAGTGCGACTCCGAGAACTCCACCCAGGCCTAATTTCAATACACCTACCTGAAGCCCTATGCACACACCACAAATGGTGACCTTAAACGCTCCCCATATTGTGTCTGCACACTCCACAGTGTCCACATTTCAGAAATCACCGTCTGCACTCCCTCTCAGAAGACCGATCCAGAAGCCTGCAGCCTCCATTGACACTGCGTGGGGACATGGGTGAGTATTGCAAAACCCAATAGCACTGGTGCATGATCTGACAGGGTTCTTGGCATGTGCCCGCTCCTCACCATCCAGGCATTCACCTCTCGCCTCACCAGCCAGTAGTTAAGCCTGCACCACAATCCGTGTACCGAGGAGGTAAAAGTGCCCTCCCTGCTCTCCGGCTTTCTCAGCCTCCATAAATCTATAAGACCACCATCCACCATACCATCTTGTAAGACCCAAACAGACTGCTTACCTTGCCATTCCGCAGTAGAGGAGCTGTCCCGGTCAGGGTCTAAGCATGTGTTTAGATCACCTCCCCAGAAAATAGCAGAGGGTTGCAGTGTATGTAGCCAGCGCTACATCTGACCATAAAAGTCAGGGTCATCAGTATTGAGTCTGTAAGAGTTTATAATAGTGACCACTGTGCTTGTCAATCTCAGAGTGGATAAGTGTGAATGGAACACCCTTCTTGACCAGCAGAATTACCTTGAGTACATCGAGTATGAGTGGATCTCGGAAGGCAAGATGGCGTCGGAGTAAGAAGCCTGTGAAACCGCTCTCTTACCTGGGCTTCACATATACTCCCGAAATCAACCCACGACAGGCGCGGCATGCGAGGAACCGTATGTGGTGGCAGGACTCACGATGCCCTGGGGTGTGTAGAGGCGGCGGCGATCTGTGGCGGACGTGGCTCGTGTAGCGGGAACGCCTGGCGGGAGCTCCGGAGCTGGGAGCGTCTGGCGCGGCTGTTACTGACGGCGGTCGCTGGAGGCGGGCGCGCATACGCTGCAACGTGGTCTCCGTGGAAACCCAGCGCGTCTCCGGAAGAGTTGCCAGTGTCAATGGCAACGCGAGTCAGAGGAAAGCGAGGAACGGTGGCTGCCACGGAGCGATCAAATGGGTTGGAGGTAAAAATGGATACACAGAGAGGTGATCGCCTTTCTCGAATGGATAAACAAAACAAGGTAATGCCTGTATCTGGAGAAAAAGAAATATGACTGTACAGTCAAGGCATCAGGTCGGAAAAATAAACCCCCGGCGAAATAGCGAAAACTCAACCGGCTATTACCAGCTTATTTTTACCCAAGAGTGACTTGAAAGATGTAGGTCACAGGGGGAAAAAATACCCATAGAGAGCCCAGGTTTGGGAAATGAGCAAACTGAGGAGTCTGAGCAAATACCAAATGCCATTGAACAACCTGGGTTGAATTTGTCATTGGTGGGAAAGATACGGTTGACAGAGGGATTACAAGCGGAGGAAGGGGCTAATTATCAAGATGAGATAACGAAGCACTTATCAATTGAGCAAGAGCCAACTCAACTTAGTAATCTTGTCGATAAAGACACACTCCCAGATGTTTCAGATCCTCATGGTAATTTATTACCTCCCCAGCCGGTAGTAGTGCGAGGGCTTATTGAACAATGCGCACTAACATTAGATGTAACTGGGGAAAAGTTTTTTTCCCTTACTGATGAGTCCGAGCAATCAGACATTAGTACTGTTGATAGTGGGGAAGATGGTGATTTCTCGCATTCAGAAAATAGTAGCTCAGTAGAAAAACCAACAACTGCTAAAAAGAGACTCAAGAGAGTCTCGAGGATGCGTCGGAATACCTCTAAAGATCAGGAGAGAAGTGACGAGTTGAGATGGGATTACTCAGCCTCATCAATGATGTCTCAGGAGACTTTAGAGGTAGATAAAGAACCCTTAGGAGCTATAGGAGGCGAGCCAGAGCAAAACAAGAAGGATACTTCCCTTGACCCGTCACTTGCTCTTATTTTACAATCCCTGAGATCTTTTCAAGACGAGGTTAAGGCAGATAACCGACAAGCAAGACAGGCCACAAAAAAATTGCAAGGGTCTGTACGAAAAGTCGGGAAAATCTGCTCGGACATTGCAGAACGAATGAGTACGGTGGAGTCGCGGACGGAAGTATTGGAGAAGTCAGTCGAAAACCTCCAGGTACAGGCTACCTCTCAGGACAAAACCATAAAAGACGTGATGTGGAAGCTGGAGGATTACGAAAATCGGCAACGCCGGAATAACCTGCGGCTGCTTGGAGTCCCGGAGAATCTCGAAGGAAATGATACGAGAAATTTGTGGTGAAGATGCTCAAAGAATCACTGCCTGAATTATCATCTTGGGACTGGGACAAAGAAGTGCAGAGGGCTCACCGATTCCCATTCTCTCAAGCTAAACATGCCACCGAATCAAAGTCATTACCTCGAGCTATTCTGGTTTTCTTCGGTAATTTCATACTAAGACAGGCGGTGTACGATTTAGCTCGACCCAACGCCAGGAAGCAGTGCGAGGGGTTTGCTTACTTTGCAAAACCAGATTTTGCTCATGCAACAGTGGAGCGTAGATGGCGACTTAGACAATTAATGACACCATTTCAAAAGCGGGTGCACTAGTATTTCTGCAAAATCCGGCTAGACTCAAAGTGGTTTATAAGGGCAAAATTTTAATTTCACTTCAGAAATTCAAGCCCAAAAAATGTTGGATGATATTGTGTTGGAATCTGGTGGATCTAAAAAATGAAAAGTTGGTTTTCATCCTCTAGGGAAAGGGGGAAAAAAAAAAAGGGGGAAAAAAAAATATAATATATGTGACATAGGTATGATGTACTGTAAGGGTAACTGTATGAGAGCGGTTAGAAAGGTGGATAACTTCTGATGTCCTCACACAGGCTCATGCCTGAGCCTGGCTGCCTAATAATTGGTGGAGGGTGGGGGGTGGGGGAGGGTGGGGGGAAGGGGGGATTCTCAGATCAGGGATGAGTAGAAATGATGTAAATAGGAACCGATCTAAAAGAGATATAGATAGTGATATGAGAAATAAGAATACAAATTGTATAATTAAAGAAAAAACAGAAAGGTTTATATTGTGTGTTAGGATGGATAAGAAACAATATGGTTAGGTTAAAAATTCTTACCGTCAATATTTGTGGCCTTAATGACATTAAAAAAGACAGAGAGTAGCTATCGGATTGCAATCAATAGGAGCAAATATTATTTGTATACAGGAGACACACATTGAGGGATCACAAAGGCATTTGCTTAATACATTAGGGTACAGAATGATTACGGCCTCAACACAAGGAGTAAGGATGAGGGGGTGGCAATACTTGCGAAAGGGGGAGAGACGCAATTTACCCGATCAGCATCTGATAAATATGGACGTTGGTCAATTACAGAATGTCGACATAGTGATGGCAGACAAATGACCCTATGTACAATATATGGCAATATTTGTGATGACCCGGAGGTGTTGGAATATATTTCTAATGAGCTCGCTCACTGGCCTCTCCCAGTAATAATTTGTGGCGATTTTAACCTAAACCTCCCACGCGACTGGTCAGTGGATCCAGGGTTTCAATACCGGGGCAGGAAGCCAAGAGTGTTTCAAGCTTTTAAAAATCTATGTGAGAGACATGGCTTGATTGATTGCTGGCAAATAGAACATACAGGTGATCCTGGGTTTACCTATTATTCCCATCCACATGCTAGACATGCTAGATTGGATTATGTTTTGGTTTCTAACACGTTAATCTCTAATTGCACAATAGAGAAATTACCAAGAGTTTTATCTGATCACAACCCTCTTGTTGTAAATATAGAACATGGAGAAATAAATCCCAATGTGAAAACTTGGACATTTCAAAGGGATCTATTGGTAAATGAGGAATATTGTAGACACATGACGACTTGGATACCGGGGTTTCTGGAAGATAATGTAAATAGTGCATCAATAGACATAGTGTGGGATACCCTAAAGGCTGGGATCAGAGGGGAGACGTTGCGATTTTCACTAAATGCCAATAAAAAAGCCAAACAAAAAATGACTGTTCTACAGGAAAAATTAAAGATTGCCGAGGAAGTATTGATAATGGCTGCACGAGAGGGACGGGAAGTTGAGAATGAATTGAGGGGTATTGCGATAGCTAAAAATGACATTATTAATATCCTAACGGAAAAAGCAATAGCTAAAGCAACAATGCACAAGGAAAATTTTTATGAACTTAGTGAACAGGTAGGACATCAGTTAGCAGTGCGTGCCAGAGAACAAAACACAGCCAATTTAATAAGGGCAATTAGAGATCCAGTATATGGGCTAAAGACCGACCTTAATGAAATAAGAATTGCGTTTCAACAATTTTATCAAAAACTATATGGGGAATTAAGTACACAACAGGGTGTAATTGAAGAATATATGGATCAGAATCCACCCCTAAGACTGGGGGTAGAGGATCAGGAAATATTGAATGATATACCACAGTGGGGGAAATTCTTCTTTCTATAAATAGTTTAGCTACAGGCAAAGCGGCGGGTATGGATGGGATTCCCTCAGAGTTTTATGTTAAATTTTCTACACAGTTAAAAACAATATTGTGTGATCTATTCACACATATTTTTCAGGGGACGACCGCCAGGATCATGGTCATTAGCTAAGATCGTAGTATTTTTAAAAAACACAAAGATCCTACAGAACTTGGGTCATATCGTCCTATCACCTTGATAAATGGAGATTCAAAAATCTACTCTAAATTATTAGCGACCCGTATGGCACCAATTATACATAAAATCGTATCGGTACGTCAGCATGGATTCATACCAGGGAGATCTACAACCGATCATGTTCAAAGGGTAATCTCTTTGTTTGACTGGACAGATGTTACAGGGGACCCTATGGCACTCATATTATTAGATGCCGAGAAGGCCTTCGATAGGGTCTCCTGGAAATATCTCTGGACGATAATGTCTAGAAGTGGTCTGGGGGAACCATTTATCAAAGCAGTACAAATGTTGTATGTTGATCCAGCAGCTGTTATAATGGTTAATGGAGTAGTGTCCGATAAGGTAGTTATCAGTAGAGGGACAAGGCAGGGGTGCCCGTACTCTCCCCTCTTATTTGCGATGTATATAGACCCTTTTATTTGTAAACTCGAAAACAGTATATTAATATCGCCAATATGGGTACGAGATCAGCCTACTAAAACACTGGCATATGCGGATGACATCGCTCTCGTTACTAGTGACCCTATCAATGCAATTAGAGTCATAGAAGAGGAGGCCGAAGCGTTTGGAAGAGCATCCGGGTACAAACTGAACCAAGACAAAACACAGATTATACTCAATAGTAAACTTACGATGAGCGATGATCGGGTAATGGAGAAAGCTATCTATTTGGGGGTTAGTATAACGGCAAATCTACAGAGCTTAGTCAATAACAACCTCGAACCCTTAATACTTCGTACAAAAAAGACATGATCAGGTTAAACAATCTACATTTGTCTATCGGGGGAGATGCAACCTGATTAAAATGCTTTTTTGCCTAGATTTTTATATTTTTCAGATCTATTTGTTTGGAATTTCCACCACAATTGTTTAAATCTATAGATAACATATTCTCCAGGTTTTTATGGGGATACAAGAGATCACGTCGGGCTATGAGATTTATCACCCTACCCAAGGATAGAGGGGATTGGCGCTACCTAATTTTAAATTGTACTATTGGGCTACTACACTGAAATTTTGTGACAAATTACTATCAAGTAGGATCGATAATAGAATAAATAGTAGTATCCCAACACCACAAGAACTTTTACTGGGTGAAGAAACCAAAGGATACTTATGGCGTCACCTAAACGATAGCTACTTTAAAAAGTTAAGTTCAAGACCATTTTTGGTATTCATAAGGTCTGGAATAATATACGTAAACTAATGAGTATTGGTCGGTTATCTCATTACACCCCAATTCATAAAAATAATAATCTTCCAGAGATATTCAGGGATGCCTGTATGGATAGATGGATACAGGGAGGGATTACACAATTAGGATGCTTTTATACCACCGTGGGGCTGAAGTCTTTTAGGGAATTACAGATGGACTATAAATTAGGCCATAGGGATTTCTTTAAATTTTTACAGGTTAGGGATTTTTATGTAAAAAGGGGAGGTGGGATAAAATTTCAAGTAATTCCAACTATGGAGAATATGGCCAAAAAAACAACAATAAGGATAGGGGCTATATATGAACAGATGAATACACATTATCCAGATGATATGGACAAATGTATGGCTAAATGGCAGACTAAATTAGGTGTACCTACTGATATACTTCTCCATTCTTATGAACTATTTCAGTCCCATATAATGTCTACAAAATTACAAGCTCAGTACTATAAAACCTTCTTTTCATTGTACTATACCCCAAATAAAATAGCTAAATGGGGGACGGGAAAAGGAACGTCATGTCCTAGGTGTAATCTATTTGAAGCTGATAGTGTACACATTTTTGCTACATGTGAAGTTTTAATGAAGTTGTTTGATGATATATCGTGTTTTTGTCAGAGATTTTCAAAGTTAGAGTCACAATTACAGTAGATGAAATAATTCTCGGTGTAGGCTGTATAAAACGTCCAAAATATATGCAAGGGCTGATTTTTGTATCAATGGCGGTCCTAAGGATGTGTGTCGCTTCAGCTTGGCTAGACCCAAATCCACCGGTATTTCATCAATGGAGATCGAGACTGCTGGCGACATGCAGTCTAGAGGTAGCCATATATAAAAGGAAGGGAAGGAATAAACGTAAACGAGGGTTAGCTATATGGAATTCGCTTATTCAATGGATGCAAAGACAGGCTGTGAGTGGATAAGCTGAATATAGATACTATGCGGTCAGGAGGATAGAGGCGTAAGGATTAGTAACAGATTGTGGGAATTAATTGTTATGAATTATTTAGTAATAAAAGAATTGAGATTTGTTTCATGATAATAATGAAATGTACAACAAATAGAAAGTTCCTATAGGATTTTTAATTCTTTGTATGTATCTGAGAAAGGGAGGGGGGAGGGAGATGAAGCGGGAGGTATGTATTTGTCTTAAGAAAAACAATAAAGATTATTAAAAAAAAAAGAGTACATCGAGTATGACGAGGCCACACAGACACCGGCCCATCTAGCCCCTATGACACCTTTTGTGCATTTTGTGAGATGGGTTTCTTATAGTTGTGCTAGTGGCACATGATGGCTATCTAGATAGGCAAGCACCTGACACATCTTCTTGGGGTTGTTGAGCCCTCCTATGTTCCATGTGAGGAAGGATATTTGCCCTGTACTTTGAGTCATGGGGTTGGCACTGGACCCTTTAGTTGTGTGTGCAATATGTGTGAAGTTCTTTGAGTTTGGTGTATGACAATCAAGAACAGTGAGACATCAACGGCACAGTAAACAATGAACAATAACCCTCCCCAAGCCACTTCAGCATCCCAATCATGCTAAAGCCATCTCCAAATAGGAAAAAAGGAACAACAAAGCATAAGCTCCAAACATCACAGTGATTAACTATAAGTGTGAGTTCGCCACATAAGGGCATTAGGGGTGTACCCTCTGAGGGCTGCTAGAGACCAAGTTCCCCTCCTGATGGTTGAAGGTGGACTGGAATTCAGCAATTTGACTGCATCAACATCAGTATTTCATATAGGGGGCATAACATTGACATTATCAGGTAGGCCCTACAGTGCAGTCAAGTAACAGGAATAACACAGGGCAGATTAGCAGACAACCAATGATTACACAGGGTTGAACATGGCAAACCTGGACCACCGCAGTGGTGCAAAGTCCCGACTCTTCTGGAAGGTCACCTTCAAGCAGGGGCATCATCAGCCCCCATTCGACCTACCGCCTCGCAGTGTCTGCATAATTGCACTGGCTCACATCCTCCAGTCCCAGTGTCTTAAGGCTCAGTTAGTAGGATCTTCAGGTTCTGATTCACATTGAGTTTGATGGTTGCAGGCCATTGTTTTGACGAAGTCCATCACTGCTTTTGGCATGGTGAAGAACTTCTGCGTGTCTCCGAGGTCTATGCGCAAACGAGCTGGGTAGAGTATGGCGTATTGGACTGTCGCTGCCAGAAGTTTCTTTTTTACTTATACAAATTCTTTGTGCGCTGCTTGCACTGTTGCCATAAAATTAGGAAAAAAAGCAACGTTGTTTCTCTGATAATTCATGGTCTGTTTCTCATGTGACAAGCAGAGCACTGTGTCACTATCTTTTTTTTTTTTTTTTTGTCCTCATTTGCCTCAATGGAGAGAGTGCACTCTCTATCTCTTGCACTGTTGCATGGGAGTAGTCCAAACTCCATGTGCTGAGAAATCGCGAGAGAAAGATATGGAGATCCCAACTGTACCGCCCATGAAATAGATCTTCGTCTTTCATATTCGGCCTCTGATCGTTTCTCATCCACACTCAACCGAGAGGGAACATAGAGAAATACCAGTAGAGGCGTCAAGGCTTAATCATTGGACCCCCATATCTTTGTTTTCCTTTTCTTGTTAACACTCATCTTTCACACCAATCAAGTATCGGGAGCCAAAAATCATGATTGCTAACACCCAACATGTCTAGGGAAGCTATATATTTAACAGAAAGAACCCAGTTTTCAAATCTTGGAGGAATTGCAGACACCCATAACTTACAGATCTCCCTGCGCGCCAATAGTATACTGTAAAAGATCAGCCTTGCCTGGTCCCTTGTAGTCTTCACCCGTGAATCAATCTGCCCAAAAATAACAAGCATAACGCTTACCTCGATGTTGATTATCATACATTCAGACAGGGCCTTACTCACGTCTCTCCAAAAGACCTGAAGTTCTGGGCACGTCACAAACATGTGAAAGTCATCCTCTTTCATACTACCACATTTTGGACATGCGACATCGCCTCCTCTCCCAAACTTTGACAGTCTCTTGGGGGACCAATAAGCTGTGTGAATGGAAAAGAGGTGATTCCTTCTAAGGTATGCAGACTTGACTATTTTAAATAACATGATCATAGATACTTGCCATTGATGTTCTAAAGATGCCTACGGCAAGTATCTTCCCCATAATTCTGTTGGCAGAGTAAAAACTCCTTCTTCCGAATCGACCAGCAGCCAGTAAATTGCCGCCAGCTCCTTCTTAAGTACGGTCTCTGACATCAAACGTGTTTCCAGATCGTTTTGTTCCCCAATTATTGTACCCGTAGCTTGGTACCAACTTCTCATTTGCAGGTATTTAAATCTAGACAGTTGATAATCTGTTTGCTGATTACACACTTCCCATGAAATCAGCACCCCTTCTATAATTATATGCTCCCAACGGACTAAGCCTGCATTTAATAGTGGTCTTGCTAGAGCGTCCTTCGTCCACTCTGGGGAACCTGGAGAGTCCCAGATGGGAGCCAGCAAACTATGGTAAGGAATTTTTGCAATTTTCCGGATCTTATACCAAATTTCAGCCAAACCTTTTAGAATTTTCAGCCTTACTTTTTTGAAGTACTTTGGGTCCGCGTATTTGAACAGAAGACCTTGTTCGCCTCCTGGCTCTAAATTTGCCATCATGGCCCACATGCCTCCCATCTTGGTTGTACTTGGGCTGCCAAACAAACTTCTTCCATTCTTTAAAAGAAAAGCCCAGGAGTAGTAGAGCAGGTCCGGCAAAGCCAGGCCTCCCTTCTCTACCTTCCTTCTTAGTTTTTTCCATGCTATTCTAGGGCCTTTGTTCGACCAAATAAGGGTACTGATTTGGCTTTGCATGTTCTTTAACCCTTCCTTCCTGAGGGGCAAGGGAATTTTATCAAAAAGAAAGGTGAACTTCTGGAGGATTATCATTTAATTAAGTTCACCCGTCCCAAAAGAGATAACTGAAGGTGGGACCATATCTTTAAAAGTCTGCAAGCCTCCTTTTTTACCTTCTCGAAATTTACCTTGGTGATTTTATTGATGTCCTGTGTTATTATGACTCCCAGGTATCTCATTTCTTCCTTCTTGGCCACCCCTTCCACCTCTAGGTTCCAGGTCATAATCTCCGTTTTGTCCCTATTGATCTCATAACCCGAGACCTTCCCAAAATCAGTCGTCAGAGTCATGATCCTCTCTAAGGTATCTACCAAATTTGTGGTGTAAACGAGAATGTCATCAGCATATAAACCCAGTTTTTTGTTCCAATCCTTGTACTTAAAAGGAGAAATGGCCAGATCCTCCCTGATCTTCCTGGCTAATGGCTCTATGTAGAGATTAAAAAGGAGGGGTGACAGCGGGCAACCCTGCCTTGTGCCTCTGGTAATGAGTACTGGATCGGTTAAAGAGCCGTTAACTAAGACTCTGGCTACTGGAGATTCATAAATGTCCGCCAAAGCATTGCAAAAATTTGATCCCAAATTTGAAAACTTTGCCACAGCTTTTAAATAAGTCCAATTAACCCGGTCAAAGGCCTTTGCGGCATCTAAGGCCACCACGGCCAGAGGGAGCTTATATGTCGTGGCTAAGTCAATGGAGGCCACCAGGGTATATGTTAAGTCGTTTAAAGTTCTGCCCCGTATAAAACCCTTCTGGTCGTCATGTACCATTCCAGCCATTAACCCATTCAACCTATCGGCCAAAATCTTAGCAAAGATTTTATAGTCGCTATTCAATAATGATATTGGCCGATAGGAGTCACATTTTTTAGGGTTTTTCCCTGGCTTCGGAATTAAAGATATAGTGGCCTCGTTCCAGGAAGCCGGCGCTGTGGACCTTCCAATAAATAGGACATTAAATAACCTTGTCAGAATAGGGGTTAATGTATCGCCCAGAGCCTTATAGACTTCTTGAGGTAGCCCGTCAGGACCCGGAGCCTTCCCCTTCTTGAGCTGCCTAATTACCTTCTCTATTTCATCAATTTCTATTCCCTGGTTTAGGAGCCTTACTTTATCTGGAGGAAGGGGGTTACATAGTGGTAGTCCTGTCCTAACCACTCCTTTATTTCTTCTTCTGTTGGCTCTAGGTCTTCACGGTACACTCTGCTGAAGTGGCTATGAAAAGTTTGTTCTATTCCTGTCGTATCTTTGATCAAAGCCCCAGTTTGCTCGCATATCACCTGGTCTATTCGATTTCTCGCTTGGTCTTTCTTCGCCTTCCAGGCCAGCAACTTGTTACACCCTTCGCTATACTCAAAATGAGCTAAACGACTGGCCTCCCACCTACTCCTCACCCTGTCCTCGAGAACTATTGCTAACTTGGACTTAACTTGTGTTATTTCCTGCTGCAACCTTGTCCTCACCTCTTCCTCTATATCTGAATCGATTATTAGCTTTTCTAAAGTGCGAAGCCGTTCCTCCAGAGCTGATACTACTTCATGGTATCTCCTCCTTTTCCCTGCCCCCAGAGCTCCTAATCTTCCCCTTAAAAAGGCCTTATAAGCATCCCAGGTTATACCCGGAGAAGCCGAGCCCCAGTTATATTTAAAAAACTCCTCAGTCTCTTTACTCAACATTTCAATAACTCCCTCGTCTTGGAGGACCGTACGGTCTAAAGTCCACCTAGATTGAGCAACCAGCTCACCGAACTTCATTTGGAGAATCATTGCCGAGTGATCGGACAGGTGAACTCCCATGTGATCGATACGATGGGCCTTATCCTTTATCTTGCCATCAATGAGAAAATAATCTATTCTCGACTGGTGTTTGTACTTCTTATTGTAGAAGGTGAAGCCTTTCTGTGTACCTGCTCTTTGACGCCAAAAGTCGCACAATCCCAGTTGCTCCATCATCTGTTTAATCAATGCTGACATTTTTGGGTTAACCAGTGCCCTACTGTGAGATGATCTGTCAAGGGAGTGATTTAAGACTGCATTAAAATCTCCAGCTAAAATGATTGGGTCGGAGGAATTTAATAACTCTACCATTAATTCTCCCAGGGGGTTAACATCGTCCTGAGTTGGTCCATAGTAGCCTGCCAAAATAAAAGGGCGAGATAATATCCTAACCTTAGCTACTAACCATTTCCCGGCTTTGTCAGAAACATAGGATTCTAACCTTGCTTGTACCCCCTTTTTAACTAGTATAGCTACCCCTTTGGTTACTGCTGTTTGAGCTGTGCATGCTGCTTGATCAATGCAGCTCTTAGACCTAAAAAGCTCCATACTCTCCTTCTCAGTTAGGTGCGTTTCCTGTAATATTATAATTTGAGCAGGGCAGTCCTTTAGATATTGTAAAACTCTTTCTCGCCTCCCTCGTACACTGAGACCGTTTATGTTCCAAGAGAGAATTTTTAGAAGACTCTCCTTCTCTTCACCCATCCCTAAAACCAACAGAGTGTGATAAAAAACCCTTACTCATCCAAGAGGCTTCAGAGGAACTATATTTTTTTCTTCCCACTGCTCCCCACCCTGTGCTCCCCACCCCCCCGGAAAACCCATCCCTAAATCTACACGGCTAAAAGCCATATGGGTCCCCCCTCGGAGAGTACTCTCAATTACGCATCTGAGCTAGGTGATATTCTATTTATTCAATTATTTTCTTTTTATATTTTTTTCCCCTCTTTTTTCAAAATTAATTATAAAAAATGTATTTTTTTAAATTTAATTAATTTTTTCATATTAGACACCGGGAGTGGTGAGGGAAGATTGTTTTTTTTTTTTTCTTCTTCCTCCCATCTCTATGTACAAATTGTTTTCTCCACTATTTCTTTTATTGCGTAATCAGGATCTATTCAATGTCATTTGAGATCATGGATCATAGATCTCCAACTTGCAAGTCTTTGATAAAGTCATCGACCTTTTCAGCTGAGTGGAAGATAGACATTTTATTCTTGTACATGACCTTCAGGTGAGCCGGAAATTTTAGCTGAACTGTAGCGCCCAAGCTTTTAAGTATGTCCATCCTTTTACCCAGTTCCCATTGCCTATTTGAGGTAGTGTTCGAGACATCAGATCTGAACTCATATTTAATTCCCTCAACTTCTATTCTTTTTAAGCTCAAGGCTTTTGAAAGTATCTTCTCTTTCAAAGAAAAGGTTAAGAAGTTAAGCAAAATCTTTCTGGGTTTTGTCCTGTTAGTATTTAACCTGAAGGGGTCTCTGTGCACCCGTTGCAAGTCTTTAGCTATGTCATCCTCTGACTCTTCCATCTGTAATTCCTTTTGAATCAACTTCACCACAAAGGACTTTATATCCTCACCTTCTTTACCTTCCGGTATTTTCAGAATCTTTATGTTGTTTCTTCTTTGGAAATTCTCCATCCTTTCCATTCTATCCTGCTGCAACTTTTCCTCTGATTTTAACCTTATTAATTCAGAACAGTTTGCCTGTACCTTTTCTCTTAGTTCTCTCACCTCTCCCTCTAGCGTTGTTGTCCTACAGCCGAGGTCATCTATCTTTTTCTCGAGGGATTCTCAAGCTTGTCTAATCTCCCTCTGATTCTCTTCAGAAGTCTCGAATCTATTCTTAATCTCGGCAGTTAACGCCATCAGGAGAGTTCCTATAGCCGGGTCCTCATTCTCCACCTGGTTTAACCTCTGCTCAGGACCCCCATCAGGTACATAACTTGTTTGATCCATTTGTATCGTTAAGGTCTGCCTCTTTTCAACTACGGGCTGTTTTTCAGTGCCTCTCTCTTCTAGAGACAGTGACGCCAAAGCTTGATACCTGTTTGGTTGTATGTCTTTACTCCAGTCCCCACCTCCTACCAAATCCCAGTCTTTAGACACTGCAACCTGATCTGTACTCCCCTTTTCCTGTGAGTTCTCCTGCTCGTCCATTTTTTTATCAGCCAAGCTTGCTGTTTTAGGTAAAATTCTGAAAAAGGTTTTGAGAGACGGAGTGATTTTCACTTTTATTTCTTTCGTGCACTTCCTTATTTTAATTGTCTTTGTATTAGCTTTAACCTTCACTGATAAGGGCTCCTTGGCTATGGCAATAGCTTTAAAATATTCAGGTTGTGTACTAACAGAGTTAAAAACTTTAACGGGAAAGGTTTTTTCTAACTTCTCTTTCCCCCTCAGGCTCCTCAGCGCGTAGCGAGATAACACCTCCCTCTGGGCTGCCCCACTCACCCCTTTTTTCCTACCTCCAGGCGCCCACACTCGGGTGCAATCTAGAGTTTCCAAAACTTTTCTCGCTGCTTCCTTGAGCAGGGGGAGCGGGCCTGGCTCTCCTGTCAACTCGCTCCTTTCCCCCTCCAGTTGCTTATCTCCCTCGTCAGCTTCCCCAATCGTGTACTCCGTGCCGCAGTTTCTGCCGTTTCTGCGGCCACCTTTACCCCGGAAGGGAATCTTCACTGCCGCCCCTCTACCTTTCCGATACTCCAGGGCCGCTCTCGACCAAGAGTTGCTGATTGCCGAAGCGGACCCCACGTCAGACTCCGTCTTGCCGCCACTTGATTCACAGCCCGGGAGCCTGGCAGATACAATCCCATGCCTAATTCGCCGATAGATATCTTTTGTAAGTACTGACTAGTTTTGTCCTGCTCACGCCTTATTCATCTTACGCGTCTTGAGAGTTTTTAATCATGCCATACCATCGCTCGCCCGAGAAACTTCTCGCTCCGAGGTTGCTCCCGCAACCCGCTAACTGCCGGCCGCCATGTTTTCCCCCACTGTGTCACTATCGTGGTAATTTCGTAATTTGGTGATAATTGGGCGCAGAGGTATCCTCGGTGCCGGCCGCACCATCAGAGATCTGTGTGCTCTCTCAACTTCAGGATAGCAGACATATGCTCAGCACCGAAAACCTCCTGCAGCATGGTTTCCGCATAATGCTCTAATCAGCCACTGTTGGTGGACTCCAGTATACCGGTAATAGGGAGATTATTTTGGTGAGAGCGCACCTCTAATTCCTCATTTTTAGCTTGGATCACCACCAGTGCCTTTTCCATATTTAGGCATTTTTTGGACTGCAAACTTTCTTCAGCAGTCGATATTCGTTGCTCCGCCTCTCAGAGTCTTACTCCCTGTTTGTCCACCTTAGATGCCATGTGGTCCATGTGCAGGTTTAGCGCATCAATTTTGCAATCCATTGATTGCAAACTTTGCTGCATGGCTAGCAGCGTGGTTTCTAATGTCGTGGCCCCCTGTGATGGAAACTGTGAGTTGTGATTGCTGTTTATCAGCTTTCCCCGTTTTGCCTGTATCTTGCGGTGTTCAGTAGAGCTTGGCACAACAGTGCTGTTGCAAGAATCTTTAATGAGGGCTCACTTGCATCTCAGAAATCCCCAGGCTGCATTTGCCTATAGAGGGTGCATTCAGAGGCAAGTCAGCAGTATTAGGCACTCAACAGCGCCAGCTCTCAGAGCAGCGCTGGACAAGCAGTTCTTCACACCGCATAGGCCCCTCCGTGAATGCCAGGCCGTACTAAGAGTGTGCAGAGCAGTCAGAATTGAGTGTTGGCTTCTAGTAACCCAGTTCTAGCTGCCCAGTCAACAGCAGTTAGGCCTGCCCCCGCTCCCCCAGGTGCAGCTCAGGTATTAAATAGGCCTCACTTGAGAGTCATAGTTGCCACCAGCTTGGAAGGTCCAAAACCATTCTCTGGCTATGTATCTCTTTCACCGCATATGCCAGATCATTAATAATAGAAGCTACTTGCATGTACTGCGTCAGCACATCGAGGCTCACACTCTCAGCACCTTCTATAATTGATAGCAGTCAGACCCTGAGTGTGTGTTTCATTCAGTTCTGCACCTCAACTGCTGTGCTTTTGCCAGGAATCACTCACGGCTTTTCAGTCGGGCGCGTTTAACAGCCATGCCTGTCTGCATACATCAGTACGGAGCTCTGAGGCCCCCACCACTATCCAACCAGTCGCCACGTACTTCTCTGCTCCACGCGGATCAGAGGGTCCTCGTGGTCTACTCCAGGTCTGTGCCGCTTTGCGTACGTGCTTAAATGTTGCTGCTTAGGTTATTTCTTCCCCTGCTGGCCCAAGTGCATGCTTGCTATTCTGAGCCCCGCCAGCCATATCCTCCGCTCCTCATAGGCAGCAGGCCAGCTCAATTATGGCTCCCCGCAAGCTACAATATCATATACGTTTTATCCGGCGACCAGCTGGCACTTTAGCTGGGGTATATGTGAGCAATTCTGCGACTAGTATTTAGGTCCCATCAGTGCCAAAGAGTGTGGGTTACACTTACTGCAGCAAGGTATGCCTCTACATTTCTACAAGGCAGCCGCAATTTTCTCTTCATGCGATCTCAATGCAGCAGCTGTACACGGCTCGGTACTCCATTTTTCTTCCACGTCAATTGCTGTTTTTAGGTTGTGTCAGATCCTGGCATGCTCAAGTGTGGTATGCCCCTCGATTTACGCATAGATGGCAGTCATAATGCAGGATATATTACGGATTGGAGACAGTCCTCGGCCGGCAGAGCTGCACTGGAGCGCGGACAACTTGGCATGGTTGTTTTTTGCGTCCCCCCATTCACAGCATTATTAAAGAGGGATCATCAAGCTGGCAGACATAAAGCAGAAGAAAAAGCATGAAAGCTGTGGTATTAATGCAGAAATGGAAAACAGTTAAAGTATGGAACAAAGAGCATCAAAATGAACATGCTAGAGGTGAACAGCAAGTTGCAGTAATAATATGAAAAGGTTCCATTTGCGCAGTTTTTCCATTAACTTTCAAAGTGTTTTGTAGTGAAATCAGAAAACAGATGATGTTGCAGAAAAAAGTGCTCAATTGAAACTACCTTGGAAGAAGCCGCGCCCCCTCATTCCAAGAGTTCTGATCTGGTCACTAACATCAGAAATCCATTCTGTTCATTCTTATTGCTGTCACTTCATAGACTTGTTTGATTTAGAATACAAATTTTGCTATGAATTTTTTTTATGTTTGTTAAATAATGTGTTCTCTTCCACAATTATTGTGAAAAGAGGATTGTGATTGCCTTTCACACTCGAAGCATTTTGACATAGCAAAGTTCAAACCATGTACTCATAGGAATGTGTGGGAAATTAATTTTCTAAAACAAACTTCGACTTAGCGACCATATTATAATTGCACTTTAGGAAGCGTTTAAACTGTTGCAGGAATGTTTTCACATAGAAATATAACACGTAGGAAAAATGTGCTTGGGTTAAACGTGTATAAGAATCACTTCAGATTGCATTTCAGTTTGATAAAAGAAATGTTTTCACATAGAAAAATAGCCTGTAGGGAAAATGTGCTTGCTTAAATGTCTATGAAAATAACATGAAGAACATTTTTGTACTAGACTATCATTCTTAAATGTGGCCCTTTAGTTAGGCCCTAGCCTTTTCTTTAGATTCTTGCTCATAGCTAAGTAGTAGTTTGTTTAGGACATTTTGCCTAGCACCAGCATCTTGCTAAAGAATGTGCTGACTTCAAAATTATGTTAACATAGCATCATCATACCATATTAGATCACCTCATATTAACAATGGACTTCGCTGTAAATTCATAATGAATTGACTGTTAGAATGAACAATAATTTAGATATACTGATGAAAGCTCAACTAGAACATCATTGATATATTTGTTTAAGCGCATCTGACCATCCTTTGTATTCACAATAGACATCGAATGCAGCTTTTAGCTTGGGTAAGAAGGTTCTCATGAGAACTTTTCTCCATGTTACTAACTTATCACTAGAGTGTTTTACTATATACTGGAGTGTATGTTCACTGTGGGAATCAGAGTGTGAAGCAATGGTTGTTGATGACACCATCAGATGAGCTGTTTCCATTGGATGAGAGATTCAAACACCTACTAAGTTTTGTTACATTATTGTGTGAATTTATAAAATGAGTGTTCCCAGTGAGTTAGGTAATGATTAAGATTAATGTTATTAATGGGCTATAAAAGAGACTCTGCTACGGGAGAGTCGCTTAAATATTCATCCTTGCTCTTTGTTATCAACAGCTATTGCTAAAGGTGACTTTATTCTTTTTCCTTTATTCTGATTCTCCTTGATCAATCAGATTTACATAGTGCGGCTAATCACCCGATAGGGTATCCAGGTGCATGCAGGTCCCAGAGGCTTATTCAAACAGCCAGGTCTTCAGGGCCATTCGGAATTCTGGAAGTGTGATGAAGGGCCTGAAGTTGCATGGGGAGGCTGTTCCAGGTCTTTCCTGCAATGTGGGAGAAGGAGCATCCTCCACTTCTGCTTCGGTAGATGCGGAAAGTATGGGCAAGTGAAAGCAAGGCGGAGCATAGTCTTTTTGACGGTTGGTGGAAGTTAAGGCAGTGGTTAATGTATGCGGGTCCTTGGTTGTGTAGAGCTCTGTGTGCGTGGGTCAGCAGCTTGAATTGGCATCTCTTCTGTAAGGGGAGCCAGTGGAGTTGCCTGAGATGGGGTGTGATATTGGTTCATCGGGGAAGGCCGAGTATGAGTCTGGCTGCGGCATTCTGTGTGGTCTGAAGTCTCTGTAGGAGGTGTGCAGCAATTCCTACATAGAGGGCATTGCTGTAGTCCAGTCAGCTGGTGATGAGGGCCTATGTCATGGTGCGTCTTGTGTGTAGGGGTAGCCACTTGAAGATCTTACGTAGCATGGGCAGAGTGAGGATTCAGGCAGAGGAGATGGCTTTGATCTGTGATTTCATTACGAGCTACTGCAACGATCATTGCTCTATCACTGATATTTTTACTGTTGCTAGTGCATCTGTGGGGAACCCGGCTGAGTTTCCAGAACAGCTCTTTATGTTCTAGTCTTTAACTATGCTCCGAAATCTTGCTCTTTCCAGAACAAGGAACTCTTCATGGGTTTCTCAGCATAGAGTAGATTAGGTTCTCTTAGCTAGATGGTGACAATTTCCTTCATGGAACACACCATATTGATTTATGCTGTCACTAATCAACCTCTTACTTGATATTTCTGTAAGCTGGATTAATCCGAATAAAAAT
The DNA here is from genome assembly GCA_963921515.1 of Calotriton arnoldi. Lineage (NCBI taxonomy): Eukaryota > Metazoa > Chordata > Amphibia > Caudata > Salamandridae > Calotriton > Calotriton arnoldi. The sequence goes on along the minus strand of CAWUFW010003736.1, from coordinate 442,266 downwards.
GACAAAGCTCTATTGCTTTTTTTAAAATAAATAAAAGTTTTGAAATCTCATCTAACCTCTCTTCATTGACTCAATATTAAGGATCTGGCAGTTGATGATATATGCATAACTTGTGGTTCGTTCCAGCTCCATTTGTACTACTGTGGCAAAGGTCCATCTGGCCTGTCAAGTGTCATGTGGATTTCCCAAAGGTTGAAATTTGTAAGTCGAGGTGTTTAGTCCTAAATACCATTTGGCCAATCCTTTAGGTGCTCACAAATGTATCTGTAGTTACTGATGGAAGTAGCTGTTACTGAGCTTTTTGCTGGTGTACTGAAAGCCATCTTCACAACGCTATTCAGGACCAAGTTCAGGCTTACCTTTGCACAGATATTTTCCAAGGATTTTTATCTGTATATCTCTTGTTTGGAAGCTTTGAATGAAGGAGGCATCAGCTACTGTTTTTGGGTTGAGACATTATTCATTTTCTCTGCCCAATTTTTGCATTGATACCTCCATTGAAGAGTGTTGTGTGTTGAACTCTATTTATGTTTTTTAATCGCATTGTTATGGAGGCCGTCAACGTCTAGATTTGTTACTTTGTACAATATAATTTCAGTTTTTTTTAAATTGAGCTGGAGTTTGTATTGATTAGTTTTGTGCCTCTACATCTGTTTAGCTCACAGTTTATCTGAAGGCCAGTAGATTTTCAATTCCTTTTTGGGAGGGCGGTAGGTGGGTCGGTCACTTGAACTGCTGCAGTGGAGAATTCCATCACGTACCATGGGACATGACTCCAATTCTCTTGAAGAGAAACAATATTTGCTTGTGCTGCAACTTTTCCAACCTCTTTTACATTGTATGAGAGGCCTTCTGTTGGTCTTTCGTGAATCCTGATGCCTTTAATCTATGCCAGTATATTTGGATTAATTAATGAGGGCACCTCAGTATTTGCGTGCTCTGAGGTCCTTCTTGGTGCTTTCTTACACTGAAGGAGGGTCCTGGCATTTCTGGCTGCTTGTTTCTCAGTTTCTAAGTTTTAAAAACATCTTGTATCATTCTAACTTCCCGTTTAGATGAGAACCTGCTCATAGGAATGCCAAACCACTTCATTGGCACATTAAACTTACACCTGTTGTCTTTGCCAATGCTTGTGTTAAAGTCTGAGAATCTTGCGCTCCAGTTAAATCGGAACACGCCCACTGAAGGAGAAGTTTTAGCAGCAGGACCCTGGGTCGGCTTTGTTTGGCAATCTGTCTAAGCACTGTTGTAAAGGGCAGGGCCAGTGAAAATCCGTGGGAGTTGTTTGCTATTTCTTGTGGGAAATTGTTTTGGAACTCTGCCTGAAATGATTTGTTTCCTCAATTAACATAAATATTACACCAGCATTAAAGAGGCCAAACAAAACAACCACTAAATCATTGAGAATAGCTTCCTTGCCTAATGACAGAGTCAGATGAAATATTTCTCCAGCTAACTCTGATAAAATCTTTTTTTTTGTTCAAAGTTTGCAATGATTATTTTTTACTTGTTTATCATTTCAAACAGGAATGTGACAAACCGAGAGCATCGATTAAAACAAGTACTTCCACGAGGAGCCTATGTCCTGGATGTACAGTATGATCTGTCTGGGGTGAATCTCCTGCTAAACCGAAGGTCTCAAGAACACTTTCTCTTCTGCGTGAGCATAAAATAAATCACCTTTCTAATAATAGATGCACATTGGTAAATATATAGTGTTACTCTTGTAAGTGAATCAAAGGCACGCGAATTAGAATCCACAACAGAAGCTGGTTTGTGCCAGGCTGCTAAATTGTCAAATAGCCATTGTGTTTCTGCCACACAAAGGAGGAACACCACTCTATGGTTTTCAGATGGCTTAGGCATGTTCTACATTCAGCTGAAATTAGCATCTTGGTAAATGTCTTATTAATGTGTAAGCCATTTTAAGCGCATTTTTCTCAGCTCTTCACAATTTATATTTCATTTCAATACTGCAGTAATGTAAGTTTTGGAAGTATTTACTACCAAACGTTTGCCTTATTCAAGCAAACCAATAGAAGATAGCAACATAAACGCATTACACTTGGCTGCGATGTTACAGTAGAAGTACATATTGCACATGTCGGTAGCGTTACTTCTCGTCCTGTTATCCTTTGTTCCTGTTATTGATTTAAACAAAGATTCCAATCTAAAATCTGTTTGTATTTTGCTATTAGCACAGCCACTAGATAGCATAATTTGTTATAGTAACGTTAACCGCAGGTCTTATTCATGGGAGCAACAAACGCCATCTTAGATCTGGTTCTGTTAAATTTGTGGCAGTTCCTAAAATTAAGAAAGCCAGATGGGTAGGGAGAAGCTTTTCTTTTAAGGCCAGTAAATTGTGGAACTCCATGACTTTCGTTCTGAGAACCCAATCTAATAGAGCCTCTTTTAGAAAACTATTAAAAACCTGTCTCTTTACTCTTCATTCTTAGTAGATAGGTTTCATAATTTTTAGGAACGTTTAGCGCTAAGACACCTTGACAGATGCACTCCTTATAAAATACTACTTACTAACGCATTGTGCCCTTCCTCCCTTGATTCATGTCCTACTGCAAAACATGCAAGGCATTGAATTGAAACATGACACAGGGCCTGATTACGTTGGCGGTGAACCCGCCACCGACAGGCTGTCGGTGGCAGGTTCACGGCCATCTTAAGGCCAATTACCGCCAGCCGGATTGTGATGGCGGGCTGTGTGCTGGCGGGCGGAAAGTCCGACCACCATGGGTCCGACAAAGGCAATTGTTACGATTGCCTGTCGGACCGTCCTGCATCCTCAGAATGTTGGCGGTGCCTAGCAGGCATTGCCCACCAGATTAGGATGCTGGAATCCCGCCAGCCTTTCCATGGTGGTTCCCCCACCATGGAAAGGCTGGCGGGTATTGACTTTGGGGTCCCATTGCGGGCACCCCCTGTGCAGTGTCAGTGTGTTACTGCACTTGGGGGACAGCTATAGTGCCCCCCTACATTTCCCTGCACCATGTGGCAGGCAACGCCAGCAGCACAAACCGCAATGTTAAAAATGCCTTTTGCGGCCGCTGTGGTGGCGGCCGCATTGTAATATCATATGTGGGACCGCCGCCTTACAGGCGGGCGGTCCCCATTAACGGGACAATGGCGGACGGACTTCAGTCCATCCGCCATCGTAAAGACCCCCATAGTGATGTGTTTTATGCAAATACTCAGCACTGTGTTGGATAGGGCTACTCTGCTGTGCTGTGGTGCAATACCCTCTGCTATTATATACCTATGAATGGACAAATTCATCTCAGCGAGACAATTGGCTGAGGAGCCCCAGATATCGTTTACTTCTGTGCCTCAGTATTTATCAGCTGGATGTTCCCTGACTTGCTCAGTGGTGGGCTTCAGTGTCATGACCTGAGTAAGGCTATTTCGTCATTTGGAGACTGTCACTGCCGGTCAGCCAACACATGATTCTGTGGCCACCAAATACCCTGGTATGAATGGGAATGATACTAACAATGGAGACTACCAGAAGGCAGCTCAGCCTGCATGAACTCCATCTCATAACTGCTTCAGTGGTGAGTTCTGAAAATATATAGCTGGTGTGGATGCCACAGGCTTCATAGCCTCTCTTTGGACAGAACAGGAATCCATTGAGAGTTGGTCACTCACTCTGCATCCTGTCAAGCTGGCAAAAGACTCCGTCACTTCTAGGAATAAAGTGTAAGCAAGAGAAACTTGTGATCATCTGACCACGTGCTAGGAGTGTGATGTTGGCCAAACAGTTGGGCCTATGCTGTCTGAGGATCATTTATGACTTTCATTTTCCTCTGGAATTCTCTCTTATTTGCACATATTACACTCTTAGAACTAGAGCACCTCTAGAGCAGAAAGAGGGGGTTCATTTGGACTGATTTGTTCAATGTAAATGTGTTTACTTTATTGATTTTGGAACCTACAAGACCCTGAGCTCTGATTCCTAATAAATTAGAAACAAGGATATGTTGTTTCCAGTTCTAGATTACCATATAGGCAAAGTAGACACTGGCCTATGGGTCCCACTAATTTTAGGGGCCCCGCGATAATGGATCAAAATAATATTGATTTGATCTTGAAAGAAAATTACAATAAAGCTTTCTTAAATTGTTTCCAAAAGATAGAAAAAAATGAATCAACTCAAAGAAACGAAAACTTTACATTAAAGACTCTATAGAGAAATACTGTATTAGTGTAATGTACCCATTGAATATTTAAAGTTTTGTTGGTTTATTCAAATTTAAAAAAAATGTATTTTTGTTTAATAGTGTTAATAATTTTAAATGTGTAGTTTTGTGTAATAAAATTGGTTTATTAAAATTGTTGGTTGGTAAAATTAAAATCGTATTAGGAGATAATTTGAGAGGGGGGGTCCGAAATTTCGACTGCCTAGGGGCCTCCACAGGGTTTAATTTGGCACATGTTGTTTCTCAAGCAAGACAACACATATATTCCTCTTGTTCACATCCATTCAAAATAGCCTGTATATCATTATGAATTAAAGTAATTGCCTCAGCCTTGAGTTATTTACATGCACGTCATGAGTTATGGAATCTTTGATCTGATTTGTTAATTGGACAACCTTGCTGAACATCATTAGCTTAAATAACAACACAAAGGGTGCATATGGTAAAAGGGAGTATAGATGTTTGGAACCACATGCTTACCTTATTTTGATGTCTCAAAAATGTTTGCCATTGTAGTGTTTATGTGGACAACACAAGACGATTTTTAGGTTGCAACAATATCTTTTTTACACATATATTGTGTACTTGCTGCTTATTTTATTGATGTGATTGGTACTTTGAGTCCTTGTATACCATCTTTCCATTTAACTAACCCTTTCTTGAATGTATGTAACACCAAATCACATCCGCATCAGTGTTGTTCCAAATTGCTTCTATTTCTACTCAAATCGGCAAACTCTAAAGTCTATGTAAGATACCACTCACCATGTGATGTTGATGTAGAGAAGGTTTATTTCAAAAGTCCTATCCAAGGCAATACTATATTAGAATCCTGAGATTAGTCTCTTCAAGTTTGAACACAACAATTTCTTTTGTTTTGTTCTTCTCTTGCTTCAGTCTTGAGCACCATGGAATTCATTTTTGGTTTCAGAGCCTGTCAATCTATCACGAGCTCTTCCTGTCAAGGTTTGAGATAGATGATCTGTGGCTTGCCTATTGCTTGGACGTCATGGTCTTCTTAATGTATAAACTAGAAGACCACTGAGATCTTGAGGAACAAGCAGCCAAAGTTCCTTAGTGATAATATGACAATAGGCATTGGATCAGGTTGTTCCTGAGGGCTCTGCTCTGAGTCCCACCCTTTTTAAACTTTATAGTCGCCGATTGGCATAGCTCATGAGATCCTATCAGGAGAATTGTTTTAATTATGCAAATGATACTCAACTGCTTATTTCCATAGATAATACAGTGCCTTGCCCTCTTGATATGTTGTATCAATGCCAGACAGCAGTCACATCCTGTCTGTCCACAATTCTTTAAAATTTAATGCGGACAAAACTGAAGGTTTGTGTTGGACTAATAAGTCTCTCACAGGTTTTTGCCTGCCAACATTTGGCTGGCTCCATGGGAGTTTGCTTCCTGTTCAGCTGAGTTTTTTCAAAATTTGGCCTTCTATATGGTTGATAAATTATCTTTTAAGCAGGTCAGTCAGCTATATGCTACCTGTTTCTCATTAGTACAAGTTTTGCAGGCAATGTTGCGACTCCTCTCTGCTTCTGCTCATCCATTGGTGGGCCAGTCGACTATATTGAGCCAATTGGAATACTGTAACTCTTTATTTTGGGTTCTCCAGCTGGTCTTTTGCACAGACTTCAGCAGATTCAAAATGCCACTGCTAGACCTGTGCTATGATGGTCTCGTCATTCTTCTGCCACTATCACCCTAGATCAAATACTTTGGCTGCCACTGGCGAAGAGGATCAGCTTCAAATCTGTATACTGCATGCTTAAGGCCCTCTGTAGTACATGTCCCTCTGACCTCCAGCAGAAATCTGTTGACAACACGCCTGTCCGCATGTTGCACTCATGTGACTCGCACCTGGTGGTCATTCCAAAGTTTACGCATGAATGACTGGTAGGCAAATCCTTCACTGTAAAACCAGCCCGACTTTGAAACTCCTTCCCCCTTACACGCTGTAAAATACAAGATCTGTTATCTTTCAAAAAGGCTTTAAAAACTTGGATTTATATTCAATAGTACGTTTCTACTTCTGCCATTGTCACCATGCTCTCATTTGGCATTACCTAAGCAGCAGAACACCTGTGTAAGTAACAATACGCTCTATGAAATAACTAACATAGCCTAACATCTGGTGATGTTCGATGGCTGCTTGGCATCCAGATTGATGTTCAGCATATCTTGAAATCATAATGGAAGCAAAGTGTGAAGAAGTACTGGATGCTGGATATTCACTGGTGCTGCAGGTATTCAAATTATCAAGTGAGTAGCTGTTTCCTAATGTTTATTCTGGTGAATATCTGTATTTGCACATCTATGCTTGACAGTCCTCCCTACTGTAAGGGCGTACAGCATAGAAATATTTGGTTTCCAAGTTTATCAATGAAAGAAAGTACAAACTTTGACTATGAGCATGAACATTAGATGTATATTTCCAAATTGTGTCTTGGTTCCCATAATCTTTACAACATCATTTTGTTCTTGCTCATGAAGAGTTAATTATAAAGGTCGTGTAGAAGGGCGGCTCATCTGATTATGATACATGAAATACTTTTTCATGGAGATGGGAGGTTTAATTTTCCTGCTACTGGATTAATGATTTTAATGATCTGAAAGTCCTCAAAAACTTACAATTTAGGATTTTCCTTTCACAAACTGCAGATCCTTCATCGGGGCAAAGACGTTATCTCCTAGTTGAGACTAATCTTTACTTTGGCTATGTTTATTAGCCCATTTAGAGTGCATCTCTTGTGCCATTTTAAGAGGAGAATGAGTTTCTTGCATCTTTTGTATTTTCTTCCATTTAAGCTAGATTAGAACTTGAGAATCTTGGAATTGGAAAAAATTGTTAATGAAGCGCATACACACAAAATGGACGTTCTCCTACTCACGTATACTCAGCATTAATGTAGAGAAATCCAGCAGAGGCAAAAATATTGATACTGATTCTTGTTGATCATAAGGATAACACTGTCAGTATGTGTTAATGTTTTATTTAACCTTTGTGTTTCATTCCTTTGTAGGTGATATGATCGAGAGAGTGCAGATTCAATTTGTAATGAGGTTGTTAGCTCTTTATAGAACTTCGAAGTGTGGTCCTCTCTCTATCCCTCAAAATCTGGATAGGCAATCCATGCAATTTTAATATGTTTTTGCTGAAATAATTTGGGAAACATTTTAGCAGTTGGAATACATAGCGTTGCAATTTATTGTGCCATTTTTGTAGTGTAATCTACTACAATGGTGAATGCATCATTTTATCTTAACATGGTAAATCAGTAATAAAATAGATAGATGTCTGTGCCCATTACTGTTCTGGAACATGTATTGGTTTACATCAAGCCTTTATTCCTGATGGTAGATGCCTTGGAACGGCACAGATTGGGCAGGTTGAAAAATAACGTGTCGCATATGATCTTATCTGGGCCACCAATAATAGCTTAGGGGCATATTATCAAGGACGGCGTTAAAATTATCGCCGGTTTAGCGGCAGAAAACTGCCGCTAAAGCGGCGATAATGGGCTTGATAATATGCCCTGGAGAATTCCAATAGAAGCCCATGTTCACACCAGAACATGGACTTCTATTGGAATTCTCCAGGGCATATTATCAAGCCCATTATCGCCGCTTTAGCGGCAGTTTTCTGCCGCTAAACCGGCGATAATTTTTAACGCCGTTCTTGATAATATGTCCCAAAGTTCTTAAGTAAGAGTCTTTTTTAAACCAAAATGTCTTACACTGGGACTATCATGGCACAATTGTAGAATGTCATTGTAAATCACTCGTAGGTATTACTATATGATTATTATATATTTTCTAAATCTTTGAATGGTAAAAGATAAACGTTTTGACCGATTATACCCTTATTAATTGCATCTTGAACCAAAGCCTCTCATTTAAGAAGCTAACTGGCCCATGTTCACATTACTGAACACATTAAAATATGTAATTTCAAAATTTCACTCGCTTCTTCTAAGCTAACAGTTTCTAAGAAATCTGTGCCACCTGCAATGATTTGATGATCAGTTGAGTTTGATTTATATTTAGCTTCATTTATATTCTGATTATTAGTGATAGTTTATCAATGTGCTTGGATTTCCTACTTTTGGAAAACCGTTCTACCTAAGTATTATAATCATTGTTCCAAATGACTGCTTATAGTGTTTTTTGTTGTGCAATACTTTCCTTTAAATTAAAATCCAATTAAATGAAGCAGTTTGTTAGGCTTTGATCCAATATTAGATGTTCAAGATTTGATCTCTTAAAAACCATGTGCAGTTAGCTATTACAGAAATCTGGGGTTTCCAATTTGTGCAGACAATCAGGCTATGGAACTTGCTAGAGTGTGCTGGATTGTGTCTCTCTATAGGTGGATGTGACACCATGAATTACAAGGCAGTGCTGATTGGCTATGACCACAGCTCCATGAATATGCTGAATTCTAGCTGCATCCATCCATATTCAGTAGCCGGCACAAGAATTGTACCGCTGCATACTTTAAATTTACTCATGCAAACATTGTAAGAAGTGACACGTTCTAGAAGGCTCCTCTATTGATCGATATCCAACCCTCATTTCTCCTACACTGTCATTTTAAAATATTATTGTGCTATATCAGTTTAGAGCATATGGAGTCATTATTGTGTTTTTAGGTCATTACATTTTAATGCTAGACAAATCCTATATACCAGCAAGGATAAACTGTCTCAGAGACCACGCCCAAAGAATGGAACTCCACCACTATATACAATTCAACCAATCCCTCTAACAGAATGTTCAAAAGGGAGTGGAAATGTCGGAAATAACTGTGTTTTTACTCCTTTTGATGTCTGAACCAATCCATTTCCTGGATTTATTAATGCTACTGTACACATGAATACTTATTGGTATAGTGTTCCGATCAATCTTGCTTCCTACTCGTTGTAACCATATTCTGCTTGTGTACAATTATTTTTGCAACTGACGTAAATGTTTACTTGAGTACCTTAATAAAGTACTTTGTAACCCATCCAGGATCTGTTAGCCACCTACATGAGCAAATGTCCTGCCCTCTGTGAGCGACCACCACGAAGGTACAGACTCATGTGCTTCTTTGGCCCTGTAACATTTTACTTTGCAGAAAGATACCTGTTAACCAAAATGTGTAGATCAATGGTTAGATGCCCTTTTAGCTACCTGTGAGCAAGAATACCTGGATTTGCAGGCCCAAACTACAATCTTCGTGATGCTTGCTGCTCTTGGCAGTAAAACTAGGAGCCTGATTATGACTCTGCCGGTCCTACAGCAGACGGTGCAACGCGCTGTCCGCTGTAGGACCACCAAAGCTGTGGTGCTGTCGCCCGCCGGATTAGGAGTTCAATCCTGGTCTGGCAGGCGGCACTGTGTGGTCTGACAATGGAGGTCTGTCAGGCTCATAGAAGCAACTAATATGCAGACCGCTGCTGTCAGAGCGCCGACTGCACCTTCCTGCATGGTGTGGCATACATGCCACACCGTTCAGGAACTGGGGGTGCAAATCCAGGGGGGCACTACATATGCCCCCCACTGCATGCACCCACTGGGCCCCGAGGTGGCAGGGGGCCCTAAACCTTAGTTGCCTCACCACCACCCTTTTCATGGTGGTCTCACTGCCATAGAAAGGGTGGTGGTTTGGCAACTCGGAATATGCTTAGCTGTGCCGCTGCGGCACCACCAGCATATTCCTGCCTCAGATCGGCACAGGTGCCTGGATTCCAGTAGAGGTGGAGGTCCTGTGGCGGTCCGAACTCCACACTCAGAATGCCGCACATGGTGCCGCAGTGTGGCGGTGGTCAGACTGCCACCATGAGTACAGCAGTCCTGTGGACCGCCGTACTCGTAATCAGGCTCTAACACTGGTACATTGTTTTTCTTTTATTAGTTTTTTACATTTGTTAACCGAACAGAACATCAAATGCAGTACATGTCAATATCATTAGTGCTTCTACATTCTGAGGCATACATTGTGCACATTGAACAACCTACAGATGTTTGACAGCTGTTTGAGTATTTGTCAGCAATGCAATTGAATATACCACAATGTAATCATACATAGTACTTAGACGTTTTATAACTTCCAAGCATTGGTGACAATAAACAGACTACCTACATGGCGAGTCCTAGTCGTGTCCGTTATTACTATACTTGAATTAATGTCTACTTTAGGGCGGCACCATCTATGGAGCTGAGCCAGTATGTGAACGGGGACCAGATGTCTTTAGGGCGGTAGCAGGCCGGTACAAGTTCCCAATAACATGTCAGCCGATCTCTACAGTATGGGACATCCTCGACCCAGGCTTTTATGGCTGGTGGCGTTGATTTCCCCCAGTGCATGGCTACTCGTCTCTTTGCCAGCAGGAGCAGTAGCGCCGAGAGACGCCTCCCCGTGCACGGAATGTTACGTACGTACCCCAGCAGCGTCACCAGGGGAGTGTGAGGTAAACTTTGCCCTGTTATGTCTTCTATGTTCCTGAACACCTCGACCCAAAAGCTAGCAATGAACCGACATTCCCAGGCCAAATGAAGGAAGTTTGCTTGTAACACTTCGCAGTACCAGCATTTTGTATCAGGCCGCAGTCCCATGCAGTGTAATTGTGTTGGGGTGCGATATAGGCGATGTAGGTATTTAAAATGTATGAGTCTAAGGCGGTAGTTTGGTGAAAGATTCTGTAGTTGCCCGCAACAGAACGCCCACTGTTCATCCAAAATAGTTTCCCCAATGTCTATGTCCCAAGCGGCGCGTGAGTTTGGTGCGATAATCGGTGATTCGCGCTGTGTGATAGTGTATATATGGGTGACCAATCTGCAGGCCAAGGGTTCCTTTAGGACATGCTCCAACGCTGATAGTGGTGGTGGAGCAGCAGGGAATGTGGCAAAGCGTGCGCGGCATGCAGCTCTGAGCCGGCAGTATAGCAGGGTATCCAGTGGCGAAGTTTGCGATGCGTCGCATAAGTGATGTAATGTGAGGAATTGGCCATCAGGGTATAAGTCATTGAATGTAATTAGCTCTTTCTGTTGTGCGTGTCTCCATGTGCTACGCTCCATTAACGGTGGGATCAGTCGATTATCGGCAAGTGGTATGGATGGTGCATATAGCATGTCTAGTTTGGCCCTCCCGCAGATTCCTTTCCAAGCCCTGCGCAGGGTTTCTGTGGTGTCAATCTCTTGTCTGGGACGTTTGTAGTCTTGATATAGTGGAGTTGACAGGGGTAAAGGGGCCACTCTGTCTATTTTTATGGCTAAGTGTGGCTGAAAAGGCGTTGGGTGTTGCCAAAAATGAAGATATTGGGCCTGGGCACAGTATGCGTATAACACAAAATCGGTGGCTTCCAGGCCTGCTCTGCGCTAGTGGCAGTGTAAGGAGGTCCCATGAAGCCCTGGGCTGTATGCCCGCCCAGACCTGCTCGACCATGCTTGATTTGAGGCATTTGAAGAATTGTCAAGTAATGGGTATGGGGATATTTACAAAAAGATATAATAGTTTAGGGAGGATTATCATTTTTGTAATTGCTATGCGACCTGTAAGGGACAGAGGTAGATGTTTCCATCTTTGAATCCTCTCCTCAATCCATGCCATCGCCCCACCATAGTTGGCTGTCCAGACCTCCTGAATATCTCTGCTAATCCATACCCCCCAGGTAACGCACCGGACCGTCTGCCCAAGCTATCGGGAATTCAGTGTCGAAGGCTACTGTACCGTCCATCAGTGGGAGAAGAGTGGATTTTGCCCAATTAATGTGAATCCCAGAAATACCTCCATATCGCACCAGTTCTCTGGTAAGAGGCGCAAAGTTAGCCGCGGGGTCTATGACGTAAAGAGTGAGATCATCTGTGTACATGGATACTATCAGGCCCCTGGTGGTTAACCCAATGCCCTGTTCGCATGATGCTGTCTTAATCTTGCCTTCAGCGGCGCTGTGGCGATGGTGAACAGTAGGGGGGATTAATGGGCATCCCTGCCTAGTGCCGCATGAGATTAGAATAGGGTCCGATATTAGCCCATTTACTTTCACTCTGACAGTGGGCGAGGCGTATAAAAGTTTAATGAGTTGTAAAAAGATATGGCTCATTCCCAGACGTGCAAGTAACATAAAAAGAAATTTCCACTCCAATGAATCAAACGCCTTAGTGGCGTCCAACAAAGCAGCAGCTGCAGAGACATGAGGAGCGAGATAATGCAGCAGCGTAAAAATTGTTCTGAGATTATGGGAGGTGGAACGACCCGGAACGAACAGATTGATCCTGCCTCACAATGAGAGGAAGCAGTGGCTGTAATCTGTTTGCCAGTAGTTTGTCGAATATTTTATTGTCTATGTTTATTAAAGATAATGGGCGGTATGAATCGCATGAGTTTGGGTCTTTGCTCGGCTTGAGTAGCATGATAATGATGGCCTCCCGCATTGATGGTGGGAGTGACCCTTCCTGCAGTGCCTCATGGTACACTTCTAGCAATCGGGGGGCCAACAGAGCTGCATACTCTTTTTAGAAAGCAGCAGTTAGTCCGTCTGCTCTGGGGGTTTTATCACCAGGGAGACTCTGGATGACTTTCTGAATGTCTTCGGCAGTGAATGGCTCATCCAAGTATTCGCGATGAGCACTGCTTAGCCACAATAGTTCGATCGAATCAAGGTATCTCGCTATTTCGGAGTCTAATTGGGTGGTCCTGGAAGTATATAGTTGGGCATAGTAGTTTTTCATTGTGTCCAGGATGTCTATGAGCGAATGGACCGGGGGCGCCTCCAGCGGGTGGAGAGTGGTGATATATCCGGAGCCTCTAGGTGGTTTAAGTAAGTTGGCTAGTGTCCTACCAGGTCTGTCTCCCTCCCCATATTTGTGTAGGAATTTAGCTTCCCTTTCAGCCTCATCTTGGAATGCCGTTAATTTCCCGCGGATTTTGGCCAGTATATCAGGTGCTTGGGATTGAAAATATTGGCATTCCAAGTCTCGGATTACACTCTTAATTTTCGCGAGGCAATAGCGGATGTCTCTCAGAACCCCTGCCTGCAGGGCTATAAAATCCCCACGAATTACAACCTTAAAGGCCTCCCATGTTCTGCCCTCTGAGTCCACTGAGCCCATATTGTGTTCGAAGCAATCATTTATTTTGGTACAGATCTATTCCCTGAATACTGTGTCTAGCAGCGCATGCTGAGGTAGGCGCCATGTAAAGGGCTGTGTATATGGTCTAGGGACTTGGAACTTAAGTGCCACTGGTGCGTGGTCTGATAGTGTACTGTTGTATTCCGCTTTAGGTGTCCGTATATAGGTTTTCCTGAAACATGTCCTTATATAGGCACAATTCGCATTGCCCTTATATAGGCATAAGATCCCAGTCCTTATTTAGGCATTAGCCATGCTATCCAAATTCAGGTATGGTCGCTTACATCCGCCCACCCTAACGTCACAACGAGTTCTTAGAAACCAGACCCGTAAGCTCTTGGGAGTTCCCCTAGCACAGGATTATTGATTTCTCCAATAACTCATTTATTATGCATGAACCGCTACACCTTAAGGGTTCATTCCTGATGTCTTCCTCTGCCCAACTTTACGTCAATGCTAACATTCCAAGGCACCTAACGGGTATAAATATACTTTCCCTTGCCCAAGCAAGTAGGAGGAGACCTCGACTTTAGAGGAGCCTGTATCCCGGCCTGACGCACTGACAAGAGACGCTGTCATCTCTGCTTGCAGAGAATCCAGCTTCCAGTGTTCTGACTCCCTTCGCGGGATGTTAGAGTTTGAGACCCGGAAAGAGATTCCCACCTCTCTCATTCACAAGGTATGGAGCTGACTAGAACCTATAGGGACTCTTGGCATGCAAGACTCTTGGCATACTACAGCATACCATACTATAGAATACATCACCTACTTCTTACCTTGCCCTACACCTAGCTTAGGTTAGGTACACTGGGGTAGAACTAGTTAGAGAAGCATTTTATGAGTACTCGCATTTTTAGCTTATGTTATTTATGTATATGAATATATGTGTCATAGCTAAAAGATAATGCTAGCGCAGTATTATTTCTTTCTACTGCTTACGCTGTACATTATATATCTCGCATACTGTCTTATGATCATAACAGCTCATATCTCTTACACGAGAAACAAGACTGTTCAATAAATCCTTTTATTGAAACGCCCGTCTATTCTTTCTGTGTAACTCTGAAGAAACTAAGCATGCACGATTAGCTGAGTGAAACTGTTATCTATTTTTCCACGATTCTGAGAGTGTTCCGATTCTAAAGGGAAACAAAGTTGTCATGTTTATGCGGTTGCCAGAAACTACTCCCTTCTTGTTTACAAGGAGTTTCTAGTGGCCTCTGAGTTAGCTGGCACAAAGTAATTAAGTTTATTATACTTGATAGGGACATACTGACCTCAGTCCTATGTCGAATCTATAGGGTATATTATTCCAATGCGCAGAGCCTATTAGGGAAATAGGAACTACACTACATGGCGCCCAACATTTGGTAAGGCAATAATTTAACGCTAGATACTGAGTAACTCAGTCGTGCTTTTCTCAGAGACCCCTACTCACATACTCCATAAGACGTCTGGAGTGGGTAGGGTTAAGTATCCGCCAAAGCTAAATAGGACAAAAATCCTATATATTAGCTGTTTGGTTTGTTCAACGTTGAAGGATACAGTGTTCCAAAATATTGTGCACCTTATCTTTTGTTTCCTTGAAACTTGTTCTACATTTTTCAAAAAACAATGTCCCTGAACGGGGATACTGCCACCGAGAACGGTGTAGCTGTGGCTGATCCAGTCGTAACAGCTTTTAACTTTACAGGTTTAATTGAAACCGATGAGGGTGTTATAAACATCCCTCCAAACTTAAGGAGAGCCATCACTCTAAAACTTATAAAACAAGGCCTATCACCAAGAGGTGGTAGAGCAGTTTTCGTGATAGAGGCACACAAATCCTTTCAGACAGAAGTATTCTATTCATGGATAGTATTCCCAGAATCAAATCCAGTAACAAAACTATTTCACTTCTTTAAAGAAGATGAACCACCAGAGGAATATATTCCTTTCGAGGATATTGAAATTCCACTCACATACCAGGAGCATAATCTCTGTTTAAAGGCGCCCTAAAACATCACAAAAACATTACCAGGCTCGGTCCACTAGGTAGACCAGGAGCAGCATGGCCGATTCTAGCCGGCTACACACCTCATCCTGACATCGATGTAATGTCAGACGAGGAATTACTTACTCAACTACAAGAGTTAATAAAAATTTACAGACAATTAGTCCAATATGTCATGCGGACTTTCACAGTCCAACCACCAATGACCATTCCAAGTCAAACCCCTCTACAGGGGAATACACTAAAAATTACTCCACAGACTTTACACGCAGTCATGGGTAAAATGCCAACAAAATGGCCATTCTGGATAGCTCAAAAAATTACTCAAATTGAAGCAGTATTTCCTAATACTAGCCCTTATGAGAAACACAGAATCCTAACAATCTGTTTACCAATGGGGATCACACCACAACTGGAAGATTGCACCACTTGGGGCGCAGTCTTTGCTGCCATCTATACTAAAACACATGGTGTTCCGTCAATTGCAGTAATACCAGATGTCCTGAAACAAATTCAAAACGAATACGGGGCAGAGCCTGCTCTGAATTTAGGTATGAAATTACTGAAAAACTTCGACCAGGTCTCTACAATAATATTATCTAATATTAAAGGGGAGGCAGCATCAGTGGCGATCCGCCAACGCTTAAGGAATTTGATGCAACAGAACATCAACATGAACTACCCAGAATAATAGAACAATCTTATGCAGAATTAGGCAGAGATAGTTTGGGTGGAAAACCTTTGAAGCCAAAACTATCTGAAAGTCCTGAGAAGGACTCTATTAAACAAAATCCCACATCTTCTAAAAAGAAGTGGGAAACTAATAAACAAAATTCAAACGAGACACGCTCTCAATCCCGAGGTAGGTCTCCTCAAAAGGAGCCCTCTGAAAGGAGGTATAACCTCAGGAATAGGGATAATTTAAGAAAACCTGACAGGTATCAAGATACTGATACACGTTCCTCTCGTACCTTTCAGATATCGTCACAGACATCGGAAAGAAGAGGACGGTCAGAACATAGAGAAGAACGCGTGAAATCCAAAGACGATAAACACGTTCAGAAAAATAAATCAAAGCCTCAATTCACAAAAAAGAAGGTAGCAGGTCTGAAGATCAGACATGCCGAGAATACTGAGAACACAGCTCAAGAACGGAAAATGGGCTCAGACAATGCTGGACAGTGCAGCAGAAGTCACAATAGCTCGCCAGAACCTGAAGGAACTTCTGGAGATAGTGGACTTTTGAATGAGTACATCACAGTAGAGACTGTAGACAGCAGGGTTAGTACTCCACAAAAGTTATATGAAATAACACTCCGAATGGAGGGAGACATACCAAGAAAAGTGAAAACACTATTTTGGGAAAAACTTTCACGGGGTTATGATATACTTCTAGCAGAAAAAGACTGGCCACCACACTTTGTCAGGGAGTGCCCACATGGCGAGGACATTATTATGCCAGCCTTCTCCAACCATATTCCAATTCACCTAAAATATACTTATGCCAGGAAATGGGCAGTTGCCCAGGCCCCAGCATTATACAAAAATCATGTAGGATGGGATGAGGACTCACCTCACCACAAAATACATCTAAAAAATCAACCTACTGCACAAAGACAGTACCCAATAAAGCAAGAAGCTAAAAAACAGGTCAGGAGATCTTAGATCAACTTGAATACCAAGGGGTGATTGAAACATGCACCTCTTCAATGAACAATCCTTTGTTTCCTGTATCCAAACCAGACAATACATATCGTCTAGTTTTGGATTACAGACACTTGAACACTTGTTCCAAAACATTTGCAGTGCAAAATGCACATAGTACAGCATTAATGAATAACATTGTGCGTAAAAAATATAAAACCACATTGGACATTTCAAATGTTTTTTTGTCAAAACATAGCACCTGAAAGCAGGTACTTAACAGCTTTCTCAATAATGGGGACACAGCGTCAATTTTGTAGACTCCCACAAGGGTTCAAAAACAGCCCGGGGTTATTCTCAGCAAGGGTAACAGAGTTACTACAAATTTATGATAATGAGGCATTGTCATATGTCGATGACATCTATCTGACAGACGATGACCTAGACAGGCACTTGAACAGGGTGAGTACCATTATATTGGGCTTCGCCACTGAGGGCTATAAATTCGACTTTCAAAAATCCAGAATTGCCAATCTCAATGTCCTTTTCCTTGGTTATGAGCTTTCAAGTTTCAAGATTGATTGATTGATTGATTGAAGGCAAGAGCCTGGCAGCTAACTTTTTAGAAAAGTGCGCGCTGCTCCAACCTCCAAAAACGCTGAAAAATTTACAATCCATCTTGGGTTTCCTAAATTTTGGAAGAACTTACATTCTAAATTATGCAGAAAGGGTTAAACCTCTCTACGAATTAATCAAACCTGATTTTTCAATAAAACATTGGGCACAAGAACACACAGAAATCCTGCGTTCACTCCAAGCTAACATGTTAGCAACAAATCACTTACAAACATGCGTAAATACACGCAATTTAGTGATCCGAATAATTTCGGGTCAATGCGGATTCACCTATTTAACATTTAATGAGGGTGAAAAAGTACCAATAGCATACAAATTACATTTGTATACACAAGCAGAAATGCGCTTCACTTCAACAGAAAAAATCCTGACAGCAGTTCAAACCGCTGTAGCAAAAGAAAGAGCTCTAGCTCAAGGAAACCGCATTATTGTCGTAACCCCAGTACCAGCCTTAGAGGCGGTTACAAAAGCGAGCATTCCAAATGCAAAAGCTTTACATCCTAGATGGATACAATGGGTTAATTCTCTTGCTGCAACAGATGTTGAATATGTTTTTGATCCTGATTTAAAAACACAAGCGTTCCTGCAATATGAACATGAATGTCCTCTGCCCACTGAAATTTTGCCTCTCGATCAGTACGAATTTATAATTTACACTGACGGATCAGCACAACCCACTACAGGGAGTAAGCAAGCTTACAGTGCAGCGTGCGCAATCGTTAAAGGTCACATGCAAGATGGTAACTTCAGACCAATGGTCACTAAAATTCAATCTCTAGGAGATTGTACAGCTCAGCGAGCTGAGCTACAAGCATTCAAACTAGCACTTGAAAATACGGATCGCGAATTCCCCACACTTATAGTGTGCGATTCTTTTTACTGTGTTCAGTCGTATAATGAATATATACAGAATTGGCTTGAAAACGGGTTCAAAGATGCAAAAGGTGGCACAATAAAGCATAAAACGCTTTGGGAACAAGTAGTTCAGTTGAGAGACGAATTACCAAAAGCTCACGTGATACACACGCTGAGTCATCAACGTGATGGCGTTCACGTTGCAGGGAATTCATTGGCTGACGAAGCCGCAAAGGGGGCTGTTCAGATGGCTTCCGTAGCTGCGATCACTCGTTCAAAAACGAGAATAGACAGTGAGATATTGTTGGCTGTCAATGCTTCAAGCAAAGGCAGTGGTGCAGCGTTACCAAGGAAATTTCCACTCAAGTACTCTTATGTAATTGATGCGAACAACGTTCCTTTTGCTCGAATCCCTGGAGTGGGGAATAGGGAAATTCCAAACATGGAAAGTAGAGAAGCTTTGATTTATGAAGCACATCTGGGGGAGGGTCTGTCACATCAAGGGATCTCTAAAACAACATTGACATTAAAAGAGATGTACTGGTGGCCTGGAATGAATACACAGATTCACATCTTCATCGATGACTGCATAGACTGCAATAGACAGCGTGGTGCAGAAAGCTATCAGACACCAGACTACGAAGTAGCCTGCCCAGTACAGACACCATTGTTAGACAGCATTAGACTATCTACGCGCAGGCGTCCTTATGGACAAATGCAATCCCACAAATACTAAGTCAAGGTTCCTATGGATATGGACTCAGCGCTCGGCTGACGCTCAAACTGTTATAAAAGGTTTGCGAGTCTTTATCGGCACATACGCAATAGGCACACTACATTCTGACCAGGGCCCTGCGTTTAGCTCTCGGGCTTACAAAGAAGCCATGGCCAGTTTGGGCGTTGCATTGCGGTACTCCTCTCCGTTTCATCCTGAGGGAAATTCTGTTGTGGAAAGGAAAAACCGGGACATAAAGCAGTCTATAACAGCTAGAGTATTAGGTTCGGGTGATGGGTGGGTCAAACATCTTTATGGGGTCCAACGCTCATTAAATAATTTGCCAAGAAGCTCTCTAGGGGGAGTCACTCCATATGAGGTCCTATTTGGGACAAGAATGTGGGTTCCTGATCTCGAATGTAAAGGCACAGTGGTGGAAAATAAACCCTTTGATATCAAAGATCGTTTGGCTGTTTTCAGGATCTAAATGAACTAAGATCGAAACAAAGCAACGTGTTCCTGAAGCCAACCACCACTGGGGAAACACCGGCAGTCCCAGCAAGGCCTGTCTGGATCCCAAAAGTTGGGGATCTAGTCAGAGAGAATATTGCGGACAAGAAGGAATTTGGACCTTCTTACAGACAACCAGTAACTGTCCTAGCCGTCCACGGAACAAGAACAGTACTTCTGCCGCCCCTTGCTGGTAAAAGGAGAAAAGATTTGTGTCAATCGACCTCATCAAACCACATTATGTGGCCAATACTAAATAGTAGGCCTCGTGGACTCCGACCTAGTAGCAGACGCACTCCTCTCGCTACTATCCAAGAGGTTCAGACTGAAAGACTCATAACCATCGAGAATTCAGCAGTAACAGATGAAGGACTAAGCAACAATGCTATGGAACTCATCCCTCTTGAAACTCAAGTAACAGTTCGTCCAGATACACCTGTCTACACCAACGTAACACGTGATCAACTGGTTCCAGCGATTTCAACAAATCCTGATGCAATTCCAACAATTGACCCAACTGCTTCTGGCTATTTCATTAACTTTGATACGTTTTCTGAGGATCCAAGTGAGCCTGAAACGACGCCAGCCCTACAAACTTTCAAACAACAAGTACAAGACCTTTTTCATTTTCTGAAAGAGACTTATCTGGTTTCACCATGGATTGAAATATGGATTATTTCTGGAATATTTTTCTTTCTGTTTTGGCTAGCTTTGGTTATGACTCTTAGCATGCTTATAAATGGCAGATACATCCATATGGACACAAAGTAAAAATGTGAACTTACTTTTACAACCACACAAATCATCCCATCGTGAAACAAGAGACTTGTCAGCAGTGAACATCACAGCCGTTCCTATACAGGATGGTATAGTTTGGGACAAAACCGATTTCGACATATTCGGCCCGATGGAACTTTTGAAGATTCCACATTTATTTAACATTTCATTAAGTGACTTTATTACCTCCAGTACCTATTCTGATGATTGGGACTTTGAGACTGTTAATGATATGATGTCTGATCTAGAAAGGTCTGCTGCGTTCTCTAACAATGAATACTTAGAGGGCTCATCAGACCACGAACAGCTTTATTGTTACAACCACTATGGTCATCATTTCTTGCATAAATCTGCAACACCTAGAAATTTTTATGTTTAACCAATGGGAACATTGTCCTACACCACCAAGGGGTAGTTCAAGAACGTTTGCAAAAAAGTTTCCATATTTTTCAGGGTACAATACATCTGATCCAGAATCATTTTACTATAAGAATGTAAACAAAACAGGACAGAAAATTATGTTAACTAATACAAAACAGATTTATTCTGCAGCCTTTATTACCCAACTGTCTAGACAAGGATTTGACTTTTGGAAAGACACAATCGACACAAAATCTGTCTGGGGTTCTAAAGATTGGCAGGGGATAGAAGCTTTGTTTAGAGCCTGTATCATCCCACAGCAAATAATGTTTTTGAATGACGCTGTGCAACAAACGTCTTGCCTTGGTTTAGCCAAGATTAAAGACATGAACACACCTTCTGTTCCAACACCTGCAAGAAATAGCACTACACAGGGAGCGGTCACAGCAGACACTATACTACAAAACAACAGATCAGATCCTTATTGGAAAAAATGGTTACTCTGGCCCACAGACACAAATATCTGTCAAGAAAGATTCCTGAATAGAATACAGGGCTTTACTATCCATAGGCCAGACCCACGTTATGTTCAACGACAACATCCGGGGGTAGTAACAACATACAGTGTAGGAAAATTGTGCCTCGACTGGTTACAAAAATCTAAACTCGAGGATGTGAAACAACACTTATCTTTACTTAAAGAAGACGCAGACCATAGGGAATTCTTGCTAGGACCAAGAAAACCGCATCAAAAACGTTTCATATATGCCGGCATTTATGCTGCTTATAATGAAATATGGAAGGTTTCACAGGCAGAGGCCGCAGAACGAATACATGAGCTTGATCGTATTAACTTAGAGAAAACTCTCACTGTGGTCGACAATGAGTTAACAACTTTGTCATCCAGAATTTATTCATTGGACAACATTGTATCCTCTGCCATAGACATACTGGAACATATTTAGCCATGTTACAACAAGGCCAATCTCAGTTACGTTCTATTATGTTATTAGGCTGGACGCTGCAATCCTTGCGTGCAGGCTATGTGCCTTGGCGTTTTATCAACACGTCGTCTCTGTTTTCAGAATACAATCTAACGAATAAACAGATCGAACTGGCACAAAGGGGAGCAAAGTATACAGTGCTGAGCATTGAAAAACTGGAAAAATTACCATTTACGGTAGCAGAAAAACCAGCTACAGAATGGCTTATTCATGGCAAAATAACTCTGCCTGTCACTACTTTTCATTTTCAGTATTGCCTCAAACAAATGCAAGCAGGCAAATATGAAAGGTTGGGTAAGGAGTACATTAAGACATCCTGGGATTTACCTTACGATTACAATTGTTGGAGTGGGGATCGTGAAGTGTTTCTAAGCGGTACACACTGTGAAAATGCACTGAGCGGTTCACTCATATGTCAGGACATTTCGTTACACGGGGCTTGTAATGGTTCTGTGGCAAACTTGTCCTGCCACCTGCAGGGTACACCAGCTGCTGTGATTAATCCAACGTTTGGACAACTTTCTAATGGGAGTTACCTCATGTTGAATGATCAGAGTTGCTGTGGCATGTTGCCAGGAATCCCATATCTGGTAACGGTTGGCTCCAGGGTTACTCGTTGTATGCAAGTATTGTTCCCCCAAATAGACACAGTCAGGGAGTCGCCTCTATGGCCTTCATTGAATGTTGCTTTTATACGCTTTGATACTTTAAGCAGAATGAAAGCCATGCTTTTACAACAAACCGTGCCTTTGACCTCGGCCAAAGAAATCTATGATTTACAAATTGCAAGGACTTCGGCTGAGATACAGGCTTTAATTCGTTCAAACTGCCCTATACATTTCGTAGAAATGATGGGACGTATCTTAAACATGTCTGATACGAGCGGGATTGTACATGTATTTAAGACCATCTGTTCAGGACTGTTAGCACCTTTTCAGGCAGTCCTCGGAATCATTCCAAACTTCGCACATTCGGTGTTTGGTGGTGTGCCATTGATTCTAGTACTCGTTGCAGGAATCCTGTTTTTATTCCTACTACTACGCTATGGCAAGCCTATCCACCGGCGTCACTCCCAGCAATTTGGAGAAAGCACTCCTAGAACGGAAGTGCCGTGAGCGCATAGTGCAACTTTTGGGCATACCTCGTCTACGGGAACTTAATACAACATGGTTTCTGTCATTTAGACCAATCTGGCAAGATTGCATCTTACCTGTTCTACGTTGCCTGCTTTGCGGTGAAGAATGCGTGCTAGGCACCTGTCTAACACTCCCATCAGTCATGCCAACGGATATCGATACTCTGCTGACCCGATAACGGCCCATGCTCTGTGTTGTCCCCAAAGGCTACCAATCCTGATGACGGCATTCATTGAGATCTCACAAACGCTTCCTGCTGCTGCTGAGGTACGAGATGGATCAACAGGCACACAGGTAACAACGGACGCGAACATTGCTGCAGCATCTTATGCTGAAGGCGATGCTTCTCATCTCTGTGCAGTTAACCTTCTGAACGAGGTCTTCCAAATGTCACCAACATCGGTAGACGATATTTTGTCTATAGAAATAGATGATTTCATATTTACACCAGACCCATACACTGACTTTGATTCGGCTCACAGTGTACCGGGGACGCAATGAATTTGGTCTCCATATTTTCAAAACAGAACAAAACTTGGAACTCTTCCTAAAATTGAACTTTTTCTTTTTCTCTATTTTTTTAAAATACATGGCAACTAAATCTGCTTACAGTAGAACTATTCATATAGAACAGACTTCTTTGAATACTTCCAGGGACACATTGTCACCTTATTTACCAGAATTTCATTTAGTACCATGATATGCAATGGCTTTGATTTTTGAAAGCTTGTCAACCATTTCGTCATATGTATATATTTCTGTTTATTCATTCATGTTGCATTTATTTCCAATATATGCTTAGAATGAAAAAAATTCTTTCAAATGTACAGTACCTATTGCATTCAACAGTTTATTTTAAACTTCTTTTAATATGCTTTTAGAAATGTTTTTAGCAACATGTGGTACTCAGTTTAATGTTTAGCATTTAATGTTTCGCATTTAGTACTATCGTTCATTCGAAAGTGGAGTGGGTGTTGTATTCCGCTTTAGGTGTCCGTATATAGGTTTTCCTGAAACATGTCCTTATATAGGCACAATTCGCATTGCCCTTATATAGGCATAAGATCCCAGTCCTTATTTAGGCATTAGCCATGCTATCCAAATACAGGCATGGTCACTTACATCCGTCCACCCTAACGCCACAACGAGTTCTTAGAAACCAGACCATTAAGCTCTTGGGAGTTCCCCTAGCACAGGATTATTGATTTCTCCAAGAACTCATTTATTATGCATGAACCGCTACACCTTAAGGGTTCATTCCTGACGTCTTCCTCTGCCCGACTTTACGTCAATGCTAACATTCCATGGCACCTACCGGGTATAAATATACCTTCCCTTGCCCAAGCAAGTAAGAGGAGACCTCGACTTTAGAGGAGCCCGTATCCCGGCCTGACGCACTGACAAGAGACTCTGTCATCCCTGCTCGCAGAGAATCCAGCTTCCAGTGTTCTGACTCCCTTCGCGGGGTGTTAGAGTTCGAGACCCGGAAAGAGATTCCCACCTCTCTCATTCTCAAGGTATGGAGCTGACTAGAACCTAGAGGGACTCTTGGCATACAAGACTCTTGGAATACTATAGCATACCATACTATAGAATACATCACCTACTTCTTACCTTGCCCTACAGCTAGGTTAGGTACACTGGGGTAGAACTAGTTAGAGAAGCATCTTATGAGTACTCGCATTTTTAGCTTATCTTATTAATGTATATGAATATATGTGTCATAGCTAAAAGATAATGCTAGCGCAGTATTATTTCTTTCTACTGCTTATGCTGTACATTATATATCTCGCATACTGTCTTATGATCATAACAGCTCATATCTCTTACACGAGAAACAAGACTGTTCAATAAAACCTTTTATTGAAACGCCCGTCTATTCTTTCTGTGTAACTCTGAAGAAACTAAGCATGCACGATTAGCTGAGTGAAACTGTTATCTATTGTTTCCACAATTCTGAGAGTGTTCCGATTCTGAAGGGAAACAAAGTTGTCATGTTTATGCGGTTGCCAGAAACTACTCCTTCTTGTTTACAAGGAGTTTCTAGTGGCCTCTGAGTTAGCTGGCACAAAGTAATTAAGTTTAATAATTAAGTTTAATATACTTGATAGGGACATACTGACCTCAGTCCTATGTCGAATCTATAGGGTATATTATTCCAATGCGCAGAGCCTATTAGGGAAATAGGAACTACACTACAGTACGTGGATGGAGTGCGGCCTCAGTAGCCCATGAATGAATATCTCTGGACATGAGCCAAAAGTCCAGTCTGGACCAGGCCCTATGCTGCTGAGACACACAGGTGCCCTCTCTGGCATTCGGGTGCAAGGCGTGCCAGGGGTCTACCAAGTAATGGTCGTCCATAATGAGGCGAAGCGTGGCAGCGGATTGTGGATGGTGTGGTCGAGGTGCATCCACCCTATCAGCGTGCTCCGATAAAGCAACATTAAAATCGCCTCCCCATAATATAGCATTGTACCCCAGAGTCTGGATACCGTGCCATACCAGGTTGAAAAATTCGGGGTCGTCTGTGTTTGGCCCATATGTGTTAGCGAAAGTTATGTGCTGACCAAAAAGCCCACCACTTAGTATAATGTATCGTCCCTCCGGGTCTATGGTTACTTTCTCGGTTGTCCATGGGAGACCCCGGCGTATCAGTATCGCAACCCCTGTGAGTAATTGGAGTAAGTCGAGGCGTGTATTTCCCCCCATCTGTTAAACTTCAGTCTGGACAGGGATGTGTCAGTTAAGTGAGTTTCTTGTAAGAAAGAGATGTCAGCCCTATGTTTGGACAGATAGGAATGCCCTAGTCTCGCTTCTCTCTGATCATTTAGGCCGCGTACGTTCCATGTGATGCAGTTTAAATAGTTCTTACCAGCCATCTCAGGGCTTTAATAGAGTTCAGCCCCAAGCGGGTAGTTCTGCGTGCTGCCTATGCTGTGTGGTACAAGACATGAGTAGGTGTATGTCTGGATAGTGAGAGCCTCTGGACCTGCTATGAGTGTCGGAAGTCTTAGTGAAGCCATTTATCGGTAGCACTTTCAGTAGGACAGTCTGCAACATTAAACAGCAACAATTGAAGAAAAATAGCCAGACACTTGAGACCATATATAGAGGGGCCCCTTAAACAAAGGCTCAGTATAACATAGAGAAAACCAAACCATGTCATGTCTGAGTTTGGGAAATAGTGTGTTCAGTCATTGTCGCTCAGACGATCTTCCGACGACGCACCATTTGCATGTTTTGGGCCTGACCGTGTGCTTGTAATCTTCTTGGCGAATTTCCTCGCAGCTCTGGCGTCTGTGAAAATTAGAGGTTTGCCGTCAGTTTGTACTCTAAGTTTAGCAGGATATAGGAGAGCATATTTTGTTCCAGATTGCTGAAGTAGTTTCTTGGCGGGAGCAAATTCACGGTGCGCTGCTTGAACCAACTGGGTGAAATCCGGGTACAGGGATATGGTGTTGCAGTGATACTGTACTGAACCTTGCTCGCGAGCCATTCTCAAGATAGCGTCCTGGTCTCGATAGTTTAGGAGGCGAGCAAGGATTGGGCGTGGTGGAGCCCCAGTTGGTGGTTTGGGGCCTGGAGTGCGGTGTGCATGCTCCACGAGAAACATGTTGGTAAGGTCTTTGCCAAAAAGGTCTTTCAACATTGTCTCCACATATTTCTCCATATTTTATATATTTGTCGTCTCCAGGAACTCCAGTAATTCTCATGTTATTGTGACGGGACCTAGCTTCCAAGTCCTCGTTTTTGGCCTTTATCAGGTTGAGAACATTTGTAACAAATGTTCGTGTGTTTCAGCTTGGCGGTCATTAGAATCTGATACCCTGGTTTCGAGGGCATCAAGTCGGGTTTCGTGTTTCTCGACCCTCTGTGTCACATGGTCCATGTGCACAGCCAGGGAGTTAAGTTTAGAATCAATTGCTTTTAGGCTGGCTTTTATGTCTTTCAGCATGGATCTTAAATCGTCAACTTGCGTTGGGTCCATGTCGGCCCCACCGGGCTCGGTAGCGGTCGCGGTCGCGGATCCCCCTTCCATTTGACGTGTTGCTTGTTTGTCGAATGTCAGTTTTGGTTGTTTTATGTCTGTTTTTCCCATGGCTGATTTAATTTGCTGACAGAGCGCAATTTTCGCTCTTTCGTTGTTCGCCCCTCGATAGCGCCGGGCAGGATAGCGTGAGGCACTTCAGTCTGGTGTGTTTTCAGGCAGGGCCCCACGCAACACGTGTGCCACAGCCCACCGCGCCGCGGCCCGCTGTGGCAGCGTCCCGCCTAGAGTACCACGGTGCCGGGCCAGGCGTGCACCAGGCGGACACACACCAGCACACGGCTGCACCCCGGGATGAACAATAGCGTGACTGATGGGGGTCCCTTTATGATTGCCACTCCAGGTACGTATGTGACAGCGTGGGTGCCTCGTTAGTCCCCGCAAAGGCCTCAGTGATGTAAGTCGATGCCAGGCCCAGTCCCTCTGTTGACACAGCTCTCGACTGGCCGACTATGCCCTGCATGAGTTCCCGGTTCAGCGATACAGGCCCCAGGGCCTCCCGCGATGCGCCACACCCCGGGGCTCCCGACCACGCAGCACAAGCCTGGGGCGCCCAACATGACTCACCGATGCTCCTGGTTCGGCTGGGCCTCCGCACCTCTGCTCCGGCTGACAGTCGGTTCCACACCCGGCGTGGTACCCGTGACCCGAGAGGACACTCTCGCAGGGTCGCCTCCCTCAGTCACCACCGCTCGTGAGCCGTAGGGCGCGGGATTAGTGGCAGCGTCCTCCGTGCCGGCCTTTGGAGCACCCCGGGATCGCAGCAGGCCCGATTCTTCCTACCACATCTGGAGAGCAGCCCATGCCTCCTCCGGCCGCTGGAATTCCAGGATTTTGTCGCCGCGCACTTCAGGCAGGCAGATCGTGTGTTTTGTGATGTGGGTTCCGAGAGTAGGCAGGATAATTGTAGGATATGCGGGCTCGGCCGGCAGAGCCCTCTCAGTGAGCGGCCATCTTGCTGCTCGGCTTGGCCACGCCCCCTCAACACTGGTCCATGTTTGACCATTGCCATATCTACCATTATTTCGGAGAACAAGATGGTCATCATGAACAGAGATAGGATCACAGCAGTTTTGTTCCGCCATCTTGAAATTGGCCATGCAGCGCTAGAAAGGGAAGAGGGCACTATTTCAGAGCTGTGAAAACATCAGTCTGGTGCCACATACCTGATATGTATTTAGATACTTATTTTATGTGGGTACTTGCATTTTGACTGCAGGAAGTAATGAATGGGGAGTAGTGTAGCAAAATGCATATGCGGCTGCTGCTGCAGTGTGTATGACAAGTCCAAAAGGGTGCAAGTACTGTCCTCCTGTGAAAAACACAGTTTTTGTACATCTTTGCAATGTTCCAGTGAATTTTTGATACTCAAAGGTGTACATTATAGTAAATAGATGCACACTCTTTTAGGATGATTACATTTCAGATAGACTTTACTTAGTTTGTGGAATTGTTGGTAGGAACGCAGTCACTTTTAGTGCTTCCTCTTCTTTATCTTGGCCAGGAAAGCATTTTCTTAGATCACAAAGGGAAGAGATATTTTTTTTCTATTATGATAGTACTCAGCCTCTCTTGTTGCTGCCAAAGCTGCATTTTTCAACTTTTTTTTCCAGAGGGATCCCCTTAGTGCTCCACTTTATCCTCAAAGAGAAGAATCCATTTTGCCACGATGGTTAACTTTCTTTTCTGATCTGATGGTTTCTCTTGTAGAGCTTTTTATCTAGCCCCTGTGTTATATAGAGACTTCAGGAGCCAATCAGAGATATGTTCTGCATATATTTCATGAAGTGCAAGGTAATAAATAAGGAGCCCCCACATGCCACCTGTCTGCATGCATCAGAAACACAACGAAGACTGAGGAACCGATGCGGGACAGCAACTTGGGTCATAACACATTAACTGAAAAGGAAACATAGCAACCAGAATGTGTTTACTTTTGACAAGTGAGTTTGCTCTGCAAAGCAGGAGCTTGCTCGCTCGTAACAAGTTCTTAAAGGTACTTTACACTCCATACATTACTGCAATGTCTTATGGTACAACAACTTCCCCTTTCAAAACAAATTAAGCTAAATAATTCGTATGATCAAAATATAAAAAAAATATCTAAAATAAGCATAACAGCACAATATTTACATCTGTACATCTATTTTTGTAAGACATATAGTAATCCTTAAATTTTAAAGGCATATGTATTGCTTACGGCTCTAGTGTTATTGGACAGAATGCAATCATTAGATTGTTCCGGAACAATGTCGGTACCAGATTGCCTTTGTGTAAGTAACAAATCATTTGCATTATCTTTCTGAGATGATCCTTGACATTCAGTTGAATGCTCTTGAGTTGTTTGCCACCACATGCTTTCAAGAGAGGAATTCTTCCCATCATAGCCTTACAGAGCTTGAATTTTGACTGCCTGCTCCTGGGTAATGTTAACCAGACCTCTCTTACTCCACCAGCCTCTGTCATTTATAGGCACTGAGTCTTTATAAACTCTTTCAACACAAACTGGTTTTGAACATTTTGATAAACCCTTCTTAATCTTAGTGCGATTTCTAATCAAAACCCAATCCCCTGCTTTCAATGTTAATTTTTTGACATGGTATGTTTTAGCAAAACGTTCTTTAGCCTGACTTAGAATTGCTTCAACTCTGAATACAATAGTCTGCAAATCAGGTGTGCTCTTTTTGCTTACCTCTCTCACCCAGTCAGGACAAACTGAAGCCCTTGGAAATCTTTTGCATAACATCATAAATGAGAACATACCTGTTGAACTGTGTGGAGTTACTAGATATGATCAAACTTTCTCCTTGAGAAACGTTTTGACCTCAAGTCCCATGGTCAAAGCTTTTTGCACACTCTATTTTAAGAATTTATTCATGCGTTCAACCAGACCACTGGCCGAAGGTGGGTAAAGCGCAACTCTGAGATGAGCAATGTGAAAACCCTCAATGAAATCCTTCATGCACGCTGTTGTGAAGTAGGTGGCATTGTTGGTAACAAATGTGATTATAGCATCAGGTCAGTGTTGGGAACAGAGGTAACACCAAAATACTCCCATTTTAAGAAATAAAAACCCTCATGCATCTTTTGGCAATAGGCAATAGCTCAAATGAACCCCCCAAATTAAGTGCCACTTTTTGCCAAATTCCTCCGGTAGAGGGACCATATGAATAGGTGGGCACGCTCTCTGTGTTGAAACATTGTTTCAGGAGGCTGCCTGGGGCCAGACTTCATCCCCCAGGGACCCGTGCTGGTGGAAGAGAGAAAAGTGATTGTAGCTGCGCTGAAAAGCACAGAATGTTCCTCGTGGCACAGGACACACTCCCTGTGTTGAAACATTTTTGCAGGAGGCTGCCTAGGGCCGGCTCCTAAGGCCTGGCAGGGGTTAACTTGAACCAAGCAAACACAAGACTAACTAATTCGAGTTCTATAGAGATATTGCCATTGGGCTTCTTTTATAAACATTTAGCCCCAGTCATGGTGAAACCAAATCGACCCTATGGTCCCATCCAAATGCGAAATAGACCCCAGCCAATTTTCCTTTTTGCCTTAGACAACAGGTTTGGGGCCCTCTCTGGACTAGAGGATAATGATTGACTGTGTGCAAGGGGAAATGCAGGTGTTGCCGTTATTTTAAACCCTGAGTAAAGTTTCAAGGATTCAAACATTTTGTCTGATTGCCGAGGTATGCAACTTATTTCATGGAGTATTGCTGGATACCGCCAGAAACTTAATAATGAGGACTGGCTAACGTTTTTAGCTAACTTTGAGATCGTGTGTTGTCAGAAGACATGGGCTTTAAATTCCATAGCTTTAAATCATTTTAAATCCTACTGCTGAGATGCAACACTGTCAGCAGCAGAAAGAGGAAAGGGGGGCTTAGCTGTGTTTGTGGTATGTAAAAACACTGGCAACAAGGCCATGATATCAAATTATAAATCTTAAATTGCATAAGGGGCTCAATATTCTTTTAATACATTGTTATTTTACTTTTTTCGCAGCACACCCAATTGGTATAAACCACGGGATGGGGAAATTAGTTTCAGACTTTGTAACTTCCCAGAGGAATTCTATTTCAATAGTATGGGCAGGTGACTTTAATAGTATACAAAATGTCCACATCGTGGGAACCGCATACGCAGATTCTCCAACAATCAAGGGGACGATATGACTCATTTTACACACTCAATTTATGGTGAAGCTTTAAACCAGCATGTATTAACACATAACCTCACCTTTGCATCAGATTCTCAGGGAAATAGCACAATAAATGTACCCACTTTTATAGGAAGAGGCAAGGGCAGTATAATAGATTATATTCTCCTATCAAGGGATTTGGCACAGAATCTGATGAGCTACGACATGTGCTCACATCCTCACAGTTATCACAACCCCATTACACTGAGCTTTTATATTCCCCTTTTTTGAGGAGCCTCTTGCAGGACTGTGCCATGGTTAGCTATTCAGTGAATAACGGGTGACGGCTAAACTGGGGCACTATTGACCCATTATATTTCTTCACTGAAATGGCCACGAATGCCTCCGGTGATATTGTTCGCTGCCTCTCCTTAAAGGCGGAGGCCTATTATCAAATAAACCACCAAAAGAGCAAGCCCCACAGGCATGGTTTAGTCCTGAATGTACCGCAGCTCTTAAAGCCCTGAAGTTGGCTACTAATATAATGACCCATAATATTGTCGATGTCAGGGAAGCAAGAAACATCCATAAGTGGGCCATCCAGAATAGGAAACAAGAGAATCGAAGGAAGGCATGGGAGGACTTAAATAAAGCTGCTCTTCAGAAAGACACTAGACGTTTTTGGAATATAGTAAATCGCCCCTTCTTTTCAGAAAGGTCACACTGTAGTATTGAGTGTCATATTACCGAACAAGAATGGATTAACCACTTTGCCCTAATTTTTAATCATGATAATGCGGAGGGAGGGGGGCAAATGACTAATAGGGCTGACTTCCCCGATCCTCAAGAGAACTCGGTAATAAATCTCATAGACCTTAAGTCTGTCACCAAAGTAATTTGAAAGTGCCGCCAATGGGAAAGCCCCAGGTCCAGATGGGGTACCCATTGATCTATTCAAACATAACTATAGTCACCTCTTGTTACTAATGTATTGAGGGCAGCAGTGGAGGGAGAGGTGATTGACACCTGGAGAGAAGTCATTATAGTGGCCATTTATAACAAGCATTGGCATAGCCAATAGGTCTCGCCTTTGGGGCCTTATAAGTGTTTAGCCAGAGCTATTGACTTTGCCAATGTCTTCAAGCTGTGCTGTAGAGAAGTGCGGCTGCTGTGCAGCATGCTGAAAAGTTATGATAAAAAAGTGTCAGAAGCATTTCTGTTACTTTATATATGACCAAGAAGGCATTATGTAAAACTGAACGACCATATTAAAAAAAGTATTTACAATAAAAAAATTCCTCAGTTTTCTTTTGTTCTTGCAATGCTGGCAACTTGTTTCTGCCTATTGCAATGGTTGTTTGTTAAAGCTTTTTTTTGAGGGGGCATAAACAATCGGAGGGTGAAGGTTGGGAACTAGTACCTGTATTAAAACACTAGCAGCGGCCAGACGCTAGGGAGAATCAACAGATGCCAGATTCCGAGAGCAGGCTGAGGTGGTGCTGAGTGATGCTGAGGTGGTAGTGGTGGTGGTGGTGACTGTTGCGGAGACGATGCTGAGGTGATGCTGAATGATACTCAGGTCTTGCTGAGTGATACTGCTGTGGTGCTGAGTGATGCTGTGGTGGTGCTGAGTGATATTGTCTTGGCGCTGAGTGATGCTGTGGTGGTGCTGAGTGATGCTGTGGTGGCCCTGAGTGATGCTGTGGTGGCCCTGAGTGATGCTGTGGTGGCCCTGAGTGATGCTGTGGTGGCCCTGAGTGATGCTGAATGATGCTGTGGTGGTGCTGAATGATGCTGTGGTGGTGCTGAGCGATGCTGTGGTGGTGCTGAGAGATGCTGTCGTGGTGCTGAGCGATGCTGTGGTGGTGCTGAGTGATGCTGTGGCGACGCTGAGTGATGCTGTGGCGGCGCTGAGTGATGCTGTTGCGGCGCTGAGTGATGCTGTGGTGGTGCTGAGTGATGCTGTGGTGGTGCTGAGTGATGCTGTGGTGGTGCTGAGTGATATTGTTGTGGCACTGAGTGATGCTGTGGTGATGCTGTGGTAGTTCTGAGTGATGCTGTGGTGGTGCTGAGTGATGCTGTGGTGGCGCTGAGGGATGCTGTGGTGGCGCTGAGTGATGCTGTGGTGGCGCTGAGTGATGCTGTGGTGGCCCAGAGTGATGCTGTGGTGGCCCTGAGTGATGCTGTGGTGGCCCTGAGTGATGCTGTGGTGGCGCTGAGTGATGCTGTGGTGGCGCTGAGTGATGCTGTGGTGGCGCTGAGTGATGCTGTGGTGCTGAGCGATGCTGTGGTGGTTCTGAGCGATGCTGTGGTGGTGCTGAGCGATGCTGTGGTGGTGCTGAGCGATGCTGTGGTGGTGCTGAGTCATCCTGTGGTGGTGCTGTGTGATGCAGTATTGGCCCGGAGTGATGATGTGGTGTCGCTGAGTGATGATGTGGTGTCGCTGAGTGAAGCTATGGTGGTGCTGAGTGATGCTGTGGTGGCGCGGAGTGATGTTGTGGTGCTGCTGAGTAATGCTATGGTGGCGCTGAGTGATGCTGTTGTGGCGCTAAGTGATGCTGTGGTTGTGCTGAGTAATGCTGTGGTTGCACTGAGTGATGCTGTGGTTGCACTGAGTGATGCTGTGATGGCGTTGAGTGATGCTGTGATAGCGTTGAGAGATGTTGTGTTGGTGCTGAGTGATGCTGTGCTGGCTCTGATTGATGCTGTGCTGGCTCTGATTGATGCTGTGCTGGCTCTGATTGATGCTGTGGTTGGGCTGAGTGATGCTGTGGTGATGCTGAGTGATGCTGTGGTGTTGCCAAGTGAGAGATAGAGTGAAGATATAATGCCCAATTAGAGAGGGTGGTGAGAGAGAAAAGGTGTACATAGAATAAAGAGTGGAGCGGGATAGAGAGAGAGAAAGAAGGGGAGAGAGAGTGAATGAAGGAGTTTGAAAGAGAAACAGATAAAGGGGGAGTTAATTAAGTAGAGAGAGAATTAGAGAGGGGAGAGAGAGAGAAGGAGAGAGACAATAAGAGTGGGGGGTGTGGAGTTTAAATAGAGTGAAGAAGTGACGCGGAAAAAGTAACCTTAAATATAGCTTTGTGCTTTGCGCGAATAAATATTTAAAAAAACAGAGTGAGACAAAAATACTGGTAATTAGGCTGTGACTCCCAATATAAAACAAATAGCGATATAAGGTGAAATCAACCCACCGAAGCAATATTCCTAACTAGACAAAAAAAAGCTTGCATTTCAATGCTAATCGCTGTTGTTTTTCATGTGACTGTAGTCCAGGGCCGTCAGTTGGTAATGTGAGCTGCTGCTGCGATTGAAACATCAGAGTCCAGAGAGTTAATGAGCCATGACGAGGAAATGAGGAAGAGATAGGAAACCCAGAAGGCAGCTGCGCGCGTGCACGCTATCGTGAACGCAAGCTGGTCGCCAGCCGAAAGCCAGTGTTTGCACTTCCAAAACCCGCGTACTAAAACTCTCGGCCAGACCAGCGCAAGCGCTGGTGCAGGCCGAGACCTAAAAGGGAGATCGAAACTTACCATCATTTTACCGTACGATCTCATTGCTCGACTCCACAGTTAAGATTTGGGGTCGTGTAATATTGAATAAATTTGAGGACTAGGCAGAGGTGAACTCTTTTATTTTTCACTAACACAATATGGTTTTCGACCCGGCCTAGGAACTGTGAAACAAACATCAAACCTTACTCTTATCACAGGTAAATATGTCTAAGCCAGGAGGGGCGCCTTACACATGGGTTTCATGGACCTCTCCTGTGCTTTCGACCTGTTTGATAGGGAGCTGCTGTGGGACTTGATGGCTAAAGCGGGAATAGAGGCTCCTCTTTTAGATCTCGTAAAATGCTTACACTGGGACTCTAGAACAACAGTTCGTTTTACGAAGAACAGGGATTGTACTGCACCTATTAAAGTTTCAAGAGGGGTCAGGCAAGGCTGTATTTTCGCCCAGTTCTAGCACTGCTCTTAGCCAACGATGCGGTTCATTTGCTTTAACCGCAAACGGCCTTCAAAACCTACTAAATGTTTCATGAAGTTATGACTAATTTGAATCTTAAAGTGAACCAACAAAAATCTTTTGTTGTGATATGTGGGCCAAGAAGTACTAAATCTAAAGGTTTTTTTAATAGGGGGTCCCCAGTTGAAAAGGTACCTGTTTTTAATCATCTTGGGATTTTGTTAGAGGCAAATGGTACATGGGATAGATTGATAACCCAGAGAGTGCAAAAAAGAGGACGAAATGTGACTCAATCTTTAGATTTCCTAAAAGATTAGGCCACAAGCCCATCAAGGAGATGACCGAACTGTATAAAAGCAAATGTCTATCAGTTGGTACATATGGAGCTAGAGTTTGGGGCCATGTTGCCCCTGGGAAGTTACAGATAGTTTTTTATGTATGCTCTTAGTTATTCCAAAATCCACTTCAAGTCTAATTTCCCATTTAGAACTTGGCATGGGCTTTGCGGAGGACCAAATTAATATTGCCTCACTATTACTGTGGTTAAACGTATGGCATAATCCCATGGCAGAATTTTCCAGACAGGTTCTAGCAGACTGTCCTAGATTAGATACTATGTTTGTCATTCCATGGCTAACTTATGTCAAAGATACCTTTTGTACCTTGGGACTTAGACATCTATTTGATACACCGGAAAGCATTATTCTCAAATCTAAAGTAATAATCAAACAGAGTTTTGAATCACATAGAGAGGACACGAGACTAGGAAGATCACTTGACATGAGCTCAGTTACGAGGTACCTGGAAATTGTTACAACCATAGGTTTGGAGCCTTACATATCCTGGATTGTTAGCCCAGAGCATAGATTTTACCTGACTAGGTGAAGACTCAATACGATTCATTTTCTAGTAGCTTTCCCTTTAGTTTGCACGTGGTTTAATTATCTTCCACTTTGCCCTTGTGATGGTATATCTACCCAATCGACTGCACACTTTTTATTCTTTTGCTCCCTGTATAATATTATTAGAAGGCATTTTTTTTGTGACCCAAGCACTTTACTTTGTACAAAGAGTGATTAGTACATTTACAATGTCTTTCTTCATTTGAAAATTGTACTGCTGTTTTGAGTTATAGTGTTGCTGCTATTAAGTTAAGGAAAATCATATGCTTTTTAACATTTTTGAAGGCAGAATAGTGATGCTAATTGTTTTAACAGAGTGTAGACCATATTTATTTTAAATCTGCATTTTAACTGTTTTTAATTCTGTACTTTTATGGCTTTTTCGAATTGGCCGAATAAAGATTTATGACTATGACTTTGAATAGGTGACTCATGTCTCTTCCAGTGCTTAGATACCAAGCAGGTGGTGCAGTTATCATTAAACTTAGAAACTTGAGCTTCTAATGCATATATTAAAATTGTTTAATATATTTGCAATTTCTACTGACCCCTAAATGGCCGTTGTGTGCCTCCTTAATAATTTCACCTCTGATAGTCACAGGAGACACACACACACATCATTGATTACTAGCACCCCTTCAACAACTGATAGGTACTCTGAAATCTGTACAAAAGGTCTCAAAGAGGCCTCAACATTTCTTTCCTTGGGCCAACCTTCTTTCATTAGTTTGAAAACAGACTGTAACGTGACATCCTGTTTGGAAACTTCTAAACACTGTTTATGTGTGATCACCCATTCGTTCTGCAGTATATCCTCCACAAAAGCAATCACATTCTCATTATCTTGAAGTGTGTTACATTCTTCACTCTGATGGGTAACCTGGAGAGACAATATATTTTTCCCACAAGGTATATTTTTTACCCAAAAATTAAATTCTTGCAGCTTTGATAATTAGAGCAATCGTGATGATGCTTTCACTGAACTATTGCCATTCAACAGGTGGAGCAATGTTTTGTGGTCTGTGAATAGATCAGAATGGGAACCCGAAATGAAAGTCTTGAACCTTTCCACCTCCCAACAGCATGCTAATGCCTCTTGCTCAATGGTGCTGTAATTGGCTTCCGCACTACTGAGAGAACAAGAGGCAAAGGCGACAGTGTGTTGTTTCTCCTGACATACCGGTGAAAACACAGCACCCATGCCAACTTGATGCGCATCATCAGTTATGCTACACTTTCTGCCTGCTACAAATGAAGTTAAATCTGGGGCTGAAATAATGAGATTCTTCACTTTCTGATATACTTCACTCCTTTCTTGAGTAAATTCTTCAAGGGCTGCACAATAAAAACATAATCTTACACAAACTTTGAATAGTATTTGTTTAGCCTGAGAAAGGAGCGAACTGTATCTTTGTCACTGGGTGGATGTGCATCTTCAATAACTTTAATCAATGAAAACATTGGAGAAATACCATTGGGAGTGATAGTAACCCAAGTAGTCAATGTTTTCTGCTGAAAATTATTTGCATTTATCTGTGCAAAGAGTGATACCAAACTCATTAAATTTAGTGAAAACTGTTTCAAGTGTGTGATTACGTTCAGGTAAAGATTTTCCAAAAAATCAGCACATCATCTTGAAACATTTGTAACCCACTCACACACTCCAACATGTTATCCATGAGGTGTTGAAAAACAGTAGCTGCTGAAGCCAATCCAAAAGGGAGTCTGAAAAACGTAAATGCTCGGAAAGGAGTTACAAAGGTGGTTAGCTCTTGGGACCTTTCATCTAATGGGATCTGGTGGTAAGCTGCTTTGAAATCCAAAAGTGTGAACAATTTAGAGTCTCCAGTGTTGGTAAGTAAGTCTTCAACCTTGAGTAGAGGATGGCAATCAACCACAATGTTCCTGTTAAGAATGAGCAGATCAGCGCACAAGTAAATCTCCCCATCCTTTTTGCGCACAATTACAATGGGACTTACCCATTCAGAGGAGTCAGTGGGTTTGATACTGCCATCTCCAACTAACCTGTCTAATAGTTTTTTCAATTCGGCTCTAACACTGAAGTTGAGAGGTCTGACTTTGTACGTAACAGGTATAGCGTGCCTTTTCAACTTAAGTGTGTGTACATATTTCTGAATCAGACCAATCTTACCAGAAAAAAAGTCAGGAAATCTTTTAACAATATCTTCAGTGGGATTAAAATCATCAGTAGTGAGTAAAGATACATTTGCTACCCTGACTGGTGGATCAGCACAAGCAGAAGACCAAGTTTTGCAAGGTCCTGCCGGCCAACTATATTCCTATTCTTGCAACGTAGATTTTAGTTGACATTGATCTGCAAAGACACAACACAGTGTCTATGAAGAACCCAACCATGTCGATATCCTGATCACCATAAGCTTTAGGACGTATGTCCAGTGTGCTCAGGATAACGTTAGACCCCCGCTGTTGGTAAAATAAAGTATTGGATATGGCAGTAATAGGTGCACCTAAGTAACACATCATGTTGAGTTGGAACCTAGAGTTACCTGACATAAAGGTTCCTTAATTTTGTTAGTAGACAAGGATCCAATCTCCAGATTCAGGACCATATTTGATAGAGCCACAGGACAGTCCCCTTCATTTAAGTCAACACTGTGTACTTTACCTTGGTGTTTTCCAGATCTACAAACACTTTCAAAGTGACACAATTTCTTGCACTCATTGCATCATTTACTTACTGCTGGAACTTGCATATAATTGCTTAGATGGGATTTAGATCTGCACCTGAAACAAAAAGTATTAGTATTATGTTAAACATTCTTAATATCTTTGCCCTTAATGTTATACCACATCAATATGTTCAGTGTACCACACAGCATTAATAATTGGAGAAGATGTCTGAGTGGATTCCTGAACCATCATGGAACTGGAGATTATTGAATGTTTAATGCTTTTGGCCAGATCAAGAACACGACCCTGGCAATGGAGGTTCTCTGGAACTGAGTAGCCTTTCTTGTATCTTTTTTAAAAAGCAGCTATACACAAACTGATCTCGAATGCATACGTCAATGGACACTCCAAAACTGCATGTAGCAGCTAATGCTCTTAATACTGATATGTATTCTTCAACAGCTTCATTAGTAGTTTGCTTCTTCTTGAAAAAATTAAATCTCTCTAATAGAATGCTAGGTTGTTCTGAGAATTTGACTCTAACTCTTGTAATTGCTACTGAATACGCATTATAATCTCTGGATTGTCCAATCTGGCAGCAGCTGGAGGCAAATGATCAACCATTTGCTGGCCTTTATTTCCCAAATGACTAAACAAAATAGCAGACTATCTTTTAGGTTGTAAGCCATCTGCTCCAAGTGTGAATAAATAGTTCTTAAAAGATCTTAACCAAGCCTTCCACTTAATCAAAGCCTTGCCAGGAAGTGGAAGAAATGGTGAGATCTGAGCTAAATTGTTAGAAGCCATTGAAATCAACTGCTTAAGATGCCACCAACAAATGAAGAGTTGGTACAGGCAATGATACAGTTCTGAGAAGTCAATAAGTATTTCCAAGTTCACGTGAGCCAATTCAAACAAAAGCGGTCAAGTTTTAAAGAAACGTTGCTGTAAACTTGAAATATCCAAAGCAGTCTAGCACTGGCATTGAAATATGATCGTATTAGCACAAAGTTGATAATTAAAACAGAGATAGATCAGAAATGTAAAGTTAGTGCCAGGAGGACATATGCAGGTGGGGCAGGCATGTAAACTGTAGAAATAATATCAATTGCATACACAAGTGTGTTGGCTCGATGGCTCACCCATTTTGAGGAAGAGGCGTAGCACACAGAGCCGAAATGAGCAAGTGGTCAGATCTGCGCTCGAAATAGCCCAAAAGTAGCCTTAGGCTGTGTGAGCTCCTGGAAATACTGGAGAAGCCCTCAATGACTGACGGCTTCGATGAGTGAAATGATACCGATGTTAGCATATGTTATCCGGAGTACACTGTATGCTCCAAATTCTCAAATGTATTGATAAATCGTCGCCAAATGTTACATAGAGACTTCGGGAGGCAAGCAGGGATAAGTACAGCATTTATTTGGTGAAGTTCAAGGTAATAAATAAGTAGCTGACACGCAGCACGTCCTCATGCATCAGACACCCAACGAAGAGTGAGCAACTGATGCAGGACAGCAGCGCGGGCCATAACACAGTAACTTAAAAGGAAACATAGCGACCGGAATGCATTTGGGTATCTCTGCACTTAACATGGAGTTGAGGTGGTCTTTTCACAATTTTTGGGCCTATCATTCCATTCTTAATGATCATGATGCTTAAACAGATCCGTCTGTGCTGAATGTCACTGAGCTGCTTCCATTTCCTAAGCTAGTTCCCCCTTTTTCTGTGAGCACACTCATTCCCTGTCTACATTGCGTACTTGATGGGGCTACACGGAACCCTTTACCATCCTAGTTACTGATAACCATTGCCACATTTTCCTTCCCCATAGGACTGTCTATGCTAGCCTACATGCCTTTAATTTATTTCATTCTATTCTTTGAGACAAGATACTTCCTTTGGGCCATGTTCTTTTCATAATTCCTGCCTTGCCATCCTTGCAAACCCCATATGAATTGTCTCTGGTGTTCAAATTCTTTGATTTCATTTGGTAGCTTAGACAGGATATTAAGCAGGATTTCATTTAATCACGATTTATGCTGGTCTGCTACGTCAGTAATTTTCTGTGATTCTCTAAAGCGTGGCTGCTGTGGTCGGTGCCATTAAAGAGGCATGTGCATAATGCTTGGCATCTGGTCTGATATAATATCCTGCTCCTGTTTCCTTTTTCCTGGAAATACATTCCCTTTAATCTTATATTCCCTACAAGGCAGTCTGCTCCAGTTTTAAGTAAGTATTTTATAAAGGAGGAAAAGGCAAGTTTATTGGACACTATTTCAACCTCTCCCCTCCCACAACCCCATCCTAGATACTCCAACCAGTTGG
The DNA here is from genome assembly GCA_963921515.1 of Calotriton arnoldi. Lineage (NCBI taxonomy): Eukaryota > Metazoa > Chordata > Amphibia > Caudata > Salamandridae > Calotriton > Calotriton arnoldi. Next base: position 401,248 of record CAWUFW010003736.1, on the reverse strand, counting down.
TAATGCCTTGGGACATGGTTTTTCTATTGACTGTCAGTCAGGTTAGCATGACCCTTGGCCAGCCTCCTTCCCTGATGAGTGTTGATTAGTTATATCTCCATCAAGTGACTATGGCATCCTGCGTACGTTTGCCTCTTAGAAAGTTCCATTGCTTCATGCTTTCTTCAGTGAAGGGTATCTGAGCTAAAGAGTGAGTTCTTGGTGTGGCTCCTATTTTTGGATATGTTAGTAAATTGAAGGGTCTTGATTCATGGTGTTGCACAGCTCGCATCTCTACTCCAAGCAACACAAAAAAAGATGACTTCAAGATCTACATGAAACATTCCTTATTAGCCCCTTCCTCATTGTAAAGGGCTGGTAATATACTACAATCAACTAATGGTATTTAATTGTGTCCCACTGTTGCACCTGACAGCTTTAGGGTGGGCTTCTCCCAACTTTTTGTCTGCCTCCCTCCATTTTTCTGTCCTCGATTTTGCTAGCTTTAGGACTCTGCACACTTTACCACTGCTAAACAGTGCTAAAGTGCTTTTGCTCTCGCCCCTAGACATGGTAACAATGGTTGATCCCCAATTGGCATATTGAATTTTCTTATAAGTCACTTGTAAAGTGCACTATATATGCCCTGGGCCTATAAATTAAATGCTACTAGTGGGCCTGCAGCCCTGATTGTGCAACCCACATAAGTAACTCCTTAACCATGTCTGAGGCCTACCACTGCAGAGTCTGTGTGTGCTGTTTACTCCCACCTTGACTTGGCATTTAAAACTACTTGCAAAGACTTAAATTCCCCTTTCTTACATATACATCAGCACTAAAGAAGGACCTAGACAACCCTAAAGGCAGGGTGCTGTGTACGTAAAAGGTAGGACATGTACTTTTATGGTTTGATTGCCCTGGTAGTGACAAAAAGCTAAATTAATTTTTCCCTACTGTGAGGCCTGCTCCTCTCATAAGCTAACACCGGTAATTCATTAATACACTTTTAAGTTGTAATTCCTGATTAGAAAGGAGTAGCTATTTTATGTTTTATATTGTTGGAATGGTAATGATAAATCCTCGTTACTGATAAAGTTGGATTTAGCATTACTATTTTAGAAATGCTACTTTAAGAAAGTGGACATTTATCTGCTCTTACAGCTCCGTGTGCCTTGCAGCCTGTCTCCAATATATGTATGGGGTGGGTAGCAGCTATACTTTGTCCATTCCCTCTAGACAGCAACAAACACAGAAAGGCTGGGTGTGTCTGAGTACCCATCTACATACATCTGCATTCTGATGGGTCTTCCTGGGCTAGAGGAAGGGATGAGCTGACGCCTACACTTCAAGAGATAGTGTCCTGTCCCAACACAAAACACTGATTTACCCCCATAGCTAGTCCGGAGACAGGGTTGGGTAAAAAGGATACATGTGCACTTCAAAGACCACTCTTTGAAGTCTCTCCCACTTCACAGGCACATTTGGGTATAAGAACTTGGCCGCTGACCCTAAGACAGTACACTTCTGGAGCTGTGACCACTCTACCAGGAAGAAGAGACGTAGTGCTGCTAAAAGGACTGCTATGCTGCCGGACCACTCCTTTGCTGAACTCTGCCTTGCTATGCTCTTGCCCTACTTAGCCCCCCTTTACCTTCTGTTCGACCAACTGGGTGAGGCAGAGTGGACTTGCATCACTTTAACCCAGAGTGACTCCATGGGCTTGCTGGCTTGCCTCTTGTTCCCAAGTCTCAGGGATATCAAAGTCTTGAACCACCTGCATCTGCACCTGGACTCTACAAGCCTTGAGGCTGCCTTGCCAAGTGTTGCCATCCCAGTCCTGGACCCTTGAAAGTGAGGCCCTAAGGTGCTAAATAACCCGCACTCACACATCCGCATCGGATTCGGCACCTCTCTGCCACAGTGTGGGTTGAAACCAGCGTACTCTTGCTGTTACATGTAGTGTACTTGGCGTATCGCCACAGTTACGTGGAAGACCTCTACGCATCTCATCCACAGCGTGATCTACGCAGCCTTGTAGGAAAGACATCGTCCAGAAAAGGGTACTTTTCTTCAGTGGACTCAAGGAGGTCCCTGTTGCCGGCCCCCGCTCCCACGCGGTCGGTCTGAACTGCTTGATTTTGTCCTGGCCTAGTGAGACCCAATAACGCACTGAAGCACTTATTGCCTCTTAGTGTTCTTCAGACTTTTTGATTCCGTACACCTTTGTATTTCAATGTCTACTGAAAAGATTCTTATTGTTTTGGTCTTGCTTTAGTTATAAAATCATACTTTATTTTTCTAAACTGTTGTGGAGTTTTTTGTGGTGTTTTCACTGTTTTAGTGTTTAAATGTTTCACAAATACTTATGCACATTGCCTCTTCAGTTAAGCCTGATTGCTCTGTGCCAATCTACCAGAGGGTGAGCACAGGATCATTTAGGTTGCGTAGTGACTTACAGTGATTAGGAATATGGTTTCTGCTTGGACAGGGTGCATACTCTGCCAACTGTAACCCCCAGTTCTAACACCCACACTTCTCTTTCAGCAATGCATATTTAAAGCATTTGATCACAGTAAATATTTACTTTGTACATACTCATCCTTAAGGAATAGTCCAGGAAACTGGGGAACTAATTGCCAATTTTTCACAAAATGAATTCCTTTGGAACAATACATATAGTTCCACTAAGCCTGGACTAAAATAAACTCTTTTAGTGCCTCTTGGACTACGCCCTCTCTGGAGGGTCACCCCCAGACCTTTTGCTTTCACCCCTCCTGTTTTCTAAACCTGCTTTGCTTGGCTTTTAGGACTCTGTGCACTTTACCACAGCTAAACTGTGCTTGTTCTCTCCCCCTGAAGTATGGTACTCTTTGCTTACACCTGATTGGCACATTTAATTTACTTGTAAATCCTTCATATATGGTGCCACAGGTACCCAGGGCCTGAAAATTAAATGCTACTAGTGGGCAGCAGCACTCATTGTGCTACCCACTAAAAGTTGCCTTTTAAAACATGTTTCAGGCCTGCCATTGCAGTCTGTAATGCATTTTTAAACTGCCTATTCGACTTGGCAAAATAAACCTTTTGCTAAGCCTAAACCTTCCTTTTTAATACAAATACGCCACCCCTAAGGTAGGCTCTAAACATTCCAAAGGACAGGGTGTACTGTGTTTACAAAGTTGGATATGTACTTTTAAGTTTAATAAGTCGTGGTAGTGAAAACACTCTTAAATTAATTTTTCACTATGCAAGGCATACTACTCCCTTAGGATAACATTGGATTATCTTATTACATTTAATAAGTGCCAACATTTGAATAGGAACAGGTAGAAAAGTCATGTTTAGTGTCAAATGAATTGTAATTTAAAATCCTCTTTTATGGTAAAGTCGGATTTTAAGTCGCCGTTCTAAAAATACCAGTTTAAGAAAGTTGGCATTTTCGTGCCCTGGGTCACATGACAGTGATTAGAGTGACAGTTGACCTTTGTGTATTCCTATTCCACAACAAAGGGTCTGATTGGAGTGTTTATCGCCATCCAAGGTACTACTCCATTCAATATATCACAAAATGTACGGGGTTGGTGCAAAAAGGAAGAGAACAGGGACCAAGGAAAAACAAGAAAAAAAGAAAGGGGATTAAGATGCACTAGTGTGTTTAAGACGAGAACCCTCACTCACCCTGGGGTCCCCTCTTCACACTGGGACCGCAAGGTACCCAGTGTGGGCTACTACTCTCCTGTAGGAGAGGAGCATTTTATTTTTTCGTCAATCACCCTACAAATTCTATCTTATGTTTAGGGGAGGGAGGGGCAGAGTGCAAACAAAAAATTGTGTGTGAGTTAAAACTATCTCTTGGTGGGTAAGGACAATTTTATTCTGGTACCCCCAATGGATAGGTTTAAAAGACAAGCTCGGTGAAAATAGGGATATGGGTTATTTCCCTATTCTATCCTGATCAACATGTTTCTGCCTACAATGACCAACAGGTTCATGGCATTCCTCAGGACCACAGACGCGGTGGTTTGAGACAAATGCGCTCTGACCCACCATGAAGGGACTGATGAAGGTGGAGCTAATTATATAGGTTACAATTGTATCTTGTGGACCCTACTAGATGTTTGTACCACAAGACTGTTCCATACCAGTGAAAGTATGGTTTTCACTTTTCTAATTCTTGCCTGAAGCAGAGTGACTTCAAATTTTGGTCTTGAGGAATGCCATAAACCTGTTGGTTCATGGCAAAAACTTATGGTGAAGTCAAATTTTAAATTACAATCCTGAAAATGCCGTCATTGAGGCTGCTGGTGATGAGTGCCTGCAGCATGTTGCTGGTCACCTGACTGTGTGTAAGTGGCAGTAGGGCATTATGTATTCCTCCTAGACAACCAAACACAATGGGAGCTTAGGTGTGACTGGATGGGCTATCACTAGCAGTATGGGAGAGAGGAGGTGGGCCCACCCTCACTTAAACCTGAATAGGCTGTGTCCTGTCTCCACACAAAGGGCTGCATACCCACTGTAGTTAGCATGGAGACAGGGCAAGGAAGGTAGGGCAGGTGTGGACTACAAAGGCAAGCTTCTAGAAGTTTCTCCCCACTTCAAAGGCACAACTGTGTATAAAAGAAGGACCTCAGACACCACCACTTCAGTACACTTCTGGAGCTGTGGATACTCTTCTAGGAAGAAGGACTGCTGTGCTGCTGAAGGAATGCCACTCTGCTGTGCTGATCTGCTGTCTGCTGCCCTCTTGCCTGGGTGAGAAGGACTGGACCTGCATCTCTTGATCCCAGAACCAAGAGTGAACTCAAGGTCTAGTTGGCTGGCCTCCGGATCTGAAGCCTCAGGGATATAACAGGCTTCCAACAACCTTGCATCTACACCTAGACTCTGCCATCGGTGAGTCTATCCTGCCAAGTGGTGCCACCCCAGTCATAGACCCTTGGAAGTGGGCTTAAGATGCTTTACCAGCCTCTGTGGATCCAGCAGAACCAATGCATCTCCCTTGCTGCATGGAGCAACCCTAAGCAGAACCGAACCGACACATCTCCACATCTCAGTACTGACACATCGCTTCAGCTGTGCAATGCATCTTCTACATAGATCCGGGCAATGCTCTGTAAACCTGGATTTAAGGTACTTTGTTCAGCAGGACTAACCGGGTCCCTCTAGCTGGCCCGTGCTCCATCCCGGTCAGTCTGAACTTGTGACTTTGTTGCAGTCCGAGGCGACCAGATACCTACAGTTTGTGCTATTTGGCACTGTTGTTACCTACAAATTTAAAAGACTATGGGGCATATTAGCAAGACCCACGTTAAAATTATCGCCGTTTTAGCGGCAGGAAACTGCCGCTAAAACGGCGATAATGGGCTTGGTAATATGCGTATGGAATTCCAATAGAAGCCCAGGTTAGATGTCCTGCACATCTAACCTGGGCTTCTATTGAATTCCATAACGCATATTAACAAGCCCATTATCGCCGTTTTAGCGGCAGTTTCCTGCCGCTAAAACGGCGATAATTTTAACGTGGGTCTTGCTAATATGCCCCTATATCTTCAGGACTACAAATTGGAATTTTGTCGCTTTGGTCTTGTTTTATTTAGTAAATTAAGTTCTATTGGTCTACCCTGGTGTGGGATTCTTTTGTGTGGTGTTCTCACTGTTTTACTGTTTGAAGTGTTGCACAAATACTTTACAGATTGACTTTAAATTAAGCCTGACTGCTGTGTGCCAAGCTACCAGAGGGTGGAACACAGATTATTTGGGGTTTTCTTGTGCCTTACCCTGACTAGGATTATGATTGCTGCTTGACCACTGCTCACACCCCAGTCAACCAGTAACCCAATTTCTAACACCCTGACACCCAGGAATGAGGTTAATATTGCTGGCATCTCTAAGGATGATGGAGGTGTATTTCTAAAGGGATTCCCCATTGCCAACGCTAGACTCCTTAAATATTCCAACCCTTGCTTTGGTCTGCCTATACTGGTTTAGGCCCGGGCAAAGGATTTGGCATCTCAATGGCTTTTTTAATCTTGAGAGTGGGGTGCTGTCTTTTTATCTGCAGAGGTAAGGCTTTAGTAATTGCTTTAAATATATTTTCTTCATCCGCACAGAGTCTCTCTAATATAACTCTCTTAACCTCTTAACCTCTTGATATGGGGTGGTGCCAAGGGATCAGCTGGCAAATATGCTGCATGCATCTCTCCAACTAAAAGAGGTTCTAAATAATGGCACCAGTGCCCAGGGGGAAATTGCTAACTCACAAAATTATATAAAGAAAGCTTCCAGGTAGGGGGGCGTGGCCGGCCGGGGAAGATGGCGTACTCATAAACATGCTGATGCCGGGCCTGGGCCACTATTCTCGCTGAACCGCTTGCTTCCAAATAGCCAACCGTCACACTCCTTACCATCGATCACACTGCTGGATCGGCGGCATCCCTGTGGTGGGCCCTGCGGACACCGAGGGGGATGGTGCGAAGAGGGCCGGCGTAGCTCCCGCTTACCTGTTGGCGCTGAGTTAATACCAGACACTGCAGGGCTTGTGGTGCGCTGCTGTGGGTGAACAGGACCGCTGATTGGCGTTGACAGAGGACTGCTTCCTGGGGCCGCCAGAGGCGCGTCCCCAGGGCGGTGGTGGTTGGTAGACTAGGGCCTGTGCACTGGAGGATCCATGGGGAGGCCGGGCTCCCCTGTCGGAGGCCTCCCGAGGACCGGACGTGTGGCGGAAAAGCAACGATCAGGCGTCAAAGGCAGCATCACATCCCACCACGACCCCCTGCTCCCACTGCGGTGGAGGACAACGGCCGCTTCCTGAACTCGATAAACTCCTGTGACGAGAGCGAGGTGGCTAAGGTAATCTGGGTTGTGGTGGGAGACCCAGTACTAATGCAATGGGAGCCCTGGAGGTTGCCCGCACTCAGGCCATAGTGATGTAGGGGGCCCCCACCGACTAGCTCTACATAAAGAGTGCAAAGACTAGAGACTATAACGCAGCAAGGAAAGGGATGTGGAGCTCCTAACTGCCCTTTACCTGCGGAACCTTCAGACCCCTGGTCTTGATGGGTGAACACGTGCAGCAGGATCCCCAGAAGCACTGGAAGCCCTATGGTAACAAAGACGAGCAGCAGGTTGGAGAACCCGCTTGCCTTGCGACAGAACCGGGGCGTGGTCCATTCCCCTAGAGATACAAGGTGCTGCACGCCGAACTAGACGCTCCGGTTCCATAGCAGAGGAGAAGACGATGGGCGCAGCACCACACATGTTGTTGCTACATGAGTGAATTAACCCCCACGTGTGTGGAACATTGCAATCCCACAATTGAGATCTAGATCAGATGTACAGGTGAGAAGATTGCCCATGCAGTTGTACTAAAAAAAACTAATGGATTGACTGCAGAGGGTGCCCATTCAGGTAGTAACGTCGACCGGCATGGAATGTATATACGGTTTTGATGCATACCACTTTGCAGATCTGTCAATTGAGGCACGCATGAGAGGTATGATCTGGTTATTTTTCATATTGCATATATGATTCTCTATCTTTTCTTCCAGGTTCATTTTACCTTTCACAAAAAGCTGAAAGGCAATTGTACCGTAAGTACACGGCATGATTCACATTTGACTCAGAGACGGGTGCACCTTAGCGTGTGCATACCCCTCGGGTCATTATTTAGGTCCTGAAGAAAGCCTAGCAATGTTGCCAAAAGGCTGAAACATGTAGACCGTGTCTTTTAGCATCACTCAATACCCTGATACCTTAGGCCAATCTAACCTGCACAGGTATCACACTTTGTTTTTAACCTTGCCTTATTGTTCCATATTAAAATTTAGGGAACAATAAAGACAATTTTAACCCACTATTTCACATTCTAGTCACTTGCACTACTGTCATCCAAAAACCTGCTCCGCTGTAATCAGGCGTTGAAGCACACCTGAGTGGCATTCGGCTGCTCAGGTGGGACCCCAGTGATGAAGCATGTCACCAACTAGGTTGGTGAGTGAGGGGTCTTCTTAAGAAAGGAATAATTCTCCTCCTTTCTCCTTCTTTTGCGCGTCTCGGTTTATCTATTTCTATTTTTGTTTGGGGTAAACTCCCTCATTTGTTTATTGAAATATCTTAAGGGGACTGGGAGTGTTCCCCGTAGAAATAACCCTTTCTCTCTGTTTGTTTACGAAATATTCATTTTATTCACCAACACACACAGTGCATACCCGTATAGATCGCATTCTATGCTCCCCTGCGCTGCTACCACAAGTAAGCAATACTACATACTTAGGCAAAACGCAGTCGGATCATAACCCATTAGAGCTAACGCTATCCTGGAGACGAGTACCTAGACCAGTCCCGACATGGAAATTCAAATCCATGCTACTCAAAGATAGCGCCTTACAGGCACACATAACTGCCATAACTGAAGCATATTTCTCGGCTAATGCTGACACATCTTCAACACCTTTGATAGAATGGGAGGCATTCAAAGTAGTAATATGGGGAACTGTCATAGTTGGGGCGCGTCAAACTATCCTCCGGGAACTTACCAATGTAGAATCGGGTCTGGGCATTCTAGAGAGAGATGCTGTGTCGTCTCTGACGGGTGTACAGAGACTACAGAATATGCAGGCTTGCTAGAGCGTCTGTGGGTGGTGGACTACCGCGCACATGCACTAAAAATACACACAGAGGCAGATAGAGCGGGTACATTACCTGCCCGACTAATTAGAGATTCCCCCCAGTAGTGCCCATACTTGATATCCGTACCCCATTACGTGCTTCTGTGAATACTCAACTCAAGATAAATGAAGCCTTCCGAGAATACTATGAACATTTATACACAGCCCATCAGATGGTGAGCCCCCATGCAATAAATGATTTCCTCCATGTACTACAGTTGCCTAAACTAACTGAAACGGACCAAGAGTCGCTTAGAGCACCGATCTCGGCAGCAGAGATTCTTGAGGCAATTAAAGACCTACCACGCAACAAAACCCCGGGATTGGATGGCCTCCCTGTAGAATTCTATGCAGCCTACACTACACAATTGGTGCCCGACTCGAAAACCTATACCAAGTGGCACTAGAAGGAGGAGCCCTCCCCCCAACCACAATTAAAGCCCTCGTAACATCCCGGCCAAAAACTGGGTAGGGACCATACTGGCATCACAGCAAACATAGGCCCCTGTCCCCTTTAAATACAGAATACAAAATACTGAGTAAAGTCCTGGCAAGCCGCCTCCTCCCTTTTCTTACTAAGCTCAGACACACAGATCAATATGGGTTTGTGCCCAGCTGGAGCACATCTTTAAATATTCGTGGGTTATACCAAGTGGTGTGGGTGCTCCCAGACCACCTTCCCAATGTTGGATGCCTTTCTCTAGACCTGAACTCGATAAACTGCTGCGGCGAGAGCGAGGTGGCTAAGGTGAGCCGGGCTGTGGTGGGAGACCCAGTACTAATGCAATGGGAGCCCTGGAGGTATCCCGCAGTCAGGCCATAGTGATGTAGGGGGCCCCCACCGACTAGCTCTACATAAATAGCGTAAAGACTAGAGACTATAACGCAACAAGGAATGGGATGTGGAGCTCCTAACTGCCCTTTACCTGCGGAACCTCCAGACCCCTGGTCTTGACGGGGAAACACGTGCAGCAGGATCCCCAGAAGCACTGGAAGCCCTATAGTAACATAGACGAGCAGCAGGTTGGAGAACCCGCTTGCCTTGCGACAGAACCGCGGCGTGGTCCATTCCCCTAGAGAGACAAGGTGCTGCACGCCGAACTAGAAGCTCCGGTTCCATAGCAGAGGAGAAGACGATGGGCGCAACTCCACACATGTTGTTGCTGCATGAGTGAGGGAGGTCTCAGTGAATTAACCCCCACGTGTGTGGAACATTGCAATCCCACAATTGAGATCTAGATCAGATGTACAAGTGAGAAGATTGCCCATGCAGTTGTACTAAAAAAAACAAATAGATTGACTGCAGAGTGTGCCCATTCAGGTAGTAACGTTGTGCCAGAGGGCCCACGAATACCACGTGTGCCCTCCCCAGCAGTGAGAATCCAAGAAAGAGTCCGCACCAAAACAGGGGGTCGAATAGAGCAATACCCCACACCCCATTTAACTACTTAGAGGGCTCCCTGCTTCCTGATTGAAGGCCCTATTGAACAAACCCCCACCACAAAATGGGCCATACTAAAGGAAAACAAGTGGGCCAAGGTCCTTCTGTGGGGATGCATATCATCTCAACTGAAAGTTCTCCCCCCTTGGCTGGGGATGATATTGTACCCCCTACACTGGATCCCCCACCCTCTGATAAGCTGGACATTATTTAAAAGAAATCAGGGAATGCCGGATGGTGTTGGAGGAACAGCTAGGCATCCTCACCACAGATGTCAATCTTCTGAGGGACGGTCACAAGAAATTGTCCAAAAAAGTTTGGTTGCATTCAATGGCACTGTCCGACATAAAGCCCTGATGCAAGGAACAAACGGAGGCGGTCACTAAACTTCAACAGCAACTAGAAGAGCTACAAAATCAGTTAGAATATGCAGAAGGACGTGCAAGGAGAAATAATGTTAGAATAATTGGCATGCCTGAAAATAGCGAAGGAAACAAGCCTGCCCAATTTATTGAACAATGGTTGCGCACTGCGGTGGCCACAGAGGGCTTGACTGGAATGTTTAGTGTTGAAAGGGCGCACAGGGTCCCCACGGTGAGGCCGAACACCGGGAGCGCCGCTGAGACCAATTGTGGCCAGGATCTTCAACTACAAAGATAGAGACACTTTGCTCCAGAAAGCACAAGAAAATGCACCCATAATATATGAGAATACTAGAATTTCACTGTTCCCAGACTACACCACACAAGTACAACCTCGAAGGGCCTCATACCTGGGAGTCAAAAAGCACTTACAGCAGCTCACTTTGAAATATGATCTCCTCTTTCTGGCCAGCCTCAAAAATATTTATGAACGTGAAAGCTACTTTTTTTATGACTCGGAGGCAGCGTGGTCCTGGATCCACACCACGTTCTCGGATCTTGCAAGTCCAGAGGAACATAGGTGGCCACTTACGCATAACGCTCGCCGTAAAAGAAGAAAACACCATCGCACAAAGCACCCACAACCAGATGAAGAGTCTCTGCCCACCCTGGAACAGAAAATAGAGAGCAGACGGGTGGCTCTCCAGACGACAGCTGCATTGAGAATCTCCGAAGCCCTAAATAGGTTGGACACGTCTTCAGACGGAGCAACACACACAGACTGTTAGCAGCCTTTCACTCTTCCCATCAGTAACCCCACAATCAGCTCAAGAGATAATAGGATGACAAAACCGCCTCTATGCGGTCTAGACGCCGAGGCCTCCCCGCAAGGTATATAATGACCTGAGCTCATCGTCCATATATACCAGGTATGAACACTGACGAATTTACAAGGTAAAGAACAGCTACACTGAAGAATACATTTATCATAAATGGATGGACTGATTCTACTCGTCAAATACGATATCCTTATTTGACTTTGGGGGGCCGGTCTCGGGCCCGGGGGGCCTCCCTGTATGAGACATTGCCATAAACCCTGCCGATAGACACAGATGACCGCGGCAGGTAACTCCTCAAGCGAATGCATGTACTGTTTCACAATGGTTGCTTGGAAGGCTTATGTTTGGTCAACATGGAATGTAAGGGGGATGGGCTCTGTTTATAAGTGACACCGTATACAAGCACAGCTGGGCAGACGTAAATCTCAGATTGTATTCTTACAAGAAACTCACCTAAATGCAGCGGAATCCTGTAAACTCCATAAAAACAGGAGAGGACAATTATACCATACTACATACTCTGTGTTTGCGAGGGGGGCAGCAGTGTGGATTAGAGCAGGAGTCCCCTTTGAGGTGCTAGATCAGTGCATAAATATGGACGGCAGATATGCATTAATACGGGGCAAGCTCGATGGAGTGCATGGGGTGTTAGGAAGCCTTTATGCCCCAAATACTGAACAAGATGCTTTCTTTATGAGAGTCAGTGCAGTGTTAGTGAATTTAGTCAAACTACCCCTGGATACTGGTTGGAGATTATAGCTCAGTGCTAGACATGCAATTAGATCGATCACATCCTCCACCACCCCGGGCAGCGACGGTATGACAAGCTAAGGCCTTAGCGTTGTGGGGGCACGGGTGGTTGCTGGCGGATGCGTGGTATAGCAGGAATAGTGGATTGTGTGATTATTCATTTTATTCACCAACACACACACTGCATACCCGTATAGATCACATTCTATGCTCCCCTGCGCTGCTACCACAAGTAAGCAATACTACATACTTAGGCAAAACACAGTCGGATCATAACCCATTAGAGCTAACGCTATTCTGGAGACGAGTACCTACACCAGTCCCGACATGGAAATTCAATTCCATGCTACTCAAAGATAGCGCCTTACAGGCACACATACTGAAGCATATTTCTCGGCTAATGCTGACACAGCTTCAACACCTTTGACAGAATGGGAGGCATTCAAAGTAGTAATGAGGGGAACTGTGCTTAGCTCAATAGTTGGGGCGCGTCAAACTATCCTCCGGGAACTTATCAATGTAGAATCGGGTCTGGGCATTCAAGATAGAGATGCTGTGTCGTCTCTGGCGGGTGTACAGAGACTACAGGAGGCACGTATTGAATATGCAGGCTTGCTAGAGCGTCTGTGGGTGGTGGACTACCGCACACATGCACTAAAAATACACACAGAGGCAGATAGAGCGGGTACATTACCTGCCCGACTAATTAGAGATTCCCCCCAGTAGTGCCCATACTTGATATCCGTACCCCATTACGTGCTTCTGTCAATACTCAACTCGAGATAAATGACGCCTTCCGAGAATACTATACACAGCCCATCAGATGGTGAGCCCCCATGCAATAAATGATTTCCTCCATGTACTACAGTTGCCTAAAGTAACTGAAACGGACCAAGAGTCGCTTAGAGCACCGATCTCGGCAGCAGAGATTCTTGAGGCTATTAAAGACCTACCACGCAACAAAACCCCGGGATTGGATGGCCTCCCTGTAGAATTCTATGCAGCCTACACTACACAATTGGTGCCCGACTTGAAAACCTATACCAAGTGGCACTAGAAGGAGGAGCCCTCCCCCCAACCACAATTAAAGCCCTCGTAACATCCCTGCCAAAAACTGGGTAGGGACCATACTGGCATCACAGCAAACATAGGCCCCAGTCCCTTTTAAATACAGAATACAAAATACTGAGTAAAGTCCTGGCAAGCCGCCTCCTCCCTTTTCTCACTAAGCTCATACACATGGATCAATATGGGTTTGTGCCCAGCTGGAGCACATCTTTAAATATTCGTAGGTTATACCAAGTGGTGTGGGTGCTCCCAGACCACCTTCCCAATGTTGGATGCCTTTCTCTAGACTTACGTCAGGCTTTCGACACCCTTAGCTGGGAGTATATGTTGGCAGCCCTTAAGAGATGCGGGATCCCTGACATTATTTTACTACTCTCCCAATAGTGATCCCCTCCATAATCTTTAAATTATTGAATAAAATATTACTGGATCTAATATGTGGCACAGGGAGGTGCCAAGTTAGTCTGGCTAAGCTCCAATTGCCAACTGACGCGGGAGGTATAGGAGCCCCAGACTTTAGGGCCTACTGCATGGTGAGTCAACTACAGTGGTTTTCTTACTGGCTAGCACGCCCTAATCTACAAGAGGTGGCATATACTCCTGACATGATTGCACAAGACGCATTACACACCATACTGTGTCTTGGGATGACCACTCTGCCCACATCTCCACTGTTATTGAAAGTAGCGTTGGCTTACTGGAAACAGGCCTTAAAATATACAGTACCCACCATACCATAACCCACCATACCATAACCACCAAATATTCCACTGCTGGGGTTCCCCGCCCCTGCTGGGGCGCTGACGCGCCGTCGGCTCTTCAGGTGGGAACGAGATGGGGTGACTCCTGTTGGAGCACTATTTTGAGATGGTACCCTGCTAAACCATACTTATTTCGTACACGAGGAAGGCCTCACTAGTACAATGTTTCTAGTACACGCCAGCATACTACAATACATTAAATGAGAATGGGCTCCCGAAGGGTTGGAGCCAACAACGCATAAATTGGTACACTTGATGCACTTGATACGCACCAGCCGACATCTGACAAAGTGGCTATACCAGGGTATAAGGGTACACATACCCCTGTCCCTATGCACAGTACCGGCAAAATGGGATACGGACATAGGTAAAGTCCTTACAGACAAAGATTGGGCATCCCTTCTTGCCTACCCGAAGAAAGTCTCCCGCAATTCAAGATTTAAATTAATACTGTACATGATCACTCAAAGAGCATACCTCACACCACATTAATTGCATGCGATGTTCACGGCGGTGGCAGTGAACTACCCTAGATGTGTGGAGCAATACACTGACTTCCTCCATATGCTGTGGTCATGCCCCGCCTTTTCTACCTACTGGACACAGATAGCACACATGCTACGAGAAGTATTAGGAGGTCACGCTTGGACTACAGCGGAGGGTTGCATATTAGGCCTTTACCCATGCTCTAAGGGTTACAAAGTGCAGGTGAAGTTCGCTGACCTAGCGCTTATATTGGCAAAGTGCTTTATTACTAGACTATGGAAATCGACGAAACGGCCAACGTTGATGGCCTGGAGGGAAGAGGTAGAGCACTGTGGACTTGCTGAAAGCAGGGCGTTACGAAGGGAGGAACGGCGAGGGTTACATAAAATACCTATAGCTATGTCCTGGGATCTGCTACTGGAGTCTTTTAAAGCCCTTGACACAGATGAACCTCACATACAAGCAGATGACACACATGGAGCAGGCCTCGAAAATTAGTATTACTCTGAAATACACACACAACCGTGTGGTGAACCTGGTATGGGGAGGGGATAGGAGTAGGGAAGGTTATCATTTCATATCCGTCCATCTCTCCAATTTTACGTGCCACAGATTTGATGACTAACCAATTACTATGCTTGGAGGTTAGAGATGGGCAGAGGTCTCCCTACAATCCCTTATAGAACTGGTTACTGTTGGGGCTGCACCTGTTAGTTAGTGAAGGGGGAAAGGGTTTTTATTCTTTTATTAATGTTACAAACCAACAGAATTGCATGATACCTGATTCAGGCTCTACTGACATGGTAGATGATAACTTTTGAGCAGATCTAACGTTTAAAGATATGTCGCCTACTGCATGTCCATGACTACGCATCGATCTTAGCATTGTAAGCAGCTAAATATATATATGTATGCTATATTGTAACTGGAAAGGCAGACTGAAATGCAATATGACTTAATAAATATGCATAATGTTGTAATTGCTGCATAAAAATCAATAAAATCAGTTTTAAAAAAAGACAGCTTCCAGGTACTTTCCTGGTATACATTTTTGGAAAGCAATGGCGGCTCCATGGGTAGTCATTCCTCCTATTTTGTGACAAGGTGGTAGCGGACTGGACTTGATTGCCTGATACTTGTTGTAACTGGTGCCCTTGACTTTTAATGCTTTGCTACAAGCATAATGCTATCTTCTTCTGATGTCCTCATATAGCTCCAATGCCCACTCAAGTTTCTACTGTGCCTCCACCAGCTGATATTTAAAGGCATACATTTTGCCAGTCATGGGTAATTAAGGATTCCACTTCTGACACCACAACTGATGTGGGTTTGGTGGAGTACACTACTGAGTCAGATCTGAGGGTTCAGGTTTTAGATTTGCTTTTATCAATTTAAGAACAGGGACACTCTCTGGGGAAGGCTGAATAAAACTGTTTGGGATATCCTTTTCCAGTCCAGTGTTCCCAACTGAGGGCCTTATTTATGAAGGCTTGCGACACTTTTACGCCACTGTTGCGTCACTTTTTGTGACACAGCGGCGGCGTAAATAATGCACCACATCGCGCCATATTTACAAAGTGATGTATGTAAGTAGATGCGTCACTTTGTAAATGCCTGCACTACATTATACCTGCATCAGGTATAAGGTATGCATGGTGGGCGTTCCCACGTGAAAAAGCCTAGTAGAAGTGGCGCAGTGAAATGTATCAGATTTTACTACGCCACTTCTAGGATGCTTCTGCGTCACAAACTTACGCCTAAGGGTGACGCAGTGCAATGGGAATAGGCTTCCCTTATGCATTGCTGGAGTTGTGTCCTGCTTAAGACACAACTACAGCAATGCTTGGGTTTTGCGCTGACAGATATGACAGGATTCCTGATGTATCTGTCATTCCTTGTGACATGGTGCACTGTACAATAAATACGGCGCATCCATCGTGTCGCAAGGAGGGCGCACCGAAAAGAGTTGCATCGTTTCTTTCACCCAGCGATGCAACACTTTTCATAAATGAAGCCCTAAGAGTTTGGCTGTTTCTTGCATAAAAGTCTGAGGTCTATTCAGTTCTTCTCTTTTCTTTTAGGCTTCAGCAAACGGAGCAATTGCTTGCGGCCTCCACCCTTGACCCCTGGCCACTGTGCCACTTTTTCGCTACTGCTGACAGCTCGGTCAGTCCGCGACTGTGCTTCTTTACACCGCTGCCCCCAGTTCAAGTCCCACCTCAGCAGGCCCACTTTGCCATAATTTCTGCAATTTACCTTGGTTACTGGGGAGAACTGGATAATTTACTTGGTCACTTAGTTAATCTCTAATTTCAGTCTCTGTTACTCTATTGGCTAGTTGTAGTTCCAGTAAAGTATTCCATTGACGTAATTCAACAGTCTTTGTAGTATTACAAGTGGTATTACTTTGACTAGTGGTATTACCTTGGCTCACTTACTCTTTGTCTGGTATTTTGCTCAGTGTCACTGCCTCCGCCCAATCTCTGTCGTACCTGTTCCTGCTGTTTTTTCCCACTCTGTCGCTGATCCTGCTCCTGCCCTCCCGCCTCCCTGACAGCTCCTCCCAGGACTACTTATGGAGGCCGCTGTGAGGCTCCAGTGAGTAGCCCTTAACCGATGGTCAGTGTGCTGCTCTCCCGCTGCTGCTGACAGCTCAGTCAGGCTGTGACTGTGCTTCCTCACACCATTGCCCCC
Source organism: Calotriton arnoldi (assembly GCA_963921515.1). Taxonomy (NCBI): domain Eukaryota; kingdom Metazoa; phylum Chordata; class Amphibia; order Caudata; family Salamandridae; genus Calotriton; species Calotriton arnoldi. The sequence goes on along the minus strand of CAWUFW010003736.1, from coordinate 384,199 downwards.
AGTTCAAGTCCTGCCTCCATAGGTCCGCTTTGCCTTAATTTCTGCGATTTACTTTTGTTTCTGGCGAGAATTGGATAGTTTACTTGGTCACTTGGTTAATCTCTAATTTCAGTCTCTGTTATTCTATTGGCTATTTTAGTTGCAGTAAAGTATTCCATTGGCCTAATTCAGCATTCTCTGTGGTAGTACATGTGGTATTATTATTATTAGTGGATTTGTAAAGCGCATGGCTGCCCTGAGGCTTCCCAGTGCTGCAAGATCGAAAACTGAGTAGGTTGCCTGTGACTTAGAGATATTGCTTGAACAGCCATGTCTTGATCTCTTTTCGAAACTGTAGTTCTCTGTCTATCAGTCTGTATTCCAACGGCAGAGAGTTCCAGAGTTTGGGAGCCAGATGGGAGAAAGATCTTCCTCCCCATCTTTCCCTCCTGGCCCTTGTTTGTATTAGGCGTTCGTCTGTGCTGGACCGTAGCCGCCTGTTTGGGATATAAGGAGATATTAACTTCCTGATTTTTTCCGGACCTTTATTATGGCGTGCTCTGTGGATTATGATCAGGACTTTGAATTTTATTCTTGCTTCTATCGGCAACCAATGGAGGTCCAATAGGTGCTTTTTTACTGATTTCCGTGTGGGAACCTTACAAAGCAACCTGGCAGCTGCATTCTGTGTTACCTGCAGTCTGCGCGTGACATATTTAGGGGCCCCCAAGAACAGTGAGTTCCCATAATCTAGTCGAGAGGTGACCAGAGAATGGACCACTGTCTTCCTGAGCTGTGATGGGATTCTATCTAGGATTTTCCATATGCTTCTCAGTAGTCCAAAACAGGTTGCGGCCACCTTCTTGGCCTGTGTCGCCATGCAGAGGTCTGTTTCTAGCCAAAATCCTAGGCTTTTTATTGTCTCTGTGGGTATAGGTGGATTACCCAAGCAGTCCGGCCAATCTATAATGGGCCTGGGTATAGATTTGTTTCCGAGACATAATATCTCAGTTTTCTCCCCGTTCAGTTTTAGACAACTTCTTGTCATCCACTCTTTGACTCTTATCAGGCAGGAAGACAGTTTCTCCCCGTCTCTGCTATTTTTTGGGTCCAATGAAATCACGAATTGCGTGTCGTCGGCATACAAAGTCATGGCTATATCAAATTCTTGCACAATATTGGCGAAGGGCTCCATGTATACATTAAAAAGGGTTGGGCTTAGTGCTGATCCCTGTGGGACGCCACACTTCAGCAGCAAGGTTTTGGAGAGAGTGGAATTTTCCTGTACTTGGAATGTTCTCTCATTCAAAAATAACGACAGCCATTTGAGGGCTATGCCCTGAATCCCAATATTTGATAGCCTTCTGCGCAATATTAGGTGATCCACCGTATCAAATGCGATGCTCAGATCCAACAAAAGCAGGACTGCAGACTTTCCCTGGTCTAGTGAGTGTCTCAGATCTTCTACCACTACCAGCAGGGCAGATTCCGTACTGTGTTGGGCTCTGAAGCCCATCTGAGTTGGATGAAGGCATTGGTTGATCTCTAGAAATTCAGACAGGTTCCTGTTAACGTGTTTTTCTAGCAACTTGCCTACAAACGGTAGCTGGGAGATGGGGCGAAAGTTCCCCAGTTGGCCTCTATCTGCATTGGCTTTTTTTAGCAGGGGCTTTATCACTGCATGTTTCCAAGCCCCTGGGACTTCGCCCAGCTCTAGGGATTGGTTCATAACCCTCATCAGATTTGGTGTGATGATGGGTCCTACTTTGGCAAGTAGTATTACTTTGGCTCACTTAGTCTTTCACTGGTATTTCACACAGTATCACTGCCTCTGCTAGATCTCTGCCCCATCCGTTCTTGCCGTTTCATTACTGCTCCGTCTCTGATCCCGCCTCCCTGACAGCCACTCACACCTCCCAGGACTACTTATGGAGGCTGCACCACCAGCACGCCAAAGGCAAGCCCGTCTGTGCCCATTTGTGCCTGGACCATGCCCCGCGCCACAACACCTGGTCTTCCTACCAGACACCGCTACACCACAGAGGAGCTCCAGGCCCTTAACCCTGAATGCCACAACAACAACTGCGTCACTTCCTCCCCAAGACCAACCAAGGGGCCCTTCACATGCCGCCACTGCCACTTCTTATGCAACACAGTACCACATGCCCAGTGCGAACTGGACCTGACCCCACATCACTTCCACACAGAACATCACAGACAACCAAAACTCACTCCAATGCATCCTACTCAACACCTCTCCCTCCACAAACATGGCACCGAAATATGAGACACTATCACCGCCATCTCCCCGAACATCAACTTCATCATGGAAACCTGACTCAACCCCTCCTCGAACCCTGACATCACCACCGCCACCCCTGATGGCAACAAGGTGACACACCGCAACCGCTCCATAAAAATGGAGGAGGCAGAGCATTGTCAGGTTAAAACTGGGGCAGGGCGTGGTTGCACAGCGGGCACGCCAAAGGCAAGCCCATCTGCGCCCATCAGCGTCCCATTAGCGGCCAGCACCAACCACTATGCCCAAATTATGGTAGATCAGGGTGACTGTGTCTGCTATACTTCAGAGGCACTGATCGCTTTACATCGCAAGCCAGCTTGCTTATCATGTCTGGGTGTAAGCAATGACATTGCTTCCTTTGTCTGCTCTTCCTGTGGCTGGGCTATAAAGGACAAGCAAAAGACACACAATTGATGGACGGAATGCAGAACAAATCAAAACATTCACCCCCAGTCAAGAGATCTGGGTTAAATCCATCATTCTTTTGCTCACCATGCCACCCCAGTTTAGACCTGGCCATATGCAAATCAGTCTTGACCCTGTGCCTCATGGGAACAGTCCAGCCCGAACTGCCAAGCCAGGTCCTCCCTGGACCGGAAACAAGCATCCTAGGACCGGTTTTGGGGTTTCACCCTCTTCAGCCAGGATAGCTTGATTCCAGTGGCACAGTGAGCCCAGGACCCACGTCTGGGCATACCTGGCGCACTTAGGGCGAGAAAGCAAAAGACACACAATTGATGGACGGAATGCAGAACAAATCAAAACATTCACCCCCAGTCAAGAGATCTGGGTTAAATCCATCATTCTTTTGCTCACCATGCCACCCCAGTTTAGACCTGGCCATATGCAAATCAGTCTTGACCCTGTGCCTCATGGGAACAGTCCAGCCCGAACTGCCAAGCCAGGTCCTCCCTGGACCGGAAACAAGCATCCTAGGACCGGTTTCGGGGTTTCACCCCTCTTCAGCCAGGATAGCTTGATTCCAGTGGCACAGTGAGCCCAGGACCCACGTCTGGGCATACCTGGCGCACTTAGGGCGAGAAAGCAAAAGACACACAATTGATGGACGGAATGCAGAACAAATCAAAACATTCACCCCCAGTCAAGAGATCTGGGTTAAATCCATCATTCTTTTGCTCACCATGCCACCCCAGTTTAGACCTGGCCATATGCAAATCAGTCTTGACCCTGTGCCCCATGGGAACAGTCCAGCCCGAACTGCCAAGCCAGGTCCTCCCTGGACCGGAAACAAGCATCCTAGGACCGGTTTCGGGGTTTCACCCTCTTCAGCCAGGATAGCTTGATTCCAGTGGCACAGTGAGCCCAGGACCCACGTCTGGGCATACCTGGCGCACTTAGGGCGAGAAAGCAAAAGACACACAATTGATGGACGGAATGCAGAACAAATCAAAACATTCACCCCCAGTCAAGAGATCTGGGTTAAATCTATCATTCTTTTGCTCACCATGCCACCCCAGTTTAGACCTGGCCATATGCAAATCAATCTTGACCTTGTGCCTCATGGGAACAGTCCAGCCCGAACTGCCAAGCCAGGTCCTCCCTGGACCGGAAACAAGCATCCTAGGACCGGTTTCGGGGTTTCACCCCTCTTCAGCCAGGATAGCTTGATTCCAGTGGCACAGTGAGCCCAGGACCCACGTCTGGGCATACCTGGCGCACTTAGGGCGAGAAAGCAAAAGACACACAATTGATGGACGGAATGCAGAACAAATCAAAACATTCACCCCCAGTCAAGAGATCTGGGTTAAATCCATCATTCTTTTGCTCACCATGCCACCCCTAGTTTAGACCTGGCCATATGCAAATCAGTCTTGACCCTGTGCCTCATGGGAACAGTCCAGCCCGAACTGCCAAGCCAGGTCCTCCCTGGACCGGAAACAAGCAACCTAGGACCGGTTTCGGGGTTTCACCCTCTTCAGCCAGGATAGCTTGATTCCAGTGGCACAGTGAGCCCAGGACCCACGTCTGGCCATACCTGGCGCACTTAGGGCGAGAAAGCAAAAGACACACAATTGATGGACGGAATGCAGAACAAATCAAAACATTCACCCCCAGTCAAGAGATCTGGGTTAAATCCATCATTCTTTTGCTCACCATGCCACCCCAGTTTAGACCTGGCCATATGCAAATCAGTCTTGACCCTGTGCCTCATGGGAACAGTCCAGCCCGAACTGCCAAGCCAGGTCCTCCCTGGACCGGAAACAAGCATCCTAGGACCGGTTTCGGGTTTCACCCTCTTCAGCCAGGATAGCTTGATTCCAGTGGCACAGTGAGCCCAGGACCCACGTCTGGGTATACCTGGCGCACTTAGGGCGAGAAAGCAAAAGACACACAATTGAAGGACGGAATGCAGAACAAATCAAAACATTCACCCCCAGTCAAGAGATCTGGGTTAAATCCATCATTCTTTTGCTCACCATGCCACCCCAGTTTAGACCTGGCCATATGCAAATCAGTCTTGACCCTGTGCCTCATGGGAACAGTCCAGCCCGAACTGCCAAGCCAGGTCCTCCCTGGACCGGAAACAAGCATCCTAGGACCGGTTTCGGGGTTTCACCCTCTTCAGCCAGGATAGCTTGATTCCAGTGGCACAGTGAGCCCAGGACCCACGTCTGGGCATACCTGGCGCACTTAGGGCGAGAAAGCAAAAGACACACAATTGATGGACGGAATGCAGAACAAATCAAAACATTCACCCCCAGTCAAGAGATCTGGGTTAAATCCATCATTCTTTTGCTCACCATGCCACCCCAGTTTAGCTATAAAGGACAGCTCGGGTGACATACAACTCTCTCTGCCAGCTGATGAATTGGATAGTGCTTTTGTGGCCTCTCTTCTTAATGTATGCTCGTTGCAGAAACATGCTATTAATATATTTGATATCTTGTATGATAACTCGCCTGATGTTTTGTTTATGACTAAGACCTGGCTTTCTAATTCCTCTTCCCCTATGCTGGCCATGGCCATTCCCCCTGAATATAAAATTCAATGCCTTAACCGCCCTTGTGGGAGGGACGGAGGCATTGTTATTGCTATTAAACAGAAATATACCTGCTCAGTTTTTGTACTCAATGAACTGAATGGTGCAGATGATTTCCGCTTCTGCCTCACCTTAACACCACAGCAGTCTGTGGGTGGTGTTCTTATTTATAGACCCCCCGGCCCGGCAGGTGCACTCCTCAACTCTTTGGGTGATGCCTTCTCTCTCTGGGCAATAAAGTATTCTCACTTTCTTGTTCTGGGAGATTTTAACATTCATATGGACAATTCGACTAACAATGACACAATACAAGTACTGGAGACTTTTCTCTCCCCTAATCTGACTGACTTTATTACCCAACCTACGCATAAAGCGGGTCACTCAATTGATTTGGTGTTTTGTAGCCAGAAGCTGCCCATATGGGACCCTCTTTCGCTATCTTAGTCAGACCATTATTTGATTAAAATTAGTTGCCCAGTCTTTACTGTCTTCACTGTCAAGGACTCCTCTCTATCTTCAATTAGAGCAGCTTTGCCTATCAGGGCCTATAATTAAATTCAAAAGTACGCTTCTGGCTTTGCTTAGCACGACCACACCCAAATTCACTGTTAATATTGAGGTTGATTATGGTAGGCTGGACTGCTGGATCCATAAATCTGTTGATTCATTGGTCCCTCCTAAGATAAAAAAAAACAGTTGATAAGTAGACCCTCATCTCCCTAGTTTACTGAATCTCTGTCTGATGAAAAGAAACACTGTAAAAAAGCCAAAAGAGAGTGACGCAAGGAGTATAATCCGAGAGAGGGAGGCATATCGGCTAGCACTAAAGAAATATCATGCCCTGCTCAAATCTGTGACAGAAGATTACTTTGAGAGCATGATTGAAAAGGCAGGCAATAAGTCTTGTGAAGTATTTAAGATCGTTAACAGCTTTATGTCCCCAGTAGCTTGTTCCAGAGATGTCCCTCACACTCATGAATGGTGTAATAAGTTGGCCTCCCTTTTTCAGGAGAAAATTATGAATCTCCAATTAAGCCTTGCTCGCTCCCCGTTGGAGCCTAGTGGCTCTTTTCCATATGGAGAGGCGACTATGGACGTGATAAGGTGCGCCCTCTCATCCTTTGAACCCATCTCCTGTGAGGAATCCCTAGCAGCCATTTTAAATCTTAAATCTGACTCACCCGCTGATACTTGCCACACCAGTGTTCTTGCTATGGTGGCAGAGGTAATTAATCCTTGAGTGAACATGCTATTAAATGAGTCACTGGCCACAGGAAAAGTTCCCAGAGACTAAAAGCAGGTTAAGATCCTCCCGCCCTGCAATTATAGGCCCATCTCCCTGCTGCAGCAGTCTCCAAGATACTGGAAAAATCAGCGAACTGGCGGCTCACTTGCTATTTGGAGAAGAATAACCTCCTACATCTGAGTCAGTCAGGTTTTAGGAAGAACTTATGCAGGAGATGGCCTTATTAGAGGTGACTGAGGAAGTTAAATGTACATTGGATGTCACGGGTAGGGCGGTGCTGATCTTGTTTGATCTGTCTGCCGCCTTTGATACTGTCCCCCATTCTTTCCTCCTAGACCGTCTCACAAGGTTTGGAGTGAAGAATCTTGCCCTTAGCTGGCTTGCCTCCTTTTTAGATAATAGAGAACAGGAGGTTTGGCTGCCCCCATTTGCCTCTTGCAACAGGTCTATCTTAGTCGGTGTTCCTCAAGGCTTGGCCCTTAGCTCTATGTTTTTTAATGTGTGCCTTACCCACTCGCTTTAATTGTTGAGACTTTTGGTGCTAAGATTGTGTCCTATGCAAATGACACATACATTGTCTTCTCCTTTAAGGAGGGAGAGGACCTGGCTCTTGACTTTATCTAATCTTGCCTTGCAGCAGTTTTTGCCTGGCTACATCAAAATCAGCTGATATGCAATACTGATAAAACTGAAATAAGTTTTTTTTGGCACCTCGCCACCCTTCGGCCGGTCTGCTTGCTCGCCAGATGGTTCCATCCCACCTGTGTCTCATACAGACACAGCCAGGAACCTGGGAGTTAAGTTCGACAGGTGCCTGTCTTTCTTACCCCAGATTAGCGCAGTGACTGGTATGTGCTTTACTATATTAAGGGCATTGAGAAATTCTGTTTCTTCTATCCTTCTCTGCCAGGAAAACAGCTATCCAGGCTCTCATAACATCTCACCTCAATTATGCGAATTCCTTATATCTTGGCCTGCCAGAATATGCCAGCCACAGATTGCAAGTGGTACAAAACGCTGCGGCGCATCTCCTACTGAATCTACCGAAGAGAGCGAGGATCTCGAGTCATCTCTCTTCTTTGCATTGGCTCCCAGTAAGGAAGATAATTTTGTTTAAAGCCTAGGTACTGATTTTGTGTGCTCTCCACAATATTGGTCTAGGATATTTGGCTTCCTGTATTCTTTTCTATACTCCTGCGAGGAGCCTACGGTCTTCTCATCTGACTTTGGCCAAAGTGCCAAGAGTGAGACTGTCAAGGATTGGAGGGCGAACTTTTTCCTTGCTAGGGCCTTCAGCATAGAACTCTCACCAGCACCAAGAACCACTACCTCCCCCAAAGCAACTGGGGCAAAGTAAACGGGATCCAATGGACACAGGCTCTTAGCCCGAAACATCAATAGACCTCAACCAGGCCACCCAGAACTTCACCACCTGGATTGCCAAATGCGCTGACAGAGTCGCCCCACTAAAACCAGCCAAAGCCAACAAAACCACCAGACAGGCCAGCTAGTAAACCCCAGAGTTGAGATCCACCAAGCGTCAATGCTACAGACTGGAGAGGCGATGGAGCAACACTAGAGACCCCTCCGACATGGCCGCTCACAAGTCAGCCCTCAACGACTACTCCCACTGCATCAAAGAAACCAAGAAAGCAGCTATCTCTGCCTGCATTGATACTACGGCTAACCGCACAAAGGTGCTTTTCAAGATAGTCAAGGACTTCTCCAGTCCAGCAGCCATAGAAAACAGCAGAACTCAGACCAACACCCACTGTTATGACCCCCAATGTACCCCAATACAGGCCTAGGTAGCTGCATGACCTTTTACCTACATTTGTCCTACCTTGCTCTACAAAACGGCTCTGGCCTACTTATGTGCCAAATAAATGTTGTGTGGTTTTCTTCGAAAACTAGCCTTATGCATGAGGATTCTTAGTATCACACAGCAGGATTACCATCTTCTGTATAATAACTCTGTACAAAAGTCAGTGCTATCGTCATCCTTGAACGACAGGCCCACAGTACCATTACACATCTAAGTAGAACCCCTGAGGGTACCTTTTAGTTATATAAGCCCCACATCTTCGCTGGGCAAACCAGAGGAAAAGCTTCCATGCTGACACGAGGCACTGAAGTCCCTGCACCCAGAAACTCCAGCATGCAGTGGTCTGATATCCCTAGCAGGGTGTCCAACTCGAGACCAAGACGAGGTCCTTCATTCTTTGCCATCAGGCAATGGGGTTGACTCTTTCCTGGGGGAATTCTTGGCTTTACACCCTACATACATGCTAGGTACATTTAGGTACTCTTAGATAGGGTTAGCATTTTAGGAGTACCCTTGATTACAGCCATGTATCTATATGCCTGCATATATTTACTGTTTTAGCACCATGGTAGAATTCTACCTTTTATTTACTCTGTCTGTGCTTGCCACCGTATATACCTGTTTCTGTCTAATGGTTGTCGCAGCACACGTATTTTACACTAGAATGATGCTGGTTCAATAAATGCTCTTTGAAAACGTCCCCATCGTTTATTCTGTGTATCTCTCTGAGAAGAAGTGAGCACGAGTGACTGAGCGACTGATATAAATTTGTAGGAATTACACGACATGGCGCCGCCAACGTTGGTTTGGTTCCTATTTAATGGTCAAATCAGTCGTGCTTTCTCAGAGACCCCTACTCACATTTTACACAGAGACGTCTGGAGTGGGGAGGGAAAATCCGCCACAGCTGAGTAGGTATGCCCTATGTATTGGCTGTAGTCTTATTCAAGCTTGAAGGATTATAGTTCCCTGTTTCACAAGTTCCCAGGTCCACAAGGACCAAGGCGGGTCGAGAGGTCCTCGGTCACGAGGATAGAAAGGACATGTCCTCCCTCTTTTATATATTTTTACTACTCAAAATATCCTTCCTGTAGTCTCTTTTATATGCACCCCTACAGTGAAGGAGGGGGAACATCCGAAAAAAAGAGAAGACAACCAAAACTGGTGGCATGTCCGACCGTGACGCGCTAGGTCATGCGTCACTACGTTTAATCCATCGGGAAGAAATACTCATTCTAATACCACACCCTGCCGGACACAACTTTGTAACTATGGTGAAAAATGAGTCCATAGCGACAACCAATCGAGTAAAAACACGGGACACAGTGGGCGTTGCCTACTGTACCACGTGAGATCACGAGGCACGTACGTTAGTCTACCTGGGTCACAAATGCAGTTGCTACGGCGTAAGCAGAGTCCGTAGCAACAACCAATTGACAACTAGCATTGCGCAATGAGGCGTGCCTAATTAAACAGCGAGAGACCACGGAAGCTCGAAAAATGGAGCATTTAACCGCCCGCCAGAGTTGGAACAAACCGCACAAGCCGGGGAGCACTAGTACACGTAGGTTCGGGCAGGGAAGGACCTTTGACGAAGTAAGTGCCTGTAAATGTGTCATACGAGCGTATGATCGAGCGGCGAGATTTAAGTTGAGAGACTGGACTGCATCCACCAGCAGTCTCGCTTATTCCTTACTTTTTCTAACAATATTACCACTTTTACTATGTCACCCACAGTGTGTGACTTCAAGGCCTCCCTCCTGCACTCCTTGAGAATCAGTAACCCCGAGTTGATGGGGTAAGTTTATAGAACACTGTAAATACTTTTTGGTGATGTGGATGAATGTGGTGAGATACATTGAAGGGAAGTATGGAAGCATATTGTGGATGATATAATGCATGCATTCACTACCCATAGCACCTGTGAAAGCCACTGAAGTGTATATGGAGTGATAAAAATGCAAAATCCTTGTGTTTTAACCACAGCAACATGCTGGTGAGGTGAACTGACGATATATGGGTGAAATCCCGACACCATCACGACTATGGATTCAGGGGTAACCGTGTGTTGATGGTGACCCATTGTTGATAACGTTAAACATATTCACGTATGCAATTTATGTTTCTTTTTCTGCATAGGTAATTCCTCATCCAGACCGGTGGCAAGTATTAGGCCTGTTCCATTTTTTATAACACTTGTAGTGCACTTGGCAAATAGCACATACGCACTCATTACGTCCCACCCTGACGAAAGCCCAGGACTTATTGAAGCCAGTTAAGTAGGGCTGAAACATGTTGGTGCTGATTTTAGGGTCATAGGACCATCACATCCTTAATACCCGTTTGTATATATTTTAACCTTCCCACCCACTCCATTATTAAAGATTTCTTTAGGAGTGGGTTAGGAATTTTATCTTTAATGGTAAGCTCCCTTACAAAATATCTCTAAGTGCTCACTGAAAAACGGTCAAGCCCACCCCGACTTTTAGGAGTCGGGATGGCCCAATGATGAAGCATGTCACTACTAGAGTGAGTGAGGGCAATCAAAAGAAAAGGGCTTCTTTCCCTTTCCACCCGCATCAGTGGGTTGGCTTCATTTTTGATCCTCTCAGTAACTTGGTACTTGAGAGAGTCACCATTATACATATAGGAACCCCCCACCCAGTTTTGGTTGTCTTCTCTTTTTTCAGATGTTCCCCCCCCCCCCCTATCACTGTAGGGGTGCATATAAAAGAGACTACAGGAAGGATATTTTGAGTAGTAAAAAAAAAGGATTATAGTTCCCTGCATTGTGCAAAACCTTATCTCTTTTTCTTAATACTTACTCCCATAATGTCTAACAATGGGGATGCTGGTACGAGTGGTGCTAGTACAGATGAAACTGAGCAGGAAGGTGCTCTTATCATTTCAGAAAATTGCAGACATGCACTTACTATGAAATTATTTGATTATGGTGTCCCATCATTGGGTGGGAGCATTTCCTTCGGGATTGAGGAACGCGAGGCATTCAGAACAGTGGTATTCTATTCTTGGGTTAAATTACCACCTGCAGATGCACACACACATTTGTTTCATACTTATATTGCAGATGAACCACCTGAAGAATATTCTCCCTACAAGGACATAGGAGTCCTGTTGACTTACCAAGAGCAAATAAATTGGTTTAAATGCGTCCTCCCCATACCACAGATAAAGTGAAACTCGGTCCGCTCAGCAGAGACGGAGCAACTTGGCCGGTCCTAGCTGCTTACACACCGCATCCAGAGATTGATACATTGCCAGCAGCAGAATTACGTCCACTCCATAAAGAGATAATAAAACTCTACTGAAATCTCACACAGTTCATAATGCAAACACTTACAATTCAACCTTTAAGGGTCACTAGCTGGCCAACCACAAGGGACTGCAACAAAAATCACCCCACAACGCTGAATGCGATTATGAGAAGAATGCCCACTAAATATGAGCAAATGTAATTCTGGATAGCACAGAAAATAGCACAGCTTGAGGCAGTTTTTCCACATACTGGCCCTCAAGAAAAACACAGAATACTGACAATTTGCTTGCCAATGGGGATAGCTCCCCAGATAGAGGAATGTACAACTTGGGGTACAGTTTTCGTTGCCGTTTATACCAGAATGCATGGTACCCCCTCAATAGCAGTCATACCAGAAGTATCGAAACAAATACAGAACGAGTACGGGGGGAACCTGAACTGGACTTAGGGATGAAATTAATAGGCAATTTTGCCCAGGTATCCACAATTATGTTAGCTAACATAAAAGGAGAGGCAGCAGCGGTGGCTATACGCCAACGTCTGAGGGAATGCACTCCTGCACAACAGGAGCAAGAATTACCGAAAATTATCAAAGATACCTATGCGTCATTGGGTAGAGATAATTTGAGAGCTAGACCAGTGAAGCCACAATTATTGTGTAATCCTGAAAAGGATAACTCAAAGCAAGCATCCGATTCTTCTAAAAAGAAATGGGACAATAAACAATTAAAAAACAAGCAAAATGCATCGCAATCGCGGGGTGGGTCTCCTCAACAGGAGCCCTCTAATAGAAAATATAATCTTAGGAACCGTGATAATATTAAAAAACCTGACAGGAATCAGGATACTGGTACACACATTCCTCTTATTCCTTTCAGGGCTCATCAAAAACTCACAGAGAGGGAAGGATGGTCAGAACGCAGATCAGAAGAGCAAGCAAAGCCAAGAGACACACATCGCACTTCAGATTACATTATCAAGCAAGAAGATAAACCAAAAAGTAAACCTCAATTTAAAAAAGAAAGTCGCTGGCCTTAAAATAAGAAATGCCCAGGCTACTGAGGACTCAACTACTGAACGAGGAATGGGCTCTGATGAGGGCTGTTAGCCCGAAACCGGTCCCAGGATGCTTGTTTCCTGTCCAGGGAAGACATGGCTTGGCAGTTCGGGCTGGACTGTTCCCATGAGGCACAGGGTCAAGACTGATTTGCATAAAGCTGTGTCTGAACTGGGGTGGCGAAGTGAGCTAAAGAACGATGATGGATTCAACCCAGATCTGTGACTGGGGGTGAGTGTCCGAAAAGTTTCAGCGCTCCGTCCATCATCTCCTTGTGTTTGCTTTGTTCGCCCTAAGTTGGCAGGGTATGCCCAGATGTGGGTCCCTTGCTCACTTTGCCACTGGATTCAAGCTAGCCTGGCTGATGAGGGCTGTTAGCCCGAAACCGGTCCCAGGATGCTTGTTTCCGGTCCAGGGAAGACATGGCTTGGCAGTTCGGGCTGGGCTGTTCCCATGAGGCAAAGGGTCAAGACTGATTTGCATATAGCTGTGTCTGAACTGGGGTGGCGAAGTGAGCTAATTATTATTATTATTATTAATATACACTTAATATAGCGCATGGCTACCCTCAGGCGTCCCAGCTCTGGCTGTGGCCACTAACCGAGAACAGTTTATGCCATATTCTGGCAGAGCCAGGTTTTTAATTGCTTTCTGCTTGTGAGATGGTGTGTCAGAGAGCGTAGGTGGTGCGGGAGTTTGTTCCATAAGGTTGTCGCATTATGGGGGCGCTAGGTGGCGCACTAGCAGTATGGCCGCACTGTAGTGTAGCTCCTGCAGCCCGGAGGAATAATCCGACCATAGATCCTGCCCGGACGATCCCTTAAGCGCGGAAACAGTGGCGACAGGACCGCAAACCAACACAGCACACCCCGTGCGAGACTGAGACCGGTGAAAGTCCCAGGGGTAAAGATACAGAGGAGGCTGGGTGGTGCCGGCGCCGAAGCAGGAAACTCCCGGAGCGCGCCCTCGGCTGCGCGCACTCACGCGAGCCCGCCGAGCCCACGAGACAATTGGGCCCCGCGTACGGAGCAAACTACGATCACCATACGGGACGGCGGAGGGGGGACCCCCATACAGCTATAACGGCAGGCTGCAGCGCATGATACTGTCGCCGGAGGATCAGCAGACACACCAGAGAATGCAGAGGGCCGCATAGAAGCAACGGAAAACACTGGGCCGAGGTCGTGGAGAGAGGTGAGCGCTGAGGCCCATAACAGAGATAACCGTGCCTGGCAGAGAGGAGGCACGAGCGAAGAGAGATAACTGACGGGCCTTGCTGCCGTGCCCTGGCGACACTAAAGTGCCCACTAAGACCAGCGGATAGGAAACTTAAGCAGCGCCGCGGAGCTTGTGCGAAGCGGGCTGCCCAGACCGAGTGGGCGTGCGATGCCTATGCGTTGCTGAAGGCCTTGCAGCATACACCCGCTGTGGCCCCTAGAGCACATCCCACGCAGACAGCCCAGACATAACCGAGCCCGGAACACAGGTGAGAGGGGTGGAAGAAGATATACGAAGAGCACACAGCCCCAACAGATCTCACAAACTGGAGCAGGAACGGAACCTCAGGAAACCGCGATCCGCGACCATGGGCAAGACAGACCTGAGGCAACCTAAACTTGTATTTGCGACCGGAAAGGGGGGACGAGTGCAGCAAGAAGGAACCGTGGAAGACATGGAGTCCCAAGGACCGGCTCCGCCGCCGGATGCGGACATGAAAGCGCTATTGATGGAAGTAAGACAGGGCCTGGCCACAATTTCTGATAAAATGGACTCCATGTCCAACCGCATGGACGCAATCGTGCGCAAATTGGATGGACATGAAGACCGTATAAAAGAAACAGAGCGTCGCATCTCGGAAAATGAAGACGCAACTTCTCACCTCCAGACTAAAATGACTGCCATGGACAAATTACTGAAAGTTATTGCAGCAAAAAATGAAGATTTGGAAGCACGAAGTCGCAGGAACAACATACGCGTGATCGGTGTACCGGAAAGCGCCAACACCGGGAAAATGGAGGAGTTCGTGGAGCGGCTGCTAAGATCTTCGGTAGGCTCTGAGTCCCTCTCAACGCAATTTCTGGTAGAAAGAGCACACCGATCACTGGGGCCTAGACCCCTCCAGGCAGTGCGCCCCGTCCCATTATAGCTAGGCTGCTAAATTACCGAGACCGGGACATCGCTCTCAAAACAGCCCGCGACAAGCAGCAATTGCATTTTGAAGGCTACCAAATTTCCCTTTACCCAGACTTCACGGCGAATGTACAAGAGGAAAGACGAAAATTCATACCAGTCAAAAAGAAATTGCGAGTAGCTCAAATCGATTACGCTCTCCTCTACCCGGCGCGACTGCAGAGTTACGCATCAGGGACAACAATCGTTTTTCGTCAAACCACAGCAAGTGGAAGACTTTTTAAAACACCTCCGACGACGTAACGGGCCCACAGACCTGACTAACTCATCTACAGGAGCTGACTCACCAGAACTCGAGTGAAGAACTTTGTAAATTCACGGCGTAGCCCCGGTGAGCGAAGTCAAACATGCAACCATGGCAAGAACACTGGATAGAAATACGAAGGGCTGATGGAATCAACGGACTGTACACACGAGCCCGCCGGGAGATCGCCACCAGATAAGTGACAATTGGGATCAAGGGACACAACTTACTCTGGGCACCCCTGCCCACTGGGGCTAGGCCATTCCAACGCTGATGCTCTCTGGAGGCGGGGGAGTAAGTGCTATCCCCTAGGAGTTCCCCCGAGGGCGCTCCCCACATGGTTCATGCTGGGAATATGCCAGTATTAGTTTTTGGGGTAGTAGGGGGAAAAGGGAGGAGGGAGGGACGTATAATTCTGGCATAATTGGGATGCTTCAGTGGGAGGGGAGGGTAAAAAGTTGTTTATTCAGGTACACTGGTATTTGTATGGTACATATGATGTCCAAGAGCACTGTTTTTGTCAAACCATAGCGCACACACGAAAAGGCCTATCCTGACATTTAAGCCGCCACGTTGGCCCCCATGATTGACACACCTGGACACCCAGCAGTGAGGACGCTAACCTGGAATGTAAGAGGTTTGGGAGACCCTAGAAAACGGCGCCAAGTACTGGCGTACTTGGACAGACACCAGACGCACATTGCCATGCTGCAGGAAACGCACATGGACCCGAGACAAAACACTACCTTTGCTAGTAAATGGGCGGAACACAGAATTTTCTCCTCATACTCCACTTATTCAAGAGGGACGGCCATAATCATTAAAAGGGATTCCCCTTCGTCCCAATAGGAACGACAGGAGATCAACAGGGCCGGTATTGTATGGCCTGGGGTAGACTAGGCTCGGAATCCGTCACATTAGTATGTTGCTATGGCCCCAATGTAGACTCTCCCGAGTTCTTCACGCAACTGTGGGGGAAAATCTTGGAGGTTGGCTCTACCCACCTTGTTTGGGGGGGATTTTAATATAGCGCTCAACCCCATAATGGACAGGTCTAATCCCGGCCCACATCACTTTAACGCTTCTTGCAAGGTGTTACAGAGCATAATGGAAGCTAATGGAGTGATAGACGCATGGCGGCATCTCCATCCACACATGGCGGAAGGCACACACTACGCTACTCAACACGCATCTTGGGCCCGACTGGACTACATGCTGGTTACCCGTGGCATAGGTCCACAGATTGTCGAGACCAAACACTTAGCCAGAACTTACTCGGACCATGCGCCGGTAAGTCTGTCATTTAACCCCCAGGATGGGATGCCCCACAAAGAACTTGGCGACTTCAGCCACTAACACTGCTAGACCCGGTCTACCATGCAGAACTAGGGCAAGAAATACAAGATTTCTTACTGAGAAATAAGGGATCGGTGGACAGCGTGGAGACAGTGTGGGAGGCCTTTAAGGTCACGCTTAGGGGATACTGCATATCCAAAAGCTCGGGCGTACTGCGGGACATACGAAGATCCCTGAATAAATTAGAAGGAGAGATCAAACAATTGGAGCTGCGGCTTGGAACCAGCGCACATCAACAAGTGCAGCGAGAAATTAGGGACAAACTTACTGAATACATGGCCACAGCGGACAGAGAAGTGAAATATAGGGGAAGACACTGGGTGGCGCGGAGATACGGAGAGGGAGAACGACCTGGGAAAATTTTAGCAGACACAATTCGCAAGCCACGGTACACCAACACGGTTTTGGAGATTGCGGGCCCGGGGAGAACACATACAGGAATACGAAAGACATACTTAGCACCTTCACAGCACATTATGAAGCACTATACACCTCACAAAGACATGACGAATTAGATCTTAATGCTTACTTAGAGGAGGTGGCGCTAGGATGGCTGGGAGACAACCAACGGGAATTCCTTAGCACCCCCTTTGAACTGGACGAAATAAAAGACGCCATAATGCATATGAAATCAGGAAAAACACCGGGATCAGATGGATTCCCCATAGAATTTTATAAAACATATATTGACTTGCTAGCCCCCATCCTCCAGGAAGTGTTTGAGGACGCACTAGATAACGGCAGACTCCCTCAATCCATGAGAGAGGCGCACATTATTTCTCTGCTGAAACCAGGAAAACCCAGTCAACAATGTGACTCATACAGACCATTGTCACTTATCAACTGTGACACTAACATTTTAGCAAAGATCATAGCAAACAGACTAAATTTAATCATGGAAAAGCTTGTACTCCCGGACCAGGCCGGCTTCATCCCAGGGAGAGCGACCACCCACAACCTCAGAACCTTCTTCGCAATTCTCCACAGTGTGGACCCAGACCTGCCATTGGCGGCAGTGTTTCTAGACGCTACTAAAGCGTTCGATTCCATAGAGTGGGATTACTTACTAGGAATCTTACAGCGTATGGGCTTCCCCCAGTTTTTCTGTCTTGGATTCAGTTACTGTATAACTTACCGATAGCAAGGGTATGCGTGAATGGACACACATCGCCCGCCTTCCACATAACCAGAGGCACGAGACAGGGGTGCCCGCTGTCCCCTCTGTTGTTCGCTATCGCGGTGGAACCTTTGGCAGCTAAACTCCGCCAGCAACACCAGGAGAAAGCGTTGCGCTGTTATGTGCGCCAAATATTGGTATCACTTTATGCCGACGATATTACTTTGTATGTACGGGACCCGCAGGCCAATCTCAACCCGCTTCTTCGGGAATTTATAGTATTCGGGAAAATGTCGGGGATTAATATTAATTGGGGAAAATCGCAAATCTTGCCCCTTACCCCAGCTACAGCCCAGTTCTCCCTGGACTATCCTCTTGAGTGGTGTCACTCAGATGTGCGCTACCTAGGAATACGCATCACTACAGACAGAGACGAGCTAATGCGATTAAACTACGGTAAAACTCTAGATCGTATTACAGACAGTGTCTCACGCTGGATCTCCTTGCCCCTATCGATTGCGGGATGGGCCTCGTTGATCAAGATGGTGGTCCTCCCTCAGATACTGTACTTATTCCTAAACATACCGTATTTTCCTGGACGCCCCTTCTTTAAAATGTTGCGAACAGAAATGATTAGATTAGTATGGGGGGGTAAACAACCCCGATTGCAATGGGAGGTGCTCACCAGGCCCTATGACCAGGGAGGGTTAGACATCCCCGACTTTGAACTGTACTACACCTGCGCGCAGGCACACTACGCGTATTATTGGTTTCACCCACCCCGATATATGCCGCATGTGGCGGTGGAGCACTGGCTGGCGGACCCGGTGCCACTGGACGGGGTGATGCTCCGGCCCCTGACCCAGCGAGATGCGACACCCACCTCGGTAACTTGCACGATCAAGGCATGGCATCGCATAATGAAACTGCTGAAGTGTCCCATGCTCTACTCCCCACTGCTCCCCCTGACATATCATCCCCAAATGCAACTCCTCCAGGAGAAGGGATTCCAACTGCTCCTGGGCCGGACCGGCATTGTCACATGGGGCGATCTTTACTGTAATGGAGAGCTCCGTTCACTTACCCATATATTCAGGGAGACCCAGCCAACTCCCTTGGATAGCTTCCTTTACATACGGCTACGGCAGGGCTTGCGTGCCCTAACACCAGAATTTCCATGTGAGCTCCCTACGTGTCCCCCACTGCAGCGGGTGTTGCAAGCCCCGTCCCCGAGGCACATGGTGTCTACATTATACCACATGATCCACAAGACACAAGAGAGGTCTGCATGCCCCGCACGACAAAAATGGGAGGGCGAATTGGGATGCACACTGACGGATGAACAATGGATATACTGTTGTGAACATACGAAACAAATCGCAGCTAGCCATAGGCTGCGAATCACGCATTACAAATTTCTACATCGGTTATACTATACACCGGCGAAGTTACATAAATATAACCTATCAGACTCAGACCAATGTAGAAGATGTAGAGCCCCTGCTGCAGATTTTTTACACTTAGCTTGGGAGTGTCCCGCAGTCTATGCGTTTTGGGAAAAAGTAATCGACGCCCTTGAACAGATGACATTGCAGACATTGGAGCGCAGTCCCCTGACCGCCATACTTGGATACATAAAACATGTGGCCAAACCACACCGCAAATATATAGCCATAGCCCTACTCATGGCAAAACGCCTAATAGCATGTCGTTGGGGTAGAGGGAGAGCGCCGAAATTTAAGGATTGGGTATCTTCTTTAGTATACTGTCAAGAACAACTCACCAACTATGCAGATCTACTACCAAGAGCATCCCGCCCTAGGGACATTTGGGACCCTTTGAAAATATATCTCCGCACATATAATGAGACAGAGGATGGAGATAACACAATCGTGCAAGAATAATAAACACAATACCTTTGGGACGGCAGACCTCCGAGAGGGTCAATCACAACCTGCACATTTCCTGCCTCAAATCCTTCCTGTAACAGTGGAATAGGAAATAATAGTCAATTGGGATGTAATTATTTTGTGTAGATGAAATGACAATTACGCTTTTAATCCATCGCATGTATGTACCTGTACAGTTCGAACAGAGATATATGGTTTGTTGTGTTTTATAAATGATAAAATCAAATAAAAACAGTTTAAAAAAAAAAAAAAAAAAGGTTGTCGCATTATAAGAGAACATGCGCCCACCCGCTCCTACCCTCCGGACTTTGGGTACAACCGCCTTAAAAGGTTTGGCCGATCTTAGGTCACGCGAAGGCTGGTAAAAAGATATCAGCATGCAGTTAATTTTTGGGCCCGTGCCCCTAAGGTTTTATGTGCTATGCACAGTGATTTAAACATAATGCGTTCTTTGATGGAAAGCCAATGTAGGGCTTTTAGTGCTGGTTTGGCCGACTGTCTTTTTGGGGTATTATGTAGCAGCCTGGCTGCACAATTCTACACCACCTGCAGCTTCCTAGTGGTGGCCTTCGGGGTGCCCAGATACAGGGAGTTACAATAATCCAGTCGGGGCAGTATCAGTGCCTGAACCATAGTCCTGCGTGAAGTTGATGGCAGCAGTGGCATAATTTTCCTCAGTTGTCTTATGATGCCAAAGCAGGTAGCTGCTACTTGTAATGCTTGGTAATATAGTTTTAACGAACTATCTAGCCATATTCCCAGGCTTTTAATCCTTTCCTTTGGTTTGGGAGGGGGTCCTAAACATTCTGGCCAGTTCACAGAAGGAGAGCTGATGGAGTGACTACCTAGGACCATAATCTCTGTCTTATCTCCGCTGAGTTGGAGATATGACTGGTCCATCCATGTGGCCACCTTTTCCAGGCAGGTTTCTATGTTGACTGACACCTCTTTTGGGTGGTTATGTGCCACCACTAGCTGGGTGTCGTCCGCATAGGTCACTATCTGGACCCCGAATGGGAGGACTATCTCCGCCAGGGGTCGTAGGTACACGTTGAAGAGCGTAGGGCTCAATGAGGACCCCTGCGGCACTCCACACATTAACGGGACCTTCCTCGAGGTACAGTTACCTTCAAAAACCTGGTACGAGCGATCTGTTAAAAAGGATTTGATCCAAGTGAGAGCTTTGCCTGATACTCCCACTTCTCTGAGTCTCTCGAGGAGGATTTTGTAATTAACAGTATCAAACGTGGCGCTCAAATCAAGCAAGATGATCGCCACTGATCCTCCTTGATCCAAGACTTTCCTTGCTTCCTCCATCACTGTTAGCAAGGCAGTTTCTGTGCCATGGTTAGGTCGAAAACCAGTCTGCGATGCGTGTAGCATCGTGTGCTTTTCCAAGTGATTAATTAGACACTTATTTATGTGTTTTTCCACAATTTTGCTGATGAAGGGCAGAAGTGGGACTGGTCGGTAGTTGCTCCAGACGTCTGGATTAAGGTTTTTTTTTAACAGTGCCCTCACCATGGCATGTTTCCATGTCTTGGGCACTTCAGAGGTCATAATGGATGCATTTAGTACTTCCAATAAAACCAGTAATATGGTCTCCTTTACTTTATGCATCACATGTACCGGGGCAACATCACAAGGTGGACCTGATTTTATTTTGGTAAAAAATTGGGATAGCGTATCTAGATCTAGGATGGGAAACTCTTCGAAAATTGCTGGGCCTTCAACCCCCTTCTCTGGTTCAGTGTCTAAATTAACTGAGCCATGGGTTGGTGGGAACATGTTATATATAGCCAGAATTTTTTTATTAAAAAATTCTGCTAATTCTGCACATCGCTGTGGGCCCGACTCAAAGGGCGGCTCAGGCTGAGGGCTGTTGGTCAGTTGTTTTGCAATTCTCGCAATTTCCCTAGGTGCATTGGATGCTCCATTAATTTTCTCCTCGTAGAATAGCGCTTGTGCTCTTCTAGTTTCAGCCTGATAAACTTTAATTGCTTCTCTGTATTTCTGTTTTTTCTCTGCACTGTAATCTTTTCGCCATGACCTCTCCAGTTTTTTGCATTTCTGTTTAAGTTCCCGTACTTTGGGGATATACCAGGCCGAACGCTTTTCTTTCGGCCTTTTTTTACTCCATTTATATGGAAAGATGGAGTCCAAGGATAATGTGATCCATTCGTTAAAATTATCCGAAGCTCTGCTAGGGTCCGGGTCCCCTAAGATGGGTAGGTTCGAAAGTGTGGGTGCCCAAACTTCTGGATCAAGTTTTGCCCATGGTCTGTCCCAGCTTTTCTGGGGATAACTGTTAATAGTTAGTGTAGGAGGTTTCCAACAAATCGGAATTAAAAAGTGATCCGACCAGGGGACTGGGGAGGGATTGCCTACCTCTAATCTCTCCATGTTAGAGAATACTTGATCTAAAGTATGACCCTTGTCATGTGTTGGGCCTGCAATTTTTTGGGCGAGCTGCAACACTTGTAAAGTTTGAGTAAGACTCAGAGCCCCCGTTTTATTGGGATCTTCAAGGTGCAGATTTAGATCACCCAGGATAGTGAAGTTCGCAACCGTACTTGCCAGCGTTGTCGCTGTATCAGTCAAGGATTCGATAAACATCCCGCATGGGCCCAGGGGGCGATATATCAGAATTCCCGTTAATGAGCAGGTGGGTGCGAAAGTGAGTACAAATCTCATACTCTCACAGTCCTTCACAATGTCTGGTTCAATACGTCCCTTTACATGTTCCTTAAAAATAATTGCAACCCCTCCACCCTTCCGTACTCCCCTGTCTTTCTTGAGAATATGATAACCTGGGGGTAGAGCTTGTACTATATCAGATTCTGCATCTTTGTGCAGCCAGGTTTCTGTCAGGAACAGAACATCCGGCTGTTCCTCCCTAAGTAGAATGTTGATTTCCGCAACGTGTTTAGGCAACGACCTACAGTTGAGAAGAAGCATTTTGATCTCTGTAGGGTTCGGATTGCTGATAGGTCTCTGTGTGGGCTCACTTAAGTTAAAGTGGCAGTTCAGGCATGTTCTGGGGCCGGATGTTAAGCTGATACAGTGGTGACATTTGATGTTGTGACCTCCATTAAATTCATGGAGTTGGTGCGCCGAATATCTTTGCGGTTCTGTTTGGGGACCAGGGTTCCTGGCCCCTGGTCCCGATCGGGCGCGGACTGGCGCAGACGGGCGCAGACGGGCTTGCCTTAGGCGTGCTAGCAGCTCGCCCGCTGCGCGCGTCCGCTGTGCGTCCGTCGCAGCATCGGTCTTATGACCGTGAGAAGGCAGCAACTAGCGCGCTAAACCTGCTGAAAGCTGAAGTATAGCCAAAACCTTCTCCACACAAACAGCACAAGCTGCGATGGACCGGAAGGTGGCTCTTAGGAAGGTGGGCGTGAAACAGGGCTAAACAAAGAGTCTGCACACTCTAACTACATGCCGGTAAAACTTGTTTCTTAAAATGCGTGCAAAAGAGCAATGTTTAAAACTTGTTTTTTTAAAATGCTTGCAAAATTAGCAATTTGTTACCAAGCGCTTTACAAAGGTTTACTAATGCTGGCTTTAACTGTCAGCAGCGTAGTGGTCGGCGCGAGTGGTCGGCGCGAGTAACGGGACCAGCCTCTGAACAGCTGCGCGTCTGTCGCAGCATCGGTCTTATGACCGTGAGAAGGCGGCGACTAGCGCGCTAACCCTGCTGAATGCGGAAGTATAGCCAAAACCTTCTCCACACAAACAGCACAAGCTGCGATGGACCGGAAGGCGGCTCTTAGGAAGGTGGGCATGAAACAGGGCTAAACAAAGAGTCTGCACACTCTAACTACATGCCTGTAAAACTTGTTTCTTAAAATGCGTGCAAAAGAGCTACAGAACGATAATGGATTCAACCCAGATCTGTGACTGGGGGTGAGTGTCTGAAAAGTTTCAGCGCTCCGTCCATCATCTCCAGGTGTTTGCTTTGTTCGCCCTAAGTTGGCACGGTATGCCCAGACGTGGGTCCCTTGCTCACTTTGCCACTGGATTCAAGCTAGCCTGGCTGATGAGGGCTGTTAGCCCGAAACCGGTCCCAGGATGCTTGTTTCCGGTCCAGGGAAGACATGGCTTGGCAGTTCGGGCTGGACTGTTCCCATGAGGCACAGGCTCAAGACTGATTTGCATATAGCTGTGTCTGAACTGGGGTGGCGAAGTGAGCTAAAGAACGATGATGGATTCAACCCAGATCTGTGACTAGGGGTGAGTGTCTGAAAAGTTTCAGCGCTCCATCCATCATCTCCTTGTGTTTGCTCTGTTGATGCTAGACAGCGCAGCAGAAGTAATAATAGCTTGCCAGAAACTGATGGAATTTCTGGTGACAGCAGCGTTGAATGAACACATCATGGTGGACACACCTGACACAAGGATAAGCGTCCCACATCAGTTATACAAATAGCATTACAAATGGAGCGGGACATACCCAGGAAAGTGAAAGGTCTCTTTTGGGAGAACCTGACATATGGATATGATATCCTTTTGGCTGAAAAAGAATGGCCACCTGAGTTCGTTATGGATTGCCCGAAAAGAAAAGCCAAAATATTACCAGCCTTCTCCGACCTCGTTCCGGAATCACTTAAACATTCATACACGGAGGAGTGGGCGGTAGCACTAGCTCCTGCATTATACCGCAGTCATGTAGGGTGGGATACTGAGTCACCTCACCATGAAATCCCAGTAAAAACAACTCGACAGAGGCAGTACCCAATTAAACATGATGCAAGGAAACAATTCAGAGAGATCTTAGATCAACTTGAATACTAAGGTGGGATTGAAAATTGCACCTCTTCCATGAATAATCCTTTGTTTCCCATAATGAAACCCGACAATTCATACCACCTAGTTGTAGACAACAGGCATTTGAACACATGCACGAAAACATTTGCAGTACAAAATGCACACAGTGCTGCATTAATGAATAACATTGTGCTGAAAAAATGCAAAACAATACTAGATATCTCAAATGGATTCTTTTGCCAAAATATAGTGCCTGAAAGCAGATATTTGAAAGCATTTTCGGCCCTAGGCTCTCAACGCCAATGTTGTAGACTGCCCAAAAGGTATAAGAATAGGCTTGGGTTGTTCTCAGCAAGAGTATCAGAGTTACTTCAAAATTGTGATGAGGAGGCATTATCCTATGTAGATTATATTTATCTGACGGACAATGAATTATTGGATCACTTGCACAGGGTGAACAACATAATTCTGGGGTTCACTGCTGAAGGCTACAAATGTAACTTTAAAAATCAAAAATTGGCCTCCTCAATGTCCTATTTTTAGGATATGAGCTCTCAGGTGAAGGGAAAAGCCTGTCAGCTATTTTTTTTTTTTTAAATGTGCGCTGCTCCAACCTCCAAAGACTCTGAAAAACTTACAACTTACAATCCATTTTAGGATTCCTAAATTGTGGCAGAACATACATTTTGGATTACGCAGTAAAGGTAAAACCTTTCTACGATTTAATTAAACCTGATTTTTCAGTTCAACATTGGACACAGGAACACACAGGAATTCTCTGTTCCTTTCAAGTTGACACGATAGCTTCCAAACACCACAAATTTAGTGATCCGTGTAATCGCGGGTTAATCCTGGTACACTTACCTCACTTTCAATGAAGGCAAAACTGTACCCATTGCATACAAATCACATTTGTATACAAACATAGAGATGCACTTTGCATCCACTGAAAAAATTCTGACAGCAGATCACGACTGATGTGGTGAGAAAATGAGCACTAGTTCAGGGGAAGCACATAATTGTCATGACTCCGGTACCAACCTTAGAGGCTGTTACAACATCAAGCGTTCCAAACGCAAAAGCACTGCAGTTGGATACAATGGGCTAATTCTCTCACTGCAATAGATTTAAACTACAAATTTGATTCTACATTAAAAACACAAGCATTCCTGTAGTACTAACAAGAATCTCCTCTCCCAAATAAAATAATGCCTCCAGATCAGTATGAATACATGATTTCCACTGACCGATCTGCCCAGCCGGCCGTAGGAAGTAAACAGCAATACAGTGCAGCATGTGCGATTGTAAAGGGACGTATGTGGGATGGTAAGTTCCGTCCTATCAAAATGCAGACGCAGTCTCTAGGAGACTGCACGGGGCAGCTGGCAGAACTAAAAGCCCTGATACTGGCACTAAAAGATATGGATCGGGAATTCCCCACACTTATTGTGTCCAGTCATACAACGAATATTGTCAGTATAGGGGCCAGAATGGGTTTAGAGATTCTAAAGATTACACAATAAAGCACAAGATGCTTTGGGAACAAGTGGCAGTGCTGAAAAAAGGCTTACCTCAGGCTCATGTTATTTACACATTGAGTCATCAGCATGTTGGCATGCACTTTGAAGGGAATTCACTGGCTGATGAAGCCGCCAAGGCGACAGTGCGAACTGCTGCCATTGCTGCAATCACTCATTCTAGCATGAGGATAGATGGACAGATAATGATAGCTGTGAACGCTAAGCGCAGCAACAGCTCAGCCTTGCCGAAAGGTTTTCCACTCAAGCACTCCTACAAGTTAGATGTGCAAAACATTCCGTATGCTCAAATTCAAGGAGTGGGGCTAGAGTAATACCAAACATGGATCGCAGATTAGGCTTAATTCTAGATGCACACGAGGGTCTGGGTTCAGCACACGCAGGTATTACTGCAACGGTTTCACTACTAAAACAACGTTATTGGTGGCCAGGTGTAGTGATGGAAATGAAGATCAATCCACGTAGGTTCTTGTAAGAATAGGTATTTATTGAGTAAGATGGTACAAGGTGGTAATTCATAGATATTAAGGTAATAAGAATAAGATAAAGACCCCACCAGGAGCTGTCACCTTTCAGCTCAGTCCCAAGCTCCTAACTGACAAGCTCAGAACCCAACGTTCTAATGTGTCATCATGAATAATCACATTCCAAATGATGACAGCAGTGAATAAGCTGGGAAGCCGATACTACACATCTTCCCTTTTATACATTTTGCAATTGCAACTAAAACTAGATGTGAACAAGGCAATTACAAATAATAACAATGAACATAAGAAAGAAAAGTAGAAACGGGGTAAGTAATGATATGAAGAAAGGAGAACATAAATATAGGAACAGTTGAACACAAGAGGTGATGAATGAAGAAAGATTTAAAGTGAGAAGAGTTAAGAGAAGAAGTAAAGGAAATCCAAATGATGACAGCAGTGAGTAAACTGGAAAGCCAACACTACACATCTTCCCCTTTTATACATTTTGCAATAGCAACTAAAACTTAGATGTGAACCAAGCAATTACAAATAATAACAATGAACATATGAAAGAAGAAAAGAGTCAAGCGAAGTAGTAAAGGAAGGTGAATAAAAGGAAGGAATAAGTCAAAAGACAAAAGTAAGCAAAGCAAGGAATAGAGGAAAGAAGAAGGAAAATAAGAAAGAGAACACATCCTCTCTTTAAAGGACACAGAGAGAGATAATACGAAGGTGGACACCGAACACAAACGTTGAAAGTATCGCACAATACACCAATTGGCCAGACTGGAGAAATTGTGAACCAACAAACGAAGAAGTGAAAGGTAGAACCACATAAAGAATATATAAGAACAAAGGAAGTGCTCCACATAAGAAAACAATTAGTAAACAGAAAGGTGAAATTTAACACCTAACAGGAGCACGAACAGAGGAAAACCTCAGTTGCCAGTAAGAATAATTAATTCTGAATGAAACCTTTTTTTTAAAAAGGCTGTGAAAATCTGGCATAATAATCACATAAAAGCGTTAAATGCACTGAACATTTAAAACTACATTTCATGTAGCGTACGTCTACGCATAAGAAAATGTATAGAAGAATAAAACTTTTGCGCAAAAGGAAAAACATTAACAATAATAGAGCTCATGAAGAATAAGTAAGCAGTACTGAACCTTAAAGGTTGACGTCAGCATTTAACATTTGAAACCGGTAAATGTAGACTAAGATCGTCCACTCATAAAGAATACAGAAATATGAATTAATTCATTAAGTAAGTTCAATAACAGAACTGCGTGATGCATCATAAAAATGTAATTACAAAGAAGAATTTATCATTAAAATTAAGAGTAACTGAAGAACTGGTAAATATTTATACCTACTGCATATAGCAATCATATAAATGGTATTGAATCATAAATGGAAATATAATGAGCATAGAATCATACAGGAAATTAAAATCAAGAATTAATACCATGAAAAATTTACGTAATTAAAGAATTGGTAATTATACCTGCTGAAACCTAAAATCATATTGCATATAACATACATCAAAATATATTTGAAACAGAAACTGGTGAGTGAATTCTCACCCAATATGTGATAATTGATAGTAAAAACAATAAACTAAAATAAGTAAAGTGGTCACCGTTGTCAATTGTTAGAAGAAAAACAATAAAATAAAATAAATAAAGTAGTCACCGTTGTCAATGTGCTTTGAAAAGAATTAAAGGATGTAAAAGGCTGTGCGAATCAGCGCAGAGAATTCGCAGCATGGACGTAGCAGAATTACGTAAAAACAATGAACATGCAGCAGGGACAACGAAAAGTAACTTGCCGTAAAATATAAATATATTACATGGTGTGCATGTCACCGAAAGACATGCGCGGCATTTACATTCTTGTAATGAAGAACTTTTGAAGAGTAGAAAAAGTATCTGTGTTACCTTCACTTTGAATACCATTAACCTGTTGAACCTTGTCATAAGAGACTCGCCAGTAACTTGGAGATTTAGGTAGATGAAATTGCCCCCAAAAGAGAATCGGAATATCTGAAGAGAATAAGGAGTAGCTGCGTGATATTGAAACTGATGCAACCAAAAAAAACGTGGTTGGTAGAAAGCGCGATTGGCAATAAGGTTGGTGCGCCAATCTCAAAATGGCGGCACGTGTCGTGTCGAGTGGCTGAAGGCACGAATTTGCACCCAACTGTAACGTGCAGCAGACATGACGCGGAGGAAAGTGTCACGACGAAGAAGACATCAAAACGACGTCACAGAGGTCCATGGAGGGAGCAGAACGAAATGTGCACTAGGAGCAACTTTTGAATAGGAAAAGGCTCGAGCTTGTTTTAACGAACTTCGCAGGTAGGACACTATTTTTTTTTAAATGAAATTCGCAACATTTCATGAATCGCGCTCCATACCTTTGAATGGAAACGTTAACAAATCCCCAACACGTACGCTTAGTGAGCATAAAACACCGGAGCTTGAACTTTGCTGCAAGCGGTGTGTGCGTCTCATTGCCCCGAAATGTCCACAAAATTTTCAAATGCTCATCACCGTAGTTTTTAATCACGTGTTTGGCAGGCAAGAGAAATAGCAGTAAGTTGCTGAGGGCACACATGTAAAATAAGGACAGCATCGTGGTTAAAGTTGGCAGGACATCAGCATTAAAGTTGAAACAAGGAAAGGTAAATCACTGGGGCGCTTAACAGCGGTAAAACGCATGAAGCAAAGACTGGTCGCTGTGAAATGGGAGTTAAGTGGCAAGTAGAATGAATCACTGCAGGCGTAGATATCAATTGCTGCCTTAGTTTGAAGAATAGTACTTAAATAGCAGAAAGTATAGCAGGGACTGGCAGGTCAAGATGAGGACGACCAGTAATGTGGAATGGTCACTGGTGGGGTTTTTAGCGTGCCAGTATGCTTAAGAATACGTAGAAAAATCAGGAAAAAGTTCTTTACCTTGAAGTTCATAAGTCCATTGGAGTAGTAGGCAGAAGTGCCCAAATCGTCGCCAATTCTGTAGTGATGGAAATGAAGATCAATCCACGTAGGTTCTTGTAAGAATAGGTATTTATTGAGTAAGATGGTACAAGGTGGTAATTCATAGATATTAAGGTAATAAGAATAAGATAAAGACCCCACCAGGAGCTGTCACCTTTCAGCTCAGTCCCAAGCTCCTAACTGACAAGCTCAGAACCCAATGTTCTAATGTGTCATCATGAATAATCACATTCCAAATGATGACAGCAGTGAATAAGCTGGGAAGCCGATACTACACCAGGTCTTACCAAACAGACCAAAGGCTTTGTCCTTAAGTGCGACATCTGTCAGCAAATGAAGGGTTCCACCGTAGCATGCCCACCACAACCACCATTACTGATTTCAGACAGACCTCTCGCATGTGTCTATTTGGGCCACTGCGCCCCCTTAAAATCTGACGGGGCTTACAACTACATCTTGGTGGCAGTGGATTCATGTCCTAAATTCCTGTGGGTTTGGCCCCAGCGCTCGGCTGACGCTCGAACTGTTCTAAAGGATTTGCGAGTCTTTATAGGGACATACGCGATTGGCACATTACATTCTGACCGTGGCCCTACGTTTAGCTCTTGGGCTTACAAAGAAGCCATAGGAGTTTGGGTGTGATCTTGCGGTACTCCTCTCCATATCATCCCGAGGGAAATTCGATTGTGGAGAGGAAAAACCGAGACTTAAAGCAGTCCTTAACAACAAGGGTACTAGGCTCAGGTGGCAGTTGTGTCAATCACCTATATGGGGTCCAGAGGGCACTTAATAATATGCCAAGAAGTTCCCTAGGGGGCCGTACTCCATATGAAGTCCTGTTTGGAACTAGAATGTGGGTACCCGACCTCGATTGTGGTAGCTCAGTGGCGGATGAAAAACAATTTGACATCAATGATCATTTGACTGTTTTACAGGAACTCAATGAATTCCGGGCATTATAAAGCAACATCCAAGTAAAACGCACTTCCACTGGGGAAGTGAAAGCTGTTTCGGCAAACCTGATTGGGTCCCGAAGATTGGGGACCTGGTCAGAGAAATGATTGTGGACAGAAAATAATTTGGGCCATCTTACTGAGCGCCTGTACCTGTCCTGGCTGTTGAAGAACAAAAATAGTACTTCTTCTGCCTCTTGCCGGCAAGAATGAAAAAAGGAGATTTGTCTCCATTGATCTGATCAAACCACACTATGTGGCAACTACTGAATAGCAGGCCGCTTGGGCTCCTGGGTAGCCACCGATCTCCTCTTGCTACCATACAGGAAATTCAGACAGAAAGTTTAATAAAGTTTGAAGATTCTACTCTACGAAGTGAAGGAGTTACCAGCAATGGAATGGAACTCATGCCTGTTGAAATTGAACAGCAACAAAACACAAACAAAACACAGGTCCAACTCGAGGCCAAGACGGGGTCCTTCATTCTTTCCGATCAGGTAATGGGGCTGGCTCTTTCCTGGGAGAATTCTTGGCTTTACACCCTACATACATGAGGTACAATTAGGGACACTTACATAGGGTTAGCATTTTAGGAGTATGCATGATTACTGCCATGTATCTATATGCCTGCATATATTCACTGTTTCAGCACCATGGTAGAATTCTACCTTTTATTTGCTCTGTCGTGCTTGCTATCGTATATATCTGTTTCTGTCTAATGGTTGTCGCAGCACACGTCTTTTACACTAGAATGACGCTGGTTCAATAAATGCTTATTGAAAACGTCCCCATCGTTTATTCTGTGTATCTCTCTGAGAAGAAGTGAGCACGAGTGACTGAGCGAAACGTACTGTACTGTTTCCACGATCCCTGAAGGATCAAGGGTTGTCATGTTTGATAGTTGCCAGAAACTATTCGCTCCTTGGTCAGGTTAGGGGGCTTATAGTGGCACTGTGAGCTAACCGGTCTAAAGGCTAACATATCCTTTTGGGGGGTCTGGAATCAGTCTGGACACCAATCCCTTAGTTTATGTTGTCTAAACGCACAGATCCTATACAGATTTGTAGGAACTACACGACACCACACCAACAAACCATGTGCGCAACCTGGGCATCATCATCGACAGCCACTGACCATGAAACGCCAAATCAACGCAGTCACCTCCTCCTGCTTCCACACCCTCCGCATACTCCACAGACCATACAGAACACCACTACCAGACTCATCCTGGACCTCCCCAAATGGATCCACATCACTCCACACGTCAGAAACCTTCAATGGCCCCCGGTTCAGAAGAGATGTCAGTTCAAGATCCTCACACACACACACACCTACAAAGCCTTAGATGAACAGGGACCATCCTCCTTAAAACATTGACTGAAATTCCATCAGCCCTCAAGACACCTGCATTCCACCCCACTCACCCACACCACTCGCTTCCACCGTAGTTGCAGCACAGGCCGTTCCTTCTCCTACATCGCTGCCAAGACCTGGAACGACCTGCTTCTCCACCTCTGTACTGCACCTACCCTGGAGGATTTAAAAAAGAAACTCGCAATCTTGATTTTGACTAAGCTCCTGCAGCTTCATCACCCAGATACCCCTAGGGGTGATGGCGCTGCACTAAACAAATTCTGATTGATTGATAATTTGTTTGATTGATTGACCCTTGTAGGGACAAGAAAGAACTATCAGTAAGTAGATTTCATTCTTTCTTTCCGAGAACTTTTTCACCTTTGCATGCATTTCAAGACCCAAAATACTATCCACTCCTGTTCCCCACTTGATGTTCGAAATGTCTTTGCCCTTTAGGTTTCCCCTTTAGGCTTTCTTCAAAGCTGTACCATTTTCCTCACCACCCTTTTCAAAGACTCTGTCCAGGGCTGTACAGGGCTTGTTTTTACCAGACATCTCTTCTTCCCTTAGTCTGACAATGCCCTATGTAGTAGTAAGCAACATTTCTCCAGAAAGAAAGTGAGAGCAAAGTGCAGGTCTGGTTCTTACACGGACTGTGAGGCACTTCGCTTTAGGCATTTGCCTCCCACTTCTTTCCATCTGCTTTGGCTGGCTCCCACAGTACTCTGGGCACTTCTGGTGTCACTCCTGTTGTGATGACTGTCCACTTCAATTGCTGCTGCCTCATTGCAGATCCTCTTCTTTCTGTGACATCCTTTCTTCTCCTACCCTCAGACTCTTTGGTCCTTCCCCTGTGGCAGTCCATTGACTTCCTCGAAGAACTCGCAAGAGTCTTTGACTTCTCTCTTTATTCTCTCCTCTCTCCTGTTTTTGTCCCTTCAGGGTTTCTTTGCCCTCTTCCGTACATTGGCTTTCTTCTTTTACAGGTCGTGCAGTGTACTTATCATCCCAGTGAAGCAACAAGACCTCCAGGCCCTTCGATAAGACCCCCTCCTCTTCACATGGTAGCTAATGGGGGAAGAACACCACCCCAAAATGGTCTAGCCAAGTGAGAGGAAGGGGAGGAGGAGAGGAGACTATAAATAAAATCTTAGTAAATATGGGGTCTAATGTATGGCCGTAAAAGTGAGTACCAGCCCACATCCACAAAATCAAATAAGCTGCTAGCATTCTAGGATCCATTAGCTAGTCTATGACCTTCACAGAAGTGTGCCAATGAATTCTGTTTTTCTAATGAAGAAATCTTGTGATTTTATAGAGCAGCAGGAGAATGCCAGTTCCTCTTACTTTGGGGCATGTGCTAAGTAAAGCTTGACTTTCAACAATCATTTCCAGCACCTAAACACGTATTTAGGATTATTTAATTTGCTGAAAAGTGGTGCAATGCAATGTCATTAGTGGAATGCAAACCCTAAACATCTCAATTTGCATGAAGAGTTACACCTTTATGCACTCTAATATTATATTGTCTCTTTAGCATGTGGGGCTACAACCAAGTGTAATGATCTTGACCTATCTCACTACGTCTCAGTCCTTGGATCAGTCTTATACAGTGCTTTATTTGTAAAACAATATGTACAGGTGCCCAGACGTCCACAGCCGATGCTATAAAATGCTAGCGTGCTGAATACCGAGGGTGCATAGTCCTGAATTCACTTCAGGCCCCTTTAATTCGCTTCCAGGCACTCCCTGCCTGTTATCTCACTCTCACAGGTTTCTGCTTTCTCCATTGATGATGGATTTTCTGTTTTTCTCTTCCTCTGCTTTTCCTTTTTGCGTGTTTTTCCCTCTCTTGCTCTCTGGAAATGTCTGAGGAGGAAAAATAAGTGCTGGTACCCCAAAATAAGTGTCAGGTGCTCACACCGGCAGCCACCGGCTCAAAATAAACACTGATAGGATGCAGGACCAACTTCTTAGATCAGTGTCCCATTTACAAATCTTGTGGCCTTGTTTATGGTCTTTAATAGAATATGTAATGCATATTGCTCAAAGGCGTCATTTACTGTCCGTATAGGCACTTTGCACGTGACTGACACTACACGGAGAGCGCTAGGTCCAAGTACGAACCCTCCCATCAGACAAAGTTTTCGCTTTTAAGATTGATTAGTCTTCTGCAATGGCAAGTACTTAAATTAAGTTGTAAATGGGAATCTGCTGAATTTGGTTGTGAAACATGACATTGTTTTTTTTGCTTCACAAATTACATTGCATTCTATGCTCGGTTTAGGAATAGGTTACAATAATATGGAGACAGCCCACTTTTCTGTGAGCTTACGCTGTTGACGTGCATTTGAGAGTATACTCTCATAGATGTTTCTGCTCATACTTGCCAAGGAATGAAGAACAGGATGAAATTCGACACCTCAGTAATAGCACAAGTGAACATCTCAGTGATGGAGAGATATTTAGCGAGGGGGTCCTCATCCACAATCTGCTTGGAGTCCCCAAGTTCCCGGTAGGCTGGCAGGAGCAGTGAAAAGATGTAGGAATAAAAATATGCTTTTGCATTGTCTTACATAAGTTAGCATTTGCTGCGCCATTTTGTGTACAGGCGCCATTTTCTATCACGATTGAAACTAATTCTTCTCCATTTCCGAGAAACGGCCTTCTCTAGGTTATGTTTCTTCGGAGTTGGGTTTTGCCACACTAATGAATGCACTGCTCTTATTAGCGCATACCTTTCTTCTGAGATGTAAGCCTTCTCCCACTTGTCTAGTGGCGGGCACAGGCAGAGTAACCTTGAGAGATAGATAATGTGTGCCCGGCCTCAGATCCGAAACTTACTCCTTTGTAATCTACTGTCCAGCTGCGTCCCTCTGGAAAGTTCCATGATGGGCATGTTTTCATTGCCTCTGAAATGTACATAATGTATTGTTGTGCTTGCTGATGTCAATCCCTCACTGCAGCACTCCTTAGCGGCTGGGCAGATTGGGCTCCGCTCTGAGTGTATTCTGAATAAACTATTATTGGTTTGTATTCTTTACTGTCTGACCGACTCTTCATTTTAGCGGAAGGCAAAGAGGTGGTCATTGGTGACCCGAGTGACCCGAATTGGACCATTTCCTTCAGTTGGCGCACGAACAGGGACTCCTTTGGGTGAGTGGCCCTTCCCCTTCCATGGACGGGCGGGGAGGTCGAGGCCATCATCGGGTCGGACGGACGGATCAGGGATCCGTGCATGAAGAGTTCCTGATACTCGCAGCTGCCCCTTCTGTCCTGCCAGACGGTGCCTCGCCCAGTCTACTGGAGTCCTACACGGCGAAACCCTTGGATCTGACCGTTTGGTCTGAAGAGTCGGCAGTGGAGAATAGATGTGTTTGACCTGCATATATCAGGTGAGTTTGTTTTGGTTCTTTTGGATATGGTACCATTTTGGTTTGTATTTGGTACGGTCTAAGGACCGTCTTTGGGACAAAAGCAATTGCAATTATTTTGCTGGGCATAAATAGTGAACTTGTTTTCTTTTGAAAATGCCCCATGTTAGTAAATTGTTTGTTTTGTGTTGTCGTTGTTGTTCTACTGATGCTCGATTGGAAGAAAGTCAGCCGGCGCCTCCAGAAGGCACTCCGAATTTTGATATGTATGTGAAGCATGGTCTTGGCCCTATTATGTTTAGTACATTATGGCACAAATATACGAGGGACAATGCCGAGTTGCAGTCACCGTTGACGGGCATTTTTGATGAACAAAAGATTGAGTATTTGCAGGAACAGTTGTTTAAGAAGCGAAGTAGGCAGTCTATGTTTGATTCCCTCAGAACATGGCAGAAAGCAGCTAGACAGAAGCGGTTGAGGCAGAAAAAGAGGCCCAGAAAAGAAGAATGCAGACGTTGACTCAGAAGGCTGTAGCATATGATAGGGAGAAACAGGAGAAGGGTGTTGCATGTGAAGATAGAAGGTTTCGATTACATATTGATAAATCGTATGTGGCTCAGGAAGAAGACAACGTTTTTGTTGAAGAATTATTAGATACCCAACCCCCGCCTCCATATGCCCCACAAAGAATATATCCTAATGTTCCAATGCTCTCACAGTCGCCTGTTACAGTTGCTCCCACTGTCTCTGTCCCTGCATCTACTACTGTTGCTTCAACAGCTCTGGCTTTGGCTCCTCCTCCTCCTCTTCCTTCTGTTTCTTTGTCACCTGTGACAACTGTGACTGATAGTACCCCTGCCACACCTATTGTTTCAGCATCGCTCTCGCCAGCTCTTTCTCCTGCGACGCAACCCTCAGCATCGATAGTACCTGACATTTCCATCGCTTCTCCTTCTCTAGTTTTTCATCCTCCAGTTCCCTTGAGTGATGGGACGCCAGTGCGTGGGTTTGGGGATGGAGATTGGACAAAGTTTGAAGAGCGCATGGGTCCGTATGTGCGGTCTGAGGTGGGAGATGAGGAGAAAAAGGTAGTGGCTAATCAGGCTGCGCAGTGGGGTCGTAATCCTATTTACAGTGTGGAAGATATTTGGAGTGTGATGAAAGATTATGAGCCCTTTGTACAACAGCATGCCCTTAAGCATATGTCTGCTATGCTGATTAGTATTTGGGAGCAGTGTTTTAAGAATGCTGCACCACAGATTTTATATGACATTAAAGATCGTGTATATGTTAGTAATATGGAGCCTGGCCAAGTTTTTGGCAGTGTTATGACATTGATTGCTTACAGGGGTAGGCTACTTGAGAAAAGTCCTAGGTCAGTATCTCAGTTTCTGATGAGAGCGGTGCATCCCATATATCACCCGAGATACAGGAACTGCAAGATGGTCGTGGCAAAGCACCCGCTACCACTGAAGGCCCGCCGGATGCTTGCACCACCGTACCCCTGACTTGCATACTCCTCAACGTGCGCTCCCTGCACTGACACGCCGTAGAAATCTGGGACCTGATCGACACCCTCTCGCCCGATGTCGCTTTCTTCACGGAAACCTCGACCAACGCCTCCTCTGGACCCGACATCACCACGGCCATCCCCGACGGCTACAAGATCCAGAGAAAGGACCGCCCCCACCGCCCAGGAGGAGGACTCGCCATCGCACACAAGACCCCCCTCTGACTCTCCATCCCCAGCACAAGTGACCGCCAGGACCTCGGACCCAGCCCGCAACCACCATCGCCGAACTCGTCGCACCCCACGCCATCACCTCCACGGACTACATTCTACTCGGGGACCTGAACTTCCACCTAGGCAACGTCCGCGACCCCGACTCCACTACTCTCCTCGACAACCTCGCCAACCTCGGACTGAAGCAGCCGGTCAACACGCCCACTCACAGAGCTGGACACACCCTTGACCCCATCTTCACGGTAGGAACGAACATCCGCTTCCGCCACACCACCCAGCCCCTCTGGACGGATCACCACTGCGTCAACACCACCACCGCACCAAAGCCCGCCCCACGCCCGCCTAGACGGAACTGGAGCAAGGTCACAGAGGAGGACCTCAACACCACCCTCCTCCAAAACCCCCCAAGCGCCACTAATGACACCAACGCCGCGGCCACAGAATTTCACCACTGGATCTCCTGCTGTGCCGACAAGCTCGCACCCCTCCGGAACCCCGCCAAACAACGCTCCCTGAAGGCCGCCTGGTTCACCACAGAACTACAGGAAGCCAGACGATACTGCAGATGCCTAGAGAAAACCTGGCGAAACCAGAAAACCACGGAAGCACGGAACAACTACAGGAGCACCCTGAAGGAATACCACCAGCGCATAAGAGACACCAAACGGACCTTCATAAGAGACAAAGTCCAGACCAACGCGGCCAACGCCAAGGAGCTGTTCAACGTCATACAGCAGTTCGTGAAACCAACCAGCGAGGCCACGGACGTCACACCCTCCCAGGAACTCTGCGACCAGCTCAGCTCCTACTTCCATCTGAAGATCAAGACCCTCTATGACGATTTCAGCGAACCGACACCGGACACCACTATCTCCACCACCGCCGATAAGCCAGCCATCACGACCTGGGATCCCGCCACCATCGAGCTCATCACCGCAACCATGAAGAAAACCCACTCAGGAGCCCCAACGGACCCCTGCCCACCACACATATTCCACAGGGCCAACACCGCCATCGCACCCGAACTAGGATGGACCATCAACTCCTCCTTCAGTTCCGGCATCTGCCCAGATGACTGGAAGTGGGCGGAGGTAAAACCCCTCCTCAAGAAACCTACCACCGATCCAACGGACCTGAAAAACTACCGGCCCATCTCTCTCCTCCCCTTCGTGGCCAAAGTCACCGAGAGATTCATAAACGCTCAGCTGACCGCCTTCATCGAAGAGAACTCCATCCTAGACGCCTCCCAGTCTGGATTCCGCAGCAACCACAGCATCGAGACCGCCCTCCTCGCCGCCACGGATGACATCCGCAGGCTACTCGACCAGGGACACACTGCAGCCCTCATCCTACTGGACCTCTCCACAGCCTTCGACACCGTCTCGTGCCGCACGCTCACAGCCAGACTTCACAATGCTGGGATACAAGAAACCGCCCTCGACTGGATCCAATCATTCCTCTCCGGCAGAACCCAGAGGATCAGACTCCCTCCCTTCCTCTCCAAACCCACCGATATCATCTGCTGAGTACCCCAAGGATCAAAGCTCAGCCCCACGCTCTTCAACATCTACATGGCCCCCCTCGCCACCATCGTCAGACAGCATGGGCTCAGCATTGTATCCTACGCCGACGACACCCAGCTCATCCTCTCACTCACGGAGAATCCCGAAGACACCAGACTCCGCTTCCAGGAAGGAATGAAGAACGTGGCAGCCTGGATGTAAGACAACTGCCTGAAGCTCAACTCAGAGAAGATCGAGGTCCTCATCCTCAGACCCTGCACCTATGCCTGGGACAACACCTGGTGGCCCTCTGCCCTCGGAAATCCTCCCACCCCTACAGACCACGCACGAAACCTCGGCATCATCCTCGACTCCTCCCTCTCCATGAACCGCCAAATCAACGCCGTCGCCTCCACTAGTTTCAACTGCCTGCGCATCCTCCGTAAGACCTTCAAATGGATCCCCCCCGACTGCAGAAGGACCGTCACCCATGCGCTCATAACCAGCAGGTTGGACTACGGCAACGCCCTCTATGCCGGAATCAACAGAACTCTTCTACGCAAACTCCAAACCATCCAGAAAGCCACAGCCAGACTTATCCTCGGAACTCCGTGCCACGAACACATGACCCATCACCTACGAGGCCTCCACTGGCTCCCCGTCGAGAAGAGGGTCACCTTCAAACTCCTCACCCAGGCCTACAAAGCCCTCAACAACATCGGACCCAAATACCTCAACAAGAGACTCTCTCTTCACGTTCCCAGGAGAAACCTCCGCTCTGCCGACCTCGCCCTGGCAGAGGTACCCCGCAGAAACAGAACTGGCGGAAGAGCCTTCTCCTACATCGCAGCCAAGGCCTGGAACGAGCTCCCCGTTAACATCAGACGCTCCCCGACCCTACACTTGTTCAGGAAGGACCTCAAGACCTGGCTCTTCGACTGATCCGGAGCCGCTCCCCCCCCCCCAAAGCGCCTTGAGACCCTCACGGGTGAGTAGTGCGCTATACAAACCCCCTGATTGATTGATTGATTGATTGATTGATTGATTGATTGACCCGAGCGGCAGTGGCGGCCAGGTTTCAGGAGCAATGGGTTTATACTCCGTGGAAAAGAAGTGAGGTTTTATCTCTAAAGACTCATTTACCAGATACTAGGAAGAATCCCACTGCTTACTCTAAAGAACTGACTGAAGGTGCTTCTTCTACGGTGATGACTCTTGCTGATATTGAAATGTTTTTTGGTCTTCTCGTTCCGGTTGATATTTGGAGGCAGGTTCATACTCAAGACCATATTCCGGAGTTGGGTGGTACTTGGGACCAAATAAAGGCATGGGATCAGGAAAGGAAGCCCAGTGATAAGCCTCGAGCGGAGATTTTAGCGTTGCCAGGTCGCATAATTACGTACATGCATTCTCTAATTCCGCCAAGAAAGGTGGATTGGGATAAATTGTCAGCCTGTCGACAGAAGAAAGATGAGAGTGTGTCTGATTTCTTTACCCAATTCGAAGGTACATTTTTGGATCATAGGGGACAAAATTTGTCCGTCGAGGGGGGTGTTCGGTTGTTTGTCAATAGATTTGTTTCTAACTTGCTTCCTGAAATTGTTACTCGATTGCAGGCTTCTGAGAGTACATGGTCCACCTTGTAGGAGAGTAGGATCTGCTTCACATGGGTACCCCCACTTTTTGCTGATGCTTCACTGTTTTTCGACCTTAGTCTGGCTGGGGCCCTGCTAATCAGAACCCCAGCCTAGCTGCTTCCTCTCTAAAATGGTTTCCATGTGCCTTAGGCACATCACTGATTGGAATCTGGAGTGCCCTTATAAGTCCCTAGTATATGGTATACTATGTACCAAGGGCATAGGTACCTCAGAGGCCTACCAGGGGCTGCAGCATGTATTATGCCACCCCTGGAAGGCCATCCAAACTGACACCACAGGTCTGCTACTGCAGCCTGGGTAAGGTGGTGCATGCACCCCTTACTGTGATATAGGTTACCTATATCACTAAATACATACACACATATAAACCTATACGTCACTCCTATGGCAGGCCTTATCAATCCTGAAGGCAGAGTGCGTGGTTCCTATGTGAGAGGGTGCCCCTGCATGAGCAGGGCCCCTCTGCAGCGTTCGGAGACCCTTCTCTGATGCTGTTTGTAGTGCAGCCTGACCATATACTCTTAAGCGCATTATAACCTCGCGTTAAATGCTAACTTTGGAATGGCTGCACCTAAACATGTCGTGTTTGGTGTCAAACATCTTGGAATACTACCCCCCCCCGCCAATTCTGGCGCCGGGGGTAGCATTCCACCCTTCTAGAGGGAGAGACATGTTAACCCTGGCCTGGCCGGTAACTTCTTTCTAAAGCCTGGCATCACAAAATGGATGCTACTGCCACAGACACAAGTCTGGCCTCCTGCTGCTGGACGAAACTCCAGCAGGGGAGGCCTGGACAATAGGTTTCCTGTCCCAGGGAGGTGTGACCACCTCCCCAGACAGGATAATGTGTATTGGGGCTGGGCGGGAGCACTTTCGGGTGGTTTGAAGTCCTGCACTGGGAGCACGCTTGGTGTCCCTGTGCATACCCCAGTTCAAACCGGATCAGGGGCTTGCAGCCCCTGCTTTGGCGCGAACTGGACAAAGGGAAAGGGGTGTAGCCACCCCTCTGCCCTGACCCACCCATAGGTGGGGCCACAGAGTAGTCCAACCCCTAAACTTAGTATAAGTATAGGAACCCAGTCCTTAGGACTTTAGATTATCCCTGGATGAAACTCTGACACTGAATCCTGGACCTTCGACGCTCTACTCAAGACTAGAGGACAGAAGAATCTCCCTTGGGGTCAAGGAGTGACTCCTGCTTGGCAGGCACCAAAGAAGCAATTGTCTGGTCTGCATCGCCTAAGCTCCCGTCGGACGCCGAAGTCTTTGCATCACCAGAGGTGGATTTCCAGACTTCCCCGAGGCTGCCCTGAGTCCCCAGCAAAGCTGAGGCCCGTAGTTGTCGTGGGTAATGTGGAACCATGACCCTTGGACACCGCACGCATTTGCTAGTGCATCCTCTTCTGGGTCTTCCACGAAGTCGTGCTTTGGGCTCCGAGTAGCCCTAGCCTCCAGCACCAACTGCACCGAAGATCACTGGCCTCCACTTCACGAGTGTCCTGTGAGCCAGCTCCACGTGCAACGTCTCGAGGCTCCTTCGCGGTCGCTAGCCCGTTGGCTAGTAGCCCTTCACGAAGGCCAATCCTTTTCTTCTTGGGCTCCCTGGTTGCTCCAGTCTTGCCCTCTCTTACCCTTGCTGGGTGAGTTCCTCAGACCTTGCTGGTCTGCATCATTGTCATTCTTCATCTACATCGAGACTTGCCGTTGCCAAGGCTTGTTGGGTCCAATCCGGTCGCCGACACCTCAGCACTCGACAGACATCATGTACCAGCCTGAATCCTGCTCCTGGTTGCCAACAACACCTCCTGGACCTCGTGGCTGAAGAGTCAAGACGACCGTCAACCTACCTGAAGCACTCGACATCGGTGGGCATCCGCTCATCGCCTTCCTGGTCACTGGCTAGTGACCCAGACTCTGTCCCCTCTGCTTTCAGGTTCTTCAGATCTCCGATCCACTCTTGGATACACCCGGACACTTTCCACTTGGTCGCCAGCAGCACTTTGCAGCAGATCGCCATTCAAATCGACGACGAAACCCGACCCCGAAAGGCACCTATGCACCCGGCTTCCCTGGGTGAGGTAACACGAGTACTCCGGTGCTCCCATGGGTAGAGACTCTAGAACGACCTAGTTCTCAAAGGATTTGCTCCAAGTCCTCCTTTAAGTGTCCCTTTTCTTTAATTTCCTGATCGCGACTTTCTCCATAGAAGTTAACGGCGTCTCGCGGTTGTGTATTTACACTGCACGCGTCCCCCGTGGGTCCCCTGTGTCACTACCTTGGGTGGTTCCTTGTGGTCCAAGCACTTCTAGAGGCTCTAGGCCTAGTGTCTAGTTCAGTCGTGGTTCTTATACCACTTTATTGGTATATGGTTTGGTACGCCCCTAGGGCCCAAACGTGTATTTGTGCTATTACTGTGTTTAAATAACTTATAACTTATGTACTTCGAACTCTAGCCTCATAAAGAGACTAGAGGGGTGTGTTTAGCAATAAATACATATATTTTGAATATATACCTGGTGTGGTGCTCTTTCATTTGATCACTCAAGAGATTATAGACTGGTAAAACAAGCTGCTTTACATTCCTTCAAGACTTAGCCTGAAGGCTGCTCTCCATAGCTACCACTAGGATAGCTTTCAATAAGGTTGTCTTTAATCTATCTCCAATAAGGGGTTGTTTGGACTGGTGCAAGGTGCCCACTATAACTAGTGGACAGCATATGCCAGGCCAACTTCTCACATTGGTGTGCAGCGTGTGGGATTCCAGCTTGCTATTGTTTTACCAGATAATCTCAATTGAATTGATCAACTGAAAACCACTAAAGGTACCTAAGGTACATATAATTTAAGCTTAGAATACAGTAAGTTCTACTGAACTTAGAGTTGTGTGTTAAGGGATAGCACACCCTTTCTACAACTCAAGAGAGTTTAGTAGGCCACACTAGAGTAGGTAGTGCATACACCACACCTCACTAGTGATGTCTTCAAAGCCAGGACCCAGTGAGTCCTTGCCAGAAGCCCATGGGCTTCTTCCCTCCAAGTATGATACACTCCCATTCTTGGAATTGAGAGCATTATGTAACTTGAGGAAACTGAAGACAGGACAAAGTCCCACCACCCAACATCTTAGAGAGATGTTGGAGGCTTATGATCTCAGCAGGCCCTTAGGGACTGAAGGGGTAGGAGCAGAGGGTGGGGCAGAAGATGAGGTTGGGGCCAGGGGTAGCAGTACCCCCAGCCCCCCCTCTGGAACTGACCAGGAGGGTGACAATGACCCTGACCTGGATAACCCAATCCCTCCTGTGGACGATGAAGAGGAAGATCAGAATGATCCCCACTTTGTCCCCCAGGAAGGATTATGAGTGTGCCCAGAAGGTCTAGGTCTCCTTCTCAGGAGTCTAACCACTCTGGCACCTCCATAGGGACCTATGTCTCCTCTCATAGGAGGGAATCCTCTCATGAGAGAAGAAAGAGGCTGGTTCAATATGAGGAAGCTCAACTTGAACTCAGAAAACAGCAACTGGCTATAGACAGGGAGTCCCTAGATCTCTACAAAGAGAGAAGAAAGTTGGGACTAGAGTCCCATGGTGGCAGCCATGTCCCTAGAGATAGGGAAAGGTCCTATGACCATAGGAACCTGAGCAAGATTGTCCCTCCATACCAGAGTGGGGATGACATCCACAAATGGATAACTGCTCTAGAGAGGGCCTGTAAAGTACAGAAGGTCCCTCAGGAGCAGTGGGCAGCAATCTTGTGGCTCTCCTTTGCAGACAAAGGTAGAGACAAGCTCCTCACTGTAAGAGAGGAGGATGCTGATAATTACAAGATCTTGAAGAGTGCTCTTATTGATGGGTTTGGCCTAACAACTGAACAATACAGGTTGAAGTTCAGAGATACCCAAAAAGCACAGAC
Organism: Calotriton arnoldi; assembly: GCA_963921515.1. Classification (NCBI taxonomy): domain Eukaryota; kingdom Metazoa; phylum Chordata; class Amphibia; order Caudata; family Salamandridae; genus Calotriton; species Calotriton arnoldi. Next base: position 340,424 of record CAWUFW010003736.1, on the reverse strand, counting down.
TCAAGACTGGGTAGACTATGTGGATTGTTCTGCTAAGGCTCTGGAAGGCTGGTTGATGGGCAGTAAGGTGTGTGACTTCACAGGATTGTACAATCTGATAATGAGGGAGCAGATTCTTAATAACTGTCAAAATCAGCTGTTGCATCAGTACCTGGTGGACTCTGATCTGACCTCTCCCCAATAATTGGGAAAGAAGGCAGACAAATGGGTCAGAACCAGGGTGAGGCAGAAGGTACAGAACCAAGGTGGTGACCCTAAGAAGCAAGATGCTAAGAACTCTGAAAAGGGTGGGGAGAAGGGTAAAGATCAAAAGTCTTCACAAGGCCCCCAAAAATCTTCTTCAGGTGGGGATTCACAGTCTACAAAAGGGAAAGGCCAAAGAAAACCATGGTGCAAGGTCTGTAAGCAAAAGACCCACTGGACCAGTGATTGCACCAAGTCCAAAGACTCAAGTCCAGCCCCCACCAATGCCCCTAAGGCACCTGTTCCCCCTAGTACAGTTACAGTTGGTGGGAGTGCTCCAGCCAAGGGTTTAGTAGGGTTCACCCTGGGTACTGAGTTGGGCTCTGACCTAGTCAGAGAACTCACTCAGGCTGTGTTAGTCTGTGATGGAGGCATGGATGTGACCTCCTCTGTGAGTCCCAGTAATCTGGGCAAGTACAGACAACAGCCTTTAATCAATGGACGAGAGGCTTTGGCATTTAGGGACACAGGGGCAAGTGTCACCATGGTGACACAAGACCTTGTGAATCCTGGGCAAGTTATACTTGGTGAGATGTACCAAGTGACCAATGCTAGCAACGTCAGAACAGACCATACTCTGGCAGTTGTTAACTTCTCCTGGGGAGGGGTAACTGGACTAAAGAAGGTTGTGGTGAGTGCAAACCTACCAGTCGAATGCTTGCTTGGCAATTACTTAGAAACTTCAGCTTGGGCAGAAGTGGAGCTCAGGACCCATGCAGAAATGCTGGGGATCCCTGCAGATGTGTTTGCTGTGACCAGGTCACAAGCCAAAATGTCTAGCACTGAACAGGCCTTGGATTCTGGAATAATGGACCAAGTGCCTTCCAAGAGGAGGAGTAGTAGGGTAAAGGCAGTGCCTTCCCCTTGGCTCAGAAGGAAGATCAGTCCCTTGAGGGGGATGATCTCAGTCCTGAGGAAGGAACTGTCCCAGAGGAGCTTGAACCTGACCAGGTTGAGTTCTTAGGGACAGGGGGACCTTCCAGGGCAGATCTGAGCCAGGAGCAGCAGAGCTGCCCCTCTCTTGAACCCCTCAGACAGCAAGCTGCTGCTGAGGCTGCTGGGAAAGCTAGTGGTCCCCATACAGTGTATTGGGATGATGGACTCCTGTACTCAGAGTGTAGAGACCCCAAGCCTGGTGCTACCAGGAGGTTGGTTATACCTCTAAAGTTCAGGGGCTTCCTATTGACCCTAGCCCATGATATTCCCTTGGCAGGTCACCTGGGCCAGAACAAGACTTGGGACAGAATTGTCCCTCACTTTCACTGGCCCCACATGTCTGAAGACACCAAGGAGTTTTGTCGCTCCTGTGTAACCTGCCAGGCCAGTGGCAAGGCAGGTGGCACTACAAAGGCCCCCTGATACCACTACCTGTGGTGGGGGTGCCCTTTGAAAGGGTGGGGATTGACATTGTTGGTCCCATGGATCCCCAAACAGCATCTGGGCACAGGTTTATCATGGTGGTAGTGGATCATGCCACCAGGTACCCAGAGGCTATTCCCCTTAGGACCACTACAGCACCTGTGGTGGCAAGGGCCCTCCTGGGAATTTTCTCAAGAGTGGGCTTTCCTAAGGAGGTAGTATCAGACAGGGGTGCTAACTTTATGTCTGGATACTTAAAAGCAATGTGGAAGGAGTGTGGAGTGACTTACAAGTTCACCACACCCTATCACCCACAATGCAATGGTTTAGTTGAGAGATTCAACAAAACCTTGAAGGGCATGATTAAAGGGCTCCCAGAAAAGCTTAGGCGAAGATGGGACATACTCTTGCCCTGCCTTTTATTTGCATATAGGGAGGTGCCTCAGAAGGGGGTTGGTTACAGCCCTTTTGAACTTTTGTTTGGCCACCCTGTCAGGGGTCCACTGTGCTTTGTGAAGGAAGGATGGGAGTTACCTCTCAAGCCCCCAAAGCAAGACATAGTGGACTATGTACTTGGTCTCCGCTCCCGGATGGCTGAGTATATGAAAAAGGCAACTAAAAACCTTGAGGCTAGCCAGGAACTTCAAAAGGCCTGGCATGACCAAAAGGCTGTTCTGACTGTTTACCGGCCAGGACAGAAGGTGTGGGTGTGGGAGCCAGTGGCCCCAGCAGCTCTCCAAGACAAATGGAGTGGACCCCACACTATTGTTGAGCAGAAGGGTGAGGTTACCTACTTAGTAGACCTAGGAACACCCAGGAGTCCCCACAGGGTTCTCCATGTCAACAGGTTAAAACCATATGTGGACAGGGCAGACATGGGCTTGCTCATGGCTACTGATGAAGGGCAGGAGGAAGAGAGTGACCCACTCCCTGACCTGCTCTCACAGAACCCTGACGATGGGTCAGTAGATGGTGTAGCCTTGGCAGGCAGCCTCACTACCCAGCAACAAACTGATTGTAGACAGGTGCTCAATCAGTTTAGACACATGTTTTCACTGACACCCAGTCAGACCACCTGGTGCACTCAGGAAGTGGACACTGGGGACAGTCTGCCTATTAAAAATAAGATTTATAGGCAACCTGACCATGTCAGGGACTGTATCAGGACTGAAGTCCAGAAAATGTTGGAGTTGGGAGTTATTGATCCCTCAGATAGCCCTTGGGCTAGTCCAGTGGTCCTTGTGCCAAAACCTCACACCAGTGGTGGAAAAAGAGAGATGAGGTTTTGTGTGGACTACAGGGGTCTCAATGCAGTCACTAGGACTGATGCCCATCCAATACCAAGGGCAGATGAGCTAATAGATACTTTGGCCTCAGCCAAATATCTCAGCACATTTGACTTGACAGCTGGCTACTGGCAGATCAGACTAGCTGATACTGCAAAGCCCAAAACAGCATTCTCAACCCCTAGTGGGCATTATCAATTTGTGGTGATGCCCTTTGGTCTGAAGAATGCACCTGCCACTTTCCAGAGGTTGGTGAATACAGTTCTCACAGGTCTGAAGCCTATAGTGCAGCATATCTAGATGATATTGCTGTCTTTCGCTCCACCTGGGAGGATCACCTGGTCCACCTCAGGAATGTTTTACAGGCCCTGCAAAAGGCAGGCCTGACTATCAAGGCCACTAAGTGCCAGATAGGGCAGAGTCAGGTTGTGTACCTGGGCCACCTTGTGGGTGGAGGCCAGGTTCAACCTTTGCAGAGCAAGATCCAGACTATCATGGACTGGACTGCTCCAACTACCCAGACTCAGGTGAGAGCCTTCTAGGCCTGACTGGGTACTATAGGAGATTTGTCAAGGGGTATGGATTAATAGTGACACCCCTGAATGACTTAACTTCTAAGAAAATGCCCAAAAGGTTCAGTGGACAGTTAGCTGTCAAAAGGCATTTGATGACCTGAAGCAGGCCATGTGCACTGCTCCCATTCTACAGAGTCCTGATTACTCCAAGAAGTTCATTGTTCAAACTGATGCATCTGAATTGGGGGTAGGGGCTGTACTGTTACAATTGAATGAAGAAGGTCAGGATCAGCCAGTAGCTTTCATTAGCAGAAGGCTGACCCCTAGAGAGAAACGTTGGTCAGCCATTGAGAGGGAGGCCTTTGCTGTGGTCTGGGCTCTGAAGAAATTGAGGCCATACTTGTTTGGTACTCACTTCCTTGTTCAAACAGACCATAAGCCCCTCTTATGGCTAAAACAAATGAAGGGTGAAAACCCCAAACTGCTTAGGTGGTCCATTTCCCTACAGGGGATGGACTTCACAGTGGAACATAGACCTGGGAGTAACCATGCCAATACAGATGGACTCTCTAGGTACTTCCACTTAGAACATGAAGACTTAACTGGGCAAGGTTAGTTTAATGTCCCTACGTTTGGGGGGTTGTGTAGGAGAGTAGGATCTGCTTCACATGGGTACCCCCACTTTTTGCTGATGCTTCACTGTTTTTTACCTTAGTCTGGCTGGGGCCCTGCTAATCAGAACCCCAGCCTAGCTGCTTCCTCTATAAAATGGTTTCCATGTGCCTTAGGCACATCACTGATTGGAATCTGGAGTGCCCTTATAAGTCCCTAGTATATGGTATACTATGTACCAAGGGCATAGGTACCTCAGAGGCCTACCAGGGGCTGCAGCATGTATTATGCCACCCCTGGAAGGCCATCCAAACTGACACCACAGGTCTGCTACTGCAGCCTGGGTAAGGTGGTGCATGCACCCTTTACTGTGATATAGGTTACCTATATCACTAAATACATACACACATATAAACCTATAAGTCACTCCTATGGCAGGCCTTATCAATCCTGAAGGCAGAGTGCGTGGTTCCTATGTGAGAGGGTGCCCCTGCATGAGCAGGGCCCCTCTGCAGCGTTCGGAGACCCTTCTCTGATGCTGTTTGTAGTGCAGCCTGACCATATACTCTTAAGCGCATTATAACCTCGCGTTAAATGCTAACTTTGGAATGGCTGCACCTAAACATGTCGTGTTTGGTGTCAAACATCTTGGAATACTACCCCCCGCCAATTTTGGCAGCGGGGGTAGCATTCCACCCTTCTAGAGGGAGAGACATGTTAACCCTGGCCTGGCCGGTAACTTCTTTCTAAAGCCTGGCATCACAAAATGGATGCTACTGCCACAGACACAAGTCTGGCCTCCTGCTGCTGGACGAAACTCCGGCAGGGGAGGCCTGGACAATAGGTTTCCTGTCCCAGGGAGGTGTGACCACCTCCCCAGACAGGATAATGTGTATTGGGGCTGGGCGGGAGCACTTTCGGGTGCTTTGAAGTCCTGCACTGGGGGCACGCTTGCTGTCCCTGTGCATACCCCAGTTCAAACCGGATCAGGGGCTTGCACCCCCTGCTTTGGCGCGAACTGGACAAAGGGAAAGGGGTGTAGCCACCTCTCTGCCCTGACCCACCCATAGGTGGGGCCACAGAGTAGTCCAACCCCTAAACTTAGTATAAGTATAGGAACCCAGTCCTTAGGACTTTAGATTATCCCTGGACGAAACTCTGACACTGAATCCTGGACCTTCGACGCTCTACTCAAGACTAGAGGACAGAAGAATCTCCCTTGGGGTCAAGGAGTGACTCCCCTGCTTGGCAGGCACCAAAGAAGCAATTGTCTGGTCTGCATCGCCTAAGCTCCCGTCAGACGCCGAAGTCTTTGCATCACCAGAGGTGGATTTCCAGACTTCCCCGAGGCTGCCCTGAGTTCCCAGCAAAGCTGAGGCCCGTAGCTGTCGTGGGTAACGTGGAACCGTGACCCCTGGACACCGCACGCATTTGCTAGTGCATCCTCTTCTGGGTCTTACACGAAGTCGTGCTTTGGGCTCCTAGTAGCCCTAGCCTCCAGCACCAACTGCACCGAAGATCACTGGCCTCCACTCCACGAGTGTCCTGTGAGCCAGCTCCACGTGTGACGTCTCGAGGCTCCTTCGTGGTCGCTAGCCCGTTGGCTAGTAGCCCTTCACGAAGGCCAATCCTTTTCTTCTTGGGCTCCCTGGTTGCTCCAGGTTTGCCCTCTCTTACCTTTGCTGGGTGAGTTCCTCAGACCTTGCTGGTCTGCATCATCGTCATTCTTCATCTACATCGAGACTTGCCGTTGCCAAGGCTTGTTGGGTCCAATCCGGTCGCCGATACCTCAGTACTCGACAGACATCGTGTACCAGCCCGAATCCTGCTCCTGTTTGCCGACAACGCCTCCTGGACCTCGTGGCTGAAGAGTCAAGATGACCGTCAACCTACCTGAAGCACTCGACATCGGTGGGCATCCGCTCATCGCCTTCCTGGTCACTGGCTAGTGACCCAGACTCTGTCCCCTCTGCTTTCAGGTTCTTCAGATCTCCGATCCACTCTTGGATCCACCCGGACACTTTCCACTTGGTCGCCAGCAGCACTTTGCAGCAGATCGCCATTCAAATCGACGACGAAACCCGACCCCGAAAGGCACCTATGCACCCGGCTTCCCTGGGTGAGGTAACACGAGTACTCCGGTGCTCCCGTGGGTAGAGACTCTAGAACGACCTAGTTCTCAAAGGGTTTGCTCCAAGTCCTCCTTTAAGTGTCCCTTTTCTTTAATTTCCTGATCGCGACTTTCTCCATAGAAGTTAACGGCATCTCGCGGTTGTGTATTTACACTGCACGCGTCCCCGTGGGTCCCCTGTGTCACTACCTTGGGTGGTTCCTTGTGGTCCAAGCACTTCTAGAGGCTCTAGGCCTAGTGTCTAGTTCAGTCGTGGTTCTTATACCACTTTATTGGTATATGGTTTGGTACGCCCTAGGGCCCAAACGTGTATTTGTGCTATTACTGTGTTTAAATAACTTCTAACTTATGTATTTCGAACTCTAGCCTCATAAAGAGACTAGAGGGGTGTGTTTAGCAATAAATACATATATTTTGAATATATACCTGGTGTGGTGCTCTTTCATTTGATCACTCAAGAGATTATAGACTGGTAAAACAAGCTGCTTTACATTCCTTCAAGACTTAGCCTGAAGGCTGCTCTCCATAGCTACCACTAGGATAGCTTTCAATAAGGTTGTCTTTAACCTATCTCCAATAAGGGGTTGTTTGGACTGGTGCAAGGTGCCCACTATAATTAGTGGACAGCATATGCCAGGCCAACTTCTCACACACCTCTTCTCCCTCTGTTATTTTGAACGTGGCACAATATTATGAGCATAGAGATAATGAGGAAAAGGAGAGGACAGAGAAGAGACATAAGGATTTAAAGATGAAGGTGTTGCTACAGCAGGCTTTTAGGGGGAATGGGAGAGGACGTGGTGGCCCTGCCCGACAGCGCACTAGTAGACAGCCAGTAACTACGCCTTTGGGGCCGAATCAGTGCGCGCACTGTAAAGAGGAGGGACATTGGCGTAGTGAGTGCCCCGTGCTTTTGCAGAAGGTAGCGGTCCCAAGGGGACGAGGTTCTCGTGGAAGGGGTCGTGGAGCTGGTGGGGCTGATAGGGCACAGAGTGCTCCAGCCTCACAGGGTCGCTCTGATAATAATTACTTTAATGACCCTTGAGATGGACAGTACTATCATGATGATTATGACATGGAAGAAGTGACAGCGATGTCTCACAGTTAGGACAGCCAGGGGCAGAGTGAGGGACCAGTTCCGATACCTCTAGGCCAGCGTGGTCCTTATGTAACAGCAGAACTGCAAGGTTCGACTAAGGAATTTTTGGTGGACACATGTGCGACAAAAAGTTCTGTTTCTCGAAATATGGTCCCTGGGGCGGCTCTGTCTGGCCAAAATAATGTGTTGGTTGGTTTCTCTGGTGTACCGGTTGTAAGCCCCATTTCAAAACCTCTTGCGTTGACTGTAGGTCCTTTCACTGTGGATTCGCCATTCTTGTTGACATCTAATTGCGGTTAAAATTTGATGGGTTTGGGTTTGCTGAAGAAATTGCATGCCACTATCTATTGTTCTCCGGCGGGTGTCTATATGACAATGGGTCCAGATGTAGCATGCGCTAAGCAGTGTTTGTCCAAAGATGCGCCCCTTCCTGTTGAATTTAACGATGTGCCACCCACTCTGTGGGCGATGGGCGACACAGATGTGGGATTGTTGCAGATATCGCCGGTCTCGATATGGGTTAGGGGTGGTGCTGTTTTGCCCCATATCCCTCAGTATAAAATACCGCAGGCAGGAGGGCGAGCCTTATTGCAAATTATACAGGATTTGATTATGAAGGGAGTGGTTGAGGAAACAACTGCTAATATTTGCAATAGCCCTATTCTTCCAATTCTTAAAAGGACACCTCCGGTTCCCCTGATGACCATGAAGATGTTTATCGTTTCGTGATTGACTTGTGCGAGGTTAATAAAATAGTGGTCCCTCAGTTTCCAGTGGTCCCAGATATCACTACTCTTTTGACAATGGTTCCCTCTACTGCTAAATTCTTTTCTGTCATTGATTTGAAAAATGCATTCTTCAGTATTCCTATTCATCCAGACAGTAGGTACTTGTTTGGTTTTAGCCTAGCTGGTAGGAGCTTTAGATTCTGTCGAGCTCCTCAGGGCTATACAGAAAGTCCAAGTATTTATAGTCAAGCTTTAAAAAGTCAGTTGGTTTCTCTATCGCTTCCATCAGGAAATATATTGGTGCAGTATGTTGATGATTTGCTCATCGCTTCTGACACGGAACAAGGTTGCAAAGACAGTGCAGTTAAATTGCATGTGGCCCAATATGGACATAAGGTGTCTCTTTCTAAATTTCAATATTGTCGACAGGAGGTTACCTATTTAGGTCACCTACTGTCGAAGGAGGGTAGGAGATTGACCCCGGAGCGCATCAGTACCATTGTTAAAATGCCTGTTCCACAAACTCAAAAAGATGTGCACGCTTTTACAGGTATCACTTACTACTGTCGGCAGTGGATACCTAGCAACTTGCTACTAATAAAACCCCTGCTTGCACTAACGCTAAAGGATGTGCATGAACCTTTGCCCTGGGCGCCTGAATGTCTGCAGTCTTTTGAGCAATTGTAAACTGCGCTTTGTTCGGCTCCAGTACTTGGCACCTCCAACTATACTAAACCGTTTTGTGTGTACGTTCATGAGATGGCCGGTTGCGCACTTTCTGTTTTAACACAAAAATTTGGAGATAAGCAACAGCCGTGTGCTTATTTCTCTGCCGTCCTTGACCCAGTTGCACAAGCCCTCCCGAGCTGTCTAAGAGCGGTCGTGGCTGTGGCCATATCTATCAGACAATCGGCTGGACTTGTACTTGATACTGACCTCACAGTTATGGTACCCCATGCTGTGGATACACTTTTGAACAAGACTAAGACACAGCACCTCCTCAGTGCACGTCTGACTGATTATGAATTAACTTTGTTTGCCAAACAGATAACGATCAAAAGATGTGACACTCTGAATCCAGCCACGTTACTGCCCCTCCCTTCTGAGAATGATGAGATTAATAAACATGACTGTATCTTCCTGACGGAAGAAGAGACGAAAGGAGGGGTTGACTTGACTGATGTTCCCTTATCTGACCCACAAGGGGAACTCTATGTTGATGGCTCTTGTTTTAAATTACCAGATGGCACTACAACTGCTGCATATGCTATTACTATGCTGCGTACAGTAGTTGAGGCATCACAAGTTCCCTATCAATCGGCCCAGGCTGCTGAGTTTGTTGCTCTAATAAGAGCTTGTGAATTAAGTGAGGGACATGGTTGTCAATATTTATACCTTTCAGCCAGTACGCCTTTGGAGTCGCTCATAATTTTGGGTGACTCTGGGCTGAGAGAGGGTTTCTTTCTTCCCATTGCACTAAAATTCAGCATGGGCACCTCATATTGAGGCTTTGGTCTGCTTTGACACTCCTTAAGAAATTGGCTATAGTAAAGTGTAGTGCACATCGGAAGGTCACTGATGATGTAGGTAGGGGAAATGCTTTTGCAGATCAGACAGCTAAGGAAACAGCCCGGACTAAAATGAAAAGGATGTATGTAGCAGGCCCCACTAGGTGGGTGCCTGAGGTTACTATGTTTGAGGATACACTTGAAAATGTGAAACAGATACAAAGTGAAGTTACAATAGAGGAATTGGCAGTGTGGCAAGAAAGTACAGCACAATTGAATGATGAGGGATGTTGGATTGATAAGTCAGGGAAGCAGAAATGGATGTTACCAGATGCATATGTTCTTCCTGTAGTCACAATGGCCCATGGCCCAGCGCATATTAGTGCTAAGGGTATTTGCAAGTTGTTAGACCCTGTATGGCAGAATGACAACATTTCTAAGACAGCTGCACATTTAGTGAAGTACTGTATGGTGTGCATGATGCATAATCCTGGGAAGGGTACTCCTACACCCCCTGGTAATTTTGCACCACCCACCTTCCCTTTTGAAGTCCTGCAAATGGACTACATTGAACTGGAAAGGTGCAACAATTTGAAGTATGTCCTGGTGGTTGTCTATGCATTCAATAAATGGGTTGAAGTTTATCCCACTAAAGATAATACAGCCATTACGACTGCAAAGGTACTCCCGAAGGAGTTCTTTCCTCGTTTCAGCTTGCCCCGTTTGATTTGGAGTGATAACGGAAGTCATTTTAATGCCAAGGTTATTCAGTTAATTTGTGATGGCCTGCACATAAAACAGAAGTATCATGCTGCAAACCACCCGCAGTCAGCAGGTTTGGTTGAGAAGTACAATGGTACTCTCAAACTGAAATTGGCAAAGATTCAGGACACAACAGGATTACAGTGGCCAGATGCTTTACCATTAGCTCTTTTGTCGACAAGAACAACAGCACATTCTAGAACAGGATTGTCACCGTATGAGGTCGTGTTTGGACGCCCGGCAAATGTCTGGGGCGTCCCACGTCCTTGGTGTTTTTCAAATATTGAGTACCCATTGTTGATCGATTACCTTTGCCAGTTAACTGAAAATTTGGGTTCTATTCACCAACAGGTCCTTGAGTCTCTGCTAGCTATGCCAGAGGGGCCTGGACATGACATTCAGCCTGGGGCCTATGTCCTCATCAAAACTTTTCAGCGGAAGAAGAGTTTGGAGCCGCGTTGGAAGTGGCCCGAGCAGGTCCTTTTGGCTATATGCACAGCTGTCAAGGTCGCTGGCCGAAAGAATTGGGTGCATGGAACGCATTGCAAGAAGGTGCCCCTACCGTTACCCTATGATCAATGGGTGAAGGAGGGGGTGGCTGACCAGGATTCCTTGTTTTGTTCCATTCAGCGACGCTGCCCCTACATGGACGCAAAGTGACAAGGAGAATGACGACATCCTGAACGAAGCTGTCCCGCCAGAGATAAGAGCTATTCAGGAGCCACTTTTTACTGATCCCTCTGTGCCTGGAGTCACCAGGTACAATTTGCGTCCTCGGATGAGGAACAGTGCACCAAAGGAGAAGTCAGATTAGTTAGGGATGAACTGTGTAAGTTAGGGTGTACTTTGCTATAGTACCAACGGAATTAGTAAAGGGTTGTGTGAGATTTGTGCACTGTTTGAACATTGGACAGGATAGATTGAACGTATCCCCTTAGGGGTACATTTTCCTGAGCGGCGTGGGATACATCAAGAGCTTAGGACAGAGCAAGCTCCACTGCCAGTGCTCAAGAGTGCCAACGTTTGATGGACAATAGGAGCCTGTACCAGTGAGGCTCTGACGGACACTGGGAACTTGTAACTTTCTTCTGCTGGCCATTTCCCCCTCTTGTTTTATCATTTGCTATGCACCCCTTTTGCAGAATGGTTCCCAATGAGGAGCAGCCAGTAATTCCCCTTGTTCATACACGAGAATTTTGGTCTACCAAGCAAAAAGCGTTACGCGCTGTTCTTGTGTTATTACTGCTGTTGGTTCTGGGCAGGGTGTCCTGGGTTTTGGAATGTAATCAGAATGCACCATCATGTACTAAACACCAGGTTGTTTCTCAAGTCCGTACAAAAAGGGTAGCCCCGAGTAATGTGTTTCTGGACACACATAAAAGGTTTTTTGGAGAAGGTACTGCTTGTTATCCTACTAAGTCTGTTACTAGCTTATGGACTGCATATCCATTATTACTTGTTAATTACACTTATACTCGGCCCCCTGATTTCGTAGAAGTACAAGGAGTATTTGGGTTTGGTTATCCAGGCCCATGTCTGTATCATCAAAAGCCACGAGGCACAGGTTATTCAGTATGTAATAACAACACTTATAGTGAAAATTTCTATATGGAGAGGCAGCATGTCACACTGGTGGGTTGGCAGTACAAAGAATTGACAGTTCCCCGAGAGGCTGGTTATTACCCTGCATGTTGCCCAATTGTTAATTTTACTGACCTCGTTCTATATGTCAACTGCTCAGGAATAATTCTGCGTAAGGGCACGTACTCTATGGTAGATCCAAAGGACCCTCGTACTTTTGGGTGGAATTCTAGGTATGCTGCTGTAGATTATGATATGCCCATTTATGCACACCCAGGGTCTTTCTTTCTGTCTAATGGGACTTATCTAACATGCATAATGGTACAGATGATGTGGCCCTTGGGATGGTGTTGCCTTTAGGTGTGCCTTGCAAACATGCGAAGCCTAAAGTCAGATGGGTGAAAAGAACACTGACAAAAGAATTTTGCAAAGGGGTGACAGACCTGGAAGTCAATAACTATAGCAATGATATCACCTTTGGATATATTCTTTCCTCCATTATTACATTTGGTGGTACCGCTATGGCTAGAGGTGAAAGGGCTAGGGAATATTTTGGATGCAAGCTACAGATACTGTCTAATTCCACGGTAGCGGCTCTGCGTGACATCACCACCCAATTGGAAAGCATGCGTATATATTCCGAGCAAACTAGATATGCTGTTGACTTCATCCTAGCTAAGAGCGGTGGTGTGTGCACAGTAATAGGAGACCAGTGTGTAGTCGGGATCACTAATATGGAAAAGAATATTACCCAACACATTTTAGATATCTTGGAAAATGTCAAAGGAATGGAGAGCGTAAATTGGAGTTGGTCCCTCTTTGGTGGATGGGGTTGGAATCTTGAAAGGGTGATTTATTTTATTGTGATTTTGATTGCTTGCTGCATTCTGGTGCAGTGTCTCCCCTTATGTTGCTCTTATTGCACTACTCTTCTTGCTCCCAAGAAAATATCAATCCATGATACCAATGCGACAAATATGATCCAGAAGGAGGTGAACAATCTGACGCAGATCGTTGAGGGTATTTTTGAGACTTGTTCCCTTCTTACTGTTTCCCTCCCTGAAAGTGAAAATGAAAATATGGAATGCTCTTAAAATCAATGTATCTATGTTTTATTGAATTATATGTCTTTTGCTATTATATACCACTGCTTAGCTCATGCTAAAAGGAGGGTTTGTAGGAATAAAAATATGCTTTTGCATTGTCTTACATAAGTTAGCATTCACGGCGCCATTTTGTGTACAAGCACCATTTTGTATCACGATTGAAACAAATTCTTCTCCATTTCCGAGAAACGGCCTTCTCTAGGTTATGTTTCTTCGGAGTTGGGTTTTGCCACACTAATGAATGCACTGCTCTTATTAGCGCATACCTTTCTTCTGAGATGTAAGCCTTCTCCCACTTGTCTAGTGGCGGGCACAGGCAGAGTAACCTTGAGAGATAGATAATGTGTGCCCGGCCTCAGAACCGAAACTTACTCCTTTGTAAATTACTGTCCAGCTGCGTCCCTCTGGAAAATTCCATGGTGGGCGTGCTTTCATTGACTCTGAAATGTACATAATGTATCGTTGTGTTTGCTGATGTCAGTCCCTCTCTGCAGCACTCCTTAGCGGCTGGACAGATTGGGCTCCGCTCTGAGTGTATTCTGAATAAACTATTATTGGTTTGTATTCTCTACTGTCTGACCGACTCTTCATTTTAGCGGAAGGCAAAGAGGTGGTCATTGGCGACCCGAGTGACCCGAATTGGGCCATTTCCTTCAAAGAGGCAGAGCAGGAGTAGCAGGTGGCAGGGGTGAGGTGAGGGAGAGGAGGGGAATGGCAGGGAAGTAGGCAAAGGGGCTTCTGACAGCGGCCTTGACTGCTCTCTTTTCTGACCTTCAGATGTGTTCCTTGTGCAGACAGTTGCAGAAGGGCGTAGTGAAGTACCCGCTATACCAGCTTCAGCTGGGGTTAGAATAACATGCTCTTGGGGGCCTATAATATATTTTGATCTGTGAACCCCAGGTCACAAGCTGGAAACTAATAAATAATACAGGAAAGAAGCTAACATGACAGAGGTGTGGGGTGGGGGCAAAAGGGAACCAATGGGCCCAAACACTTGACGGAATTAAAGAAAATTATGAAAATGGCAAAGAAAAAAAGTGAGGGGCCAATGGAGTGAGGGGAAAAGAAAGAAAAAGAGACATGAATGCCAAAATGTGGGTCAAAATCAAAGGAAGCACGATTGAAAGAAGTAAGAAAGGACTAATGATGACCAAAAAGAAGGAAAGGAGGACAGAGGAAAAGATTGAAAACAGAATGAAATAAAGAATAAATGCAAGACGAAGAAAGGAAGTAAAAAAGTAGGAAGAAGGGCTATGAAAGGAGGGAAAGAAGAGAAGAAAGGCAGAAATTAAAGAAGGAGCAGGATAACGAAGACAACATAATGAACGTGGAATGGGAAGAAGGAAGGTAAAGTGGACAGAATAATAAAATACAAGAGAACAACAAAGCTGGTGAGAGGCAACACAGAAGAACAACAATGGGTTAAGACACAAGAAAAGAGTTATTTCGCAGGTACTGTTGGTGTGCGATGTAAGTCCTTTATTTGAAACAATCCTTTAAATACTTTAGGATACCACCAAAGCGTTTCACCCTTCAAGAGGGCTTCTTCAGGGCTGTAAATACATACAACATAACTTGTTTTAAAATCCTACTAAACAGTAAAGTCATGACAGAAGAACGTTAGAAAGATAAGTGAAGTGAACCTGGACTGTCATGTCCAAAGAAAAGAAAAAGTAAAAGTAGAATCTACGTCAGAAGAGGAACCAACCGCGTGGAGTGAAACTGTATAAAAGTAAACTCATTGTGATCTGTGAAAGTGCAGCATATGAGTGCTTCCAAACCAGAAAGTCTTGCTAAGAAGACGTAAAATTATTAAAAAATCGTTGTGAGGATCTCCAAACAGAAAAGTGCACACCAAGTGCAACCCAAGAAAAACACAAATGTCTAACACCAGCAGCTTACCAAAGTTGTCAAGATTTGTTTGCTGATGCAAGAGGACAAATCAGAATGGAGCGCCAAAAGTGGCCGCCGTGCAAGGGCGTCACTTGTGATGAACTATATCTCCAATGTTCCCAGGCCTAGAAAAAATGGAGATAATGTGGGCTAGGTATGGCAGGTGCCATTGCAACGAAATACCTAGATCATCAAAAATCAATGTTCAATCAGAAAAGTAGGGCAAAAGGAGGGCAAAAGGCAAAATACAAAAATGGATGAAGAATGAAAGAAAAAGAAAGGAAAGAATGAATGAAAACACAGCTGTTTGGCCAAATTATTTTAAAATTATGCTTTAAGCTCACCATTTTCCCCAGGGAAGTAATTCCCACAGGTCTTTGTAGAAATGGACTGGAATTATCACTTTGCTCACTCATTCAAAGTCGTTATTCAAAGTGAGGGATATTTTACTTTTCTGGCTACTCCCTTGCAGTGACACTTCATTTTACTGCAGCTGCTGTGAAGTACTTGCCTCAAAAAGAGCTAGAGGGAGGTGAAGCCTGCACCAATATGTATTAAGACTGAGCACAGAGCCTGGAGCTATCCTGCCTGCCTCGTATTCCCTCTTCTACATTTACACAGTTGAGATAAGCATTAGCAAGACCAACAGGTATAGAGGTGGGCAAGATTCAGAGGCCTGACAGATGCTCTGAGACAAGGTAAGCGGCCTGCCGGGAGAGGGGAAACGTAGCAAGGTATGCCTGATGGACCTACCAGGCATTCTGAAATGCGAAGACAAAAATACATATATATATATATTTAAAGTAAGCAAGTAACATCAGCATGTATGGGCACTAAACTCAAATAGGTGAAATGTCGTGGGCTATCACCATCGCTGGTGAACAATTCTGGTAGCCAATGCCTAAAGTCAGCTGGACCACAAAACAGCCAACGGCTGAAACGGGTTTATCCAAAAGTCCCTTTGTGCCTGTGTGTGTGCTAACATGAGCTCTCAAAGACAGTTAAGATTGTATGTAGGCGAGATCTAAAAATATCTGTACAAATCTGCCGTTAATACATCTTAGAAAAATTCCCATTATTTATTCATGTTTGTTTTGCAGGACTGAGATAAGAGGTGAGGGAATCCTTTAGGGCAGATGTAGGATTGGCCCGAGCTGATAGAAAAAAATAGGTAGATCACAGTTTATCTAATTTGGAAGCGACATAGAAAGCAAAGTGTGCGGATGACAGAATTGAGCCTAGGACAATCTCACAGTTAATGACCTTCACACTCGAACCCCACCCAAGCGTGCAAGTTCACCCCTGCCTTACGGCCGTATCTTGCCTCACCCTCCCCTTTCGAACATTCAGGGGACACAGGGGATATGTACAAGAACTGCTGCTAAGTAACGCTAAAGTTAGTTAGCGTCAATTTTCTTACCGCCGCGTACCGCGATGTTACCGACGTATGTACAGTACGTCGCTACATGGCGATACTTTCTTATCACGGCAGGAATTGTCCACGTTAACACCAGCGTCATGGCGATAAAAATCTTGCTGCCAACGTGAAAAAAGTGACGGCTAACCAGTCAGCGATCACAAAACGCACGCTAATCAGTGTGACGCCACTTTTTTCAAGTTTCCCCGGGAAATTTAACTACAAAATGCCCGCGAAGTTCACAAAACACCAAAATAAAAAATTATTTAAATTAAGAAGAATCATGGAGGAAGCTGGACCCAGTAATGCAGGAGAGAACAACCCCCCTATCCCCTCAAACATCCAGGAGGCCCAACCAGAGACCCAGGGGAAGAGGAAGAGGAAAACCAGGTTCAGCCAGCAGGAAAATAAGATCCTGATATCGGAGGTGACAGACAAACAACACCAGCTCTTTGTCAGCTCCACGGTGTCATTAGGGACCAAAATTGCCATATGGCAGTCCATTGTATCCAAGGTGAATGCTGTAGCAGATGTCAAGAGGACAGTGACCGACTGCAAGAAGCGCTGGCATGATGCTAAGCGCAAGACCAAGCAGAAACTGGCCACCAATCGCCAGGCAGCACTGCAGACCGGAGGTGGGAGTCCAGCACCACAGGAGGAGCTCGATGCCTTGGAGGAACAGGTGTCTGCTGTCATCAGCGAGGAGTCGGTGGTTGGAGTCCAGGGACAGGATAGTGCTGAACATGACCAGCTACATCAGCAACAGGGTGGGTAACAACCAGGGACTGGGGGGAGGGGGGTGTGGGCACTAATGTCACTCATGTCCAACTAAATATCCCTCAGTGTGCACCAAGACTGTCTGCAGATCGATTTCCACACACATCGCTCCCTGGAGGTATAGAGGCATGTCACTGCAGTCGTTTAATACATATAAAGACACATAATGGTGGTGTCACTGACCGTGTAATTCTGCATAAAATAATATTCTAAGATAGAACCAAAATCATATGCTTTAGTTTAAAAAATAAGGGCACATGAATACGCAAAGGGGCAAATTGCCTGGAGAGTTAGCAGAGTGTGGCATTTGCCTCCTAGGCACAACACCACACTGATGCCGGCACACATGCAGTATTGTGTAGGGGTGCCTGTGTTGTGTGGAAGATTGTCCATGTGCAGTAAGGTCCACCTTCATGCACATGGACAATCTTCAACTCTAATCTGACACCCCTGCACAATACTGCATGTGTGCCGGCATCAGCGTGGGCCTGTGAATTTAGGCCACAGAGATGGAAATTTCACAGGGCTGCATCTCATTGTTGTCAATGAGATGCAGCCCTGTCTTGACAATTTGGCTGAGTGTGGTGTTGTGCCTAGGAGACCCATACTACACTCTGCACGGCACGTCAAAGCATCCGGGAGAGGCGCACATAAGCTCCGATTCGCGCCACAACACGATCCACGGCTCCGAGACGAACACGGCAGCGACGAGGACGACGCGAAGCGACGAGGACGAGGCAAAGCGACGAGGACGAGGCGAAGCGACGAGGACGACGCGAAGCAACGAGAAGGACGAACGACACGAACCAACCATGAATCCCTTCGTCCCGATCATACCAATATTCTACATTTACTACCGGAACAGGCACGGACGCGTACAGCGCAGAAGGTAAGCCAGACACCAACCACAAAACACATACAACACGTACACGACACATCACACACACACAGAGGGATGCAGAATATACTTACACCAGCAACAGCAGCACCATAGGGGCGGGATGCCCATCACCAATGCCACATATGCACACAAGGGCCTGAATGCGCACCACCACCCCTACCCAGGGGGGGCTGGATGCCTACCACTACTACCACCCTCACCCAGGGGGGGCTGGATGCCTACCACTACTACCACCCTTAGCCAGGGGGCTGGATGCCTACCACTACTACCACCCTCACCCAGGGGGGCAGGATGCCTACCACTACTACCACCCTCACCCAGGGGGCTGGATGCCTACCACTACTACCACCCTTAGCCAGGGGGGCTGGATGCCTACCACTACTACCACCCTCACCCAGGGGGGCAGGATGCCTACCACTACTACCACCCTCACCCAGGGGGGCTGGATGCCTACCACTACTACCACCCTTAGCCAGGGGGGCAGGATGCCTACCACTACTACCACCCTTACCCAGGGGGGCAGGATGCCTACCACTACTACCACCCTCACCCAGGGGGGCAGGATGCCTACCACTACTACCACCCTCACCCAGGGGGGCTGGATGCCTACCACCACCCTTAGCCAGGGGGGCAGGATGCCTACCACCACTACCACCCTCACCCAGGGGGGCTGGATGCCTACCACTACTACCACCCTCACCCAGGGGGGCTGGATGCCTACCACTACTACCACCCCCACTCATAGGATGGACAATGCATGACACAAGCAGCACACCACAACCTAGGGAATGCAAGAAGAAGACACCCACATATTTGCACCAATGGGCACACACATGCAGATACCCTGTGGAGACTGCAGATGTGAGGTGAACAGATACCATACCATGGCAGCAATGGGACACACAAACCATGATCATTGTGCTGACCGATGACCTAGGAGTCCCAGGGACAGCAGGGGAAACCCACCAAACTACATACAGCCAATGGCACACCCAAGATATGCCAATGCAGTGGTGCAGATGCACAAACACAAACAGGCAGACCCACACTGCACATCATACACAACAGGTGAGGGGGTGCCAGTGTCCCCAGGCAACCACACAACACATGAGGAGACCTGAATACCAATCATACAGATGTGCATACAGTGCCACACAAAGGTAACTCATGGATCCAAATCCCCTATGTGGGCAAGCAGGCATTGTCAGATGAGAGGGAGCACAAATCACACATGTCACACAGGCACGTAGGGACAGCAACTGACATAGCAAGACACAGACACACCACAGCACCACCCCCAGAGCCCCCACAATGTGGTGACCCTGGGCTGCATTACAATCCCACTGTGATGACAAAGCTAAATGTGTGAACCACAGTCATGTGTACTGAGCAACTAACTACCATCACACCTACACAAGCACAAATCAAACAGCATGGCCAGTAAGCCAAGGCCAACATGGAGGCAGGGGCCTAGCCGGGCAACAACTCTCATCTGCACACACTCAACACCACACCCCTCGACCTCCAACAATGTGCAGCAGTGAAGCACACATGCACTGGTGACATTGCACATGCACCCATGACTATTCCAGGGTGGTGGGTGGGAACCAAGGTGCAGAAACACATCACACATGGACACTCAACAAGACTCCTGAATGTCTGACACACTGCACACTACGCCGTACATGGACATGACGGCAATACCACACCAACCAATGGGATCACAGCCACAGTCACACACCAATGAAGAAGCCAAGGTCACCCACAAAGAACACACATAGACAACAACCAACATTGCAGCCCAGACCCTGAGGAGTGCCAGCAGTAACACACACAACGTGTCACAATCACTGAAAGATAACACAAACTGGAAATCACATGACAGGGGCAAACAACAAGTGCCAAGGGGAAACCTGACTGTGACCCATCTGCGTCTGCACACAAACTCAGCCCTGACAGCAAGCACACCTATGGGTGACACCCTGATGACCAGTAATGTGCCATGCACCCACATCACAGAGAACCCAGGGAGAAGACTTTGGGGGAACATAGCTCAACTCAGCTAGCATCACAAACAGGTACAACACTAGGGATCACAGCATGCACAGCTAAACGGAAGTGAACACACAGACATGCACATACAACACACACCTTGGGCGCAGGCAATGTCACAGGAGTACACACTGCCATGAGGGGACTCCACTCCTGTGTGAGGAAAGCTGTGCCATATGTTGCCTCAGTAGGGCCCCACCATGTCAGCTGAGCACTTGGTCACACAATCAACAACTAGCACCAAATGAGGGCTCCCGTCACATCAGCCTGGTCATGGAAGTGCCAACAGAATCATCAGCACAGATCCAACACACTTGTATAGCAATGTTGCACTGACAACACAGATGAGTCCTTCCCCATTGATGCCCAAACCTGCATGTCCAGTGGAGATGGCCACACGGTCAGGGAAGTAGACGAATTGAACAATGGCAGGCACAACAGATGTGCAGGGGTGGAAGCCACAGATGTGAAATAGCCAATCTAAGTAGGAAATCCCATTGCCAAATACTGAACACATGACACCCTCAGATGCTGCTATGGATGACATGGATACACCACAGGATAGGACACATTCCCCCTGGACCACATGGGTTCCTGCACAGTAACACTTCATTATCATGAGACCAAATATCACCATCACTGCAGCAAGGGCATGGTTAGCATCATCAACATCATGTACATCAGAAGCAAAAGCACTAGAGAACAGAAAGTTGCTTTATTCAGCATATGTGGCATTAAAAGTAGAAGTCCGGTAGAACATAAACAAAGGCCAATGGCCAGTCCATCAACAAAGTCACAAGTGGGTGACAGTGGCAGATGCCACCCTACACATGCCTGCACAAAACCAGGGACAATCCACTAGGAGGAGCAACCGGGGGGTAGGCCAGGCACCGCAGGGACAGGATCAGGGCTCACCAGGAGGAAGCAGGGAAGGGGTGGTGGGTGCTGGAGAGCCACTGACAACTGCAGTGGAGGTGTCTGACATGGTGTGTGCCGGCACAACTGGGGGGCATGGCTCAGATGTTGTGGGTGCCGGCACGACTGCAGTGGACCCTGCAGATGGAGTGGACAGGTCCGCCACTGCAGTGCCCAAGTCAGACAGGGTGGTAGTGGACTCCACTGCAGTGCCTACCACCAGGGGAGGAGAATGGGGAACAGGCAAGGTGGGCTGGACAGAGGGGAGGACACCCTCACCACATCAGTGGCACAGACAAGCGCAGCAGGGGGTGTGGTGCCGGGAGAGCAAGTGGCAGGGGGAGAAGGCCGGAGCCTCTTGGGGATGGTATATCTGTGGGTGGGGGAACCTGGGGCAGGGTGTGGTGGGGGCACCTGTGGAGTGGGGGCCTGAGGGATGGAGGAAGGAGACCTGGTGCTTGAGCTGCAGGGCGGCGGCGGGGTCTTGCTCTTAGCACTCCGGGGGACTTGCGGGTGGGGGCCTCAGTCTGTCTTCGCCTGGGGGAGGGTGTCCGGGGGCGAGGGGCACTCTGCTCCGTGTGGGGGCTTCCTCTTCCCCCTGGATGCTGGGGCAGCTGGATCGGAGGGGAAGAGGCCGAGGTCACTGAGGAAGAGGCGCTGGGTCTTTGGGGTTGCAGGTGAGGCAAGGGAGGGTGCTTTGGAGGGAGAGGCAACTGAGGACTGCGCAGTGCCCGTGGATGCGTGTGTGTGTACCAGGGCCCCATCCCCTGTGAGTCTGGTTTCAGTCCCCTGACTGTGCGTGCGTGTGCGTTTAGTTTGTGGCGTGTGTGTCTGTGTGCTGGACGTGTGTGTGCTGGTGTGTGCCTGTGCCGGTGTGTGTGTGCTTGGGACGGGTAAGGTGCTGGGGAGTGTGGATGGAGCAGAGGCAGGAGGGGTGAGGGACTGTCTGAGGAGGGACACTGCTGCCATCAGGGAGGAGTCCATGGACCTGTTGCCCCTCTGTAGGTCAGACATGCCCGATGAGATGCCCTCCATGAACGACACCAGCTGAGTCAACAGTGCGGTGTGCGCATGGAGGACACTCAGCATGGCTGTCTGCCCTACATGGAGCTGGCGAAGGAGGTACACAGACTCCTCACTCAGGGCAGCAGGGGACACAGGGGCAGGGGGTGCGGTGCCTGGCCCAAAGGAGACACGCTCTCGAACATGGGAGCCTCCACGGACCTGGGGAATGGGAGCCGATGGGAGGGTGGTGGTGGTGCTGGTGGTGGCGGGGACAGCAACACTAGCTGGGGTGTGGTGGCTGCTGACACCCGCCTCCACAAGGGAGTCATCCTCCGAGTTGCTCTGGTCCTCAGCTGAGGTGGATGGTGCTGAGGACTCCTCGGTGTGGCTCCCCTCGCCCTCCGTGCCACTGGGTCCCTCCGACCACTTCTCGGCTGCTGACCCAGTCTGGCTCTCTGGCTCCTCCTGGTCCGTGGAGCTGTCCCCTTCCGTGGCCGTGGATGTATCTGCAAACAATGGGGAAACAGACAGACATCAGTCACCTGCACCAAACGCACACACCACTGTGAGCACAGCACATTACAGAGCAAGCCCTGGCATCATTAGTTGTACATTGCTAAAAGTGCCCTAACTGAACAGGAGAAGCCAATTGTCAGTCTGATGCCAAGCATGGCACTCACATCCCACATGGCCTTGCACCCATCTGTCTGGTGTCTGTTGGATTGCAACACCCCAGTGTGGACACATGCACCAAGTACACAGTAGTTGGACAGTGCAGAGGACACGGTGTGGCATGTGGACATGCACACATCACAGCTCTTGCCACTGAGTCAGTACAGGTTTCCGGATGAAAGGGATGCCCAGAGTCAAATAGGAAATGCATGTGATGCATACCAGCGACAGACACCATGATGCACCCATGTCCTGATAGCCATCGCCACAATGGTGTGCATGTAGCACATGTCACTCCCCTGCAGGACCACCAATAAGTTGACACATGCCATGGCAGAGGCATGACTGCTAAGTCATACATCACTGTCTCAGTGATGTATGACTTGGCAGCCAGACAACAACACTATGCACTGTGTCACAATAGTAGGTCATGGGGAATGCAAGTCCTGGAGCTGCACAAGTGCACATGTACATCCCCCACACAACACATCATCTTAACCCTCATCTGTCCAGGTCATACCTATTGGACATATGGGAGACCTGTGACACTACCCTCTGAACCTGAGCCCCTCACAATTTGCTGTGAATGGGGAACAGCTGCCTGAACTTCACATTCGCATACCCCAGTCTGCACGCGCAGCTGATCAAACACCTATGTGACACACAAGTATCGTCTCCTATGGTCACATCTCCAGGGGCATGCTGAGCCCCTACCAAGAAACACCCCAGCAGTCCTGGCAACTAATCCACAGCACACTGACACAGAGGCAGACACCTGAGGGGTCAAATCACTGTGCACAATGTGTCAGCTGATACACGGGAGTGGGAGTACAGAGTGCATTGCATGGCCTGGAGGAGGCATGACTGTCCTGCTCCACATGAATGAGGGATGCGCCCTGGACAGTGGATAGCTGGCTATGTATGTGTGACACACGTAATCTGCACACTCCTGGGGCCCAAACATTGTTCCCACCCGCTGCATGGGCGTGTGCCACATACCCCAGGCACATGTGGTGGCTCAGCTCAGCAAGTGGACCGCATATCAAAGCAACACGCAGATCACATGTCCAAACACAGGCGTTGTGTGAACCATGGACCCACCTATGATGCCCACAACAGAGTTAGGGAAACAGATGCTGTCCCCCACCTTTAGTGAAGCAAACTGCAAGGACACAGTCCCAAGTGACACAATTCCCTGAATGTAAGGGCCACACCTGGGTATCAGATGAGCAGTGGGCAGTGCACAATAGAGGGACATGGCTCCTGGACAACATGACTGCTGCACTGTGGCAGTTGAACCAGGCCAGAGGAGGGCACAAAGCATGTAATACAGAGTTCACAGTGCAGTCTTTGACTCACCCCCTCCTTGCTGCTGTCTGGCCTTCAGCTGCCCATCCAGGTCTGGAAACACCACCGCCAGGATCTGGAGCATGTGGGGGTCAGGGTCCGTGTTCCGCCCCTCCTGCGAGGAGGCGACAGCTTCAGCTGGACCCGTGCAATCCTCCGGGTCCAGCCCCGAAGGTCCTGCCACCTCTTCTGGCAGTTGCGGATCCGGCGCTTGTAGACCCCCACAGACCGGACGGCCCGGACGATGTCCTTCCAGATCTCCTGCTTCCGATGGGCATTAACCTGTCAGGATGACAAAGTGAAAAGGCCATTACCACACATGCAACATATCCGTGCATGACACAGTTGTATATACATGTCTCAATCACAGGGGCACATGATGTACACAGGCAGTGCAAAGCTGCCCATGGACAGTTTGCCAGACGTCACTACATGGTATCATTGCATGGGAAGTAAAACCATGTTCAAATGCACTGTCACTGCACCATACCTGTCCAGTGCAAGTCACTACACACTATGGGGGGTGACAACTACTCAGTGAGCCTGCTAGCCAGTGGCGTGCAGACTTCCAGCCTTGCTAGTCACACAAAATGCACATTCAGAAAGGCAGTGCACAGAACACTCACCTGCTCCCCTGGTGTCCCATACAGCTTGCTGTACTGTGGAAGTAGGCTGTCCAGCAGGGCCTGGTTCTCTTCAAGGCTGAAGGCTGGGGCTCTCTCCACAGTACGTGCCATTGCAGGGTCCAGAGGGGCAGAGACAGCAGCAGTGCAGTGGCAGATGTCGTCCTGGAGCATGTAGTTCAGGCAAGTGAGCTCTCAGGGGAACAGCCAGCAATATATATGTGCTGGAGAGGCAGATACTGTCCCTTGTGTCCAAAGTGATAGGTCCAAGTCGTTTGCATCTTCTGAATCTGGCCAATCCATGGAATAGCAGCACCAAAACACGCCCACAGCATCCTTCAAATCTTCAACTTCATGACATACATGATTTTGCAACATTGTTGTGGGTGACCAACTGATTTTCCAGCAACCGACTCGTTCGAAATTCGAAAACGCGTCCGTTGCCAGGCAAGCCCATTGTCAATGGGTGCGCACCGATCGGTCCATTGCGGTACAACGCGTACAGGGGTACAACGCGTACCCGCACACATTGAATGCAATGGGCCGGCCGGAGGCAACGATCGGTCCATTGCAGTTCAACGCGCACAGGGGTACAACGCGTACCCGCACACATTGAATGCAATGGGCCGGCCGGAGGCACCGATCGGTCCATTGCAGTACAACGCGCACAGGGGTACAACGCGTACCCGCACACATTGAATGCAATGGGCCGGCCGGAGGCACCGATCGGTCCATTGCAGTTCAACGCGCACAGGGGTACAACGCGTACCCGCACACATTGAATGCAATGGGCCGGCCGGAGGCACCGATCGGTCCATTGCAGTACAACGCGCACAGGGGTACAACGCGTACCCGCACACATTGAATGCAATGGGCCGGCCGGAAGCACCGATCGGTCCATTGCAGTACAACGCGCACAGGGGTACAACGCGTACCCGCACACATTGAATGCAATGGGCCGGCTGGAGGCACCGATCGGTCCATTGCAGTACAACGCGCACAGGGGTACAACGCGTACCCGCACACATTGAATGCAATAGGCCGGCCGGAGGCACTGATCGGTCCATTGCAGTACAACGCGCACAGGGGTACAACGCGTACCCGCACACATTGAATGCAATGGGCCGGCCGGAAGCACCGATCGGTCCATTGCAGTACAACGCGCACAGGGGTACAACGCGTACCCGCACACATTGAATGCAATGGGCCGGCCGGAGGCACCGATCGGTCCATTGCAGTACAACGCGCACAGGGGTACAACGCGTACCCGCACACATTGAATGCAATGGGCCGGCCGGAGGCACCGATCGGTCCATTGCAGTACAACGCATCACTGTACATGTGACTGGTATATGTCAGCATGAGTGTCTCAGATGGACATATGCCAGCCACAGATGGCTCCCAGGGAGTGAGGGGCACACCTACATCACGACAGCCTGTCCAAACTTTATCATAAGGCATGTAAGGCTGCATTTCCTATTGTGTGTATGTTGGTGTACATGTTGTCCTGTGGGTGTCACCTGTGGGCAGCCACCCCCAGGCTGTGCACGTGTTCATGGGGACAGGATCCTGGGTGTTACATGTACATGACCACTGTGATGTGCAACTGTTCATATCTGTGCATGTGCCATGGTCACATTTCATGGTGGTGTATGTGTATGTCATGTCACATACCCCGTGAGTCCCATGTGGGACGGTATGTTTGAGCCAGGGTGTCCCAGTGGCACAATAGTGATGGTCCTCCACAGTCTTTGTGCATGTAGTGTTTACAATGTCTCTGATTACATGTGCACAATGGGAGACAGTCTCCACATCCACGTTGTGTGTGCATGGACTTTGATGTTGTGTGTGTGTGTGTCACAGACGTCCATGTCTGTCCTGCCGTGGCAAGTGGGGCCACTACCTGTGGGGGTCATGGTTGTTTTGCTGTGGTGTATACATGATACTCCATGTAATGCCAGTGTCCATGTGGCAATACAGGGTCCCTGGGAATGTACCTGTCGTTGAGCTGTGGTGCCTGGGGCACATCTGTCCTCACATGTCACTGTGGGGGGTTATTGTGACATGGCAGCAGGAGATGGGAACTGTGACACGGCCTCATGATATCCAATGGGCCAACCTGGGACTAATTGATGCCACCTGTTGGACCGTGTTGACAGATGTTGGCCATGTATGTACCATACATGTCCTTCCGGAACTGCACACTTCATGTAGTTGTGCCTCATAATGATGTATGTTGGGATCTTGAGTGTTCTCAATGCCGCATATGTGGGGTGACTGACAATCTTGCTTACTTCTCCTCTGCACTGCAGGGCTCCTGCTGTCCATCGACCATTCCCAGACCTGGCAACGATGGTGGAACGGGACAGCATCCGACGGTACCGCTTCACCAGGCAGCTGATTGAGGATTTGGCAGTGCAGTTGTCCCCACATTTGCAGCCTGGCCGGCCGTATCCTACAGCGCTGACCCCCAAGGTGAAGGTGATGGCAGCCCTACACTTCTTTGCCACCGGTACCTTCCAACATACTGTGGCGACTGCTGGTGGGATGTCACAGACCATGTTGAGCCGTGTGCTCCGCGATGTTTTGGCGGCAATGTTGCTATTTCTGAACCGGTACATCTATTTCCCTAGACTGCGACGACTCACTGACGTGAAGAGTGACTTTTATGCCCTGGGGAGGATGCCGCATGTCATTGGCTCCATTGATGGGACACATGTGGCTTTGGTACCACCACAGGCCCAGGAGCAGGCCTACAGGAACCGCGAGCACTACCACTCGGTCAATGCACTGGTGGTGTGTCTTGCAGACATGACCATCACACACGTGTGTGCCCGTTTCCCTGGTTCTATTTGCAAAGAACAACGGTCAGAGTTGGAGGCCAGATAGGTCCTCGGATAGCCGGAGCTATTATTAATACAAAGGTAGTCTTAATCTAAGTATTATTAGTGAACACAAAGTGCCAACAAAATTTGGAGAACAAAGTATGCAGGGACACAAGGTTGTTCGAATGATACCACATTTATTAACATCATAAATGAGTATCAATCACATTAGGAACTAGTCCTGGTGCTCACACAAAAGGTGAAAAGTGCGTGAAGTGATAAGTGCTAGTGACTTAAAATTTACATCGCATTGACAACACTATACAAAACTCCATAATTAATAAAGTATATTTAAAGAGTTTCGGTTGTGAAAGTCGACGGCATTTCGATCTCCTTAGGTTGAGATCATCATCAGGACGAGAAAGCGTGTGAGCAGAAAGGATCTAGATAACAAAAGAAACCATTGGTCCGGGGGACATGAATCAACATACTAAAAACAACCAATTCCTTAATGGGCGATTAACTACACTGAAGGTAGGATCATAGACATTGATATACAGTTACTTACAAAAAATTTCCTTAATAGTTAATCAATTACGAGAGACAGAAGGAGCTACTGATAAGGAAGGAGCTATAGCTGCATAGTGCATGCACAAGGAGAGGATGTGCAGGGTGAAAAACATACAGGTAGGACAACTAGCTTGTATGAGAAGGGGACCATGTAAGTGGGTAAGAGCGAAGAGGGAAAACAGGCACATAACGCGAGTAATGCCGACATGCCGTGGCGTAAAGTGGCCGATTACCGCATGGAGGGGACTGCACGGTCAGTGAATTAGGTAGACAGTGAGAAGGCAATTCAAGGGGAAGCAAGGAAAGAGGTACCTTGTAGCGGAACGATGTAATTAAGAATCGTCAGCGGGTAAAAATAGTAGGGTTCAACCGAATCTGCAAAGAAGAGGTACCCGGTAAGGTGTGCAAGACACTGGAATAATGTGAAGGCAATTAACACGTAGTGGCAATTGAAGTAACTATTTGGTAGAAAGCTTACGTAGTAATTGTTTAGTAGGAGGTCTAGCCACTCAGCGGGGTACGTGCTGGCCGTAAACCAAGGAGGAATCAAGCACAAGGAATCAATCGGGCCAACTGTGGAGAAAGGGCGGGGGGAGAATTAACCAAGGCACAACCGGGGTGGGTCGCTACGCGGGAGCAGGACTCTGCTGTAGTAAGCGGGGAAGGGGGAACTGGAACTTACTTAGGATTGAAGGAAGAGGGACAGGATCCTGCTACTTCCAGGGCAGCTACAATGAATGGTGCCGGCGTCTGGGAAAATGAATCAGTCAACGTGTAGGTGAAACCACCGGAAGAGCAATTAAATAGGGGGAGAGCGTGCATGCGTGATGACGTGTCCGGGTTCAATTGGGAGCGTCCGGAGTTGGAGGCCATGTTGAATGAGGCAGATAAAGAGCAGAAAGACTGGAATTATGTGTAAAGGACAATAGAAGATATAAAAATTATAAAAGGAAACATAACAAAATAACAAGGGAATGAATTAAAAACAGCTGACAATAGGTTAGCTGTATACAGACATTTATATACAGAATGTTAGAGACACAACCAGTTATAGTATCAAGTTCCATTCCTCAATTGTATTGAGTCCATTTTCAATTGAGCGGCATTTGAACATCCACAGGCACTCAAGCCTGTTGAGGATGGCTTGAATATCACCACCTCTTGGATTTGGGTGTACCATGTCAATGACTTGCCATCGCAGATCTTGTTCAGAGTGTCCTTTCTCAATAAAGTGTTCCACCAGCGGTGCATTGATATTCTGGCAGCGAATTCTGCTTCTATGCTGTCCTATCCGAGCTTTTATTCTCTGCGTGGTTTGACCAATATAGAGGAGGTTGCAAGGACATTGAATACAGTAGATCACGTTTACTGAATTACAGTTAGAAAAGAAATCCAGTTTGTGACTAGTAGTGTCGAAAACAAATTCTTTTGTGTTTTTTGTGAAAGGGCATGCAACACAATTACCACATTTAAAGTGCCCTATAACTGGGGGAGACCGAAGCATGAGCGCACAGTATTGGCCTTTAGTAAGGGTTTATGTGCCCTAACCAAATGATCTTTAATGTTGCGTCCCCTCTTGAAGGAGAACAAGGGGGCCTCATTAGTGATATTAATGGAAGTCAGGAGGGGCCAGTGTTTTTTAATCATCTTAGTTATTTTGTTGCCTGGTTCAGCACACGATGCCTTTGTGATGAGGAGTAGTCGCATCCCCAGGATGATGGCACAGATGCAGAACCAGCGTGCCTGGCTTGTCGGTGTGTACTGACTTTGTGCCATTGTGTGTGATCTGATCTGTAGTATTCCGCCCACTTTTCCAAGTCAGCTAATGTGCACTTGTCTGTCCGTAGGTGACTCGGGATACCCCAACATGCCGTGGTTGCTGACACCCCTCAGGAACCCTGTGACACCAGCCCAGATGCGCTACAATGAGGCACATGGTCGGACCAGGAGAGTGATTGAGCGGACATTTGGTCTCCTGAAGAGCCGCTTCCGCTGCCTGGACAAGACCGGAGGGTCCCTCCCATATGCCCCTGCGAAAGTGTGCAAGATTATCATCGTCTGCTGCATGCTCCACAACCTGGCAGTGCGGAAGGAGTTGCCTCTCATCCAGGATGACAATGACCAACATCCGCCACCTGTGGAGGATCCTGGCCTGGACCACGATGCCAGTGACGATGATGATGATGATGATGATGATGATGATGGTGATGTCCGCACACAGCTCATCACCAACTTCTTTAGCTGAATGTGAGTATCCTGAGGTGTCATGTCAATGGTGTGAGTTGGCATGATGTGTGGGTGGTGCTCTGGTGCTGTTGGAGTGTGTCCATGGGCTACTTGACTGGATGTGTGTTGCGATGTGTGCTAACAGGTGGGCTGTACTCCCCAACAGTGTTGACATGCTAACTTGGTTCTGGGTGGGTATCTTGTAACATGTATTGTGCATGAGTTTTGCTGTTCTGTCCTGTACTCCATTGCTTTTGACTGTGTGTCATTTCTGTCCTTCACAGGGTACTTTCAGATTCGTTTGGTCAACTGTGTCCACCGACGACGTGATTGCACATCCAGGCTGGTAGCTGTTGTGTCCCTACAGGTGATGTGCGCCACACCCATGGACTTCCTTCCGTCTACAGTTGTTGACTGTGTGCCCGCTGCCAGGTGGGATTACCTTGCATCTGTAGTGGTTACGACATGTTGCAACTGTGTAATAAACCTGTGCTTCACTTTGTGATGTGCGTTATCTGTGGTCACACATTTGACTGCCATTTGCTTACTGCACCTGTGGGCTACTTGACTACAACTGGGAATGGGTGTGGTTTCTGTGCATTGCACCGTCTTCCCTGGCAACATCAGTGTAGGCAATGAGTCAGATAGCCTAGGTGTGTATGTGTTGTGTAGCCCTGGTGGTGTGTCTCCCTCATGTGTGTCACGTTGCCTGTACTCACATGCCTGTGTTGTCCTTGCTGTTGCAGTTCGCATACACAGTGTAATTTTGCAGTTCATCATCCCCATAACAGCACCCACGTTGGAATCACGACAGAGGCAAGTATGGTGTATTAGTGTGTTTATTGTGATACATTTGTGTTAATAGTGCATAGGATGGGTAGTGCTGTACATAAATCTTGCAATCCGAAGTTCCTAGGTGAATTGAAAGTCCTGGTAGACAGGATCCCCAGTATCGGGGCCACAGTTGTCTGACACATTGGTCCAACTTGTACTCCCCATGCAATGTGTGGGAGTAGTGTTGCCGTCAACAGGGTGAACAGTCTGTGCACAAAGGCGAACATCCAGAACAGGTTCAGGCTTCCTGGGAGTTGCGCTTGGCCATCGGCCTCTCACTTTTCCCTCCTCGGACGACCCCTCTTCTTGGGGGGGCCCTCAAGTACAGGCTGCTGCGGTGCAGGGGACTCTCCGCCAGAGTCCTCCTCCCTCCCTGTGGCAGTTGCAGTTTGTTCGGCACCAGATGTTGTTGGCACACAGGGAGGTGTGGACTGGTTGCTGTTCATCTGGTGGAGGCATTGTAAAATGTCCCTGTGCACCGCCGTCATCTCATGCAGTGCATCCCACTTGGACTCTACGCGGGACATGTGTGAGTCCACGTGGGACATGTGTGACTCCATGTGGGACATGTGGGAGTCCAAGCGGGCATGATGGGCAGCCTGCTGCTGTTTCATGTCTCTGAGGAGCCCCACTACCTGGCTGAGCTCTCCGGTGCTGGACTGGTACGCATCAGCTATGCGTACCAGTTGTGGGTCATCATGCACACCAGCAACGTCTGCAAGCAGCGACCTCTGTCTCCCACCCCTCCCACCACCCCTGCTGACATGTGCAGTGTGTGCAGTGGCACGCACAGATAACCCTGGTCCACCTTGGGGGTTGGTGGTGGTGGTGGTGTCCATGGCCCCAGGTTGGTCCAGGGTCCCTGTGCTGGTGTTGCTCCTTGTTCTGTCCATGTCGGCAGGGATGGTATTCGTGGTGACAGTCGTTGGAGGGGTGGGTGCAGGGGGTGCAGCTGGTGGTCCTGCTGGTGCTGCAGCTGGTGGTACTGCTGGTGCTGCATGTTGACTTGCACCGGATGTGCCAGGTTGGTCTTCATCGTCCGAGGAGGACAGAGGCTGTACGACGCCAGTGAGCTCCGCATCCTCCTGAGCCTGGGACTGGGACTCCTCAGCGTCTGCTGCTGTGTCCCCATCATCACCTGTTTTTGGGAGACACAAACAATGTATGTTATGTTTCTGCAGGCATCAATGGTTGACACACATGACAGTTGTGACTGTGCCTCTGGGTGCGGGCCTGTACATTGCATTGTCCTAAGTCGTCACAGTAAGGGATTGATATTGGTGTGGCACATTGTCCTGCATTATTTGGGCATTTCTATGTATTTTCTGCGGTGTGAACATGGTCTGCATTGGTTGTGTTTGGTTGACAGCCGGACCTCCTTCCCACCCACCCAGCCAGTCAGTTATCCCACCATGGAACGTGCTTGCGTTGCAGGGAGTGTAAGTTGTCTCTCAGGATGTCACTCAGTGGTGTCCTGCTGTTTGTTGGTGCACAGTTGCCAGCAGGGCCTTGTGCTCCCCACAGCAGTAGCCAGTGTCAGCCATCTTGTGAGTCCTTCTCCACTCCCTGTGATGTGAGCATGGTTCAGGGTGGTGTTGATGGGACAGTTGTGGGGGTGACCAATATCAGTGACTACGACTCCCATCATGCTATTGCCTCCACCCCCTTCCCAGCATGCCCATGCTTCCTTCCTTTTGACTCTGCTTCCCTGTGGGGTGGGCTGGCTGTGCTGACAGGATGGCTGGGAGTGTTGTCCTGGCAGTTGTTTGGCTAAAAGTCCCAAGAGTGTCCCTGTGCTTCACACAACATAACCCAGGGTGGTGGTTCTTTGTGGGATCTTGTGTTAGGATGGGGGCATTGCATTCTACCAGGTGGGTTCTGTGGAGTTTGTGTTGGGGTGTGTGTGAGGGGAGGTGCTTGTGACTATGGACAGTGCTGCAAGTCCTCCTTCCCACCCAGCTAGCCAGATATCCCACCATGGAACGTGCTTGCATTGCAGGGAGTGTAAGTTGTCTCTCAGGATGTCAGTCAGTGGTGTCCTGCTGTTTGTTGGTGCACAGTTGCCAGCAGGGCCTTGTGCTCCCCACAGCAGTGGCCAGTGTCAGCCATCTTGTGAG
Organism: Calotriton arnoldi; assembly: GCA_963921515.1. Lineage (NCBI taxonomy): Eukaryota > Metazoa > Chordata > Amphibia > Caudata > Salamandridae > Calotriton > Calotriton arnoldi. The sequence continues at coordinate 307,320 of CAWUFW010003736.1, read as the reverse complement.
TCCTTCTCCACTCCCTGTGATGTGAGCATGGTTCAGGGTGGTGTTGATGGGACAGTTGTGGGGGGGCAATATGTGTGACTGCGACTCCCATGATGCTATTGGCTACACTGACTTGGCCAGCATACACAGAATTCCTTCCTTTGAGTGGTCTTCACTGTGTGTTGGTGTTGTTGTGGTGGCTACATGTGTGGATGTGTTTGTTAGTTCTATTTGTGCCACTGCCTAGCTGTAGTTGTAGTTGTGTTTGTACATGTGTTGGCACAGTTGGATGTGACTTTTTTGATGGCATGTGTTGTGTTTATCTGACTGACATACACATTTTGGGATGATTCTGTTCTGGTTGCTGTGTAATTGCTATGAGTGCATGGTTTGACTCTCCCCTTGACAGTGATGTGTGTGTTTTGTGGCAGTATATTGTGTGCATTTGTTGTGTACTCACCAGGCTCTGGGATGTCCTCTAGTCCATATACGCTCACTGGCGGAAGGATGGCCCGCACCTTCTCCTCCCAGGGCCTGAGGTATACTGGCTTGGCAGGAGGGCCACTGCCGGTGTATTGGCTGTTGATGTAGTCTTTCTTCAGCAGGTCCCGTACCCTCCTGCGCACGTCATACCACCTGTTCTGGATGTCGCTCTTTGTGCGCCGACATGGTGATTGTGCGTTCACCCTGTTGATGATCCTCTCCCACATCTTGGTTTTCTGGGAGATGGGGGTCTGTTGGACCAGTGTGCCAAACAGCTGTGGCTCTACCCTGAGGATCTCGTCTACCATGACTTCCAATTCACTATCTAGGAACTTGGGATTCTTTTTGGGGGCATGGTGATGGGTGGTGATGGTGAGTGATGTGTGTGTTGGTGTGCAGGTGAGGGTGTGTGAGTGTGTGTTTTGCTGGGTGTATGTGAGGTAGGTATTTGTTGGTGTGCTGATGGTGTGTGGCTTGTGTGAGGGATGAGCTGTGGGTGTGTGGTTGCTTTCTCTTGGGTGCTGGCAGTGGAATGGCATTTGCAAAGGCTCATGGTTGTGATTTGTGTCCTTTATATAGGTGGAGTTGTGGGTGTGTCTTTGTTCTCTGTCCCCACCCCCCCAGTATTTATTGGCTTGGTAATTGCTTGTTTGGCCTTTTTTTGGGTGATTTTTCCTTTGTGCTGTTTGTGTATGTTGGAAACGTTCTTGTGACCGAGTCGGACCCTGCATTTGTCTCGTACGGTGTTCTCCGTTTCGTTCGCGCTGTGTTTGTGCAGTTTTCTATGCTGCGTACGCGTCGGTCGCGGTGTTTTGTGTTGCTTCGGCTCGGTTTTGTATGCGTGTCGGTCGTACGGCTTGGCCTCCGTCCGACTCGCTCGTGGTTTTCGCGCCTTGCATCGTACTTTGCGGTTTGGAGTTCGCGTGTACGTTTCGGTCGGATTTGTTCCGGGTGCGTGTCGGTCGGTTGGATTCGCGTGTTTTTCCGTCCGGATTGCTGTTTCCCGTGCGGCTTGGTCGGTCGACTTGGTTTCGGTACGTGTCGGTCGGATTTTTCACGCCTTGCATCGTACTTGGCGTGTCGGGCGCCACAGGTACGCGTCGGTCGGTATTATTTCCGGATCCGAGTCGGTCGGTGCGTTTTCCGTCCCGAATCGGAATCGACCCCTATATTGTCCAAATTCCACAAACTGGAGGGCCAATGTGATGTACAACTATGAGCAGAAGGGAAATGCAAGCAAAGTACAGTGTAAAGACTATGCACATCAGGAATGTGTCCCATTACAAATAAAACATGTTTTGTGTGTGTGCCATGCTCACTGACCCATACAGTCCCTTTCAAGGTGAGTGTCAATTGAAGCATGACACAGAGCAAGATTCACAATGTTGCCCATATGCATGTCAACTTGCTACATGTCACCTTCACCTGATACCTCAAAATGCAGTCATCCACATCTAACTATCTACAAGTGTCATGTAGTAAACAGTATTGTACAGAAATCACAGTCCTGGTGTGAGATGGCCATTACCCATTTACATGCATTGAAACCTGTCCTTGGGGAAAGTCAACAGTAGCAGTGAACAAATGCCTAAGCAGTCATGTGTATAAACATCCTTGCACAAACAAAGGCATCCAATCAGCCTAAGCAGAATTGCATGTATCATACATGTGTCCATCAGTGGTGCATATTTCTAAGCACCCATCCCCATGCCAACATCACTTGCTGTGATGTTGAGGTGGTGATATTGGCTTACCATTACTTACAAGCCACTGTAAATCACTGCCATGAAACCAAGACACACATACACACTTTACGTGGTGGGAGAGGTGAGGGCAATGGGTGTCGTGTTGTGTGCCCACACTGCAACACCCATTTAAAAACACGCTGCCCTATACTCACAAGGGTGAAGACAATAAGATGCTAGTAAGAAATGTATGCAAGGAAAAACCTGATCCCTAACATGCAATTATATAGGAAATCTTCTTTACCTAAAGCTTTTGATCTTTCCATGTGTACTGCATTGTGGATTACAATACTTGAGACACACATATAACAGCATCTCCCCTTTACATTGCAGAGGGAGAAACATCACCTCCTGTGCAGCAGCCTGTCCCACTCTTCAATGATGAAGATGAAGACATCTCAACCATCGACCAGGACACCCTCCAAGAGGTGCTCAACTCCATTGGCAGCCCATCTCCGGAAGCGGGGACATCCAGCAGCATTGTGCAAGCTCCACCCCCTGCCCACAACACCCAGCAGCAAGCACCTACCACCACAGCTGTCTCCCAGGACCTTGAGGACCCACTTCTAGAATTTCAACGTCGTGCAGTAGAGGTCCAGCAGGACATGGCTGGTCAGGTGCGGGTGGGGTTTGACAGCCTGGCAGCTACACTAGATGGGGTCCGTGGGTGTCTCAGTCCCATTAGGGACCACCTAGAGTCCATCACAGGCACCCACAGTCCGCTCCATGCTCTCCAGCATTCCATGGCTGACATCGCTGGGGTACTGACTCAGAGACAAGAACAACTGTCCAGTCAAAGTGGCTCCAGCGATGTCGCCAATGAGTTGCATGAAATGAGAAAGATCATGGGGAACATGGAGTGGATGCAGGCCTCACACTTGGCAGCCATGGCTGCATACCACAGAGACGATGCTGGAGTCTTGCAAGCCCTGCAGCTCATCATCACTGCAGTGATGCCTCATCATGTGGAACAGATGAATGCTGCTGCTACTTCCACATCCACCTCTCACCCTCCTGATGTGTCACAGCCTCACAGTGCCCCAGCCAATATACCATCACGCACACGGGAGGCACATGACACATCAGAGGAGGAAGATGTGGATGATTCCACATTTCAGCAAAGAAGTCAGCAGTAGCATTCATCTGTGCCAAATGGACATTTTCTGCTTGGATCTGTTTTTACCATCATGCTTTAGAACACCATCTTCCACTGTCCAATGAATGATTCTGCTACACTCACCTTGGTCTTCAATAAGGCCTGCCAATGTTGGCATTGTTCCCAATGGCACTGCAATCGGCCTGCTGACTAAATTCTGCCTCTTCCTCAACATGTCTCTGGACATGTTACCCCCAAAGGACACTGTCAGGCCCTCCACTGGGCACTATACAATCTGGGGGTTGTTTGACCAATTACTGGGCCAGTCTTCTACCAATGTTAATGCACATGTAAATAAAAAATGTAAAGTCACACAGATGTGTGTTGCCTATGACCTGTCAAGTAAAGAAGTGTCAAAAAATGTATGGTCAGGGAATCCATCTAAACTCAGACACAGGGACATTTGACAAATGGTCATGTTGAGTCTGTGTCCCCGATATGGAGTGAGATGACCGGGTACATGTGAACCAGCCGTGCCCTCATAGCACAAATACTACATCCTTACAAAAATCCAACAATGCCCTACGTACATGAAGGCAATAGGCATGTGCTGAAATATGTCCAAGTCAGTCTCATGCCACAAGATGTGTCTTCAACTAGCATTGCTGACAAGTCTTACTTGGCAGATCTACTCACACTCAATGGGGTGGACAAATCTTGTTGTGATGGGTGTCATGGCATGTCAAAATTCAAAATAGAGCTAACACCATATTCACATATATGATGAAGTGTAATGGCACATCTATACACACCGTTATTGGAACCACAATGCCAGTTTCAGTGAAGTTGTGTTGGCAATAGGGACAGCTCCTAAAGTGCAAGTCCTCAGTCAGCCACTTACTGTGGCTTAACAATGCCTTGAAAATAAGGAACCCTCTCATGATGTGCTCACTGTGAAAGGGGAGGGCAATGTGTCTAGTGGAGTGTAGTGCACTGCAAATAGCATAGAGTTAGATGCTGTACCACTATTTCAAGGGTGGCATCACTATGATGCAATACCAAAAGTAACAGCTGGGCAAAGTGGGTATAACACTGGCACTACAGGGAGAAATGCTTCATTTCACATCCTGTTTGCTGTTTTAACTGTGTTCTGCCTTGTGCAGCACACATTTGATCCGCAAAATGACAACATTCTGTATGTGCCGAAAGGTGAGCCTCCCTGCACATAAACATCCAAATTCACAAAGGCTGACACACTTGATCTACTAAGCAAGGGTGCCTGTGTCTGTGCTGACACATGTGAAACGCATGGTGTGGCCTTAATCTTGGGAACACTACGCATACATCCATTTTTATGATGGATAAGCATTGCAATGTCAATGTTTGCTTAAGCCCATGTTTCTACATTGTGTTGTAAATGGAACAAAATGTGGTGTACAACTCAGTGAGTCACACATAAGTTGTAAAATTTATCAAAAGAGTTTGCCTAGTTAGGGCATAACTCTTACTTGCTATCCTGAAATCCATGCAAGTTTCCTGTGCACAAAACTGGATCCTGACACTATCCGTCCAGCTAAATTGCATGTCATGACCACACGTCCACATTATAAAGATTGTTGTGTGATTAAACAAGTTGTATACAAGGTAAAAAGCACCACTCCATCAATTCACTTCTGACATAAGTGCAACAACAATTACAAACCAGTAACCATTTATTACAATATCATAACATTTCCTACCCTAAACTAACACTAATCAGTACAACTAACCTAATCTTAACTAACTGGTACTAACTGAATGCTACTCTGAACTACCTACCTTAACTAATACTAAACACGCAAGAACATTAACCCCGGGCCGAGTACTCCGCTCCGCCAGCGGAGTTTGCGGAGTATTACCAACTCCGCGCTCCACTGGGAATGCGAAGTTGCATCAAAACTCCGACTCCGTGGCGCAGCGGAGTATGCCCCTCAGCCGAGGCAAGCGCTTAAATTTTTTTTTTTTTAAACACACTTACCTTCTCTGCGGGCCGCCCTCCTCCTCGCCGCGGTGTCTCTTTCTTTCCGTCATCCTCCTCCTCACGTCCCAGTACGTATTACGTCTTGCGTGAACTCATACGCAGTTCACACAAGACGTAATACGTACTGGGACGCGAGGAGGAGGACGATGGAAAGAAGGAGACACCGCAGTGAGGAGGAGGGCGGCCCGCAAAGAAGGTAAGTGTTTTTTAAAAAACATTTTTTTAAACTTTCCATGGGCCTGGGGCAGAGCGAAGCTCCGCGTAGTTCCACTGAGTCTGTTTTAAACTCCGTGGAACTACGTGGAGCTCCACTCCGCATAGTGCACCCAGGGTTAAACAACATATCTGAGACATCAACCCCCCTCCAACCCTTAAAGCACAACAGCAGATAGGACAAATACATCTTAGCTAAACATTAAATAACTACACATATATCCTACACAAATATATATTTTTTTTGGTTTTTTTATTTTTTCATATAAAAAAAACATCAACCCCCCCCACCAAAAAGAAAAGGAAACTTAGCCCGGAATACTACATTAAGAGAATAAAAAACCTAAAACATTTTAAAAATATCACACTAACTATTCCTACACTACAACTACACTACCTAACAATTAAAAACCTACAGTAATGCAAAATTCAAAGATCATTAAACATCGGGGGACTGGCGAAAAGGGGGAAGGGTCACAAGTTGTCCAGCTCAATATGGGAGACCCAGGGCAGCTTTGATGTCCTGGAGGTGGGTGCTGTGGTCCGATATATCCCTTTCTGTTTGGGCCAGTCGTACATTCATGTCCATCATGCACCAACGGACCCTGTTTGTGAACCCCACAGCATGTGTCCTTGCTGTAGATGACAGTGTGGCAGTCCCTTGTACGCGTGGCTGTGAGGGGGCACCTGCTTGTGGCAGCATGTTGGCTGTGTGGTGTCTGATGTTGCGGGGCAGATCTTTGGGCATGTCTGGACCCACGCCTGGTGTTAGAAGGGCCAGATATGGCCAGTGTGTCCCTCACCAGTCTTTGCAGTCCAACTTCAGGCAGAGACTTCCATCTCCCAGCTGCCCGGTCATCTCTGTAACTCTTTGTCATAGTACAATATCCCTTGGCCAATCGGCTTATGTGCTGATATTGCTCTTTATGGACCTGGAATGCGTGTGCCTCCTCTGGCGACATGTTGTCTGTAAAATAAGACCAATGACAATATGTGAGTCCAGATAACTATGTCAATGTTCTCCATTTAACTCAGAAACACAAGGGCTGGAATACATGGGACCCTACACTCTGACGGAAGATTGTGAATTTCAAAAGTGACATGGACAATGCAATGTTGAATTAAGGATTTGTTACAACATGATGGTGACACTGACATGACAGTGCATGGCATGTGACATGTAATGTCAGAACACAATGAGATTGTCAGTGTCAAGTGATGGTGCTGTCACATACCCTGACTGAGGGGGATATGCACAAGAAAGTGGAGGCAAGAGGCGTCATCCTACCAGCGGTAACGCATCGCTCCTCAACTTCTGGAACACAACGCTGCACCATATGTACAATTATGTGGTGCAGCCCTGCATTTTCCCCTGCCATAGTGCTAAGTTCATCAACTCAGCGCCAACGCAGGCACCCTTGCACAGGAGTGCAACGGTGTCTGCGTGCAGGGGAGGATTGTTTATGTGTAGTAAATTGTCCCTTCCTGCACATGAACAATCCTAGAGATTCCCTTCTGTCACTTTCATGCTTGCTGCTTGATGCAGCACACACGGAAGGGACATAATGGCATTTATTTTTCTTTATTGCTACATGCACAGGAAGGGACACCTTCATGTACAGTAACTAACAATGCAATTGGGCTTTTTCAATGTGTGCTGTACAAGGCAGCACACATGGAAATACAACGTTAGTTGGCTGAATGCTGACTTGTACATAAAGCGCACACCCTCCTACCACCACAACTTCACAATAGGTGACGTTGTGTTGGCGAGAGTAGCTTGTACATTTGCCCCTGAGTCTACCAGAGTAATGAGCCCAAGGAGACAGCTTGACAACACCATTGCAGAGTCTAAACATGCCCATTAAATACATATGGCCATATTGCAAGGCGGTTGGGGAGTGTGCCATTGGTATCCTTGGCTTAACGCTACGCCCTGCTACTTCATGAAAGCTGGTATGCAGCATACATACAATAGTACTGTGCAGACCTGTGTCTGACCCCGCACTGCCTGAAAAATACTGTCTCCTTAGGCATATTCTGGCCCATTAGCACAATGCTGCAAGTGTCTCTGCTTTGCTGTTGAAGATGAGAATGGGCCACAGAGTGCCCCTTCCTGCACATGACTATTACCTACAATATGTCCAGACAAATCAATGTGTGCTGCTTCATGCAGCACATATTGAACTCACATGGTAACATTCTCAGCACTGATTGTTCATGTGATGTAAGGCACACCTTCATGCACTTGAACAATGAGTGGTGTCTTGTTGTTTCCATGTGTACCGCACAACGCAGCACACATTGGAACAGCATGTTTGTGAACAAATTCAACAAATCTCACCACTGTGCACATTCAGATACACAATGCCAAGGGTATCACAGATTACGCACTCCAACACATTCTAGCTGGCCTTCGAGAGAGTGTCCAGACCTCTAAAGATTTGTTTGTGCATGTATTCAGCTCCCAACCTTGGCACTCAAGATATGAAGTGAAAAGGTGTTTTGAGCCCTATTGTGCTTCATTCTCAGGCAGCCAGCTAAATGCAGCATTGTGACTCAGGCTAAGGCAATCGTGCTCCCACAATGCTGTACAATGTAACGTCGATGAGTAAATGGTGTGCTAGTGATATCCACCAACATGTCAATGATATGACACATCAGATGAATGACAATCACTAATGGCAGGAATCCAAGATTGTGACCTAACTTTACATTACACTGATGTCGACACATACAAAGGAGGTGTGACTCTGGATCCTGCAGCAATAAATTGGTAATCACGAACACAAGCTTACATATTGTGGATGTGACTGACTCTTTGTACTGGTTTCTGTGAATGACACCTGGTGCAACAAAGATTTGAACATCATTGACAGTCATCTCAGTCAAGGATGTACACTCATTCCATGTCTGGTCATAGTCATCACCAACACCACTCACATGTCTCCGCTCCTGTCTGTACGCTGTGTAATACACATGCATGTGCTGGAGTGACATGACCCATTGATATTTCTTGCATGAGTATCACTGACTGGGGATGTGCAAAGTTACATCCGGAAGACATATGCATTGCCAATCTTAACTTAGTGATTTGTTCATACTTCACACTTGTTTGAAACATCTTCACACTGGAGGCAAGGTACATGTGATAAACACCCAGACTGCATACTACTACATACATGATTTTACCCAGACATACATCATATCTCACAATGACAATATTTAATGAATAAACTCACCAGTGGCGTGTGGGTCCATGAAGGCGTCGATATCTCCCTGAGTGATCAGTGGTCGGCCAGCTGTGAGGCATGAAAAGAAACGTGTGTTGGTATCAGACGTGAATTCCCACATGTGTCCTATTCATTCTCAGATTCATCAACATCAATGACAATGCCCTGTAACTGTATTGTCACAGTTCATGTTGCATACATGATTGGGTTTACTTTGCCTGTTGTTCCCACAAGACATGACCAATACTGAGTTGGCCAACACAAGACAATCCTGCTAGCAGATTTGGACATTTTGCACACACTACTCGTGTGACACATTACCAAGGCTACGTTTCTGCCAACAACATCATGTTCTCCATGGTCTGTTGACAATATTATCGCTGCAGTTCTCACAAGGGTGTGTTACGACAATTGATGTTGTCTGATCACACCTTTTATATGTGGCAGACTGACACTACGGAGATGGCCTATTTTGTTAAAAAATATTTTTCTAATCTCATCATTTGTTAAACAAAATCTGTCATGTGATAGTGCAATTGTCGGTGTGAGACAGTGTTGCAGTGATGTGATACTTCACATACATTGTGAAGTGTCAACATGTGATTAGACCCGTGCACAGTGGTGTCAGACATGTTTGTACATGAGGCAGTGTGTTATGTCATGGATCCTGCATTGTGCAGCTCACATGGCCATTGCATTTACATTAAGGGTACACACACATATCTCATCATACACTATCTTCATAGGATGCACTGCACAGCCCACCTTGTACCTTGACACAGCAACTTGTTTTATGTGTGCAGGAGTGTACCCATTCCTGAGCATGATCATACCTCTCCATGAACCCTGTCTCACTTGCACAATGGTACAAGTGTGATTGTGTGGCAGCTGGCATCTTCATTCTACATGACTGACTGACATCATCCTGTAGCACTTCTCACATTGTGTTCCAGACTGCATTTTTGACTTTGTTACAAAATTGTTCATTTATGATTTCTGAGGTTGTACTTACCACCTTGTACACCAATGATGACTCCCAGGTGGTCCAACAGGTCACCCTCACGGCCCACGCAATCCTGCCATCTGTGCTTCCATTGTCTGACAGACCTGTCCACCCCGAAAATCCTCAGCATTTGGCTGCGTACATGTTCCCACCTCACCTTCCGTACACGTATGGAATATCCCTGCAGGATCCTTCCCCCACTCTCAACCATCAAGGGCAGATAGAACTTTACCAGTCAGAGGAAGCCCCCCAATGCCCCCTCTGACATCCTGCCCTCCCTACCCACACCCAACATCTTACAAAACACATCTAAACCCACTAGTGATAAAGTAAAGCCCAAATATATACCACAGAAACTATTAATGATGTTAATTTACCCCTTGGACAGACACCCGACAAGATTAGTTAAAAGACGCAAAAAACACTTAAGGACAAGTACACAAGACTTCACAGAAACACTAGGGACAGTTCACAGGACACAACAACACTCTCTACTACCAAAAAACCAGAACACAACTCCAAACACCTCCAACACTCTCCACAGTCACCAACAGTGTGCTCAAAAGAAAAAGTGAAAGTGTACAGTACTCCTACAGTACACATGAGGCATGCTGACATCACTTCTTGTGTGTTTGCGGCCCGTTTTTTGACTATGCGGTAAGATTATGCACGCAAAATGTGTGTTTGCGGTTAGATTCAGTGTTGTTAAATGTAGTTTCTGATTATTTTCGATGGCGGATATGGAAAAATATCGCTTTTTTGTTAAAGCGGCAAAAATTTGGACGCTAAGTGCAAGTTGTTCATCAGATGAACAGGATTTCATGGAATTGCATGACTGCTGACACCATTTGTTTGCGTGATGTGATCTGTGTTGGGCATGTGACTTCACTCAATCTGAAATGTCTGCATTACAGTTATACATAGCTGTCTACATGCACTTGGATCACACATTGCAGACTAGCCACATTGATTCATGTGTGATCATACATGCATGCATCAGTGGTCGTCATTGTCCTTGACATAGTTTGTATGTGTGACAACATGAGTGACTGTCAATTTACTCATTCCTGTGATGTCTGCTACTGTTTGACAAGCTTGCGAAACACATGTAAATTAACATCAGGCATCCAGTACTTGTAAAACATATTTTGGATACTTAAAACAATGTGTATGCTTGATCACAGATTCATACTTGGTATTATTCAGCATAAATTAGCAGATGTGCACAATTAATATGCACAGCTGCAAAGTCTGCCATGTGCATGAATCAAGGTGGTTGTGGGTCATGATGGTGATCTACATTATCTGATGATGTGAGCAAATTGTGTATATTTGGCATTTTATTTGCAATTTCTGCTACATATGTGAGATGCATTCTTACATCTCATACTGCACAGTTTGTGTCCAGCACAAAATCAAATCAGTTTAGTGTGACAGCGCTACACAGCTTGAAGCTAAGTTGATACCAAGATGATGCCTGGACAGGTGACACGCCAAGCATTTCATGTGTGTCTGCAGTTCGTCATGTTTCAGACTCTGTACGCTTAATGAGCTTGTGGTAGCAACACTGATGTTGTTGGCAGAAATCTATGCACCCTAATGCAGAATGTGTCAGGCATGTGCAAAGTATGTAGAGGACAACAAAGCACTCAAAGCCATCTGTTCAAATGTTGTGGAGCCAGTGTCCAATGTGAACAGGACATTGTTGGATGACCAAAACAAAGCAGCACTTTACATAGTGCACTACTTACAACAGCATGACGTACAATGCCAGTAAGCACATACAGTCCACATGGAATTGAATCAACACTGTATCATTTGTATGTGACCCATAGTGTCAGACACACGTACTGCAGTGTTAATGCAAAATGTCTTTGACAGCTAGGCCTGCGTCTTCCACACGCCTGTGTGGACTAGCAGTGAACATTGATTCAGCATCAACACTTATCTGTTGGAAAACTAAGGTATGCCATATGTAGACCCATTGCAGACCGGAGATTCAGAAATGGTGCACCGTGTATGTTTGAACAATCAAGGTGCACGTGGTCATATACATAGGGTACTCTATGTTGCATGGCACACACCAAAGCAACAATGGGTTTACAGTGGAGACATCCTATTTTGTCCTGACCCTTTTCACATCATCATGCATGATGTATTTGGGCCGAGCATTAGCTGGTGAAGGTGAGGCACCTGACCTTAGAACAGCTTTTATGTCAGGGTACCTATGACTGTGCAACTTTGAGGGCACATGTGCATATCCAGCACATGTGTTTTCCACTGGCATACTCATAGTGCCCAGCTGTACCCATGCTTGCGTACTCCCGGTTCAGCAAGTATTGCGTTTGTAGATTCAATGATAATTAAAGTGCATTGTGTTTGGAGGCCTTGTGTCATTGTCCATGGTTGTGAGATGGTTTTGTGTGGAGGAGATGAGGCACAGCAATGGCATGATCACCAGACACATGTTCACACTGCTTGTACAACCATGACTTACATGGGATTTGTCTCACATGTGATTTGTTTTCTTAAGTTGTCATCCAGGAGACAAAGATGTGTGTCTGTTTTCATCATCACATGTTATGATTCTCTTGTGTGTATGGTAGATTTCCCTTGGTACATTCCGGAGATAGGTTTTGAGGTAGCATACACATGATTAGAGTTGCGGTACAGGTTGCCCACACAGGACTGTAACACATTCCATTAATGTTTTCTGGCCATCTTGACCAACATTGTATTCTAGAGAGTCTGTTGTACATTCCTGGAGTGTAACAACAAAATGTGACATTGCCACATTTTATATTTTGCATTTTTGTCTATGTGTTCAACTGTGACTGCTGGTGTGTGTGTATATTTGTGTAGTTGTGTTAAATTATTAATGACACACATCATGCAGTTGCCATTGGAAAACTTGTCTTGACCATACACAGACATTTTGGACAATGTCATAGTGCTACTGTTTGTTGTCATGTCCATCTCACCCAAAACATTGTCCAGTCATCATATGATTGTTGGTATGTTTCTGGGAAACTTTCTCTCTGAACATTAGTTTTCCTGTAGCACTTTCCTCATGTGTATATCTGTTCTCTGTTCACTGAGGGCCCATACAAATTACTTAGGTCATAGACCCAATCTGTTGTTCTATCCCAAATATTTCTTTGATTGATGTTCTGTCCACTGCTATATGTGAGAGCAGTGTGTCGCAGTGTTTTATTTTTCTTGGAATTGACAGATATATGAACTTCTGAGGATATAAACCAAACATACAATACTTTTTTGTTTAGATATTTTATTGGACATAGTGACATTCAGTGAATGTTTTATTTTTTTATTTTTATTTTTATATATGCAGTAAACAACAAGGAATAAATCAGTGCAATACAGCGCCACCACCCCGCCCTCCACCCTCCACCCACTAGTCTAAAATATGCATTTGCCACAAGGAGGGAGATCCATTGTCCTTTAACAATAAACACAGTTTTAGGCCCTCGCTTGCCTACGGAGTAATAACCTTTCAGGCATGGATCTAGCCTTGATAAAAAAATACTTAAGGTGCATGTGCATAAGTCATAAATCGTTGTAATACAGTATCTCTAAGATGTCAATACATAGATAATAAAGTGACCAGTGCCAATGTGCTAAAATACGCAGTCTAGCGCAGTCCAACAGGATTAGTGTAGGCGAAAGAGACAATTGCCAGGTAAGGTCGAGCTGCCAGCATTTAAAGTGCAAAAATGCAAAAACATCGTTAATCATTTTCCATAAAACTTTCATTCATTTTTTTTTTTTTAAGGGGAATAAAAAAAATTACAGCTCAATCAAGCGCGAGGCTCTGTAAAATTTGTTTCCATCCCTAAGGTATACTAATGGTTCGTCTGATTGAGCCACCTTGACAGGGGTCCCCAGATGACTAAACCCTTCTTTTTGGCCCGGATGCCTTTTTTTGCATAGATAGCCTTTTCAAGGTTGCAGGTAGCAACTAGTCGGGCCAACCACTGTGAAAATAAGGGGGGATTTGGGTCTATCCATGCCGATGTTATACATAGCCTGTAAATTGTCATGGCAACAAAAATTAGGGCCCCACCACTCTTCCTGTCAACAGTGTCTTGGATCCCCAGCAGGATGGTCGTAGGGGTTAGCAGAATAGCCCGTGCTAAGACTGCCCTTAGAAAATCTTGGATCTTGTTTAACAATGGCCCAAGTTCTAAACAAGTGGCGAACATGTGAACAGAGTCTGCGCTAAATTCTGCACATCTAGGATAGTATGTGCCTTTGCCTGCCCCACATTTCGCAATTCTGCTAGGTGTAAAGTATAGAAAGAAGCCAGTTTTGTAAAATTGTGCTTGTAGCTTGGCAGATAACAAATCGCTCTGAGCGGATCACAAAGCCAGGTAGAAGACATTACTAGTAGTGTCTAGTTTTTGTTGCCATTTGCTTGAGATTCTGGCAATGTCATCGGGCATTAGGTTGTTCAATGTTGAATAGATGTACCCGATGCGAGGTGTAGTAGGCTCACATAGCCTATCGATAAGATTGTTTTGGATAAACCCTGTGGGCCCACTAGCCTTGCGTGCCAAGAAATTCCCGATGGCAAGGTATTTGAAGACCTCATTGTGGCTCAAGTTGAATTGGGTCTTAAGAACGTCAAAAGTCCGGATCCCTTCAGTCGAGTACAAAGCCCCTAGTTTAAGTATGCCAGAGTTGAACCAGTTTAGAAGATATGATCTCCCAAAAATGGACGGTAGATTAGCGTTATTGTTGATGGGAGTATAATGGTTAAGTCTGCCTACTCCTAAGAGCTTACGAACAGCGGTAAAGACCTTGAAGGTACCCATCAAGGTCTTAAATCTGACCCTTTTGTAGTACCCAAATTCAACTTGACGCCATAAGCACCCCCAGGACTCGGACCCAAGTAGTAGTTCAAACGGAGACGGGAGTCCTGTTGTTAAAATCGAGTGTTGCTCTTGTATCAATATGGGACAATTCTGAAGGACAGTGGCCCAGTAGTATAGTCTTAAGTTTGGAAGCGCCCAGCCCCCTCTTTCCCGAGGAAGAGATAAAAACTTAAACGATCTCCTTGGCTGAGAATATGCCCAAATCAATTGAGTAAAGAGAGTAAAAAGACGTTCAAATTTCTGCAGCATTAAATTTGAGAATTCGAGGGGGATGGCTCTGAAAAAATAAAGACGTTTTGGAAAAATAATAATTTTAAGAACGTTACACCGGCCCACTATGGTAAGATGTAAATTGTTAATCCGGTTAAGCGCTCTGTTTGTCTCTACCTCCAGAGGATTCAGGTTTTCACTGACAATTAAGTCAGTGTCAGCCACGATGCTCACTCCTAGATATTTTGCCCTAACGACAACTCTGCTATCTGTCCATCTGATTTTCTAATTTATAATAATCTGAGTTTTCCCTCTGTTTAATGCGTAACCAGAGATCTTCCCAAATCCTTGAGCCTCACGCTCTATAGCAATAATGGCTGTTTCAGGGTCCGGGGTCACTAAGGCTAGATCATCCGCATAGGCCATGATTTTAGTTTCTAGACCGTATCTGCTTATGGCCAGGATGTCTGGACTATTTTCAAGCTTTTTTATAAGAGGATCTATATACATAGCGAAGAGCAGCGGGGAACAAGGGCAGCACTGCCGAGTCCCGCGTGAGATTTCAATCTGCTCAGTTAATTGCCCGTTTATTGATACCCTTGCTGTGGGGCTAAGGTATAAAGCTTTAATGGCTTGAATAGCCTTCGGCCCAAAGTGCATCTTCCTCATGACGCACCAAAGAAATTGCCAGGAGACCCGATCGAATGCTTTTTCAGCATCAAGAAGTATTAATGCCATCGGGTCTCCCGTAATCTGTGCAGCGTCGAACAAAGTAATGGTCCGCCGAATATGGTCTATGGTGCCATTTTTGGGAATGAACCCATGCTGCCACTTGGAGACAAGTTGTTCAATTTTGGAGGATATTCTGGACGCAAAAATTTTGGAATCTCCATTAATGAGAGTAATTGGACGATAGGAGCCCATTTCTAGGGGTGATTTGCCATTTTTGGGAAGATTATGATCTTCGCTGTCGCCCATGATGCGGGAGGAGGAGCACCATTAAAAATTAGAACTACGAGGGTCGTAAAGAAGTCTTTTGACTGCGGAGAGAAGATTTTCTAAAACTCCACCGGAATGCAGTCGGAACCAGCTGCTTTGCCATCCGGAAGGTTTGATAGTGCCGTCGCTATTTCCTCCCAAAAGGGAGGGTCTTCTAATTGATCATGATCCTCTGTGCTAAGTTGTGTTAAAGAGACTGCGTCTAGATAATTATCGATCTCGTCCCGCCTAGATTCCTGTGAACCGGCGCCCTCTTCTGTGTACAGAGTTTGATAAAACTCCCGAAAGGCCCCTCGAATTTTATTCGGGTCACTAGTAGTTTCCCCTGTAGAAACCTGTATAGAATGTATCTCATTGATGGTAACCTGCTGCCTGGTTCTAATGGCCAGCTGATGGCCAATTAACTTGCTACATTCATAAATCTTTTCCTGGCGGGCGGCCCATTTTGCAGCGGCTTTCTCGGCTAATATCGAACCAATTTTAGGTTTAATAGCTGCGGCCTCTAGTTGTGCTGGCTCAATTTCGGCCCCCGTCTGAACAGCACCGATTAATTTCTCCTCTGACTTTGCTAGCTTGTCCTGGAGCTCCGAGATCTGTGCTTTATCTTGTTTATTTTTCGTTAGGGAGAATTGTAGGGTCTCCCCTCGAGGACACGCTTTCAGCGCATCCCATACGACCATAACTGGGGCAGACCCAATGTTTTTTTCCAGAAATTCCGGAATCCAGCTTTTCATATGAGTCTGATATCCTGTGTCGTACAAAAACTCTCTCTCGAAGCTTCAGGACGAGATTTCCTTACGGGAAGCCAAGCCCTTTATATCTAAGGTAAGCGGGTTATGATCTGACAGATATCGTGGGGCAATGTCAATAACACAATCACAGATCAAAGAGGGTGATACCAAAAAGTAATCTAGCCTTGCTAAAGAGAGGTGAGGGGCTGAATAGTAAGTATAACCTGGCTGGTTTGGTTTGAGATTAGCCCAAGCATCAATGAGCCCATGAGTATACATTAAGTTTCTTAGAGCTTGGTTTACCTTTGGTTTCCGGCCTGTATACCTCCACTGGTTGCTCGCCCCCCAGTTGCTGGGTAAGTTAATGTTAAAGTCCCCACATATAACAACTGGGAGAGGCCAGAGGGCTAATTCCCCGGAGATCCAATTAATTACTCCCGGATCATCAGCAGTACTCCCATATATGGAGCATAAGGTGAAGAGAAATCCAGACGTTAGTCGGCATTCTGCTATGACCCATCTCCCGAGAGAATCAGTCTTAATGTGAGTGGGTTTTGATACCAGATTACTTCGGGCCAAGATCCCTACACCTCTCACACGTGCTCCCTGTGTTGTCCCCCCAATTAAACTAAATCCCAGTGTGTTTAAAAGGTGTACCTGCGATCCCTCAATATGTGTTTCCTGGAGGCAGACGACTTCGGCCCCCAACAATCGCAACCCTTGAGACACCTTCTGTCTCTTCTGAGCATCGTTTAAACCACTTATATTTACGGTAGCAATTCTAAAATTAGTTGCATTAGTCATATAAAAGCATTGTAAAATACATAGTGACATTCATGTTTGAAATGAAAAATCCATGTGATGGAATCTTTGACAATTGTGATTAAGTGAAGAAATTCCTGATTATTTGATCCCTTCTTGCTGTTCCAGCAGCAGATGCTGTGGTGTGTCTGACATCTGCTTCTTCATCCTGGCCATCCTCGGGATTGTCCTGCTCCTCCTGAATTTCACCCAATGGCGTGTTTGTGCATACACAAATATTGTGCAGAATGCAACATGACATTATTATCTTGCATACTAGTTCTGTTCTGTACAGGAGTCTGCCACCCGATATGTCTAGGCACCAGAACCTGGATTTCAGGACTCCAAATGTCCGTTCAACAATGGCCCTTGGGCGTCCCAGGGCAACGTTGTATTCTCCCTGTACCTGTGTGTGTGTCACTTTGATGGGCGTCATCAGCCATGGCAATAGTGCATATCCTTGATCACCTGAAACAGATAATGGGGAGATGTGTACATTAGTATTTGTGCCTGCTGTGTTTGCAGAGTGTCTATTTTTGTGTGTGTGCATTGTGCAACTTTGGTATTTTGGCTTTGTCATATGATGCTTCAGACAATTGACCTGCATCACTGTAAGTTAAATTCCCTAAACTTGACAGCCTACACATCACTATGCTGTCATTGTCTGGATCCTGTGTATTACCTCCATGTTGTGACTGTGAGGATGTATGTTTCACAAGGTAAGAGATTACAGTTTCTTTACAGCCCCGTTGCACATACTGATATTCTCCTGTGCACATATTTTACGGGATGCACCATTGGCACATGTGCCTGCTGACACATCCACCTTAAGTTTATGACGTTTACAATGTTTGAACATCATCTAGATACCTCATTGGGAGTGATTGTGCTGAGGGTAGCTGTGAGAGAGATTCCTTGTCAGCTAAACATTGAACTCATAGTGGGCTAATTACATCCACCTTGCCCCCAAGGTGTGTCAGTGTTTCAGTGACAGTGGCACTGCTACCTGGTGCAATCAACTTACTGGGACATGTGGTGACAACGTACATATGCATTGATGTCCTTGTGCATGAGTTGACTTTGACTCTGCATGTATGCATGTTTGAGTAATACCCATAGATATTTCTGTGTGTGTCAGTTCGCATTCAACACACATCTGATTTTTAGCATCATATTGCTACACCTCACCAGGATTGTCATATGCATGCACAACATGTAGTGAGTTTGGGATTTGTATAGTTTGCATGCTCTTCCGATGCAGGCTCCATTCTGCAACTACACAGAGTGATGTTTAATATCTTTTTGTGAATATTTGTGTGCAGTTGCTGCTATCCTCATGCAGCACTACTTGTAATCCCATGATGCAGGGACACATGCTGCATGTTGCATGGCTGACTATGTTTTTGCATGGCAGCTAATTGTGCCCCATCACATGTGTATGCAGGGGATCTGTCATCTTCTTGTACATATGGCACATGTGTTTGTTTCAACGTGTATGTACCACAGCAGAAGCATATGTTTTGTGTCAGGTGCTGCACTAGTTTTCAGCAGTTATCAGATGTGTTCAGCAAAATCTATATTCTATGTGTGCCATACTGATTTGTGTGTGATTTAGTAGGCTACTTCCTTGTTGTGCTGTCTGACATATGCCTTGGTTCTTTTGTATTGTGTGCTTGTGTATGTTGTTGGGACCAGTTCCAGGGTATATCATGTTACATTGCCTACATGTGCATTCTAACATATTTGGGCTACATGCTTGTGTTCTTGAGGTGTGTGGTGTGTTAATTTTGTACTTACCAACAAGCAGTCCATATGTACCATTTTCAAAACGCTGGTTGATTATGGATTGTCTAAAGATGTAAGAGTCATGCACACTCCCAGAAAACTTGGCAACGACATTGATGAAAAGGCCCAGGTGGTCCACAATTGCCTGCACATTCATTGAGTGTGTGTGCTTCCTGTTCCTGTAAATGTGTGCAGTGTCCACAGGGGGCACAAGTAGGACATGGGTGCAGTCAATTGCCCCCAACACATGCGGAAATCCAGCAATGTCATAAAAGCCTTGCTTGTTGTCAAGTTGCTCTTGCGCAGTGTTGGGGAAGCATAGGTGCTGCATTGTCAGGCTGATGAAAGCATCCAAGACATTTGGGAGGTACCTTGAGAAGGATGACTGCGAGACTCCACCCACTCTGGCAGTTGTTGGTTTTAAGGTACCAGAGGCCAACGTGTGCAGCACTGCTAGTAGCTTTGTCTTCGGAGGGATGTTCATGCAGCACTGTGGTGGTGCCTGCAGCCTGGGGGCTATCTGGGTCAGTATGCATAGAATGGATGTCCTTTTAAGTCTGTAGTAGGCTATCACATCCTCTGGCATGAGGTCTATCAGGGTGATGCATTGGCGGTAGACCCGCTCTCTTCTTTGGCGCTGCCTCTGTGGTGATGCTGGTGGTCTTCTTGGAGCTCCAAGCTGCAAGAGTAGTACCTTCATGGCGTCATTTGGTAAACGAATGAGGGTCTGGGTTGGTCTCTCTTATGTGCAGGTGTTTTTGCTAAATTTTTAGACCTGCTTTTTTTTGGTCTTAAAAACCAACCGCTAACGGGACTTAGCGGCCCTTTTTTGGAACTATCGCCGGACCGGTGAATCATTGTAAATATCGCGAAGTTGAGTTAGCGGCTGTTTTTGCACTGGAACGCCAACCTTGTATTTCATTTTCGTAAGGCCCCGCTAACAGATTTGGCGATCCGAAAATCACACGTTAACGCGGGAAAACTGCCGCTACGGCAGCGTTAACTCCTTGTACATATGCCCCACAGGTTGTGGTGCATAAAGGCAGCAGTGTATTGCACAACATGGATCATACATATCACAACTTCCTGGTATGTTATTCGCGACCCATGTTTATCTGTTAGATATTCAATTCTTTCTTATACATTGTCCCAATGTTTGCTCTCTGTTACTGGCTGACAGCACTGACCATGTGCGGTGCTCCTTTGAGGGTGTCTCGGGCTTTGCGGGTTCTAGGCTTACCTTGCTACTGACCTTGTGGGTGGCCATCAGACCCGGCCATGGCTGCAAGTGCTGTTCCCTTCCCTGTACCATTGCTTGCAACTCCCCATGTCCCTGCCGTGTGGCATCCCAAGGACAATGGTTGAGCAGCTCATCTATTCTTGCTGTCATTGTGTGGTGTCTTCTGCGTCCCCCATGACCCTGCCATGAGGCATCCCAAGGACACTGTTTGAGCAGCTCTTCTACCTAGGTTCCTCTTCTTTCTGGTTCTCTTTCTGTGCTGCCTCTGCCTTGACCCTTTCCTGTGCCCTCCTGCAGCTGCGACGACTGCCTTCTTTCTGGTGTGGGTGGATGGGTTCCAACGTTGCCAGGTGGTAAGTTCAGCTATGCCAAGGAGGTGGCCCCCTGCCCTCTTATGACCCCCTTTGGCCTCCCCACTCTCTGTTCTCATTGGGCGGCTCCTGTAATTCAAAAGATGGCGTCTTTTTTCGCGGGCAAGCCCGCAGCCCTTCCGGTGTTCCCAACGCTGGCAGGGGTTACCTGTGGGCCCCTATCTGGTCCGGCTTGTCTCCCCCGGTCTGCCTCCTTACTCAAGAGTAGGGCTCAAGTGGGATTGATAAGGTCACCATTTCTGCCATCTTAAAAAAACAGCACAATCTGAAAGTTAATCGGAAGTCCAAAAAAGTTAGATGAAAAGCACCTATGATCTAATTGTCCTCGATAAGTCAATCATTTTAACTTTCAACCTAAGCCAAGTGGATCCACAGGTCAAGTTGAACCACATGTCGCTCACATTTGGGATCACAAATAGAGACACCTCATCAATTACTCGCTGCTAAAAGCAAATTTTAATGAGGATGGGGACATTTAAGAATCATTCTATACTGTCCTTATTTGACAATTTGATTAAATACATACTGTTCTACAACTGAATACAAATTACAGTTTTTAATTGAATAAATCAATGTGACACAATCATTCTGTCCAAACCCACGCACTTCATTCTAATTAATATGCATTGAAATAAAGCTGCACACAGATGTTCAAGCAATGCAGTAAACTTGCATCAACCATTTCAAAATGAGCAACTTTTATTCAGTGTAACCCACGCTAAGTACATTCACTGGCACCCTGTAAACAAACATACAGCAATAAACAAACAGCAAGCACCATGTGTCATGATAAAACATGTTCCTATTTTGAAATCATACCGCCTGAGTAGTTTGAAAAAGGCAATGCACATGTACTGGGCCTTACTCTAAAAACAAACAGCTGTTGTGGCCATAGGACTTAGATTCTCAACCCTATGCAAACAAGCATAGGCAAAGTCAATTGGTCTGCGTAATGCCCCATCTATTGGCGTTGTCAATGTGAATATATTTTAGTCATGTTGTATAGCAGCATATCTATTGTTGAGCATGACTGAAAGTCATTAAAAAGCATTTTCACACACCCAGCGCTGGCCACGTCATAGCCCTTTTATGTGTGTGAGGAGAGGTGGAACAATGAACACAAGACGGGGTGCAAAGAGACAGCACATGCACGGTCTAGCTGAGATGTAAAACTGAATGTGTCGTAGTGTTAGACGTGGCATCTTTTGGTGTGGTTTTCCCCAGACTTTTTGCTTTCTGACCTCCTGTTTTTTACTTCGTTTTTGCTGGCTTTAGGACTTTGAGCACTTTACCTTTTTCTGACCAGTGCTAAAGTGCATGCGCTATTATCTAAAATGTGATGACAATTGGTTTATCCATGATTGGTATATTTGGTTCACTAATAAGTCCCTAGTAAAGTGGTGTACCATATACTCCAGGCCTGTAAGCCAAATGCTACTAGTGGGCCTGCAGCACTGACTGTGCCACCCACAGAAGTAAGCTTTCAAACCTGACTCAGACCTGCCATTGCAGGGCCTCTGGGCGCAGTTTACTGCCACCTCGACATGGCATTTCCAACTACTTGCCAAGCCTTAAACTCCCCTTTTATTACATATCAGTCACCCTTAAGGTAGGCCCTAGGCAGCCCTAAGGGCAGGGTGCTGTGTAAGTAAAAGGTAAGACATGTATGTACCTTTTTGTTTTACATTTCCTAGTAGTGACAACTACCCAAGTTTGTTTTCACTGCAGTGAGGCCTGCTTCTGTCATAGGCTAACGTTGGGAATGCCTTAAATATCCTTTTTAAGTGTAATTCCTGATTGCAGAGGAGTAGCTGCTTTATGTTTTATATCATTGTATTGACAATGACAAATCCTCTTTAGTGGTAAAGTTGGATCTGATATTACTAATCAAGAAATGGTGTTTTTAGAAAGTGGACATTTCTCGGCTCTCAGCTCTCTTGTATGCCTTATAACCTGTCTCCAATACACATCTGGGGTGGGGTGACAGCTATACTTTGTGTACACCTCTAGACAGCCACAAGAACAGGACATTCAGCTTCATCTGCATACTGATGGGTCTTCTGGGCAAGAGGGAAAGGAGGAGCTGACACATACACCTGAATAAGTAGTGGCCTGACCTCACACAAAACACTGATTTTCCACCCACAGATAGGACGGCAGACAGAGCTCAGCTGAAAGGAGACTTGTGGACCACAAAGGCTTTGCTTTGTAGTCACCTCCACTTCAAGGACACATTTAGATATAAGTATTGGGTTTATGACCCTCTCTCACAAGTTCACTTTGTGGTCCAGAGGAGACTCTGCAAGAAGAGGAGCTGAGCTACAGGAGGAACTATCTTTGCTAACTGCTTTGCTGTGTTGGCCTGCTGACTCTGGTCTGGCCTGTGAGAAGGACTGGAACTGTTCTCTACAACTTTTGCAACTTAAGTTACTCCAAGGGCTGTTGACTTGCCCCCTGTTGAGGAAATCTCAGGGCCATCAAAGATTTCATTCGCACAAATGAGTGCTGCTAGGCTATGCTAATCCAAAGTCTGACTCTGCCTGACTTGCCCTCAACCAGTTCTGGGCCTTATCAGAATGTCAGCAGCCGCTTTTGACCATCCACACGCATCAGCACGGTGCACCGATCAAGAACTGCTGTGTCTGCCTGCTCGAGCACAGACTATCGATTTGTGGAGTTTGCTGAAGTCACAGCCCCCGAAGGCAGTACAGCATTATGCAGCACACTCTGCACTCATCAAGGAAAGATGGGCGTCTGCCCTCTGTGCCTCCAAGCACTGCATCATAATCAGCAAGGGGAGACTCCAGCAATGCAGGTCCTGGTACTAAGGTCGATGGCACAGCTGCAATTGCCCAGAAAGGTACTGTGGACTACGGGACTTACGAGGACCCTGCTGCCCACCAGTGCTCTTGCGGGCGGCACCGAACGGTGCAAGTAGATCAGTCTCCTGCAAACTTGACATTACAGTTTAACTGTAATAACTTTGGAAGCATTGCTTCATTGTTAGAACTGGGGGTCTCTAGTTGGCAGATGTATGTACCTTTGTCCAAGTAGGGACCCTTGCTTCCAGTCAGGTTAAGGGGGATAAACACTTTAGATAACCCCTGCTCACCCCTTGTTAGCTTGGCGCGAGCAGACAGGCTTATCCCAAAGGCAATGTGTAAAATATTTGTACTCAAAACACACAGTAATACAGTGATAACACCACAAATGGACACCATACCAGTTTAGAAAAATAAAGTCTCTTTATCTAAACTCAACAAGACCAAAAGACAAAATCCAACATACAGGTAGAAAAATAGCACTGCAAAATAGTTTTTTCTAACATAAAGCTTGTAGAAAACAAATAGCTTCACCTGGGGCTATTACGACGTCGTGACAGCAATAAATCCAAAGTACGGCGCTGACCGCGAGGTTCGTGGCATTGGTCACAGAGTCACACGAACCCCCAAACAAACAGTACTTTTGGATAGCGAAGTCTAAAACAATGCCCGGCGTCATGAAGGTGAGGCGTCAGTGTTGAGGTTGAGGCCTGCTCCCTGGCTGTCATGGGGAAGGTGAGGCGTTGTGTCCGCGAGGATGTAGTGTGTTGAATACAGGATAGGGGAAGTCATTTGCGTCGGTTCTGGTGAGGTGGTGCAAAGTTGGTGAGTTCGAGGAGTCACCCTCAGCGGTTATCGGTGCAGCGATAACAGAATGCAGGTGCTGACGATGACGGAGTCAATGCGAGTGCTGGCATCGGGAATGCGATAACTGCAGGCATTGGCAGGTGTCTAAGGGTGTCGCCGCTGCAGTGAAGGCCAGGCGGTGTGTCGTGCACTTCACGAGTGGTGCCCCTGGCTTCGGCATCACGGTGGCATTGCTGACGGCGTCAGAGATTGCTTTTCTTGCTTCTTTCAAGTTGCTTCCTGCTCCTCCCACAATTACGTTATATACATAGATATGAAGATTGGACCACGGTCAGAGACCACCTCTCTGGGGAACCCCACACAGGAAATGATCGCCATCAATACACGGCTCACCACAGGGGCAGTAATTGTCATGAGAGGGACAGTTTCCTGATTGGCATGGTCCACCAAGATATACTTGTTGCCTAAGGCCGTCTTGGGTTCCAGGGGCCCCACAATGTCAATGCCCACCCACTTGAAAGGGTGCTCACCACAGGAAAGGGTTAGAGGAGAGCCTGGCAAGTCTGGAAAGTTCTACAATGTGTTTCAGTGCTCTTCCACATTTGAGGCCAAAAGAAGTGGGTGAGAAGCCTGTGAAAGGTCTTGTCGCACCCCAAATGTCCTGCCAAAGGCACATCATGAGGTAGACCCAGTAGGAAGGTCCAGAAGCGCTGGGGTACCACCAGCCCATGGGCTGACCCAAGTTCAGCAACCTTAACCTCACTGTATTGGAGACCATTCTCCCAATGAATCCAATGTAATCTGGTCTGATCACCTGCTGCCTGGTTTGCAGCCTGCTGATACAAACCCTCAAGTGTAGGGCCCTCCATCTGCGGCTTGCAGAATTCCTCCCTGGTGGGACCTCCTTCCTGCTGCCAATGGGTCAACTCAGGCAGGTCTCCCAGTTCAGCCACTTGCTCCCCTGTCGGTTCCAGGGCATCCCCCTACACGGTCTGTCTCCTCCTGGACCCCTCCTTTTTCTGGCAGGCACCTGGGCCACTGTTTCAAGCTCCAGGTCCTCTTGATTACCCCTACTCGCTGCCATCGAACGAGTGCTCACACACGCCCACTCAGGCAGACCCAGCATCTCCAAATGAGCCCGCCATTCCAACTCCTTCATAGGGGAGCTCTCCAG
Organism: Calotriton arnoldi; assembly: GCA_963921515.1. Taxonomy (NCBI): domain Eukaryota; kingdom Metazoa; phylum Chordata; class Amphibia; order Caudata; family Salamandridae; genus Calotriton; species Calotriton arnoldi. The sequence goes on along the minus strand of CAWUFW010003736.1, from coordinate 281,713 downwards.
GCCATTGACAAGCAGACAGTCAACAGGCATGGATGGACTCGCAACGACCTTCAAAGGACCTGAGACCCCCCCCACTAAAAAGGAACCTGCACCACCTTACACAGGTGCTCAGAGGTGTCTGCAGCAACTACAGGGTGAAGTACATTGGGGTTGACCTGCTCCTCAGACACCCATTGACACCAGTCAGATTTCACACTGGCTTCCGTGTCTCTCAGAGCTTCCACCCTCCTCCCATTGATGGTCACCCACTGCAGGTACTTTTTAGTGTTATCCAGCAGGCAGGTTTCCTGGATCATCTCTCTATCTCATAATGAGATATGGGTCATCACAGTTGGCTCCCCACCCTCACTAGGAACCAACTCCTCCCCCAGCACTACACTAACTAACCCTAGTGACGGTGCACCAATGGTTGTTGGTGGTGCCTTGGGGCACTTGGGATCATTCTGCATGTGACTCTCTTGACCACATGCATAACATTTGTGGGGACCCTTGTGGTCTGGCCTACCCCTAGAGTGCCAATGTTTCTTACCACTGGGGGCTTCTTACCACTGGGGATCTGGGAATCTTTACCCTGGGAGCTATTTTGGGGCCCTTTAAAGAATTCCTTTTGGTTACTCTTGTCCCCCCACTCTTCTGCTGGGGACCCTGCCCACCCTTGACTGAGGTTCCCACATACCCCTTGTGGACCCTGGTACTCGTCCAGCAGTGCACCTCCTGAGCAAGCTTCCTGGGATCAGTCAGCTTACTACCCATCAGATGCTGGCGCTGCTCGGGAACACAAAGCCTACTCAAGTGCTCCCAACCAATCAGATTGTACAACACCTGGCAATCAGTTACCTTGCTGATCTTTATCCAACCTTCCAGTGCTCTGCAAAAAAGATTCACACATCCAACCCACGTATTGGATTCAAGCTTCTTGAAAGACGTAAACCTTTCCTGGTACTGCTCCGGTGTGAGCCATAGCTGAGGCATAAAGCCTCCTTCATGTTGGAGTAGGTTAGATCACCCACCTCTTCCAAAGGTGTCAGGGTGTTCCTCCCATTGGCCTCGAAGTGTTTCCACGGGCCCACCCCCAAATTCTTCTCACGGACCACATTCATACGCAGGGCTGCCTCATAAAATGCAAACCAAGCATAAATATCCTCCCCCTTCTGGAAATTCTGCATTAGGTCTTTGGGAATGTATACCTTACCCCCTTGCACTGGCTGTGCGCTGCCACCATTTGTACTGGACTCCGCCTGTTTGGCATTGAGGTTCAGCTCTGTCATACTCAGTTCATGTTCCAAAAGCAACTTTTTTTCTACCAAGGCGGCACAAGTGTTCTTGCTCTCCTCTGCCTTTAGCCTCATGACCTCCAATTCATGATCCCTGGCCCTTTGCCTTTCCTCCATTTCCTCTGGAGCCAAATCCCTGCAAGAATGATTGCTGCCAGCCACAGAGGCTGCTCTCCCAACAGGTAAATCCTGGGATCTGAAGCTGCCCTCTGGCACACCCCCAACCACATCTGCATCATTTGTCTCCCCAGCTTCTCTGGCACTCAAGGCCTTCTGCAGCTCCTCTTTCCTAGAGGTGCTTTTAATGGGGCATCCAAAGTGTTGAGCTTTGTAGGTATGCAACATTTCAATGCTAAACTCCAATTCTGCTTCCTCTGCAGGTTTACCAATTAGAGACATGGTGCGTGGATATTTCAAGGGTCAGAACAACAATAGAACCAAAAAACACAGTATGTGGTTGCGTAGTGGTCTGCACTAAACTAGTGATGTATACCTATCACTGTGGGTCAAGTACAAATGCAAGTTCAATCCTCACCGCTGACCACCAATTTCTGAGCTGGGGGTCTCTTGTTGGCAGAGGTATACACTTTTGTCCAAGTAGGGACCCTTGCTTCTAGTCAGGGTATGGGGGATACACTCATTAGATAACCCCTGCTCACCCCCTTGGTAGCTTGGCACAAGCAGACAGGCTTATCCCAAAGGCAATGTGTAAAGTATTTGTACTCAAAACACACAGTAATACAGTGATAACACAACAAATGGACACCACACCAGTTTAGAAAAATAAAGTATCTTTATTTAAACTCAACAAGAGCAAAACGACAAAAATCCAACATACAGGTAGAAAAATAGCACTTAAAAACAATTATTTCCAAAATAAAGCTTGTAGAAAACAAATAGCTCCACCTGGGGCTATTACAACGTAGTGACAGCAGTAAATCCAAAGTACGGCGCTGGCCACTAGCTGCGCGGCATAGGGCACGGAGTCAAGTGGACCCCCTAAACAAACAGTATCTTTGGATAGCGAAGTCTATGATGGTGCACAGTGTCGTGGAGGTGAGGCATCGGTGCCGAGGTTGAGGCCAGCTCCATGGCTGCCACAAAGGAGGTGAGGCGTCAAGTCCACGAGGAGGCGACGTGTCGAATCCAGGACAGGGAAAGTCGGTTGCATCGGCGGTGAGGCGTCGGTTCTGATGAGGTGGTGTGAAGTCGGCAAGTTGGTGGAGTCACCCTCGGTGGTTATCGGCGCCGCGATAACAGGATGCAGGCGCTGGCAATGACGGAGTCGATACGAGCGCTGGCATCGGAAATGCCGATAACAGCAGGTGTCGAAGAGCATCGAAGGGCATCAGAGCTGCGGTGCAGGCCGGGTGGTGCGTCATGCACTTCACGAGCAGTGCCCCTGGCCTCGAGGAAGGTAGCAGCGTCATAGGGGCCGTGCTGATGGCATCAGAGATTTCCTTTCTTGCTTCTTTTAAGTTGCTTCCAGCTCCCACCAGCAGAAACAACCTTCAGAGGCCCAAACCTGGAACATGCCCCTTCTGGCAGGTCAAAACTCTCAGCAATAGAGTTCAGGGGAGCTGGGAGTGAAGTATTTGTGCCCCTGAGACTTCAGAACAGGAGGCCAGCACACACAGGCCTTTGGAGATTCTTCTTCAAGCAGGTTCACAGCAAAGTTCCAGTCTTTGTCCTTTCCTTGGCAGAAGTAGCAACTGCAGGCCAACCCCTCACAGCACACAGCACACAGCAAAGGGGCAGTACTCTTCTTCACAGCTCTCTAGCTCTTCTCCTTGGCAAAGGTTCCACATGAGTTCAGAAGTGATTTAAAGGTCTGGTGTTTAAGGTCCACTACTTCAACCCCATTTTGTCTTTGTTCTTATTTGTGCAAGGGTCTCTGAACCCAATCCAAACCAGTTCTGTCCTCACTGGTGCAGTATGGCCACAGGTGGGGGAGACAGCATTGTGCAAGGGAGACAGGCCCTATTCAGATGCAAGGAAAACTCCACCCACTACTCTAAATGCAGCCAGGGTCTATTCAGCTCAGCTCTAAGTCACCCAGGAAGGGCAATGCAAACCACAACCCCCCCAGTGGCTGTCTACAGTGAATGCACATCCCCAGCCCCTGTCACTGCGAAACCAGACAGTCAATCCACAAACAGGCAGAGGCACACAGAATGGTTAAACAAGAAAATGCCTACTTTCTAAAAGTGCCATTTTCCAAAACACAATTTAGAAACCATCTTTACTAAAAGATGTGTTAATAAATTCTGAGTTCAGAGAGTCTGAAGTTTATTCCTCCATCTTGTCCCAATGGGAAGTTATACTTGTAGGATGTTACACAGTATCTCCCATGCTATCCTATGGGACAGATAGCCTTTCAATAGTGAAAAACTAAATTGGCAGTATTTCACTGTCAGGACATGTCACACACACCACTACATGTCCTACCTTTCACATACATTGCACCCTGCCCATGGGGGTACATTGGGCCTACCTGAGGGGTGTCTTACATGTAAGAAAAGGGAAGGTTTGGGCCTGGCAAGTGCATGCACTTGTCAGGTCGACATGGCAGTTTAAAACTGCACACATACACTGGCGTGGCAGGTCAGAGATACCTTTTCAGGGCTACCCATGTGGGTGGCACAATCAGTGCTGCAGGCCCACTAGTAGCATTTGATTTACAGGTCGTGACACACTCAGTGCACTTTATTAGGGATATAACAGTAAATCAAATATGCCAATCAGGGAGAACCAATTGTAATAACAATTTACACAGGGAGCACTTGCACTTTGACACTGATCAGCAGTGGCAAAGTGCCCATAGCAATTAAGCCAGCAAAAACGAAATCCAGCACAGCATCAAAAATACAGGAGGTAGAGGCAAAAAGTCAGGGGAAACCACGCCAAAGATGCCAAGTCTAACATTCGTGCTGACCCTGGGAGAATGTTCCCGGTTCATGGTACGGATCACTGCCATTTCCCCAGCATAGCTGTAAAGAACCTACTAAAAACACAAGGGCTCTTTCAACATTTTGCATTCTTGAAGTATTCGTAACTTGAGATGCTTTAATTGGATTTTTATCATTTTTATCTTGGTTTGAAAAGTAAAAGAGATACTTTTTTCATACCTCATTGTTTAGTCATTTTTGTGGTGTTTTCACTGTGTACCGGAATCCAGGTAAGCACAACTGCTTTACACATTGCCTCTTATGTTAAGCCTGACTGCTCTGTGCCAAGCTGCCGGAGGGTGAGCATGGGCTGATTTAAGTGTGTGAGTGACTTACCCTGCTAGAATTGCAGTGTCTACTTGGACAGGGTGCATACCTCTGCCAACTAGAGATCCGATTTGTAACATAGTGTAATTTAATTATTATTTTAGCAAGTTTATAAACCACAAACTCGAATCAAAGGTATTGAAATGTTTTACCTGAGAGCCAGTTATGTTAATCAAGGACACATCCATTTTTTGTAGGCAGGGTGAGATTAGGTGATTTGCCAAGAATCACAGGATGCTGATCCAACGCCAAGACTCGGAACCTGGTTCCACAGCTCTAAAGTTGGTAGATCTGGCATTAATGCTATTGTGCTCGAGAGAGGAAAAAAGCAACAGGGATGGGGGCGGGTGGGCAAGGGAAAGAAGTAACTGGAATGGGGCGTGTGGGAGGGGGAAATAAGCAATTGGGATGGGGTGGGTGGGAGGGGAAGAGGCAATATGTATGGAGGCAAGTGAAAATACAAGCACTCATCTGAAGTGCTTCAACACAAATAAAAAAGTAGCTTACAATGGGATCAGTGGATCTTTCTGCTGCCACTCTGTTGGACTTGGCCCTTTTTTGGCCAAAGTTCCCTAAACCTCTTGCCTTCCCCCTAGAGCTTTTTTCTGACATAGTGGTGCCAACTTAGATGCTTTGGGCACTTTGCCACTGCTGATCAGTGTCAAAGTGCAAGTGCTCCCTGTATAAAGTGTTATGGTAATTGGTTGTCCATAATTGGTATGTTTGCCTTACTAGTAAAGTCCCTAGTAAAGTGCACTATGTGTGCCAGGGCTGGTAATGCAAATGCTACTGGTGGGCCTGCAGCACTAATTGTACCACCCACACAGGTAGCCCTAAAGAGAGAACTCAGGCCTGCCACTGCAGTGCCTGCGCGCAGTTTGCTAACTGCCATGTTGTCCTGACAAGTGCACCCACTTGCCAGGTCTTACCCTTCCCTTTCCATGCACATCAGACACCCCTATAGTAGGCCCAAGGTACCCCCTGGGCAGGGTGCAGTGTCTGTGAAAGGTAGGACATGTACTGAGGTGTGTACCATGTCCTAACAGTGAAATACTCTCCATTTCATTTTTCACTGTTGCAAGGCCATCTTGCCCATAGGACAGAATGGGGAAGGCTGCGTAATATGTTTCCAGCCTATCTTCCCATAGGCTTAAGATGGAGAGGTGAAGTTTAGTGTGCCTGAACTCACAATTTAATAACACATCTTTTTGTGAAGGTGGTTTTTGAATTGTGTGTTTAGAAACCACGCTTTTAGAAGTGGCTGTTTTTTTGTTCTAACAATTCTCTGTGTCTCTGCCTGGTTGTGGATTGACTGTCTGGATTTGAATGTGATAGGATCTGGGAAATGTCTTGACCGAGGGGAGGAGTAGGTGAGACAGCAACAGGCTGACCTGCATCTGGAGTGTAGGGGGGAGGAGTAGCCCCCTGGAGGTGAAGAGGCCTGGGCTTCTGCCATAAAAGAATGGCTCCCCTCCTGCTGAGTGATTGAGGAACCAGACCCCCACTATCAAAGGAAGAAGGTGCCGCTGGCAGGAAGACACCCAGAACTGGTTTGGACAGGGGTCAGTGCCCCTGAACACAAAGACTTCAAAGACATTTAGGGGTATAACTATGAGAGCAGAAGCCCCTGAACGTTGGACTGATCAAGACTGAAAAGGATTGAAACTACTTCGTGGTCAAGAGGAACCTCTGCCAAGGAAGAACAGCTGAAGAGACTGAAGAGAAGGACTGACCCTTGCTGTGTGTTCTGGGGCTGGCCTGCAGTTTGCTGATTTAACTAAGGAGAGGCTAAGGGACTTTGCTGTGTGCTGTGTCCCCCTGCTTGAAAGGACTTTGCTGTGTGCTGTGTCCCAAAGTAACTTGTCTCCAAGGGCCCGAGGAGAGCTGGCTCCCTGTTGTGGAAACTCAGGAACATCAAAGTTTCCAAGTGTGTCTCAGCGACGCTGTGTGCGTGTGCTTTTTGCAGCCTGAGACCTTCGTAAGCATTGCATCGGGACTGTGTGGCCCGAAACCCAACCGAGTCTCAGCGACGCTTTGTGCGTGTGCAGCCTGAGACTGCCGTGGGGTCCGGGGTACTGGTTGGAAAGTGCCCCGTGTCTGCAGTGCCCCCACAGCGTGAATCATCATCCACGCTGCTGTGTAGCTGTTTGTGGCCTGAGCCGTCATCGTAACTGAGGCTGCGGATCAAGATCGCCGCCGCCGGCCCAAGCCGCAACGTGCTGAAGGATTTTGTAAAGCTAAGGAAGTCGTGAGGTAATCATGATCGTTGTTCGCAAGAGGAATCTGCCCAAGATCGTCAGCAACGGAGAAGGCAGCGCCGTAACCTGTCCTGCTACAGCGTCGTCTTGCATCGGAGCTGCGTCGTCATCGGGAGCGCCCAGCAGGACGTCCGACGAGCGGGGAGAGAGAGAGAGAGCGAGGCAGCGCATCCCCCAGGTAAGGCTTGGACTCCGGTCGGGAGCCGCAAGCGTGTGTGGCCTGGGGAGGTGCAGGAGGAGTACCGGAGTGCTCCCGTCTCTCTCCCGCTGCATCACGTTAGACGCGCTGAGTCCTCGAGCGGCCCGGACCTGCCCGGCAGTACCGGGGCCGCCCTCGGAAGTTCAGGACTGTTGTCTGTGGTTGGGGCCTAGTGGTGCCCGTGCTAATCGCGTAGCTTGGCCTGGTATTATTCCTGCATTACGAACTGCCTGATTCCGTGCATTAGGGATTGTATTATTCCTGCATTAAGAACTGCCTTATTCCGTGCATTAGGTATTGTATTATTCCTGCATTACGAACTGCCTTATTACGTGCATTAAGAATTGGATTATTCCTGCATTACGAACTGCCTGATCACTTGCATTAAGGAGTGCGTTATACTTGCATTACGAACTGCCTGATTACTTGCATTGAGGATTGCATTATTCTTGCATTACGAACTGCCTGATTACGTGCCTTGAGGATTGCATTATTCTTGCATTACGAACTGCCTGATTACTTGCATTGAGGATTGCATTATTCTTGCATTACGAACTGCATTAGTCTGATAATACGAACTGCAGTACGAACTGCATAGCATTGCATTAGGACTGCATTTGAACATCGTGAACTGCTCATGAATACCGCAAGAACCTACAAGTGTTTGTTGGCCTAATAACCGGCAAAGTGAAATACTACGAATACGCATATGTTGGATTTTTATCGTTTGGTCTTACCGTATTTTTCTGCTTGATAAAGATACCGCTATTTTCATACATCAGTGTGGTGTCCATTGGTGGTGTTATCACTGTGTCACTGGGAGTGTGGTTGCAAATACTTTACACATTGCCTTGAAGATAAGCCTGGCTGCTCGTGCCAAGCAACCAGGGGGTGAGCAGGGGTTGTCAATGAGGGTCTCCCTCCTTTCCCTGACTAGAAGCAAGGGTCCCTATTTGGACTAAGGTAACTGCCTCAGCCAACTAGAGACCCCCAGTTCTAACACACCCCAACTGAAAAGCTACTATTTGTTTCCCCCCAACAGTGTCTGATTATCACAAAAGCATGTGCTTTAAAACTGACTGTGCTGCTCCAAGCAACTGTGTTATTGTATTTGTTTCAGTAGACCTCAGAAGTTGAGAAAATCAGAGAAAGTTTTCTTGATCACCAAAAAGAACATTACAGACAGGGTATTGCATTTTTTTTTTAAATGCCATGTTGCCACAACGGTGATAATCTGGGTGAGGAGCAAGCAGACTTTTGAGAAATTGTTCCTGGAATTCACACAAAATAGACTCTGCATGCCAGGTAAAAGATCGAAAGGATGATATTGTTGGTCACTGTGGCAATACTCACCTTTCTGCCTAGTCACTGGGCGAAAAAGAACATTGTGATGGTTACACAGCAGCACATGAAAGGGTGTGATCCCCACTCAAGAACACGGATAGTAGAAACTCTAAAAAATATTAGATGGGTCTGACATCATACGAGTTCAGATGGGAAAGTCATCACTGATGATCTATGCCAAGTATTCACTCATGTTTTGTTTACAAGGCTCCTCTATCAGTGCAAGTGACTACAATATGAAGGAAGCCCATCGAGTCTGCATATTGCCAGACATTGAGCAGCCTTAAAAAAGCCACAAAAAATAAACAGAATAGTAACACAGAAAGGTATAAAACATGCTAGGAAGAAAGCATGGAGAGGGAAAGAGGCAACAGGAATGTGGGCAGGTGGAGGAGGGAAGAAGCAACATGAATGTAGAGACAGAGCTAGTGAAAACACAAGCATTCATCTGGAGGGCTTAAACACAAATAAAAAAGTAGTTTTAAAAATGGGAGCAGTAGATGGACACAAGAACTTGGTCCATGCTCTAGGGGTGGGCCAAACACAAGAAGAGTCATGATGCATACATGCCATGGACAAACAGGAACGAAGGATACGAGAGCAACGTTGAAGAAAATAAATGGAAAGCCTATGTGCAGGCTGTTGCCCACTGATTGTAAACTGCAAGCGCTGTCTATCCCAGATCTAAAAATGATTAATTTCTTTAGATTTTGAGAACAATTTAAAAACATAGATACACCCTGCATTTATTTGTCATTACCAATAATCAAGAGACATTTTGTCTGCATGAAACATTGCTTGCTAAGTAGCCTATACTCTAGCAGTTATTAGAAATTTGAAATGCTATGTGTGTACCACTTCAAGCTACAGAATTGTTAACACCTATAAAAAGTCGTGTCTTCCTTTTACAGGAAGCCTGTCCTCTTACTGTATCCTAGGTTGGTGCGAACTTTGACTCAAGCTTGCACCTTTCCACCTGTGTCGATTCTCTGAAAAATGAACAACTATGGGGACCCCATTCATTTCATTAGACTTTATTCACCCTGTTAGTTTCACACCTCTCTGCAACATTCAACATTATCAGTCATCATACTCTTTTTGACAAGCTTTCTACCTAGACTCAAGTGTGGGTCTAATCCTTATCTTGAGTCTCTTCATTCACTCAAATCACTCCCACCTATTTAAGCTGGGCTCATTTCTTTCTGAGAATCATTCCATCACTTGTGAGGTGCCCCAAGAGTCCTCTCTCTCTCTGCCTCTTCAAAATACACGTTGTGCCTGTAGCACACATTCTGGATGGTCACAAAGTCTATTATTATTTAGACCCAAATGATAACACCACTCCTCTTGAAATTACAAGGTTCAGGAGTTGACCATCAGGTTGCTACCTGTCTGAAGCCAGTCCATTCCTGCATTAACCAAACCTTGCTTTGCCTGAATAGTCAGAATATGGAAATCTTGTTTCTGGGCCCATTTAACCCCTCACTTCTAACCTTCTCCTCTCGTGATACAATCAATCTCATTCCAAATTCCGGAAAGTTTGCAGTGTTATCTTTGATAGTAATCTTTCCTTCTCCCCACATCTGAACTCGGTTACTAAATTATATTATCTTTTACATCCATCAATACATCTTTCCTTTTCTCCTTTTCAGTCCACACGATGTTGCAGGTCCTTGTTGTGGTTTAATCCTACCTGGATCACTGCAGGAGCAAATGTAACAGACTCCCTAAGAATGTGATTGTCAAATGTTGGACCTGGCCCTTTTCTGCATGGTCACCCCCAAACTTTTGCCTTCTTCATCCCCTTTTTGCTGAATTCATTTTTGTTGGCTTTAGGACTCTGGGCACTTTACCACTGCTAACCTGTGCTAAAGTGAATGTGCTCTCTGCTTAAAAAATGGTAACATTGGCTTATCCACAATTGGCGTATTTACTTTAGTTCTAACTCCCTAGTAAAGTTCACTACATGTACACAGGGCCTGTAAATTAAATGTTGCCAGTGGGCCTGCAGCACTGATTGTGCCACCCACTAAAGTAGCCCTTTAAACATGCCTCAGGCCTGCCATTGCAGAGTCTGTGTGTAAAGTTTTAAACAGCAATGCCAACCTGGCAAGTTAACCCACTTGCCAGGCCCAAACCTTCCTTTTTTAATACATATAAGACACCCCTAAGGTAGGCCCTGAACAGCCCAAGGGCATGGTGCAGTGTAATTAAAAATTAGGACATGTACTTTTAATTTTTACATGGCCTGGTAGTGAACAATTCTTAAATTCATTTTTCACTACTGCAAGGACTATCTCTCGCATAGGTTAACATTGGGTTTACCCTATTACAGCTTATAAATGTAATTTCCAATTAGGAAGAGATGGGACCCCAAGTTTTGTGTGTCTGGAATCACAAATTTTAAAATAATAACTTATAGTGAAGTTAGATTTTAAATTGTAATTCTGAAAATGCCACTATTAGAAAGGTGGCATTTTCTTATTTTAGCCATTTGGTCCCTTCTGCCTGTCTCTGAATACATGTCTGGAGTGGGTGACAGCTGGGCTTTGTGCATTCCCTCCAGACAGCTACGCACAAAGGGAGCTTAGGTGTGACTGATGGGCCATCCATATCCTGAGGGGCCATCCTGGGCAGGATGGGAGGGAAGAGCTGACATACCTGAATGGGCTGGGGTCTGTCACCACACAATGGCTGCATACCCCATGCAGTAAGCCAGGGCAGGAAGGGCAGAGACTCTGTGCACTTCAAAGGCCTCTCTTTGAAATCTACCCCACTTCCAAGGCACAACTGGGTATAAGTACTGGACCTCTGACACCACCAACACAGTACACTTCTGGACCTGTGAATACCTTGCTAGGAAGAAGGACTTCTGTGCTGTTGAAATTACTGCCACTCTGATGGTCTGCTACTCTGATAGACTCTTGCTCTGCTGCCCTGCTGCCTGCTGCCCTCTTGCCTGGGAGTGAGAAGGACTGGACCTGCAGGTCTTCAAACCATAACCAGAGTGACTCAAAGGGCTGCTGTTGGAAGTCTCGGAGACATCAGAGACCTCATTTCCACTCATCACTAGCACCTGGACTTTGCCATCTGAGAGTCTTGCCGTGCCAAGCGGTGCCAATCAAGTTTTGGGCCCTTGGAAGTGGGTTTGAAGTGCTAAAACTGCAAAGACCCATGCATCACTGTAGTTGCGTGGCTCGGAACCGGCGCATCCCCCTCGACGCCAAAGCATTGTCGCTGCTGCCAGGATCAAAGACATTGCATCGCCAGCTGCACGGCTCAACAACGATGCATCAACTACATCAGAGGGCTTTGACGATGACATCTCCGATTTACACGGCTCGAAACCGAAGATCGGCCTACATCTCCAGGATCAACGTCGACGCATCGCCTCCTTTGCACCTCGCATGTCATCCTCAACGTCGATGCAACTCCGAACCAAGGTACTGTTAAAGCTGGCCAAGGCTGGTCCTGTATCTGACCCACACTCCATCGTTGTTGGCCTCAACTTTTGCATTTGACCTGGTCTAGCGAGGCACTTTATGCTTTTAAGCACTATATTTCAAGATATTCTTAAAAACTCATACCTCTGGTTCTACTTATTGGATTTTTGTTGTTTTTGTCTTGTTTTATTCAAACCATTAAGCTCTATTTTTTTATCCAGGTGTGGTATCTTTTTGTGTGGTGTTTCTACTGTTTTACTGTTTTAAGTATTGCACAAATACTTTACACATTGCCTCTTAAGTTACCCTGACTAGGATTGTGGTTCCTGCTTGGACAGGGTTCATACCTCTGCCAACCAGAAACCCATTTTCTCACATCAGATTGCAAAGAGTTCAAAATAACACAGTAAGGCTGATCTGTTGCCTCAGGCAAAAAGACAACATCACTCCCTATACAGAATTAAATAGCAATTGAAAATGCTGTGTATTGTTCAGAAATCCATTCATAGCAATGTGCCTGTGTACTTGGCAAAGCTTCTTCAGCCATATCATCTGACCAGAAATCCTAGTTCCTTCTCAGTAAAACTCCTGGTTGCCCATGCCATTAAGCTAAAATATTTGAGACTGCAGACTTTTTGGACCAGAAGGAGCACCCAAACCACTACCCTCATAGTGGTGGAAGAATACTGACTTCACTAAAAGTTAAGCAGCATGAGCCCGGTGGTGACAGCATACCGTGTAGTTATTAGTAGGAGTGAACAGTCCCTTTTTAACCTGTGTCACTGGAATTAAGCCTACAGGCTCACTCAGCTTTTTATAATTTTGCTTCTATGTGCTTAACGACCCCTTGGCCTACATCAGTTAGATGTAGAGTGCTGCACATGAGTGGTGACTCTGTACTGGATGTATGTGTGCCTGGAAAAGGTACAGTACAGGGATAGAGCAGTGCTGTGCATTGCATGCATGGTGAGTGTGTGCACTGGGTGTATATATACCAGAGAGGAATACATTACATGAGAGATCTAGTGCTGTTCAGTGCATGCGCAATGAAAGCATGTGCTGGGTGTATGTGAGTTTGCGAGAGGTGCAATACATAAAAGGGGGAAGTGCTGTGCGTGAATGAGGAATGTGTGTACTAGCAATGGGTTTGTTTGCATGTACCACTCCATGGCACAATATAGAAAGGATACAGTACTGAGCAGTGCACACAGAGTGGTTGTGTGTGCTCATTGTATATGAACCTGGGGTGGCAATATACATGAAGGTGATGGTACTAGACAGTGCATGTACTGTGTACGTACACTAAGTGTAAGTGTGCATGTAATGGTACATTACATGGAGGACCCTGAGATCTATTTTGGGAAACTCATGCCTCCTGGTGAAGACATGAGGAGTAGAGGAAACCCAGAGATAGATTTGAGTATTGTTGTATTTCTGTAAGCTGGGTGGGACCCGCTGGAGAAAGGTGAGGGATCCCCTTCTGTACCATTCAAAGGGTGCTCTTTGATTCAGTTAGAGATCACAAGCGAAGGGGCCTGGGCATATCTCAGGAAGGAGATGGGGCTGACAAGGGAAAAATTTAGATTATGGCTGGGAGCTCAGAATTCATCTTTTGATGCACATATCACTGTGACTGACATGCAGGTGTGAACTCTAGTCACTCCCATGACCTATGGTCTAGGGCTATCAGCTGCAGAGTCTCTCCTACTGTGACAGACAGCCTTTCAAGAGGAAGAAAGGAGAAGAAAGCATGCACTTCAAAAGAAGCAGAACTCCAACATAAAACTTCAAAGACCCAGACCCTAAATCACATTTGGTGTCCGCAAATGGACCTTAAGAAAGGGAGGTTGAGATCACATAAATTTGTCATCTTCCAAGCAGCCAGATGTGCTATGTGAGGAGGGGAAGCTCTGCAAGACTTTTGCCTGTGACCAGGACTGGGTGCCAAGGTCTGCTATTCTCCCTGCTGCATGAGGAGACATTATCCAGGGAAATCAAGACCACCTGCTCTGGATCCTGTAGCACCTGCGTCTGCCTTCTCGCCAAGACCAGTGTGCCCTGTGAGGAAGAGGACAGCGTTGGAGGGAGTGAGGGCCAGTTGGGACCCCAGCCAAGTAGACTCATGGTGCAAGGTTTGAGGGGACAACTGATTCACCTATATGCCAGGAGAGGGCCATGAGAGCAGTGCTGTGCAGGGCAAGGGAAGCCAGTGCGATGCCTGTTTCAGTGACCTCATATAGCAGGAAGTTGTGCCAGATACAAGGAGCTGAAGCATGTGCAGGGGCTAGTGGTCACCCTGTATGTGAGGAGTGGCCTCCGTGGTACGGACTACCATGTGGCAAGGGATGGCACCTTGACCAGTAGAGTTACAGCAACCCCGTATGCCAGGATGGAATATGACTCGTTATTTTGCATACCATTACTTCGCAGCTTTTTACTGCGATGTTTTTACTTTGCAAATACCGTTACTACGCAAGTTTTTATTTCGCATACCTTTACATTGCAAGTGTTAATGCATGCGAACTAAAAACTTGCCTAGTAATAAAAACCCAACACTACACTAAACACTAAATACAAATACACTACCCTACACATCACAAACTCTAAAACACTACCCAAACCCTCCAAAAACTACTACTCAAACATCACTACACTACCCTAAACCCTAAATCACTACCCCCTGTATGACCCTCCCCCCAGCCCGCTCCCTACACTCAAACACTACCCTGCACGCACCCCCGACACTACCCTAAACCCTAAACACTACCCTACACTACACAAACACCACAACACTACCCTAAACCCTAAATCACTACCCCCAGCACGACCCTGCCCCTACCCCCAAGACGGTCCCTACACTGAAACACTACCCTGCACGACCAACCCGACACTACCCTAAACCCTAAAGCACTACCCTACACTACACTAACACCACAACACTACCCTAAACCCTTAAACACTACCCCCATCACGACCCTGCCCCTACCCCCAAGACTGTCCCTACACTTAAACACTACCCTGCGCGACCCCCGACACTACCCTAAACCCTAAAACAGTACCCTACACTAACACCACAACACTACCCTAAACCCTAAAACACTACCCCCATCACGACCCTGCCCCTACCCCCAAGACGGTCCCTACACTGAAACACTACCCTGCATGACCCCCGACACTACCCTAAACACTAAAACCCTACCCTACACTACACTAACACCACAACACTACCCTAAACCCTAAAACACTACACTAACACCACAACACTACCCTAAACCCTAAAACACTACCCCCAGCACAACACTGCCCCTACCCCCATTCCTGTCCCTACTCACAAACACTACCGTTCAAGACCCCAGACACTACCCTAAACCCAAATACACTACTCTACACTACACAAACACAACTACACTACCCTTAAACTACACTACCCCCTGCATGACCCTCCCCCTACCCTAAACCCTTAAATACTACACAGCCCCTCTTACCTCTCTCTCTCCTCGGTTCCTGTCTTCTCCGGCTTCCTGCGTCGTCAGTGTTGCACGTCGTTGTGATGAAACGGATGCGCGTCCGTTTCCACACAACAATGTGGATAGCGTTTACTTCACAAGCGTTACAATGCATGCGATGTATCAACTTGCGTAGTAAAGGCTACGCATTGTAACATCGCATGCGTTCTAACGCTTGCGAAGTAATGGTACGCGGTGTAACAGCCGCGTACTAATGGATGTTTACCACCAGGATTTGCTGCCGATACCCAATTTGTTGCAAGGATTGGGCTGTCGCCCAGGAGCTGTGACCCATGACCCATAGGTCATCCTGAAGTGGCAAGGATTGAGCCTGATCTGTCCCGTGAACTGAGGAGGATGCTGTGAGTGCATCGTCACTTTACCGGAATCCCAGACAGGAGTAATGCAATCTAATTTGCCTCTCTCACCCTTTGGGGTGTGCAAGACTTACTGTACAGGAGGAGCACCAGATCACCTCCGATAGCTGATGGAGCTGGCTGCAAAAGCTCATGAGAAAGCCTGCATGCAGCTGACTTTCAGAACAGGGCCGGAGCAGTGTGAGTGCCCATGGTTGAGGCACTCACTGTGACACTGCAAACCTCCTCGCTGCTGCAGTGGGTAAGACTGGCTACAGGCCTATCGGGACCCAGGGGGACTTGCTGCTAAGGGTGCTGCGGCACCAAGACACTTTTCACTATTTTGATAAGGGTCAGAGTGGACTCGAGTTATGGCTTACTAGTGAGCATTCCCTTGATTTGGCCATCAGTGAATGGGGAATTACCTCTACCACATTACGAAGAGCGGGTGGGACAGGGATTTGTTAGAGAAACACTAAAGCCCTGACCTCAAGGGAAAATATGTTATTGTCTATATATGTTGTAACATTGCTTTGAATACATTGAGTTAGAAATGAAATACTTCTCATTATTATAAAAAATTAATATTTGACTAGACATTGATTTATTGACACTACTTTTTTTGTTTAGCATTTTTATAAAGCGCAAACTTGACCCTAAGGTATCAGAGCACTTTACATGAGCACCAGTTGCATTACAGACGGACACATTCATTTTTAGGCACAGGGAGATTAAGTGATTTGCCCACAATCACAGGATGTTTGAGCCTCTCGCCAGACTCAAACCTGGTTCCCCAGCTTCAAAGTCAGCTGCTGTAGCCGTTAAGCCACACCCTCTCCCTGAACCCTTGAACTCGAGGCATTTCCATCTTCTCAGTCAATATTTCACCCTTTGCAGGATTCATTATTTGCTATGATGTTTCAATCAATCAAGTGGCTTCTATAACACGACTACTGACCCGTAAGGGTCTCAAGGCACTGGGGGGGTGGGGTAATGTGGCGGGACTGAAGATCTGCCACAAGGCACTATAGTTCAGTCGAAGAGCCAGGTCTTGAGGTCCTTCCTGAACTGAGGCAGTGACGGTGATTGCCTTAGGGGAGAGGCAGGGTGTTCCAGGTCTTTGCTGCGAGGTAGGAGAAGGATCTTGGCCTTGTGGATACCTGGGATGGTGGCCAGGGCCAGTTGGGCAAAGCGAAGGTTTCTGGTGGGGGCGTGGAACGAGAGACGGTGGTTGAGGTATGCAGGTCCTGTGTTGTGTAGGACTTTGTAGGCGTGTGTGAGGAGCTTGAAGGTGATTGTTTTGTTGACTGGGAGCCACTGGAGGTCTCGCAGGTGGCTGGTCATGTGGCTGCGGAGGAGGATATTGAGGATGAGTCTGGCGGAGGCTTTCAGGATGCTTTGCAGTTTCTTGAGGAGTTTCTGGGTGATGCCGGCGTAGAGTACATTGCCTTAGCTGAGTTTGCTGCTGATGGTAATGTTGATGCTGATGGATGTGGGTGACCATCTTTCTGGACTCAGTGCTGATCCACTTGAAGATCTTTCAGAGCAGGCTTAGCGTGTGGAAGCAGGATGATGAGACTAGTCAAAGTGTGCACCTATTTTGAATTAATTCTGTAATTCAAATGGGCATGTGTTTGTAATTTATGCCTTATATACATCAATATGTTGTTTCAAATAATATTTGATTCTGTTATAAGACTTGACCAATCCTATTTTGACCCTCTCCCTCTCCCATCATAAAATCCTCAATGCTGCAAATATGTGGAATAAGAAAAACATGAGTCTTCATAGGTTTAAGGCTTGCGATTTTGTTTAATTCATGTTACTTCCCAAAGTAGTTTTTCGATGTTGGATTTAATATTGGTGAATACTATTGGAAAACCTGGTGTAGCATCAAGGATTGCAATGTTAATTTGGGGATTGTAAAGCACCAAGGAGATCTAGCAATTTCTGAAAAACAAAAACAAACTTTTGAGTTAGATAACCTTCATCAAGTATAGACTATTGTAATTGCAAATTGTATTTATATAGCGCTTACTACCCCTGAGGAGGTAGCTGAAGTGCTTTATGCAAGTAGCACGCTAATCCGGAACAACCAATTAGAAGTAAATAGTAGATTAGTAATATTAGCATAATTAGTAATAATAGATAAGTAATATGTACTACCTTTTTTCCTTGAGGATTAGTAGTAGCAGGTTTGTTAAGTTTGTGCTCTTGAGGCCACATGCTTAGTAGTGTTTTGAGTACAGATAGACTAATGGCAGTGGATCAGAAAATGTGCCTTGTTATTGGGAGTAGTGGACATGTGCACATGTTAGTTGGGTGAGTTGGATAAAAAGGAGGGAGAGGTTTGAAAAGGCTGGCAGAAAGGCTTGGAATGAGTCAGAGAGGAGGGATGGGATAAAGGTAGACATTTTAAAAATAAATAACTCAAATGAACAGATAAATACATAGAGTCATACCCACATATCTAAATATGTATTGATTGACATTGAAACATATATTTATTATCAGGCACAATCCCTTCTATATAAACACTTATACGTACATAGAAACAGCAATACTTAAATGGTCTGATATACACATGTATGTTGCGGCTGAGTATGCAAAGACTGTTTATATTTTTCCTCCCCCTACATAAATGTATCTGCTTATAAATGGAAGCATGGCTCCATATAGAGGGATACAGGGACATATGTATAATGCCAGCCTCATCTCCATACCTTGACATGGAAGTTTTGTTATGTCTGAAAAAATACTCTTACAGGCATCTGCCCTGTAATCAGATTTACATACTGTGATATATATAGAGATCTGGTAACTGGGCACAGTGAAAGTATTGCTGAAGCGGTGATGTCTGTGGACTTTAAAACATTTTTTTATGGGAAGGACTCCCCGACTTCGTAAACTGCAATTGCTGTGCTGCTATGTGTAGTGGAGAATCATTAGAGTCACTTATGATTCAGGAAATTACCCATGTGGATCTCATTGAGGCATCATGGGACTGGTAGTACTGTAAATTGTCCATGAAGTGCTCATGGGAGCTGAATGTGATAATACGTTATATTTTCTTGTATTTGTACACACAAAAATGTTGAATTCCTGGGTTCAATAGAAGCCACAAGGCCCATGATTGAAATGCAGCACCAGCTGCTGAATACAGCCATTGCTGAGTGCATTTATTTTTGGACAAAGACTTTCATGAAATTAGACCTTGCCGTTGCCGCTAGGGACAATCCAGTCCATGTTTTCATTTAAGTTGTTTTGAAGTGTGTTGAAACTAAGCCTGGGCGTAGTTCGCGAACTCCGCGAAGTGCAAAAAAAACGGAAGCGGAGTGCGTTAGATAAATGCCGTTTGCGGTGATTTTCAGTGCCAGGTGTTTGTTTGCACTATGCAATCATTGCTAATGGCACCATGCACAGCGCAAGCAGGCGCTGCTTCCTTTCTGCCGCTTGAGTAGATTTTTACTCAAGCGGCAGCATTCTCAACTCGAACGGACGGTTTCTCAATGCGAGCGGTCACGAGCATACGCGACCATTCGCTATAAGAAATCTGAGTGCCCACGTTGAGAAATCTCGCTGGTAGGTTGATTTTCCACGCTCGCGCTCCCCAACTTGATGTTGACGATCGCGAACGAGGAAAAATCTTGCGGGGAGGTGGATTCTCCACGCTCGTGCTTGCCAACTTGATGTTGACGAACGCGAGCGAGGAAAAAAACTCTGCAACGCGAAGCAGAGTTTTTCGGAACTCTGCGAGCTCCGCGTAACGCGGAGTGCGTTAAACTCCGCGAGCAGAGCGGAGTTCACCGCCCAGACTTAGTTGAAACTTTACAACAACAGCAGAGTTTACTAATGATAAGAATACTGCTCAAGGCACGGTCTCAATATTGATTACATTTGCTCATTAGGGGTTGATGTTACGTGCTCATTTTTCACTGAGGTACTGCATTAACATGATGCAATAAGGTTAGGATGATTTATGTGTCACACGCGACTAGTACTCCAAATAGTGGAACGATCTGAATTAGTATGAACTGCTGCAGGGACGAAGTGCATTGTCTATGTTTACTGTTTTACATAATTGAGCACCAAATTTGTGGTTTTTAGATTGAGAAAGGCAGTTGATCTGCCAAAACACATCTCTTTTAGTTGCTGAGTTGAGGGAGGCCCAACACATTAAAGAAAACACTTTGATTCTGCAGTCTTCTTGTGCATGCTCTCTTCTTTCAAGGAAATTTGGAGTTTTGTGGATATTTAGTAGTCATCCATGGTTGATGCTTTTCATGCACCACCAGGTGTTTGGGCCGTCGGTGGTAACCATCGGTGGATCGACAACCCCCCATTGGCAAGAGGCAGTTGAAGCGTGGTCTAGGGAGGAGGCGAGGACTCGGTGCGGGGAAGACTGGTGATTTTTGGCATGGAGACCATGTTTCTCAGTTTTGGACCTACAGCCTCACTCAGAATGCCGGTGGAGATCAGGTGACTGGGCACTGTGTAAGCATTGCTCAAGCGGTGAGGTCTGTGGACTGTAAACATTTTTTATGGGAAGGCCTTCCCCAACTTCGCTAACTGCAATTGCTGTGCTGCTATGTGTGGTGGAGAATCATTAGAGTCACTTATAGTCAGGAAATTATGTGGCAGATGCATATGTAAATTGCAGCTGGACAAGGGATGAAAAAGGAGGACAGTTTAGCCTGCATTGGTGTAAGTGGCCATGCGAGGACTGCTGTTATGTGCTTCACAGCGTGTTATACATGATGGAATAGTGCTGTGTATGCTCGTATCCACAGAGGGATTACAAGCTACTAGAATTATGATAATGAGCACATGGGCCCTGTTAGCGGTATTAACAATGAGAGATACAACACTCTGTGATCGCGGGTGTTACATTCTTCAACTTGTGATGCAAATACAGTCCTCTTTTGATGGCCATGAATCATAATCCAATAGAAATGTGAATGGACTCATTTAAATCTGCAAACTGACACTTGACTTGTTTTATGCCAGCTTTGAGAAAGGCAATCATGCCAAAATGTATCTACCTGGTGAAAATAAAAGAGAGACACTCACACACACACACTCCTCCGCCCCAAAAGGTTACAGGTATGTCATCAGTTATGCCACAGACCATGTCATGAGTTATGTAATATGTGAGTTCATTAGAAGTGCACTGTTGGGGCACAAATTTTAGTTAGCTCAGCTAACAGTAACTGCTGTACTTCTTTGAATTCCCTAACTATAACGTCCCTGTAACCTTTGTTTTTTTCAGTGAATGTCTATATTTTATGTAATGCAGCAGGAGGTTGACTGCAGGGCCTGGCCTGGCCAACCCACTGCATGCACCTAACCCCACGCATGCACTCACATGCACCTAACCCCACACATGCGCGAAGGCCATGCGCGGCACAGGGTTAGGTGCACGCGGGTGCATATGTGGGGATAGGTGCATGTGGGGGGTTGGCCAGGCCAGGCCCTGCGTCCAACCCCCCACAGGCATCCAACTCCATGCCGGTGCAGGGTTAGGTGCATGCAGGTGTTTAGTCGCAGGGCATGGCCTTGTTCGGCATTGCTTTCACACAAAGGGAGCTGCTAAACATGCGGCTCCCTGTGTGTGAAAGCAATTAGTCTGTTTCCTTGCTCGCTTGCCAGCGGGCAGAGAAATAGACAAATGCTCCACTTTCATCAAGTAAGAGTATTTTCACTGCTCTCGCTTGCTGAAAGTGGAGTCTTTGCTGTGGCTTGATGGGAGCTGTAAAGCTCCTGCCAAGCCACATCAAACAGCTATGTGACATAGCATTGAGCCGGCCCTGGAGGCTGGTGGTCCCCAGGGCCATCTATGGCTCCAGGACGTACCCCCCCTCCTTTCTTAGATTTGGCACCAGGGAGGTGCCTAGGGGAGGTTGCGGTCCCCCACAGGGGTACATGCTGCCCCCTGCATTCAATGAAATTTAAGGGGAGGTGGCTGCTCCCGGGATTGCGGGTGGCTCTGCGCACCCCCTTGCATTCAAAGAAATTAAAGCCCTGGGCAGGTGACAGCCCCCAGGGCTTGGGGAGGATCCACGTGGCCCCGGGGTTGTGGCGGCCCATGGGGCCGCAGGGGGCGCACAGCCCCCCGCATTGATTACACATATATATATATATATATATGCACACACACATACATATATACACACATATATATATACACACACACACACACACATATATATATATATATATTTCAAAAAAGCTGCACCATATCTACTTCTCAGCATAGGTTAACTGCAGTATAGTACGACAATGAAGCAAAGCGGCACTACAGGGCTTCTTTTTTATATATTGTTTATTTCACCAGTGCATACAGGGGACAGTCTACACGTTTCGCCGATTGCCTTCCACAGGACCATAGAGTCCACGCATTTGGCTAGTCCTTATATAACCCTCAGGACCATAGTCCTTTTACAGTGTCAACCACTATTACCAGACCAAATCTCACTCGTTTTTTCTTTTATATATAATCCATCAAGCATTACACTTCATTTTGTAAAGTACATTTTCACATTCTGCTTGAGTCGATTTGTTGCATAATTTCAGACAAATATTATGCATAATTAACATCTTATCAGTAAAGTACTTAAATCTCATAGGACTGTCATATGCATATAGTGCAAGGATATACCATTTTAGTGCACAGTGACTGTGAAAGAAAGTTATAGTACATAAATAAACTGATTGCAAATACAAGGAGCAGCACATATCATAGTGAGATTGGATGCGATGAGAACCTGTATATAAATTTAAAACACTGAACTCTGATAAACAACATGTCAATATTGGGTTTCCAATAGCAACCAAAAGGTCAATAATTATGGTTTAAAGAAAGAATAAGCAGGATTTGTAAAAACCCAGATCTTAATAGCAGTATTAGTGGATCAGAATAACTATAACCCATTAGAAAATGCTTAGTGCTAGCAGCATTGGTCTCTTCTCTGCAAAGACCATATATCTTGAGTGGTAAATCCTACTCACAATTGTATCCATAGGCAAAAGGGTACCTTCATATACAGGGGCAATATATATATATATATATGTCTATGTCATCAACTAACAGCGTACTCCCCACTGATAATTAAAGTGCTAAATGCATTTGTACGTCATTGACGTTACTCAATTCAACCAAAGAAGTATATCAAAAAGTCATTAGCAGTGAACGCTCACTCAATAATCAATAAGGATAGTTAGCCAAGATAATCACATTCGCATGTTTCGTTGCAAAGTGTATGCAAAGTATATTCTTTCTTTCAAATAAAGAGCTAAATGCATCCTGGAATAAATTTTCGGATAATTTGTCCTAAAGTGCTAGGTTTAAAGTGCTAGTTCATTTAAAGTGCTAATGCGTAGATATGCAATGCTGAAAGACCAACAGTCCCTTTAAGTTCATTAAGGCGCTTCATTGTGCAAATCTATAAAAGGTACTCCTAAAGTATGGGTTACGTGGAGGCAAAGGGAGACCCCCATAGCAAAAAACAACAGACTCACAAGAAGGGGAGGATGGCAACCGAGGAAGGGGCAACACAGGCAGGAACACCCGTCCCAAACGCAACTTGAAATTCAAGCAATAGATGCCGTTGCGGATGAGGAGAACCTCACGATCATCAATTTAACATCCAAGGAATTGACACCGGAAGAAGAATCAGTCCTCAAACTAGGACTTTCTTTCTGTCCAACAAGTAAATTTGAATATGCCCAAACGAGGATCGACGTTTACAAATTCGTGAGGAAGATCAAATTGTTTACATTTTTTAAAATGAGAGGTATGGATTCCAGACCGGGGCCTATGACGACCCAGCCCACAGGAATGGATATCTTGAGTGGGCAAGACCTAGACATGTTAGCAATTCTAGAAGAATTGGGCAATGATGGAACACAGCGAGATGATACACGTCCGGATGACACGGATCGTGCTGTCAACTTGGGGATCACACAAGAGCGATCAATAAGTCCCTTCAGACCATCCTCCAAATTTTAGCCTCAAACACCAGTTGATACCATTTATATTTTTTCCGAAAAAGTAAATCAAGATCTATTAAAACTACGAGAGGGCTTGGAAAAAACAAGAGACGGATGGAACATAACATATGCACAAAGACAAGCACTCAAAGATCTGGAGGCAGATGACGCTATCGTGATTAAGCCCTCGGATAAGGGTGGAAACGTGGTGTTGCAAACTCGAGAGAATTACTGCAAGGAAGCTCTCCTCCAATTGAACAACCAGGAGAATTATTTACCGATCACGATCACGGAATACATGAACAGTATAAAAGAATATGAAAAACTGATCTTGAAGTGGCAAACCAGAGGAATGCTCTCAATGGAGGAGTTCACCTTCCTATCGACACCGTATCCTCGGCTACCAACATTTTACCATTTACTGAAAGTTCATAAGAACAAGCTGAACCCTCTGGTACGACCTATAATCTCGTCGATTGGTGGCCTACTTGAGAAGATGTCGAAATTCATTGACTATTTCTTGTTCCCTCTTGTATTAGAATTACCCTCGTACACCAGGGACACCAAGGACTTTTTTAGACATATTGAGGGCACTGTGTGGGAACCTGACTTCCTAATGTTAACTCTTGATGTAGCTAGCCTGTACACTAGCATAGCACATGAAGATGGGATTTTGGCCACCAGATACTTTTTAAGAAATCATCCTCTAAAGTTTCTAGAGCATAGTGAGATGCTAATGGTGTTCTTACATTTCTGTCTGCATAACAATATGTTTATTTTCCAGGACCAGATCTATAAACAACGGCGAGGGACTGCCATGGGGGCCTGCTTCGCTCCCAGCTACGCGAACCTGTTCGTGGGCTGGTTGGAGAAGCAGGCCGCATGGGCTGACACCTGTGACAGATGGGTGGAGAGCACGGTCAGTTGGAGACGATACATTGACGATCTCTTTCTGATCTGGCGTGGTACAAGGGAGTCAGCAGCCAAATACATTGACCATTTAAATTCCAATGATCTTAACCTCCGATTTACGAGTAATATAAGCTCGACTGAGGTTACATTCCTGGACTTGAGAATATTTGTGGCAGATGGGAAGATCCAGACAGCACTCTTTAGAAAGTCCACGACTGGGAACTCAGTGCTACACGCCAGAAGTAGTCATCCAGATAATCTGAAGAACAGTATCCCATACGGGGAACTGTTGCGTATTAAATGCAATAGTACTAGGGAAGATGATTTCAGAAGAGATACATCTAAGAGTATAAAGAGATTTGAAGTGAGGGGGTACCGGAAGGGGATCCTGAAGGGAGCGATGAACAGAACAGCAGAGAAGTCCAGATCAGACTTATTGAAGGATGAGTCTAAAAAGGGAGATCTAGGGATGAACAACAGTCTTAGAATTATAACAAGTTTCTCCAGCGCAGCTAGCAATGTGAGGAGAATATTGCAGGCCAATTGGCACATACTAAAGTGTGACATAGTCATAGGTCAGGATCTAACGACACACCCGTCACTGACATTTAGGAGAACACGGTCCATCAAAGATCAGCTAGTGGAGAGTCATCTACCACCCCTTAAAGTGCAGAGAGGGCTACAAGGTATTACAGGCTTCTTTCCGTGTGGCAGATGCAAAGCGTGTGCAAATAATAATAAGGTGACCCCATATATGGTTGGGTGTTTGAAAGATCCTATACATATTTCAAAGTTCATGAATTGCAATGCATCATATGTAGTCTACTGTCTAACTTGCCCGTGTGGCCTGAGATACGTGGGCAGCACCATCCATCCTGCCAAAGTTCGCATCTTAGAGCACCAGAGGGCTATTCAGAACAAAGATGTGAGTTAGACACTTTCAGTCGCACCATAACAGCAACAGGCAACTAGTTGAATACTTTTGTATTGATCATGTGGCACGTGACATGAGGGGAGGAGATAGAGAGAAGTGATTGCGGAGACTGGAATCGCGCTATATTCTAGATATGGTGACGAAATCACCGCTAGGATTGAATATGGGGGAGAAACTCAGGGTCCACTTGTAAATATGTACAGCAAATGAAGGAGAGCAGGCTTAGTAGGGGTTAGTTAGGAAGTGGAGTGGCACTCTTGGATATGTGGCCCATATAGGGCATAATTGTTTTACAAGCGGCAACAGTTGGGTTGTTTGCATAAAGCAGGGTCGCTAAAGGGAGCAGGCCCATTCCGGCCGTACAACTTATGACATTGATATCTTGATGCAGTGATTACTGGAGCCTCCGGGTACATGGCCCATCCAGGGAACTATTGTGTGGCACATGGGAGGTTCTTTATAATGTTGAGCGCCAGAGGGAGTCTGCCCATACAGGGCAAAATCACGCCGCATTGACATGTGTTGGTTATCTATATTTGTAATGATTAGCCAATGCGTATGTAAATCAATATAATATAAGCTGTCCTCCATGTACACTGTGCGATCACGCGATTATAATGCGCTGCCAAGATCTATGTGATTCCACTTTGAAGTGTAACAGCTGGGTACCATGGTAACATGACGCAATGTGGGTTGGATATCCTTACGTCTTAATGGTATTTTCTGCCTGACCATCAATTAGCTTTGGAGATAATTGGTTTGATGATGTCTATATGACGAGGTTTGAACGCGGCGGCCACCAACACTGAGGAAGGCGTACCGCTGAAATGCGTTTGTTTTGTTGATTTTGTGTGCCATTTAATCCAAAGAGGGATTTACCCCCGGTGAGTGCTGGTGATTATTTTCTCGAGCGTGGATATATTTATATATATATATATATATATATATATTTATATATACACACATATTATCTACTGGCGGTCGCCAGTAGGTAGTTATAGTTAGGACCTAGTTTCCATAGGAAAAGCGTTTTTTCTTTTCCCAATAACTTTGGCGCCGGTTGACGAATCTTCGCGAAATTTTCAAAACTTGTGGCCCGCTCCAGTCAGCTCCTATCCTGAAAGTTTCGGGGTGATTCGCGAAGCGGGGCTGAGAAAAAAGGGGGGTCCCAAAACGTGTTTTCTCCATGTTATTTTCCATAGGATACTTTAGACACGGCTACAGCCCGAACTGCTGAACGGAATTACACCAAATTTGGCAAAAAGGTAGCCCTTGGTTCAGAAAGAGCCCTTTTTGTTAAATGGTGTAAATCCGTTCAGTAGTTCCTGAGAAATTGAAAAAAAAGAGGTCGGAAAATGAATTTCCCATAGGAAACTTTAGACACGGCTACAGCTCGAACTGCTGAACGGAAGTACACCAAATTTGGCAAAAAAGTAGTGCTTGGTTAAGAAAGCGCCCTTTTTTTAAATGGTGTAAATCCGTTCAGTAGTTGCTGAGAAAATCAAAAAATAAAAGTTTCGATATCTAGAGGCACGGAGGATCCGCGGACCCTCCCGACCACGAGCTTTATTCTAATTGGCTGTCAACACTCCAAACCAGGAAGTGTTGGCAGTCATCTTGTGAGTCGGTCGAACCGAGTCACAAGAAAAGAGAAAAACAAACGCGAAAAACAAGAAAAGGGGGCAGGGTAGAAACACCCTGACCCCCTAAGCCTTCTCAGGGGGTCCCACAAGGACCCCCAGGGCCCAAAAAAGCATTTTTTTTGTTTTAAAAAAAATCGGCCGAATTTGCGCTGGGTGCACGAATCCGGCTGAGAAAATAAAAAAAAAACAAAGCGCGGCTCCCGCGCTTCATTGTATTGAAGCCCCCGGGTGGGCCAGGTCCCGGGGGCAGGGCCAGGTCCCGGGGGCACTGAAAAAATGTGTGGGGGGTCCCAATCCCCCCACACTGCCCCGGGGACCGCCACCTCCCCGGGGCACTAAAATGCAAATTTGGGGGTCCGTTACGGACCCCGAGCCCCGGGGACCACCACCTCCTTTGTAATTGAAGGGAGGGGGGCTGCGCGGCCCCCCTCCTGGAGCCCATGATGACCCTGGGGACTGCCACCCCCCAGGGCCGGCTCCTGCAGTGTCCCGGGGTGCCCACCCCCGGGACACTGCTGTTTGCTATGGCAGGACGGGAGCCTCGCGGCTCCTGCCCTGTCATAGCAAACTGTGGTTTGGGTTTTGGAAGAGAGAGCAGGAAACCTGCTCTCTCTTCCAAAACCCAAACCACATTGCTTTTCCACACGGGGAGCTGCATGTCAGCAGCTCCCCATGTGGAAAAGCAATGCCGGATCCCGCAGGAGGCGAGGAGCCGGCGGGACCGTGGGGGCATTGGGGCTCCCCCCAAGGTCCCCAACGAAGAGGCCAGGCCCCGTGGGATGGGGTCCCCGGGGCCAGAGTGGCCTGGGAGGGGGGCCACGCAGCCCCCTCCTTAAATCAATAAAAAAAAAAACTGTGGCACAGCCCCGCGGGATAGGGTGCCCGGGCCCACTTGAGGCCTGAGGAGGGGGGCCACGCAGCCACCTCCTTTAAAAATAATTAAAAAAAATATCAAAATGTGGCCATGCCCCGGGGGATGGGGTCCCCGGGGCCGAAATTGGCCTTGGGAGGGGGCCGCACGGCCCCTTTCCTGTTTTAAAAAAAAATAAAAAATTGTAAAAAAAGCAGGCCCTGGGGGATGGGGTCCCCAGGGCCCCAAATAATTTAAAAGGAGGAGGGCCACACAGCCCCCCTTGAAAAAAATAAAAAAAGCCGGCATCGCGGCGGAGGCAGAGAGGTGGTCCGAGGCCACGCCCCTTTTTACACCTCTCTGCAAAGCAGCTCTGTGGCACTTACTGGAGATACCTGGTGGGCTAGTTGGACCCCAGGGACCCTCAGGATTTAAGGGGACTTAATCCCTCAACTTAAAACGAGTCATGTGGCGCCTTTGCACAGTGGTGAAGGGAGGGGGCGGGGCCTGATGTGACATGTGCGCAAACATTCCCTGTGGTGCTTTTTAAGTTGGGTAGAATTAATTCCCCTTCAATCCTGAGGGTCCCTGGGGGCCAACTAGCACACCAGGTACCTCCAGTAAGCACCACAGGGCTGCGTTGCAGAGAGGTGGTCCGAGGCAAGTCCACGCCCCTTTTTATACCTCTCTGCAACGCAGCTCTGTGGCGCTTACTGGAGGTACCTGGTGGGCTAGTTGGACCCCAGGGACCTTCAGGATTCAAGGGGACTTAATCCCCCAACTTAAAACGAGCCACGTGGCGTGTTTGCACAGTGGTGAAGGCAGGGGGTGGGGCCTGATGTGACAAGTGTGCAAACGCGTTCCGTGGCGCGTTTTAAGTTGGGGGATTACCTTCAGTAAGCACAACAGAGTTGCGTTGCAGAGAGGTGAAAAAAGGGGCGTGGCCTCAGACCATGCAGTCCAGCAATTACCCAGTCACTCCCTGTGCAGTCCTCCAGTCACCCAGCCACGACCATGTACTAATCCAAACACTCCGCCAATACCCAAGCACTTATAAATTCACACAGGCACTCTCCTTGCAGTATTCTAATCTTTCAGTTAGTAGCTATGCACTCATGCAATGCTCCAGGCACTACCTGATCACTGTTACAATCCCATATGCCCTACCCATACAGTCCTGTACCCAGTTACACACTGCTCATTTGCTCCTTCAATTCCCCAGGTAATACACATGCAGTCCCACAATCACACTGTCACTCCCTGTGCACTTCTCCAGTCACCCAGCCACTACCATGTACTAATCCATACACTCCTCCAATAGCCAAGCACTTATAAGTTCACCACGCACTCTCCTTGCAGTACTCTAATTATCCAGTCAGTACCCATGTACTCATGGAATGACCCAGTCACTAACACATGCACTGCTGCAATACCTTGAGGACTATCTATGCAGTCTAGTAATCTCCCTGGTACTAGCTATGCAGTCCTCCATTCACCCAGCCAATCCTATGTGCTTATCCAATCACTGCGCCAAAACCCAAGCACTTATAAAATCACCATGCACTGTCCTTGCAGCACTCTAATCATCCAGTCACTACCCATGTACTCATGCAATGACCCAGGCACTAATTCATGGCAAATACAGAGGAGGTCATGCTAATCACAGGGGTACCCCAACGCATAGTGTTCCCTAGTGTATGTAGGTGTTTTCACTGTATTCTAAGTGTCTTTTAGCATAGCACTGGCTCCGGTCCTGGTTAGTCAGAGTCAGTTACCACCAGTACCCGTCAGTAAAAAGTTGGGGGCACAGGAGGACTTTCAGCTCCTCTGTTGGTTCTTTCTGCACATCTCTTGCTTCTTCCTGCACTTTTCTTCGTCTTTCTGGACTTTTGTTGCCTCTTTCTGCATTTGTCTTGCTTCCTTCTGCGCTTTTCTTCTTCTTTCTTCACATGTCCTACCTTTGTAGGCATAGTTAGAAATTAGCATTTAAAAAACCTTTGAAATTCACTGAAAAAACCATAGGTTTCAGGCACGTTATAGTTAGAAATTAGCATTTAAAAAACCTTTGAAATTCACTGAAAAAACCATAGGTTTTAGGGAAAGTTATAGTTAGTTGGACATTTCACTCGCACAAAACCAGAGAAATTCCCCCGTTATAGTTAGTTCAGCTAACTATAACTCGCGCCCCCGCAATGCACTGCTGATGACGTCACATATTACATCACTCATGACATGGTCAGTGACATCACTGATGACATCACTGATGACATCACTGATGACATCATCTATGTGATAATTTGATGCATCTTCTCACACCCTAATATAACCTTTGATACACTCACTCTAAATTACAGACTGCCATTCTCAAAACCCTAGACACTCCAACACCAATAACTACATACCCACTCACTGATTCTTAGGTCTACACACACATCCACTCACTGACCCGTACAGTCACTCATACTTACGGTCACTCAGTACAGGACTATCATATGCACTCATACACCTATATAGACACTCACACACCGCCACTCATCCATAGAGTTACTCACACACCTAGTCAGTCATGCAAATAATTAATCACACTCCCATTTACTCACCTATACAGTTATACACACACCAGCTCACTTACTCATACAGATACTAGCACATTCTTACGCTCTTATACAATCACTGATACAAGCACACACTCATCCATACAGCCACTCTCACAATCACACACTCTCACTTATAGCCATTTATATACTCCAACACACATATATACTGCCTTTCACATATGTAGTTACTCACACATGTACCACTGAGATATACATTCACTCACTAACACACACTCACCCACCCATACAGTCCATCACAGATGCACTCTTGAAACCATGCACCCAGTGAATCACCCACTCACACATCTATGCACAGAGTCACACACACTTCACCCACACAAACACTCGGGCACCCATACAGATACTCAGACAACCAATCAATAATCCATATAGACACTCATGTAGCTATTCACAAACCCATGCAGCCGCTTACACTGCAACAGACAGACGGATACAGACATTCACACAGCTTAGTCACTAACCCATGCATTCAGTAAGATACATTTAATCACTCACTTATAGAGTCAGCCACGCACCTACTAAATCATCCATTCAGACACTTATACACCCACTCATTGTTCAATACGCCTTGGCCTATATATATTAAACATATTTAAACTTTACAGAAACACACAGTCACTGGATGATGCCATCAGTGATGTCATCAGTGATGTCATTTGAGATGTCATCAGTGATGTCATCAGTGATGTCACTGACCATGTCATGAGTGATGTAATATGTGACGTCATCAGCAGTGCATTGCGGGGGCGTGAGTTATAGTTAGCTGAACTAACTATAACGGGGGAATTTCTCTGGTTTTGTACGAGTGAAATGTCCAACTAACTATAACTTTCCCTAAAACCTATGGTTTTTTCAGTGAATTTCTAAGGTTTTTTAAATGCTAATTTCTAACTATAACGTGCCTGAAACCTATGGTTTTTCCAGGGAATATATATATATACACACAGATATATATTTAACAGCTATATCTAGACATATAAAACAAACATACATTTATATGCATGTGTTCACATATACATACAGATAACAGTGCCATCCCTATACGAAGGATAGACTTATATACATCCATATATGTGCGTACCAGTAACAATGTCCCTCTAGAGGCACGTTATTGTTGCCAACCAAAACAGCCTGTACATACACAGCAATACTATTGGACAGTTAATGAATTGTATATCTGATCCGTAGACCTGGCTAAGCAAGTAGAGATTTGCACCATAAAAGAATTACCACTCAGTCAGTAAGAAGAATGGAAACAATGATGGGTACGGTTTTTATATAGTATTTGCAATTAATAATATCCCAAGCACTTCATTTAGTATTTTGATCAGTTAAGGTAAATTAACTACTACACATCAAGGTTTGTTATTTTGCAATGTTAGCAGTTTGGCTGGTGATGGCTTGTTAAAATAAACGCTGACATAGGTCTGCCATACCAAAGCAGCATGACATACATGTTGCTTGTTTTTTCTGAAGAAGACACCCACACCTCAAACCTGTGATCTCTGTTAGCGAAAAAAACGTATTTGTGATGTTTTCTGCCTGGGACCCATACAGGAATAAAGGCATCAAGAAAGGTTTTCAAAGGGCCACTCTCAATAGTGCAGTCTATGAGTGCCATCTCGCCAGTGTTGCGTGTTCCCATCAGTTTTTCCAACAGAGGAGCCGGATGCAGTACCACTGTTGGAAAGGCCATCCCTCTCCACACTCTAAATGAGATGGGGAAGAAAAAGGGGGAGGATTGGATAGCTGACATTTTTTTCATAGCTGTAGAATTAGCATTCACTTCTTATACTTTCCAGCTTACTGAGAGTGTGTGTGTGGACTCCGAGTAGAGTGATTATGTTATTATAATTTAAAAAAATCTTTCTTCCAATTAGTCAGCTTGCCACTCTCGTGCACTTGGCTTCTAACTTCGTATTACATACGTACTGCTTCCTACATGGTCACTCTCGCTGAATTCTGGCTAGCAAGACTTTGTTATATTCAAACATTTTTGAAGAAACAAATGCCTGCACAGTTGGTAACCACTTACCTTATGCCTCCTACATATTAAAAATGATGTGGGGATTTTCACTGTTGCCCACAGGATGGTGATTTCTGTAATATTTAAACTCCCAAATTGCACCAGAAGAATTAATACCATGCATTTTAAAGACCTGAAACATACTCTTTAGCTTGCTCATCCCTGTTTTTCGAACCTTTCTGCTTAACTGTAGAAAAGTGGTGCTGATATTCTGGGGCAGATTTACAAGCCCCCTGCGCCACCAGTACGTCACTTTTTGTGACGTACTGGTGGCGCAGGGGGCTCCTCCATATTTACAAGGAGAGGAAAAGCCACCCTGCGTGACTTTTCCTCTCCTTGTAAATACGGTCCCTTCACACGCAGCACTTTGCGGTGAAGGGGCGTTCCATGGGTGTTGCAGTGGGTGTTCCCACGCAACACTCATGGAACAGGACTCAACTCCAGAATTACGAGAAATCGTAACTCTGGAGATGCGTCAGTATGCTACGCCACCCTAGAGGTGGCGTAGCGAGGCGCAACGAGGAGAAATGTTTTCATTTCTCCTCGTTTTTCCTCTTTCAATGCGTGCTGCATTCTACAGCACGCATTGGAAGAGGAAAATGCCTGTAGTGATTGTTTTGTGCAGGAAGGTGCCCTTCCTGCACAAAAACAATCTCCCCACGACGCAGGCACCCTTGCACCATGGTGCAAGGGTGCCTGCGCCGGCGCATGGCAGCAGTTTGTGCGCCAGCGCAGGGGAAGCACAGAGATGCGACATATTCTTGTAAATATGTCGCATCCCTGTGCTTTCCAGACTAACGCAGCACTGCGCAGCAAAATGACTTGCTGCACCGTGCTGTGTTAGTTTAATGTAAATCTGCCCCTCTGTATTTATTCATAGTTGCTAAGTGGCACCCAGTAAAATAGACACTTTCAGTCAGTCCTGGCTTTTAACCAATATCACATTGCATTCTGGGACTCACAGTCTGCCTTTCACATTGCAAGTAAGGGCTGAAAAAGCAGCTTCAAGTGTTGTTGGCCAAAAGGCAGTATTGGTTTAAAATGGCAAAGATTACATTGTGAACAAGCTGTTTTGCAAATCAGTGACCGAATAAACCACTGAGTTCAATGTTGTCAAATTCTCTATGATCTACATTTTGTAAGGTACGCAAATATTTTGTGAACTGATGCTCTGCATTTATCAGTTTGAGGTACGGGGCAATTATTATTTTGCCAGTGTTGCCATCAGTAGCCACCTCATGTCCAGCATTTTCTTCTGCAACTTCCAAGGTGCATTACTGGCTCTTTGTAGTCAATTTCAGGCTCTGAGTTGGTATATTCAGCTCAACTTCCAGTTGGATTTGCAGAGAGAAATCCGTATAAAGCTAAAATTAACCAGCTATTAATTTTATGAAAATCCAAACAACCTCTAAATATATGAGCCAGGAACTCGATGATTTAGATTGCATTATCCTAAATATATGACTTCCACCTGAGGAGCTTTAGAAGTATCTGTAAACTGTCAGATCTACAGTTTTTGCAGGGTCACATCTCTCTCAATTTCTGACTACTCTCTGCTTAGTTTGGCATTGCTTAAAAGTCCCATTGATGCTCTGTGTTAGTTTCTGGTTCCACCTACTAATCCTCTAACTTCTCAGCTTCCGTTTATTTTGCCATGGGTCATTTATTCCCTAAAACAATAGGCTGCAAGGTTTCTAGACTCCTTAAAACAAAAATGATTTGGGAATTTTTAAGCATGGAAATTTGATTTTCACTCTCAAAAACCTGAATCTGTGCTCACTCATGCCTACCAATACCGATACTCTGGGGAAGGAACTGTCAGATGTAGGGTTTTTCTACGCATCAAGGCTCAATTTTGACATTGATGTGCGAGGAATTGATGGCAGTGTAGCAGTAGTATCAATTTTAGCACCAACGCTATCTGCGTCCTGGAGCTTGAACCCCACATCCAGCTAAAAGCCTTCTGCCCTATACACCACAAAAGAATATTCCCTTTGTCTTCTCTTTTTCACTCACTGCATTCCGTTGTTCAGTGCAGCTCTTTAAATATTGCTGCAGATTCCCCAACATGTTAGAATTCTCTTCCACTGCCTTTCTCACTGTCTATCCTTTTACACACGCTGGATGTCCACTTTTTTAGATCTTTTAGTAGACAAAATATATATTATGCCCATTACATTCTGCCTTGTGAGGAGAGAAAGAAATGAATACACTGAGAAAAGCGGAATATTTGTCCTCAGACGTCCTCCTCCGCAGTGTTCCATTACCTGCCACGTTTCCTAACTTTTCCTCCTGCTTAGCCCTACATTCTAATTCTAACCTAAGTAAAAATGTAAATCCAGTATTTGTAAAGCGCACAGCTACCCGGAGGCATCCCGGCGCTGGGGGCCGTCGGGAAGATTAAGCGAGCTATTGCCCAGAGTCACATGGTGCTGGGCTGACCTGCCACCGGGGATCGAACCGTGAGCCAAAGAGTCCGGTGTCAGTCGCCCTGGCCGTAGCGCCACACCTCTTCCACAAGTACACCGCATGCCACATAGTGCGTGGTGCACAGCCAGCATAAAGCTCAGTAAGGTAAACTGGGTTGATGGAGCAAAGGAATAAATATGATTAGGAAGGGTACGAATAGAAAATAAACAATGAGCAATATTATGATTTCTCCTTCCTTCTGATGAATTAGCCCATAACACAGTCTCCATATTTTGCAGGTAAATCACTATTATGCGACTTGTGACCAGCATGTCTGCCATAGTCAACGCCACATTTGTTATTGCCATTTTTTGTGTATGTGCTGGGTTAGACCTGATTGTTCATTTCCCTGCCATAACCTGTTACTCCATTTTTTGACATTTCACTATTGTGGGTTGAATGACATTGGTAATGTCAAGGCACTATTCACGAGAGATTGCACTCTTGCTGGTACTGAACCATTCTACCACTGCCTTTGATCAGGCTGTATGAATCCTCCGCTTATCACAACTTCACAACATGGTTCATTATACTTGTTTTCATTCACTTTGAAACCAGCACATGTGCCTTACTCTGTTTCTGACTACATTTCTAGTTTATTTTTCAATCTATCTTTTTTATTATGCTTCATGTTGGAAATAACATGTTTTGTGTGGTATACTCCCAGTTTTTTGCCTTGCCTGTTTTTGCTGTCTGTAGAACTCTGCACTTTGCCCCTGCTAACTAGAGGTAAAGTGCATCTGCCCCCTCCTTTCAACATGATGAAATTGGCATACTTATCAAATTGGCATATTTAGCTTACCTATAATTCACTATTAATTGGTTCAAAGTGTACCCAGGGATTGTAAGTTAATTGTCACTAGTGGACTGCAGCACCCACTCACTACAGCAAAAGTGCAAACATGACTGGAGGCCTACCATCTGTAGTCTGGCTTTGCAGTTTTTAAACTGTAAATTTAACTAGCCAAAATAACCCCTTTTGACAGGTCAACAGCTTCCTTTTAAATAGTAATGTCAGCCCTAAGTAGGCGATATTGCTCATAAGCCAGTGTGCATGGTATTTAATTGCAGGACATGTAAAAGTTTAGTGTTACACATGTCCTTACAGTGAAAAAGCCCAAAAGCAATGAAGCTATTTTTGCTGTAGCAAGGCAAGGTGTTCCATTGGTAAGCATTGAGACTTTCCGAAATATATATTAAAAGCCCAATTCACAGGTGATGTCATATTTTTAATAAATATTTTGGAAAAGGTCCTTTTGGAAAGTTACCTTTTCCCTTCCTAAAGCCTCTGAAGTCCCATTTGCATGGATTCGAACTGTCAACTGAGAGCTGAATAGCCCCCTTGATGATGTGTGAATTCTGCTCCCAGAGCAGCACAAAGTCCTTGGGTGTGGGGGGTGCCTGTTTCTCTTGCAGGATGACCATCTGACCATCCTTCCAAGGGCCTTGATTAACGTCAAAGTGGCTTAACCTGTCACAGGCCAATGGTAGGTTACACCTTGGTAGGGCCCTCCTTTGTTCCCTCAGTCAGGAAGGCACCAATTCCAGTGGGAGAGGAGCTGCTCCCGTAATTGATTTAGAGTGACCACAGAGGAGGGGTTTGCTTGTTCCCCTGGCCAAACCTCTGGATTGGGCATAGGAACTCTGCACAGGTGAAGAAACGTTCTGCTATCTTGGTTTTAGGTAGTGAGGGGAACCTTGGGGTTGTTTGCAGTAGGGCACATAG
Organism: Calotriton arnoldi; assembly: GCA_963921515.1. NCBI lineage: Eukaryota > Metazoa > Chordata > Amphibia > Caudata > Salamandridae > Calotriton > Calotriton arnoldi. Next base: position 244,891 of record CAWUFW010003736.1, on the reverse strand, counting down.
GAAATGCTTCAAATGGAGGTAGGGTTATCTTTTGGAACGTTTACCCTATGGTTGGATAGTGACCAGGAGTTATCCACCCACAGGCTGGTACCAGGCATAAATATGGCATCCCCAGTACCCTCATCAGAACCCTTTCCTGGCCTGTGGAAGAACAGGATGTGGCCTAACTGCTAGAGGGGCTGACCTCGAAGCTGAGGAACCGGGTTAGAGTCTTGGCTGCGATGCTCAACATCCTGTGAGTCTGGGCAAATCACTTAATCTACCTGTGCCTAACAAAAAATGAATGTGTCTGTCTGTAATGCAACTGGTGCTCATATAAAGCGCTCTGATACCTTCGGGTCAAGTTCGCACTATATAAAACTTTTAAAGAAAGACAAAAAGAAGAGGACTGGACCTGCTCTCCTGAGAAGAGGCTAAAGACTGGACCTGCTCTTCCTCTCCTACCCAGGACAAAGAATTGACCTCCAAGTGTCATAAGGCTGACCTCCTAAGCAAGCTACAGGGACACAACAAGCTACAAGAGGTCTTTTTCTGCACATTTTCAGCTGACCAGTTCCAACCTGACCTGCCTTGGACCCTGCTGCTGACCTGGAATGAGTCTAGACTCCAAAGTGCTGTCCCTAAGGTCCTGGACCCTTGGCTGTAAACTGTCCTCCTCCTATCTTCTCTTGAGACCTGGGACTTAGGCATTTTTTGGCTTCAAGAATCTCCAGAGAACTAGGACCAACCTCCCAAGTTGTTCCAACAAAGGTGTGTTGCCGCTAATCCAAAGATTCAGGTTGCTCCCACTTTGAGGTTTTCTGCAGCAGAAAATCTGATTCAACAGGACCGTTCAGAGAAGGTATTTGACCTCATGGAGCACTCATTGTATACAGCCTGCAGCTGTGCTCCATCCAAAAATCTGCGCTCCAGACAAGTGTATCAGTCTGACAGTAGAAATATTCGAGTGAAGGCTAACCCTGGGCGGTGAACTACGCTCCGCTCGCGGAGTTTGCGGAGTTTGCTGCACTCCGCGTTACGGGGATCTCGCGGAGTGCGGAGAAACTCCACTACGTGTAGCTTAGCTGACATTTTTGCTCGCTCGCGTTCCTCAACATCAAGTTGGCGACCGCAATCGAGCAAAATCAACATCCCGGTGAGATTTTTCCTCGTGCGCGATCGGCAACATCAAGTTGGCGAGCGCAAGCGTGGAAAATAAACCTCCCGGCGAGATTTCTCAACGCGGGGGGGGTCAGGTTTCTCATTGCGAGTGGTCGCGTATGCTCGCGACCGCTCACGATGAGAAACTGCCCGTTTGCGTTGAGAAAGCTGCCGCTTGAGTAAAAATCTACTTGAGCGGCAGAAAACGACCGCTTGCACTGTGCATGATGCCGTTTGCAATGATTGCACAGTGCGGACAAGCATCCGGCACTGTGCAATCACTGTGAACAGCATTTTCCTATCGAACTACGCTGCTCGCGTAGCTCCGTGTAGCGCGGCGGAGTTGTTTTACCACTTTGTGTAGCGTCACGTAGCGCAACTCCGCGAACTACGCCCACCCTTAGTGAAGGCACCAAACCGGCCACCGAGGAACCTTCCTTGGGCTTGAAATTCAAGTTTCTCCTGCTCAGGGCTTTCTTGCAAGAAGTCAGCGGCTTCACTGAGGCCTCATCCAGTGGCTATCGGATAACATGGAGCCATCTTCAGTCACTGCCTACTGCCTTGCCCCGCTGAGGAGTTTTGACTTCCATTTCAAAGACTAAGTCGGGAGTAAAACTTTCAACCAGGTTGAACCTGTTTCCTGCATCTATCCCATCTTAATTTGTGGCTCGGTACATATCAAGCGCAGCAAGATGACTCAATGACCCCAGGTGGTGCTTAACACTTTATGGTGCTATTTTTACATTTAAACTTTAAAAAATCACATCTCTGGTTTCCCTAATTAGATTCCTGTCATGTCATTGGCATTTTAGTTATTAAAATGTACTCTATCTTTCTAAATTGGTTTGGAATTTTTCTTGTGTTGTGTTTTGACTTTAGTTATGCATTACCAAAACATAATACTTAACACATTGCCTCTAAGTTAATCCTGTCTGCTCTGTGCCATAGCTACAAGGAGTGTTGAGCTCAGGTTTATTACGTGACTTTAGTGATTCACCCTGACAAATGTTTTGGTTGTTACTTAAGGTAGGTACTTGCTACCCTTAACTAATACCCTAATGTCTTACACTTAAGTACACACTAAGGGCATCCCCGACTCCTCTACAGAGATCTATGTACATACATTAACATAAAAAAACAAACCCTAAGAAAACGCTCTAGTTATTCTTTTTAGTTTTTTAACATAAACTTCAATGACGAGTCTTTTATGAGTCCCTCAAAAAGAAATAAATAACCTTAGTACGTTTTGTTGAGGGATGCAACAATTACAATGAAGGCAATATAAAATGTCACCAGTCAATATTAAAAAGTTCATCTAAGAGACAAGTATATACAAAAGGTGCGTACACGATGTACAGTGTTTCACAAAAATAATCACATACAATAAAGACAGGTAGTTGGAACAGAAATACATAGCTGTGAATCATGGTATAAGTAAGACAGTACACAGATTTGTGGGGCAATTCCAAAAGGGGTTGCTAACATTTTGGTTCCATAAGGAAACATGTGTGGAGTTATCATCATGGATAATGTGCAATTTCACTTTTTCATAAAATTGAAATATTACCCAGTGGCAGTTGCCACTGGATAGTTATAGTTAGGACCATGTTTCCTTAGAAAATATTTTTGGGGATTTGTTAATAACTTGTGTGCTGTTTGACAAATCTTCATGAAACTTTACAAAAAATAGTCTCATCCACCTCAGCTTCATCCTGGAAAGTTTCAGGGTGATCTATCGAGCGGGGGCAGAGAAAAAAGGGGGGCTCAAAATGCCTTTTCCCTTGCGATTTTACAAATGACCTTAAGACAGAGCTAGAGCCAAAGCCAAAATGGCTGAATGGAATTAAACTAAATTAGGCAGATCTTGATCCAGAAAATGTGTTTTTTGTGACTTGGTGTAAATCTGTACAGCAGTTTTTGAGAAATTAAGGCCAAAAATGTATATTTATTTCACACTACGGTGAATATGGGAGCTCAAGTACACGTTATGATTGTCTGGCTGCAACATGAAGGAACAGTTGTGGCTGCCATCTAAGGAGTTTGGGGCTTGGTCTCTGAGTAATACAAAATAAAAGAAAAAGATATATAGGGGCAGGTTAGGCGTACCCCACCCCTTAGGCCACTTTTTCGCTAGAGTTGCGTGTATAGGTGGATCTGCCACAACGCCCAGCTCATCCCCCTGGAGAATCTCTGCAGATCTGTGATGCAAAAAAAGAAAGAATTGGTGTTAGCCTGCAGCCAGCTCCTGCACCCAACTTCATGCTGTGCACTGCCACGTGCCGTGTGCGGCATCGGTTTGGGCACCTGTGGGTTGCACTATAGTTAGGAACTTACATGTTCACCTGACTTCAATGTCCCTTTTTTTATTGTAAAGTAAGATATTATTACTATTCCTAGCAATAAACTCACTTTAACTTTTGTTTTATATATATATATATATATATATATATATATATATATATTCACTGAAAAACCAAAGGTTACAGGGGCTTTATAGTTAGGATATAGAATTAAAAAAAACCTTAGAAATTCAGTGAAAAAACCAAAGGTTACAGGGACGTTATAGTTAGGCTGATATTTCACTCATACAAAACCAGAGAAATTCAGCAGTTATAGTTAGCTGAACTAACTATAACTCACACCCCTGCAATGCACTGCTTATGAACTCACATATTACGTCACCAATGACATGGTCAGTGGCATCACTGATGACATCACAAATGTCATCTCAAAATCAATCACCCATACAGCTTCTCACATACCCACTCACAAACCCATACAGCCACTTAGACACCATCTGCCAGACTGATACAGGCATTTTCAAAACCACCCATACATTCACCTAATCACTCACTTATACAGTCAGTCACGCATCCACTAAATCATCCATACAGGCACTCATACAGCCACTGATTCATCAATACACCTTGTTATATACATTTAACACTCATAAGCATTTTAAAAACACTCAGTCACTGAATGATGTCACCAGTAATGTCATTTGAGATGTCATCAGTGATGTCATGATTGAGGGGCTGCATGGGGGGGCTGGAGCCCCGGGGAGGTGGCGCGGTCTCTAGGGCTACGTGGTAGGGCTGGAGCCCCCCCACACATTATTTTAAATATATCCCCGGGGAGGTGGAGGTGGCGAGGGGCCACATGGCCCCCCGGATTCCAGTATATTAGCCCCGGGGAGGTGGGCCCCCGTATTATTATTTGTAATTGCCCCCGGGACCTCGCCCAGCAGGGGGCTTAATTAAATGAAGCACGGCAACCCGCGCTTCATTTTTTGTTTACATTTTGGTGGGATTCACGGATCCAACGCAACTCCCTCCGATAATTTAAAAGAAAAAAATGTTTTTTTTTTGCCCTGGGGGTCCCTGTGGGATACCCTGAACAGGCCTAGGGGGTCATGGTATTTATACCCTGCCCTCTTTTCTTTTTTTAAAAAGTTTTTTCTTGTGACTCGGTTCAACCGAGTCACAGATGGCTGCCAACACTTCCTGGTTTGAAGTGTTGGCAGCCAATCAGATCTCAGGCACGAGATCGGGAGGGATCACGGATCCACTGTGGCCACAATTGTATATCTAAGAAATCTTTAAATTTCTCCGAAACTACTGAATGGATTTACATCATTTAACAAAAAGAGTGCTTTCTGGACCTAGAGCTACCTTTTTGCCAAATTTGGTGTAATTATGTTCAGCTGTTCGAGCTGTAGCCGTGTTTAAAGTTTCCTACAGAAATTAACATGGAGAAAAAGCATTCTGGAACTCCACCCCTTTTTCTCAGCCCCTGCTTGATGGATCACTCCGAAAATTTCAAAACAGGAGCTGAAGCGACTGGCGTATTAGTTTTTACATTTTTGGGAGGATTCGTCAAACGACGACAAAGTTATTGGCAAATGAAAAAACGATCTTCCTATGGAAACTAGGTCCTAACTATAACTACCTACTGGCAAACCGCCAGTAGGTAATATATATATTACTTGCCAGAAAGCCACCGACACGGGGTCCCATTCACCATATATATGGGTGCTCCATCGCGGGCACGGTTCCCCGCTCACTATTCAAGGAAACTTCAGATCATCAAAGAAGGCTGGGCACTCCAGGGCAACGCTGTGACATAAGCAACATCTTTGGCACCAAACATGCATAAACATTTCAATCATTAATATTTTCTTAAGCATGGTAAATCCAATATTTAGTGATGACATCAGTGATGCCATTTGAGATGTCATCAGTGATGTCATCAGTGATGTCATCAGTGATGTCACTGACCATGTCATGAGAGATATATATATATATATATATATATATATATATAGATATATATAGCTATATAGATATATTGATAGATAGATATATTATTACTTTATATTCATCATCCTATAAGAAGAGGAAAGAGGAATTAACCTCCAACCAAACTTTATTTAAAAAGAGTTTATGAGGAAATCCGTTAATGACCCTGTAATTTTATAGTTCACTAATCTAGTTACAGAGCTAACAGAAGAATTACCCACACTGTATCAGAAATGAATGCACTCAATGTGTCTACCGCTATATTATATTCTCCATTGAGACGGACTGTCAGATCAGCTAGTCTGTTCTGTAAAGTAAGAGAGTTCACGCAATCACCCATAGAGCTGTGGTCATCCAAGAACAGATCTAGTGATGACCAAGTTAGAAATAATTAAGATTCTCAACTGGTCATAAAAGTCACTTAAATCAAAAGATTTTCCTTTAAAGAGTAGAGAAACTAAAAAGTTATAAGCACAGTAAAAGTACCACCCTACATGTGTTTCCAGTGTACCAGGATTTCCTACAGCACAACTGTGCTGCAACAAGAAAAAACAGTGGATAATAATTGTGGAAAAAGTAAGATGATGACTAATTCTCAATTCCAAAGTTACCTACTGATTAGATGGCACTTGAATCAAAAAGTTTGCATAGTGTTAAATGTCTATTTATTCTGTCCATTAACAACTCAAATATTTTCGTCTCTGTAGTATTATTGGGGGATGGATGGTATGATATGCTCACAAGGGAGCACTCAGCGCTTACTTTGTTGACACACCACCTGTCTGAAAGTGTAAGATTTTTTCTTTTATCAACCTATTGGCTTTTCCCAGTTTAACATTATTTTGTAGGTGGTATAGTGAAGTTTTAATATACATGACAAAACCTTGTTCTTTCTAAGAATAACAATTGCACTATATTATCATCGACCAATTGTCATGTAAACCCATTAACTGTTGAACATTTGTCTGAGGAAAAGGGTTATCTCATTGGTGGTGGAGTTGGATCATTTGACTTCTGCAAATTAGCTAAAATAATCCCTCAATACAATAAAAACACATCTCATTGGGAAAGTGTTCCTAGGTCCTATTAAATTGATACCTGCATTTTATCAGCATTCTTCAGATAATCCTATCAGACTCAATGGATAAGTGTACACTTTGATGGTTTTGTCTGCTGAATTGCATTATTTATCCTGAACAAATATCTCTGCATCACAATCCATGGCAGGCTACCAGTATGCCACTCTTAGATGGGTTTGGTGTGTGTAATGCATGTATGGCGTTTGTGGGTCAGGCAGATCAACTTTGTTTTAAGAGCCACTGAGGCAAATAGCATATCACCTGCACAATCATCACATTTTCAATTATTAAATGCTCATTAATTTTCCAGTAAGGTTACAATTTAGCATGTAGTGCCTTTTCTTTAGGTCTGCTTTGACAAGCTATGTTAATATAACATGCTTTATGTCCTCTTCAATTTTCCGTGGCCTTTATAATTGCTTTTGGGATTCAGTCATTATCACCCACCAAACCCTTCTACAGCCGTTCAAAATCACCTTCATTCTCTTCATCATCACTGCCCAGTTCATATGATGCCTGCAACAAATAACCCAGCAGCCAGCCATATTTGGTTTGCTAGAAAATAATTTAACAGTAAAAGTATATTTACCAACTTTCAAACCAGCTTGCCAAAACAGGTGGACACCTTTCTTGACCCTCCTCTCACCAGAATGGTGAAGGAAGGAATTTTCTGAATTTGTTTGCAGCCCACACAAAAACGTCAACATTGATTACCAATTACTTTACTGTAGCCCCCTGGAATTTGTGTGAAGCAAATGTTATAGCATTATTTTTCTTTCCATTGAAATGGCTCAAAACTACTCCTTTACCAATCTCACTGGGGTCAAATGTGATTACAGACTTCAAGATCTCACCAAAAGCTTTAAAGATAGTGCAGCTTGCAATTCGTTCTTGACTTCCTGCATGTTACTAAGGCACATAGCATCCCAGACAAAATCAACATCTTTCTTTGTCAACATTCTAAAAGGTCCAGTCCTATCTCACCTACATAATTTCTTTTGAATTCAGCATAAAATTCACTCAAACCAGCTAAAGATATTAGTTCTTCCCTATTTTGGGGCTGCCATTCACTCAATAATTGCAGGTACCTGTCCGTGGATCATGACCTGTCGCTTATAGGACCCGTTACGGTCGTGGCGTGGTACCACATGGCTAAAGGAGCCAGGACAGATGCAGTAACCTCGATCTTCCCCATTGGGAGACTTTTGATGTACTGAACAAAGAAACCACTCTCTGGTTCAGTATGAAATGATTACAGTTCATTTTTATTTTCTTCACATTTGTCAAATTGCAGTAGCTACATTTCCGACCCTGACGAAAGCCTAGACACTAATATAGGTTTTTGAGGCTGAAACATGTTGGTCTTGTAAGCACACAGCGGTTTTGAACACTGACCTCTGTGTCCACAAGCAATTTCTGCTTTTTAATCCTGACACCGGGCAGCGTTATTAAAGTCACAGCTGACCCTGTAGTCAGTTTTAATTCACCTGTATTATAGCACTGCACACTTTTTCTATCACACCTAGCTCACATAGGGTTTTAGTACACCCTACCTCTCAAATTAAAACATCCCTGTGCTCCTCCCTCGCAGCGAGGGGGTTGTAGCCCGCGTGAGGACCAGGTTCCTCACGTGAGGAGGTACCCCTATGATGAAGCATGACACCTTTGGTGTGTGAGGGGAACTGTCCTTAAAAAGGGATATCCCCTTTAGTTTCACTTCCATCCCTATGCCACATTCGGACCTTCATTTTGTTTTGGACCCGGGGCCTCTTTTTGTGAGATTTATGAGTTAATGGGGAGCCGGTACCCGCAGGTCCTTAAAACTCCTCAAGCCCTCAGTGTGATTAACCGAAAATGGTTTGGACATACACCATTGGACCTGATCACATTCCTAAGTTACTCAACATTAGACTCCATGAATTCGTTTTTTACTCATAGTGAACTGGAACGCAGCTGATGCAGAACATAATCTAAATGGCAATTGAATTAAGATTCCTCTGGCATAATTAAAGTGGTGACATGTCGTGAATCATTATGCAGTTTCACCTAATGATTGTCATGACCTGTGATCTGCTCTCCACTGTCTATTCTGGGTAGGCACAGATGCACTCTTCTGAAGATCAGAGCTGCTTGAATCTTCTGCAGACGAAGTCAGTAGTGTGTTCAGAGAGTGGTGTGAGGCTTTTTGGCTGCAACATTTACACTACCAGGAGCACAAAAGCAGAATCAAGAGAACATACATTTCCTAGAGAGCCACAGGACTCTCTCTCGAGATTTGCAATAGAGGTGGCTATCTCGGATCCATTGAGTATAATTTCCTTGTGTTTCAGAGTGGTCCATGCTAAGCAATCATTATACTTAGTTGCTACATCCAGAATCTTGTTGCTAGTAGTTTGGAAGAATATAGCATGTTACATCGCATGCTATTACATCGCGTTCTATTATAACGCGGTCATTACAATGACCACATTGTTAGAAAGCGATACCTTTACATCACAAGTCATTAGATCGACTTGCTGTAGGGGGCGCGCTGGACTTAGGAATAGTATAATTTACTATTCCAACTCCAGCGTGCGCAACAGTAGGGAAGGTGTTGGAATTGTAAATTATACTATTACTTAGGTTAGAGTGCCCCCTACAGCAAGTCGATCTAATGACTTGGAATGTAAAGGCATTGCGTTCTAACAACGCAGTCGTTGCAACAACCGCGTTGTAAAAGGAACGCGATGTAATGGCAGCGTTGTAAACGCTGTTTCCCAGTTTGGAATTCATTGCGCTTTCATCAATTGTTATCAAGGACCTTGGTTTCACAGGAGTATTATGGATAAACATTAGATACTAATGATAAAGACTTTGATTTTCATTTATTATTGGAATCATCCTTCCAATGATTACAAACTCTCTTGCACTTATTCAAGGGAAGATCTAGTGAATCCTGTATTTTCTTGAATCGCATTTAGCATTATGGAATTGCTGAATGGTGGGTAAGTGAATTCATATTATTTGAAGGGAATGTCTAATGGGTATTCCTTATGTTACAGATGATGACCTACGATACAAAGCCTTCAAATCACAGACTTGATCATATAGCACTGAAGGTAGTTATTATAGATATAAGTGAGTGCATTACAGTTCTGGTTATGCGGTGCATTTATTACAAAGATTTAATCTCTAAATAGTCATAGTATTTTCAGCAACCATCAAGAGTGGGTTATACAGAGATTGTTACAAGATATACAGAAGACATATTAGAAATAGAGAACTGTAATATCATTGAGCCAAAACCAAATGAATTCGTTCTTGTAGCAGAGGCTGGCTTAGACAGTAAGAGAACACAAGGTGAAAAAATCCGGTGTCTGTTTTCCGCTCTCTCTCCGTTCCCTAGATCTGCTGCTAGCAGCATAGATATTCTTTGTATGGTCTTCAATGGGTTTAGGGGAGTGTGGACACTAGCATTGTTACGATTTGATCCAGGTTGCCCGGTTAGTCATAACTTGGCAGGTTGCATAGCCCTACGTTATCATTTCAACCTGAGGAATGGATATAGACGTGACCCTGTCTCAAATCTTAGATGTAGTCAGTAAGTTACAACAGGAAGTTATTGTACTGAAATCCGAGAATAAGACTTTACATTCTTAGTCACTAGAGAAGTAAGGGCCGCATGTACAAAGCATTTTTGTGGTTGGAAACGCCCGCTCGGGCCATTTCCGATGCAAAAATGCTCTTACATATGTACAAAACATAAATTGCGATTCAGTAACATGTTACTGAATCACAATTTGTGTTTGCGATCCGGTATTTGGTAGGGGCGTATTTAGGGCGTCCCTTCAAAATACTGAATATGGATGAGATGTGTAAATGTTTTGCAACCGAATTATGGTCACAAAACATTCATATTTTACCGACTCCTTGAAGGAAGTAGTAACCCATTAGGAAATTGGAAGAGGTCCCCATGGGATCCCTTCCCCTTCGAGAATGGAAAACTAAAAGCATGTGAAAGCCCCCATTAAAACAATTGAGAATGTCAAAAAACATCTGCCATTACCTATACATATCTCTACTCCTGTAGAGCCTGGGACATACCCTGATGCAGTAACTGTGGTACCCACTGGCAAAGGGCCCACTTTTGGGGCTCTGCACTGCTGCACCATTTGCTGCTGGGCCTTTGTCAGGCGCACCACTATAAGATGGGTTTGGGGTACCTGTTAGAGGTCATAGTCTCAACTTGCTGACACTGCCAACCTATCAAATGGGAAAGTAATGGGCTGAAAGTTAGTGACAGGCACTCTGTGAGCAGCCATTTCTAGGCAGGCCATCTCCCGTTGTGCAGCCTTTAAAGATTAAACTGTTCTGGACGATAGAGTCTTAGGTCCTGTAGTATTGAATGCATGAGAGAAACTATAGTGGCCATCTTCGATTGGGAGCTTTAAATGTTTGATGGTATTGTTGTGTTCATGGGCTGAGCACTCGTTTGGTGCTAATACTAAAAAGCTCCTCGCCTACCCAAGGCAGAGAAGAAGGACGAGTGCACTGCCAGGGGCTCCTTATTTAAGAATCAGTAATGCAAAAAATACCGGCAAAAACAAAGCAAAACACTTTACTATTTTCAATCCATCAGTGTTACAAGTTGTAAAAGCAAGAAATATATACATCCACGAAATCATGTTGGTGCATTCCGAAACTGATGGACAAAACAGGAAGCCAATAACTAACGGGCGCTAACCTAAAGGGCCAATTCGTGAAGACGGGTGACCAGAGCCCCATTTTTACGTTATATATTGCATATTATATGTTGAATGCTTTATATTATATATTATGTGTGGTACAGGTTGTGTGCTCATGTTTTGCAGATATCTACAGCTATCCGTAGCAAGACCTAAAAACTGTGCATACATTTTGATTCTAATGTTCTCTGCTTCTGATGAATAATAAATGTACGTTATTTTTTAACAGGTTATATTTATTTCTGCACATCACAACTATGTACTGGTGAGAAGATGCATGAATTATTGTATAGATATATTTACCTAGCAATGATGAACATACTTTGAAAACCAAATGGAGTTATTGTTTGCACATTTATTTCTCGAGTGCATTTGACATTAATTCACTGTGGTTTAAAGAACAAAATGTGTTTAGTTTCACCCTTTTGTAGTATAAATAGGGGTGGCCCCTGGCCTACATTTACTGCACCATCAAGTTTTTGAAACCGTGGGTGTGATGCGTTCTAAACAGTAAAAGGCTGAAGGAGATAGAACAAAGCGAGAGAGTTAGCACTTGAGCATGTGTCTAAATCACAGCAAGGAATACAGGTAAATATAGGCTTGAGGTGATATTCAAATTAAAAAAATAAAACTTGTAAGGTGTTTTTCAGCGTGAGTGCAAAGAAGTTAAAATGAACTGTAAATAAGGCGCTGGCTTTACAATTTACTTATATGTTGAAATCATTGGTCTCTAAGGAAAAACCTATGATTGTAACATAGAAGTTCTTAGAATTATTGGTTTGACAATGTAAGAGCTAAAGAACAACATCTGTACCAAACTCCCTCCTATGACTGCTGAGTGAGGGCATTGTGTGTGGTGGAGCCACACGCTTTGCAAATGAATCAGCTGTCACTCATCAGAATGCTTTTTTGTAAACTTCGGCTTTTCTTTGGACTTGACATGCTTTCTAAAGACTGTAGGTTAAGATGCAGATCTGCAGGAGGTGAATAGGGGGACAAAAGATGGAAGCGACTTGTCTCTCCCACCCCCTTCCCTCACACAGAAGCAGGATGAGATGGACATTTCTGGGGATGGCGTTTCGGGTTCTGGTGACTGGCATTGTGAGGCACCTGTCTTGACCCTCCGCACCCCTATTCCCCGTACCACTAGTTTGAATGACAGTTTCTCACTGTCTGCATCCCACAATGAGAGGTCTGGAGCCAGAAGGTAGAGAGAGACACTACAAGGTCCGGTAGTCTGCTGACAATCTGTTAACTGACACTATTATTTGTAACGGGTGTCTTTACACCCTCATCGATTTGAAACCTGTATCTTTCTTCTAGCCACAGATCTACAGATGCCTGTGCTACTGTGCTTAACCCTTTGAGAGCTTAGCACAAAAGCAGTCAGAGCTTAACTTGAAGGCAATGTGTAGAGTATTTATACAACACTCAAACAGTAATAAAGTGACAACACAACATAGGAAAAATCCCAAACTAATTTAGCAAAATAGGATCAATTTTAATAAATAAATATACACCAAAATGACAAAAAGTAGAACGAGAGTTATTAATTTTGAAAGTTTCAGGTAAATCTATTACCAAGAAGCACAAAGCAACCCTCATAGTATCTGATCATACTGGACGAGGTCAAAGTCACAAGGATTGTCCTGGTGTAGAGTTTACCTTCTCCCACAGCCCAGTTCCACGTTAGAAGCCTCAGCCAGAGCTTCGCATTGGCAGAAGCTGTACAGAGATTATTGTCAGTGCGAAGAGCAGGTTGCAGTTGGAATTTCACACTGTCATGAGATGAGGGCGGCCATTGCTGACACAAAGAGCAGGTTGCTATTGGAGCATCGTTGGCTGGACATGCAGACGGCCATTCATGGTCATGAGGAGCCCAAAACCTCTAGCTTTTCACCTAGAATCCAGTCTTGCAGTTTTGAAGTAGGAGGAGAACACTCTGACACCAGCTAAGGGTCTAAAATATGGGGAGGCACCTCTTGGACTCAGTATAGCAGAATCCAGCAGCAATCCTTAGGCAGGTCTAGGTGGGCAGTTGCAAGGGAGGCCTCTGAAAGCTTGTTATTTCAAACAGAAGATCAGCCAACAGACCATCGGAGACACTTTTGGTTTCCTGAGATCAAGGCAAGCAGGTCTGGTCTTCCTTCTTCCGACAGCAGGGCAGTCCTTCTTCTGAATCTTCCACAGGCCCAACAATGTTCTGATTAGGTGTTGTGAGGGTGCCACTTTTATACACAGTGCAAGCCAGTATTTGGGGGTCCGTCTATTTGTCTATCTCTAAAATGGTTCTGGTCAGTTCTGGCCCTTCTCCTGGATTTGGCTCCAACCTGTCAACAAAGGGCAGGCAGGCCCAGGTGTCAGCTGCATTTGTCAGTGACAGAGCAGACAGCTTCAGAAGTCAGGAAGGGGTGGAAGGAATACACATCACACCACAGGAGAACCATTATCAAGCAAGTGCCCCTGAACACTGGCAGAAAGGCACATTTGATTTAGGCAGAAAAATGTAAACTTTCCTAAAGTAGCATTTTCAGAATAGTAACTTAAGATCCGACTTTGCCTTTAAAGAGGATTTCAAATCACAATTCAAATGAGTGGAAGAAGTATTTTTCAATCTGGCCCCAAACTGAAATTCTCACTTATTAAGTTTAATAATATAACCCAGTGTCAGTCTATGGGAGAGATAGCCTTACTAATGTGGAAAATACATTTGGGATTGTTTCACCATCAGGACATTTAAAACTTAAGTACACATGTCCTACTTTTTAAATACCATGTACTCTTCCCTATGAGCTGTTAGCGCCTACCTTAGGAGTGACACATCAGTATTTTTAAAAATGCTTTAGGCCTGGCAAAAGTTTTATTTTGCCAGGTCGAAAGTGCAGTTTAAAAATGCACTACAGGCTGCAGTAGCATGCCTGATACATGATTTACAGTGCTACGTTAGTGGATCGCACAAGTGGTGCAGCCCACTACCAATTTACAGACTCTGGGTACATATAGTACTATCTACTAGGGACTTGTTTGGAAAGGACAACACAAGCACTTTCACACTGGTTAGTAGAAGTAAAGTGTGCAGAGCCCTAATGGCAACAAAAACGGCTTTAGCAAAAATAAAGTAGTGAATGTAAAAATCGGGTGGAACACCAGGTAAATGATGGTCATTTACAACAGTAAGGCATTCCTGGTACGCAATGAACAAGTATTTTAATATCTTATCAATCAGAACATCTAGATACAAGGTCTATTTATTTATCAGGTAGAAAATAAGGGGCACCATTTTCCTCCATTTTTTAAATTATTGGCTGATAAACCCCACCTCAGAATCCCCCTTGGTCTGTCCAATTCGGGATGGTTATTTATGTTCCACTACTCCATGCACTAGATGGTGCTTCTAGGAACTTTCCTCTAATGGGCTCAGGTTCACACCCTCAAACTTCACTTTTCGTATATTTGGCATGTGCTTCTGTTATCTGCCTCAGGAGACTACCCAGCTGCCTGCATGCCCAGCCGGCATTTCCTGTAAGCTTTCCTTGGACACATCTTCATTGAATGTACTCAACCCTCAGAGATTATCACAGAGAGATCCACACACATACAGAAAATCCCTACTACCGTTGGGTGAATGCAGTGGCTTTGCTTTGCCAAAGAAGTCCTGTGTGTCACCCAGTCGCGGCTCCTGGAGGGAGTGCTGCGGGGCGGTGGGGCGGGGCAGGGGAGGGGCAGGGTGGGGGGTAGTAAACTCCGGCATACGGTCGAACGGAGTTAAGTACATAAATAAATAAATAAAACGATTTACATTGCGCGCGCCGCATCGCCATTTGGCGTTGCAGCGCGCGCAATGTAATTCATTTTATTTATTTATTTATGTACTTAACTCCATTCTGCCGTATGCTGGAGTTTTCTACCCCCACCCTGCCCCTCCCCCGCCCCGCCCCGCAGCACTCCCTCCAGGAGCCGCGACTGGTGTCACCTAACACATCCAATAACACAGCAAGGGTAATCCCATAGGGGTTTGGACTGACTGCTATCAGTGAATGCAGTACCATAAAGCCTACATAAAAAGCAAGGTTCTTACAGTACAAAAGATGGGGTGTGGATGGCACTATGAGGCCATGAGCTTCACCTGTTCTTACATTTAATCAAATATGAGTAGCAACGGAGTCTGTATCCATCTTGGGAGATGGGGTGTGGAGGTTCTCCTCTCCAGAATTTATTTTTAAAAGATGGACCTAAACAATTTATTTTTCAAATGTAGTTTTTAAAAGTTGTAGGTTTACTGGCCTATTTCCCTTATAAACATTGAGTTGAAAATAACATGTCTAAAGAATTCTGAACCAGGCGGGTAGGAAACATATCAGAAATCATATATCCAGACCATGAAAGCTTATCACTAGACAGATCAACCCAACATGATCTTACAAAGCATTACAGAAATTATCTGGTATTCCTTAGATTGGATGATGAAAATGCGTATATAGCTCTCGACCTCCGGAGAGCAGTCACTTCTCATACCACACAAAAGGCAGGGGAAGCAGGAGAGGGCTGCCTCATTATCTCACTCCTGTATGCCATGAGCAGTCAGAAATTTTAGCATAAATTGTGTGTCACTCTGGCCTCTTATCATAGTCAGCATTTATTACTCTTGTGGAGAACGTTGAGGGTGTTAACCCAAACTCCCTCCCTCGGTGGAACTAAAATACCTTATGCACATCAGGAATATTTTTTTTCAAACAAGTGGAAAAGTAGTGGTGAACCAGAGATTCTGGGAGAGGATGTGGCCTAACGGCTAGGGCGGTTGATCTCAAATCTGGGGAACCGGGTTTGAGTCTCGGGAATGAAGCTCAGCATCCTGTGATTCTGGGCAAATCACTTAATCTCCCCGTGCCTAACAAAAATGAATGTGTCCTTTTGTAATGCAACTGGTGCTCATGTAAAGCGCTCTGATACCTGATACCTTGGTGTCAAGTTTGTGCTATATAAAAAAAATGAAACTCCAAAATGCATCTCTTTGGCACAGTCTTCCCAATGATAGTTCAGCTCTCTTGTAGGGAGCAAATCAGGGTGCTTACCTCCCCATCTGCCCCATCATTCAACTGAGACGCTTTACCTTCAAGGGCTAATGTATTCTTTATCATGGTATTTGACCATAATGGCCCCATTGTGCTGCCCCACACAACTATTACACACGTAGCAGTATTGCAACGGAGATTGTAGAGATAAACTGTATCTATGTCTAGAAAGTTTTGAATGGATGGATTGTCAATGATATTTGACAAATGTAAATGTAAAATGTAAATGTAAATCCAGTATTTGTAAAGCGCGAACAGTAACCCGAAGGCATCCCAGCGCTGGGGGCCGTCGGGAAGATTAAGCAAGCTATTGCCCAGAGTCACATGGTGCTGGGCTGACCTGCCGCCGGTGATCGAACCGTGAGCCCCAGATTCCAGCGTCAGTCGCCCTGGCCGTGGCGCCACACCTCTTCCCAAGTGGAATGTATAGTTTTTGGCCAGGTATTGCCTGTCACACAGGGAAAGCTGCCAACATTAAATATTTCTGAGGAAAATATGGTGTGATATGTTTGTGGACTGCACACTCGCCTTAACCGTAAGTCCCTGCAAACATCTAATATTGAAGAAAAGTTATATTTCCTCACCTTTACACATTGGTAAATTCAGGAATTCACAGACAAGTGCATATGTTGTACCATCCTATATTCCCATATCACCCCCATACACATGGTACTGTCACACAAGTGGATGGGCATACCATGATCAAGAAATAGTGAGATAAATTTCCTATGTTTGCCTTTTTGGAGGCATTGTTTTAACTAAAGATTGTTTTTTGTTGATGTCTATAGATTTTGGTCCTAGGTTTGCCCAACACCCAGAGTACACTTAATAACCCCACACATTTTTCTAAACTAGAGAGTCAGTGGATAATTTTAAGGGGCTGTGGTTTGTGTAGATCGCATACACTGTCTTTGCTTCAACCTATAATATCACTTATAATATCATAGAAAGGCACTAGACATTCACTACTAACAAGAAGAGCCTTGACATCCTGCGTTCACATACCTTAACTGATAAAAACCGTATTCTACATAAGAGAGTCTAGCTAGCCTAAAAACAAGTAAAGTCTCTTTTGCCATGTTTTCAATAAATTTTAGCATGAAGGATGAATAGGGAATTTGAGCTTCGGCTCTGGCCGGTCCCAAAAACCCTTCCAACTTCAGTTAGTTATGAAACAGCAAGGAATAGAGAGAGGCATGGCTTGCGCTGATTGCACCCGATTTTCTCAACCAGAATGCACTGCAAACTTTGCATTCTAAAAATACTTTATATTGTGACATGTAGGTGCCACTGAAATTTGCTGTTAATAGTGAGTCCTTCTATTATGAGTTTTCACACTTTTTCCAATAAAAACGATATCCCACAGAAGAAGACCAGACCTAAAATGAAAATATGAACAGTAAAATGTTCAAGGTAGTGACTTGACCTGTACACAGTCTTGGGTAAAAAATTAAGATGTGAAGGATATTAAGATGCAACACCAAAGGTAAGTCCAAGTTTTATTGTATAACAGCAAGACAATTACAAGGTCTCTGCCACTTCGTCCAGCTCCGGGTTCAACTAGCTCCCAACTTACCATTCTAGAAGCGATTCCCCACATTGCATGGCTTGAGAAATAGAACCACCAACTGCATTCCACAGCTAAGACAGTCAAAGCGTATCCGATGAAACATACCTGGACGCAGTGAGCAAAAGCAGAGACCCAACACAACTTCCTCCTTTACAGTGACTAATAAATCAACCTACTCAACAAACTTTAACAATACTAAGACGATTACAAAGGATTCCTAATGAACATATACATTCACTAAAATGCAAAATGATGTCGCATATGAAAACTATTACAAATTATTCATAATGAACTTATACATTCGCTAATGGAAATAAAGAACATTGACATTACAGAACAAAATCCTGGAATTTGCTGGGTAATCTTGTTACTCTGGATGATGGAGAACGCCTACCCTTTGCACCACCACCTTCCACAATTCCTTTCTCTACAGATCTCGTGTTACTCTTCTTTCATATATCCTTACCATGCCAATGCGAACCAGCAATCTTACCCTTGTTCCACCATTTGCCATCATCCAGCTTTACAGCACATTTCCTTACTTCCACTACCCGCTTGAGTCCAGAAATTTAGATTCTCCTTTAAGTATTATTCTTGAACTCTTCACTCTAACAAGATCTCCAACACACACTTTCAACGCCCTGAGATTATGTTCATGCTGAACCTGGACATATCTACTCTGTGCTTGCACTCTTTTCTTGCTCACATCTTTGATTATTTTCTCCTCTGGAACCCTGAAACTACCCATCCACTCTCTCAACATTTTGGAAGCAGGCACATCTCCTCTCAATAATATGAAATGAGACACATCTGTGTCAGCATTGGGTGTGGTGTGCACAGCCCATAACATTTTCCTTAACTCTACTTTGCAGTCTAGTCCACTGGCCTTGGCCAGTTGCACATTCTCCTTGATGACTCCATTGAACCTCTCAATGAAGCCATTGCTCCTTGGATGATAAATAGATGTTTTAGTATGTTTTACCCCATAAACTTTAAAAACTCTTCAAATTGTACCAACGTGAATTGACAACCATTGTCAGACAAAATGTCATCGGTAATTCCCTCTCGGGCAAATATAGATTCTAAAAACTCAATAACATTTGTAGAATTGGGAACCCTCACAAACTTGTTTTCCGGCCAACGACTGTAATAATCTATGAGTACTATGCCATACTCTTGAACAGTCCAAAGATGTCAATAGTCAACTTGGCCCATGCTTTCTTGGGCACTTCGATTGCTTCCACTGGCCTAGTCACCATTACTTGTGATTTATCGCTTATGGTACAACTCCTGCAGTCTCTTACAAAATCCTCCACACTTTTGTCTAATCCAGGCCACCAAAAGTTCTCTCTGATCCTTCTCTTCATGGCTCACATGCCAATATGACCTTCATGAGCCAGGTAAAGTTCTTTGCACATCATTGCATCTAAAACCACAAGTGAAGAGGCATGAAACAATAAACCATTGATTATAGATAGTTCCTCAAACACATGCTTACATCTTGTACCTGAATCACACTCGCCATCCCACTTAGACCAACCCAGACTTACATCACACTGAACCTCCTTGATTTCCTGGTCTAACTCGCACGCATCCCTCCATTCTTGTTCAGATATGGCACCCTAAGAACGGCTCTCCACACTGCATACAAACTCAGCATCTTCCTCCAGTATGCTCTCTTCCAATCCATCATTATTATCACTAGGTACCCTAAAGAGACAATCTGCTAACAAGTTTCATATTACATTTTAAACTTGTGTGCCTGAAGTCTTTTTAGCCATTTAGCATTCCTGGGAATTGCTCATTCATCACCGTTAGTGGTTACCAGTTGTACCAAAGGCTTGTGCTCTACACATACTGTGAGTTTTGAACCCCACAAATATGACTTCAAATGTAATATGCCGCACCAACAGGCCAGAGCTTCACACTCTATAACTGAATAGGTCGCTTCAACTCCCTTCAGACTTTTTGAAGCAAATTCAACTACTTCATCCTTTCCCTCTCTACGTTGCATGAGTACTTCCCCAGGCCCTTTTGACTGGCATCGGTCATTATTACCGTTTGATCCCTTCAAAAGATTTTAGTGGTGTAGCATGTGCTATTTCCTTCTTGATACGGTTGAACTCATTGGTACATCCTATGCCCCAGACGAAGCTCGAATGTTTTTTTAGGAGATTTCGCATCTCAAAGGTCTTTTCAGCACAGTTTGATACCAATCTTGCGTAACATTCAATTAAACCCATGAATGACCTTAATTGATCGCTGTTCTCTGGTGTGCAAAGATCTTCTATAGCCTTTACGAGACTGTTTTTTGGTTCCTCACCCTTTGCAGTTCATACTTCAAATACTCTATAGTGGAAGTGTTACTTCTGCATTTCTCAAGACTGAGGGTTACACCCTTGCTCCTTAATATGGACAAAGCATGACACACCCTCTCATTGTGCTGTTTCTGGTTCTCCCCATAAATTAAAACATCATCTTGGAAAGCCATCACTCCTGCCATGTCCTCGAACATGCTTTCCACAATTCTCTGGATAATCTCAGATGCAGAAGCAAGCCCAAAGGACATTCGTTTGAACTGGAACAGTCCCTCTAGAGGGATGAACTTTGGGTGTAGATTGATTTGGTGGTAAGCTGATGTCATATCCAGTAGACTAAATACTGTTCCTCCCATGTTAGTGGAGACGATTTCTGTGATGTTAGCTAAAGGATACTGATCTACCCACATTTGTTCATTAGGATCGTGCAGGTCTACACACATGCGCAGAACTCCGTTGGCTTTTCTGGCCAGAACAATAGGAGCAACCCAATCAGATGATTCAATAGGTTCTTTTACATCATTTTTTTCACAATTTGTTCAGTTCTGCTTTCAATTTTGCACGTAAAGCTAATGGAACTCTGCGGACTTTATGAACTACAGGTTGAGCTCCATCATTAATCTTTATTTTATGTTTGAATCCCTTAAATATACCTAAATCCTCTTTAAACACTTCAGGGTATAACCTTTCCCATGCTTTCTCCTGCACTGCTGACACTTACACATAATTCTTCCTTAGTATAACTTACAGGATTGTTGGGATCTAATAGAATTCCTAAATTCCCCTGGTCCTACCCTCCTAACAGACATGTTTTATGTTTATGTTTTATTGTTTTATTAAACGCGAACTTGACCCAGTAGGGTATCAGAGCACTTCACAGTAAAGCTGTACATACTTAATTTCTATAGTACATTCCGCTAGAAACCATTCAACAACTTATAACCAATTAAAAACAGTAACAGTAATTTCACTCAGCAACAAAGACTTATGCACATTCACAGAATGTAAGTCTAGCAGATCCATATTGCATATTAGTTCATTAGCACCACGGAATGTGAACACCTATAAATAACAGGTGAAATGGGACCTTGGCAAGAGATGCTCATGAGTAGATTAAGCAAGAGTTTTTATATGCGTCTACGAGACTGAACGGTAAAGGTTACAGTAGGAATTTGCTCATTAGAAAGATCTTGATTTCTTTCTTGAATCTTGTGGCGTTTGGTAACCTTCTGATGCTTGGAGGTACCGAGTTCCAGATTCTCAGTGCCGCTCCCGAGAATGCTCTGTCATACATTTTTTTCTACTGTAACATCGGTGGCTTCTGTAGTAGTAGAACTCTGGCGCTCCTGGAAGATCTGTTTCCACCAGAAATCTTCAGTTTCTGAGCAAGATACCTTGGTGTATTGAGGTGTAACGCTTTGTGTGTGATACACGATATTTTGAGTTGGGTTCTGGCTTCATAAGGTAGCCATTTCAGGGCCTTCAGGTGAGAAGGGATGTGGTTGAATTTTTAGAACCTGTTATAACCCTTGTTGCTGTGTTGAGGCAGGCTTTAAGAGGAGCCGTTGTGATTTTGGGAAGTCCTGAAAGTGTAGTGCATCCGTATTCAATACTCGAGATTACTAATGCCTGGACTGCCATTTTGAGGTCTGCTGTTTCAATGAATGGTTTCAGTTTCTTGATGCTTCATCACATGCCACATACACAACCGCCCCAGACGTATTGTCCCTGAAATTCAAATGTGCATCAAATTCACCTAAGATATCAATGGATTTGCCACCATAACCCACTGGGTGGAAAACAGACCACCTCAACACTATTCCTAGACCTTCAAACTATTCCTTCCACACCCTCTCACTTACAAGTGTGAAAGGAGATCCTGAGTCCACCATCACCTTAATGTCTACCCCATTTATGCTCAAAACACAAAAAGATATTCTAACACATTGTAAGGTCACACCATACACTTGCTCCCTATGCAACTGAATATTAGTTTCAGTAATAATGTAGACTTCATCTTCTTCGCTAGATGTAGTGTCCCTATCCTCCATATCGTCAAATTCTACCCTGTGGACTTTGCCCAAGGAAGTTTTTCTAGACGACCTGCACACTCTTGCAAAGTGCCCTCTTTTCGTGCCCTTTCTACATGATTTGTCCATGGCTGGACACACTTTAGCATTTCCAAGATGTGAAGAGCTGCCGCACCAATAACACTTCAATTGTTTAAATGTAGACCTCATCTCAACCCAATTATGCTTGTTGGTCTTTCCAAAATCGTTCTTCCCTTTGTTTTTTTTGTATTTACTTTTAACTGTTAACACCCCTTGAGATTGTGGTTGTGACTTAGAATCCAATAAAGACATTTGTTCCATGTAAGATGTAGTAATTTCTATTCTTGTTGCAATCTCCAGAGCTTTTTGTAATGTTAAATCAGGTTTAGATATTAGAGCTTCCTGCACTTTTTTATTATTGTTTTTCTCTACAATCTGATCTCTAATTATCTGTTCTTCGAAGGAATTGTACTCACAAGATACTGCTTGTAGTCCACCTACATAACTAGACGCAGATTCCCCTGGAAACTGTACTCTCTTGTAGAACTCATGTCTCTCTAAGGTGACATTTTTACTCGAATTGAACCGTGTGTCTAATCATTTGATGGCAGAAGCATATTCATCTTCTGCCCCATCTCCTTCGCCATCCACAGTTAATACCAGTTCTTTGGGAATATGTTTTAGAATTTTACAACACTCTGCGCCAAGACAGTGCTTTAAAATTGCACACTTTTTTGTGAGTAATACATTTTCCTTCGACGGCATCAAGATATGCCTCAAAACACCCTTTCCACTGTTTCCAATCTGTTTCCAGTGACAGCGGATTGGGTACAAAAGCGGGAGGAGGCACAATTGATTGCTGCATGATAGTAAGTGCACGATATAAATGTGAACAAATCAAGAATAAAGAAAAAAATGTAGTAGTTGACAGAATGCAAATGGCAACTAGAGTACAATGTTGGTGCTATGGAATGGCACACAATTGCACAAATAAAACCAAGAAAGATGTGCACGTCACCGATGTGCATGCAACAAAATAATGCTACAAAACAGTTTGCGCATCACCAACATACATTCATTGCCAAATTGCCCAAACAAAAATGGCCGCCGAAGTGTGCGTGTCACAGAAAAGTGTGCACATCACTGAAACACTGTCTGCGGGTTGTTAGAAACAAACTGGTTATGTCCGATGTCCGCTGCCCGGTGAAAGATGGCTGCCGACAGGGAAGTGTGCGCGTCACTGAAACACTCAGTGTATGTGTTGCTAAGGTGGAATGGAGGCAACAAAAGAGTGCGCATCACACAAGATGCATTTAATGTGCACGACACAGGAACAAGTGCACAGTTGAAGAATGTACCAGTCTGGCTTAAACATGACAGGGGTTAGTGACATTTTCGAGCAAGCACGGCACGTGATGCAGTGTGAGAACAAGTAGAGAGTGCGGCAGAAGGTGGCTGCAGTCTTGCGCCTCGGAACTCGGGCTGTGAGTGCAAATTAAATTTTAAGTACAGTACCTTGGTATCAACCATCAGCTGACAACAATAACATGACCACTGTGGCACCTGCAGGAATCCTCAGAGACAGGAAGGCTGCTTCAGGGTAGGAAAACACTCAAATACGCGTGGGACGTCCTGCTTGTAGTGTCCTGCCGGACACGTTCTAGTGTTCGGCAGGAAGCTGTAACCCCAGCCACTCCCTTGAGGGCTGGACACACTGCACCCCCACACCCATCCATCACGGGTGTCACGAGTGACGTGGCCCCGCTAATAAAAGGGCCCGGGTGCACGTGCTCGTGGCCAGTTACTGTATCGTATCACCTAGTGTCTGTGTCCGTTATTCCCGTCATGTGGGCCTAAGGCCCGACACTACATTGGCGACGAGGTGGGTAGCTAACCCCGCATGCCTGCTGCTCAGTACTTCATCGCCCCTCTTGAGGAGGAAATGAGCCGCCGCCCGTGACTGCGGTGTAGGTCGAGCTCAGCATTGCGACACGGCCCTCTGCCTGTACGGAGGGAGGCACGGAGACTGGCTGTCTCCTACCCACATCGGTCCCGTTAAATGGACGAGTGGACGAGCACCCCAGCAGCAGCCGCCTGAACGCCAGGGAAAGCGTGAGTCCCCCCACCATGCTTGCGGTATGCCCGCCGCCACACTCAGGCAATCACCGTCGCAATTAAAGAGCCCTGCGACCTCACCGTGTAGCGACCGAGAGCGACCCTGCCACCCCTGAGCAAGCCACAGCTCCGCCACCCGCGATCCCTGCTTTTGCTGAACAACAGGGAGGCGCCGCGAAGACACCAGTTCTGCATGCCACGCCGCATCCTGCACCACCCGCCATTGCCCGGCACCGCAAGGACTCACCAAAGCCGAGGATACCGCCCTCCATCGGTGCCGCCTGAGGGACAGGGAAGAATGTCCTGCGCGGCTGTGCTGCTGGAGCTGTAAAGCCCGGAGAATTGAGAGAGGTGACGTGAACGCGGTCGCCACAGCGCCATCTGCTTGTCGCACACCGCACCGGCATCTCTGTCACTGCCTGTTGGCGTAGCACCGTGCATACCGGGTGGTATCGCGGCCCCATGTGAGGCGCGCCGCCACAGGTACCTGCGTCGGTGCCCCAGCACGGAAGAGGGGCACGTCCGCACCACCCCAGAGCACTACTGATGACTGAGGCCGCATTCGTGGAAGTGTACCGTCCCCACGTTGCTCTGCTGGCCCTCGCATGAACAAATCCACCGTGGCATTCGGAAAGCTGCTGTGGCCGGAGGGAAGGGCCGGTGGCACCACCGAGCTGCCATACGGAAAATTAGGAGGACTGCCTCGAGTGTGCACGGCTCAGGACGACGGCCCTGAAGACTCGGCAGTCTAGCACAGGCTCAGGCATGGCGAGACCAGCCCAAAGGGGGGGGAGGTGGCATAAAGAATCCCTGCAACAGCCAGCAATCCCTTTCTACCCAGGCATGAGCACCAAACGGCCCGCAGCGCAAAGGAAGCTGCAACAGCCTCTCAAGGCAATGCACTGCCACCCAGTGGTCGCCGGTACCACATCGGACATTAAAACGGACAAATAACGGGAGCAACCCCTGTCTACACCGCAGCCACAGAGAAACGGCCCCAGAGTGCAAGGCGGACTGCCAGGGCCTCCACTTTCAAAAGGCAACACTACTGACTGCACAATTTAAATGCCCCAGTGCCTCCCTACATACAGAGACTACAGGAGAATCTCGGCACCCGCAGCGTCAGAAATGCTGTTTAGGACCCATGACTAATGCTGCAGTGCCACCTGGTGGACAATTCCGGCTACTGCACCAGCAGGAAAGAAAACACCTACATTGTTCCCCTAGCTCAGAATCACGAGGCAAAGACTACACCCCAGTAATCAGACTGTCCTTTGGAAGGGAGGCAGACTAAGAGGGAGCCAGCTGCGGGAGATACACCATCCGCAGTGGCAGAGTTACAAGGAAGGCACAGGAAAGCCAAGCAGTGTCCCTAGTCAAAGACACCAAGACAGTACTCCTTAATGCCAAAACAAGGGAGGAGAAACGAGCCAACTGAGCACCTCACGCCTCATGTTGGCTGCCCTTCACTCGCTGCAAAAAGAAGGAATAAAGGAGCTGCAGCACCACGTGTCCCCACTGCCATAGAGGGAACGTAGAGACCGTCCCGAGCCCGCACAACCTGTAAGGCTCACGTAAAGAGGAAGATGGCTGAGACCCGAGTGCAGCGCCACCTAGCGGTCACAGGCCTGCACCACACCCTGAGAAACAAAGCAGCAACTAGGACATGGAGGCCAACGTGAACTGCCACAGGCTGGACGTGAAGGAACCCCAAGAACCCCAAAGCTGCACCAGCGTCATGCAGACAAGAGCAGCAAAGCCCAAACTAGCATCATATAGGCAAGAGCACTGCCTGCCACCTCTGCAAAGTACGGGGAGAGACCGACAAACCCTGCAAGGAGCTGTAAGAAACTCAGAGTTACACACGGACAGCCACCACCAACAAGAGTGAACGACCAGCCAGAACAGCAACGTCTTAAGGTCGCTGTCCCCACTAAACAGCTCAAGAGAAGCTTGTGCAGAGCACGCACCACACGTGGCTGCCCTACGCCACCGCCGGAGGAGAGGTCGCATCACTCGCTCCTCCTGGTACACAGACATAATCGCAAGCTACACTACAGGCACACGAAGTGCCAAAAGAGAGCGCCCAAGAAGACGACGGATCGCACTAAGTCAGATGCGCGCAGAAGGCAGCGCCAGTGAACCTGACAACACGGGCAGGCGCCCGGGAGATAGAGGCATCTCCACAAGGAAGCACTGCTGAACGCAGCACAGAGAGCAACCACATCTCTACTGCACCAGCGAAGCCCCGCAGTGGGCCGAAGGCAACACAGAGTGTCCTCCCTTGCACCGCCTCAGGACGGAGTCGGCAGTGACCCGCGACAGGCAAGAGAGGAGTCGCACACTCCACGTGGCAGGCCGCCACAGCAACACGCGCTTCAACAACCAGCGACACGCGACCGGACGTCACGTCGCCCAGCAAGCAAGGAGCGCGCCGGAGCGAAGGCAGAAGCCGGTGCCACGACAGCGCCACCTCGAGGTCCAAGCGCAACACCCTCGAGAAAAAAAGAGTGACAGCCATGTCACACCAAAGGGAAGAAGAGTGACAGCCCTGTCACACTGAAAACTGGACGAACACAGGTGTGGTGAAGAGACCAACAGGAGGAGAAGATCGAGGACTCACACAGCAAGCCAAGAGCACACCCAGACACACCAGAGAGCCACCAAGGCGGACCGACGTCCCTGGACACAGCCTCACGGGAGAACCGAGCACAAGCCGCAGCCAGCGCAATCCGAGTCTCTCCCCAACGCTTCCCCAGGCGACCGTCCATCCCAAAGTGTCGGCAGTCCAAGTCAACGGCATCCCTGCTCCAGGCCGCAGATGCCGTGGGTGGAGATCAGCACCGAGTGTCCCTTTTTCACACCGCCTCAAGATGGAGTCAGCAGTGGCCCCCAAGTCAGGCAAGAGAAGATCTGCACACTCGTCGTGCCAAGTCGCCACCAAAGATCAATCTCAGCACGACGGAGACACCTGGCAGCTAAGTCCCTCCTAACTTTCAACTCTCCCAGCAAGTCACCACCACCTGTCATTCCGACTCACCACCGGGCTGGCCTCCGCCATCATGCCAGCCCTCAGCACAAGAGTCAAACAACATCACTCCTAGAGTACCAATGGACTGGAGTCGCCCCTGGTTGCCACACCAGCCGACAAAAGAAACCAGAGGCTACCTGTGAACATGGCACACACCTGAACCGCGGCAGCAAGAGCAAGTCTTAACCAATTTATTATTTATTTATTATTTATTGATTTATAAAGCGCCAGAATCGACCCCCAAAGGGGTATCTCTGCACTCAGGACGGGGCACCTGAGAGGAGCTAACTGATAAAAATCAGGAACAGAAAAGGAAGGTCTTGAGCTGTTTCCTAAAATGGGAATATTCCGTGCACTGTCTGAGCTGCACAGGAAGCTTGTTCCAATAACAGGGGCCTAAATAAGAAAGAGACTTCCCACCTTGTCTGGACCGTTTGATTCTAGGCACTGCAAGGAGGGATTGAGATCCTGAACGAAGGGACCGCTGAGGTGTATAGGGAATAAATTTATCTGCAAGATAGCTAGGGCCAGAATTGGACAAGGCCTTATGTATGGTGCAACAAATCTTAAACTGTACTCGTTCTCGTATTGGGAGCCAGTGAAGCTGAAAGAGCAGAGGCCGAGAGGCTGTCCTTGGCGGGGCGTTCAGGATCAAACGTGCCGCCGTGTTCTGAACAACCTGCAATCTGTTAAGAGCAGCCTCATTAGCGCTCAACAATAGGCTGTTACAGTAATCCAGGCGACTTAGAATAAGCGCCTGGGTTAGCGTCTTCCTGGATGAATCAGGAAGCAAGGGAAGAATGCGACGCAGTAGGCCCAACACATGGAAACAGGAGCCAGCTGTCTGTGCAGCGTGCTCCTTCATGGTAAGGGTCTGCTCCAGGCGAACACCCAAGTTTTTTACACAAGACTTGGGGGCGGGGGCGGTGCCCAAATCTGTAGGCCACCAATTGGGGGTCCACAGAAGCTGAGCTTCCAAAAAGCATAATCTCCGTCTTTCCCACATTGCACTGAAGAAAGTTACTCCTCATCCACTGTGAGATGTTTCTCATTCCCAGAGAGAAAGCGGCCTGTACAGAAGGAGTGAATTTTGCGAATGGAAAGAGCAGCTGGGTATCGTCAGCATAGGAGACGGGGATAAACCCGCTACTCCTTAACAGATTGGCCAAGGGAGCCACATAGATGTTAAACAAAGTCGGACTCAAACAAGAGCCCTGTGGTACTCCCTTGGACAACTCTGATACAGCGGAACGATACGGACCAAGGTTAACCGCCTGTGAGCGGAATGAGAGAAAACTCGTCAGCCACTGTAAAGCCAAATCTATGAGTCCGATCTCCTCCAATCTCCTGAGCAAAATCTTATGGGAAACCGTGTCGAACGCGGCGGAAAGGTCCAACAGCACCAGAATCATAGAGTGGCCTCTATCTAGGGTCATCCTGATGTTATCGGTGACCACTAGTAGGGCCGATTCTGTGCTGAATTTAGGGCGAAAGCCTGATTGAGAAGAGTCAAGACTACCTGTCCGTTCGACATAGTTGGAAAGATGGATGTTAATATGTTTCTCCAATAGCTTGCCCAGGAACGGAAGGAGGGAGATGGGACGGAGATTGGAGAATTCAGTTAGCGGGGCCTTGGTGTTCTTTCGGATAGGCATAACCTGTGCTGTTTTCCATTCCAGAGGGACCAAGCCTCCTCGCAGAGAAAGATTGAGGAGATGTGCAATGGAGGGGGACAGGTGACAGGCAAGAGAGATAGTAGTTTTTGCCGGAATGCAATCCAGGGGGGATCCTGATTTAACTGAGCGGATCAATGATTCTACCTCCGCCTGCGTCACTGAGGGAAAACTTCCCAATGATTGAGTAACTGTCAGCCCAAGTGCTTTGGGAATCATAATCGAAGGGGGATGATATCCTGATTGGATTATTTTCTCATAGATGGTCTCAATTTTTTTTGTGAAAAAGGTGCTAATATCATCACACAATTTTTGTGTCGGAGCTATTAAGTTCTCGCATGCTTTGGGATTGGTAAAGGACTGAAGTATGCGATATAGCGCCTTGGGGTCATTATTAGCCTGGTTTAATTGTAGAGCTATATGAGCTTTACGTGCTGCCCTGATTTCCCCATGATACTTAGCCAAAGCTGTATAAAACCGCTCCTTGTCTTCCTCCACATGAGTAAGGCGCCACCGTTTTTCATGCTTCCTACAGATTCGTTTTTCGGCGCGAAGTTGAGGGGAGTACCAGGCCTTCTGGGGATGCTTAGGGGAGCTAGGAAAGGATTTCAGAGGAGCTAACTGGTCCACAGCTCTAGAAACTGCCAGGTTATACTTGTCAAGAGCCTCTTCGATGTCGTCTGATTCTAATATCCGAGGCTCTTCAAAAAACTGATTAAAGCCCTCTGGTGTAACTCTCTTCCACTGTCTGAAAAGGAGAGGGGTATCATGGGTGATGTGAGTTCCTTTCCCTGGCGCCTGAATGCAAAATTCAATTGACGCATGGTCAGACCAGGACATAAACTGGGGAGATTTACAGGAGACATTAAGGGAATTAGAGAAAATAATGTCCAGTGTGTGGCCAGCTACATGTGTAGGGCCTTCGTTGAGCTTGGTCAACCCTAGAGTATTCAACTCCGTTATTAGTGACCCTGTGTCCGCATTAGAACCGCACTCACTATGTATGTTAAAATCGCCCAGCAGCAGGAAATTGCTGTTCGCAATTACATGTGGGGCGATTAATTCGGTAAGTTGAAGAGAAAAATCATGCAACGGACCAGGAGGCCGGTATACCAAGGCCCCCTTCCAGCTCATGTGGGGCGAGAAATCTATATGGAAAACCATTGCTTCCATGGTTGGATCGCAATGTTGTTCCAACTCGGTGATCTTAATACAATCTCTATGCACAATAGCAATTCCACCTCCCATTTTATTTGGTCTATCCATGCGGACAAGTCTATAACCCTCTGGTAAAGCAAGAGCTATGGAGGGGACCGAATGGGGTTTCAGCCAAGTTTCGGTTAAAAACCCAAAGTCAGGCTGGACCGAGGAGAGGAGATCCCAGACCTCGGCAAAATGCTTAGGAAGAGATCTCACATTACATAGTAAACTTTTCCACCCCTGCTCCGGGCTGGAAGATGGTTTATACTTTGTAACTGAGGGGGCACAAAGGGGTATGTTGGCCCTGACATGGTTACTAAGTGCCTTCTTATCGGTGGTGCCTTGAAAATGGCAGGTCAGACAAGAGAAAGGACCCTCATAGGAGGGCCAAAAGTCTAACCTACCAGCAAGGCAAGGAGTGGACCTCAACTCTACCATCTCTTTGACGGAATAAATCCGTCTTGGAGGGCATTCGTGGTCAGAGGAAGAATGACCAGAGCTTCTGGCATCTGGCGACTCCTGGGCGCGGATGGGCGCAGACGGGCTTGCCTTTGGCGCACCCGCCACTCGTCGTAGCTAGCATCCGGTTTTATAGAGGGGGTAGCCACTAGAGCGCTGACCTCCCTCTACACCGGAAATAATACCCGCCTCCCTCCACACAAACGAGATAATCTCGCGGTGGACCGGGGAGTGGTATTCTAAAGAATAAGCAGGTAGCTCATCTACCCTCGCGGGTTGTGCGTGAGACTCAGTAACGGCTCCTCGGTAGTCCTGCAGCTGCCCCCAGTCGGCACACAAGCAGCCCCAGTGCAGTCCTCCTGCAGTCCCGCAGCAACCCCGACAACGGGCCTCCCCAGGCGGGAGAGTGAGAAGAGACATTGCCCCACCGACAGGTTATCGGTTACAGCCAAGCGGTTCCACAGAGACAACTGATCAGGCAACACCTCCAGGAACTTTCACCAGGGACTCCATCCATGTCCATGACGCAACCCACTATATGAACTGTTAGAATTCACCACAGACCATCCTCGACGTCAGCAGAGCGGAGCCATGCAAGACACGTCATCATCAGTGAGCTGACGGTATGCAATGGACGTCTCCAAGCCAGCGGTCGTGTCCTGAGCCCCTCAGGTTAAACTACGAGTGCCCGCCGAGATGGTCCTGCTGCAGGCCGAGTCTCCAGCCCATGTCTGATGTCTTCCCGCCACCTGACTCAGAAGACTGATGGACCCTGTGGTATTTTAGTTAACTGTTTGTTTTGTCCCCACAGGTTGGACTAATGGTTTATTTGTTCGTCAATAAAGTTGGGGAGGAATGTAGTGTCCTGCCGGACACGTTCTAGTGTTCGGCAGGAAGCTGTAAACCCAGCCACTCCCTTGAGGGCTGGACACACTGCACCCCCACACCCATCCATCACAGGTGTCGCGAGTGACGTGGCCCCGCTAATAAAAGGGCCCGGGTGCACGTGCTCATGGCCAGTTACTGTATCGTATCACCTAGTGTCTGTGTCTGTTATTCCCGTCATGTGGGCCTAAGGCCCGACACTACACTGCTGTTACCGGTAACTCATCGCGAATATTAAGATGGGACACCAAAGGTAAGTCCAAGTTTTATTGTATAACAGCAGGACAATAACAAGGTCTTTACCACCTAGCCCAGCTCCGGGTTCAACTGCACCTCAACTTACCGTTCTAAAATAGACTCCCCCACATTGCATGGCTCGAGAAATAGAACCACCAACAGCATTCCACAGCTAAGACAGTCAAAGAGTATTTGATTAAATATACCTGGACGCAGTGAGCAAAAGCAGAGACCCAACAAAGGACAAAGAGTCGTATCTATCTGAATTCCACTCAGTCTCGATTTTTTAAGACCATCTGAGGTTTCTATAGTTTCCTGGTTGCTGGTTGAGACTGAAGCCAAAACCTGCTGCCATGGCTGGCCCCTTGCACATTCTACCAATGTGATTTTCTCTCTGCCTTTGTAAGGCAAAACTGCTTAACTTCAGACCATTGGAGCGACAGGGCCAAAAGCAGCCCATTCATCTTTGACGGAACAATAGTTCTTGCATAGTCTATCACATATTCACAGTTTGTTTGCCTAGAGTGTGAGTTCAGTAGAACTCTGCTAGTCAGCTAAAGCCTAAAATTACAGTTTGCATGTCTTCAGCAGACCAGTGTATATCTATGTCCCAAAGCGCATGATATGACTTGCATCCTACATACTGTGTGATTTGCTGAAGCACAGCCTGCTACACAGCGGAGTGCAAGCCTTGTTGCAGTATAAGTAAAGAAAAACATCTTGAATGTTGCAATGTTTGTGTCTGTAAGGGTGATGGTGATACTGTGATGTGCCCTATCCTGGAATATTACTGGCCCTGTCATAATGATAGTTGATGTATTGTGGGCATCCATTGGATGGTGATGCCCACTATTGGTGCAAAATTTCCCGGGTACAAAGATGGTAATTCCTTGGATATTTTGGGCATTCATGGCATAATGGGGCACACTCTGGGTGTTGGGATGGCCCCCAAATGGTGAAAGTCCCCAGCATGACTGGCATATTGGAGGAATGGGGGTTGGCAGCTCAGTTGGTATGACAGTTGTGATTCTTTCTGTTCATAAACTGAGGGAATTCCTTAGTTCGGACACTAGTTTACAAGCTACTGGATTGATCACTGACAACTACAGCGGTCATGTTCAGTGGACCAATATGGCCCTGGATGTTACTCTTCCTCTGGGAACATTTTGCATAAAAGTTCAAGCCCTCCGCCCCCGGTTCACCTCCTCACTAAAAGAAGCAAAGTACAGTTGCAGGAAGTTTGAAAGGGTCTGCTGCTAATCTTGGAAGCCAAAGCTGAGATGAAGGCTGCTCTCAGGACACATAAGAAATTAGTGAACTATGCTAAAGCTGAATTTTATGCCAACAAGACTTTGGCTGCTCAGAACTCCTCAAAACAAATATTTTCTATCGTGCATTTGTTGTCTACTGCTGCATGTTTAGCGCAGTCATTTAAACATTCTCGATCACTCTGTGATAAACTTTTGAATGTTTTTGAGTATAAAACCGTGGCCATGTGTGATAATTTCAACCTCCTTCTCCCTATACAGCTGGGGCTGGGTTTGTGGCTGAGGGTTTATCTTTGGCTGATGGGGGTTTAGGTGAGGTCCTTCTGAGTTTGGGGCACTTAGATCCGTTCTCAGTTGAGCTATTCAGAGAAATTGTCAATTCTGTCACCTCGCGCTCTTCTCTTGACCCTGTTCCACTAAGGGTTTGAAAAAAAGGCTTCCTCTGAACTAGCTAAGCCAGTTTTGGATGTGTGTACCAGCTACTCAGTTAATGCCTTGATTCAAGGCTTTGATGGTCCCACTGCTGAAAAAGCCCATAGTTGATCCTATTTCTCTACAGTATCAGGTCAATTGCTTTGCTGCTTTTTTCCCATGAAAGTCCTGGAGAAGTATTTTAGGAGGCTTATCTCGGTTTTTAGGATCAACATCAGATGCTCATATCTGTCCAGTCTAGTTTTCACTCAGCTCATGCACAGAAACATCACTGGTGTTGGTTCTTGATGATCGTGTGGCGCACTGGTGCTTTAAGAGGTATCTGCTGCATTTGATACAGACTCACATTCCATTATATTGATCAGATTGACAGAAGTGGAGATCTGTAGGTCTTTCCTGCAGTGGTGTAAATCTTATCGAGAAGGCAGATACCAAGCTGTCACCTTTACTATCAGAATTTAAGGTATTGAATCATGCGGCCCCACAGGGGTGGGATCTCAGTCCAACTCAACTCTTTTTAACCTTTACATTTGTGGCCTAGCCAAACTTAGGATCTTTTGTCATAAATTGTATGAACTATGCAGACGATACCCAACTAGTTATGTCTAGTCTGATGCAGCTTCTCTGGATACTTTCCATCACAGTATCTCAGCAGTTAGGATCTGGCTAAGGCAAAATGCCCTCAAATGTAATGTAGTCAAAGTTGATGTTCTATGGCTTCCTAATAAGTCTCTCAAGTTCTTTTCCCTTGTATTTCTGTCCATCATCCTGGTTGAATGCCCCCACCCAGCAGAGGCAGTGTGTGATCTTGGGTCATCTCAGATGAGAAGAAGTCCCTCTACAAACAGGTTAATAATTTCTTTGTTTTTCCTGCCCCAGGTGCGATGTAAAATTCTCTGTGTCTCCATTTTTCTGTGCAGCCAGTGGTGGTCCAGACGATCATTCTGAGCTGACTGGTTTATTGCAATTCTCTTTTTTAGCGATCCACCATAGGACTCTTAAATAAGGCTCCAACGCATTCAAAATTCTGCAGCCAGGCTGGCTCTTGGTTTGCCATATTATGCCTTTGCATTTGCTGCTTTGAACTCCTTACACTGGTTACCAGTTTCTAAAAGGATTTGTTTCAAATCTTTTTTGAGTAGACAGAGCCTTTTATGAAACCAGTCCCAGCTACCTCCAGCATAAAGTCATCCATTATTTGCCAAGGCAAACTAAGATCTATGGAGGCCACCTTACTGGTGGTCCCCAGGTTTAAACTTGAACTCATTGGAGGTAGGGGTTTCTCTCTCACAGTCGCTAATCAGTGGAATTCTCTTCCACTTACATTGTGCAAAACTTGTATTATTTTATGTATGTATAAAGTGTTAAAACCTGGCTTTATCCACAATAATTTTCTGTTATGTATATATTTCAATGTTCCTCAGTGCCATGACACCTGTATGGGTATTGGAGCGCTTCAAAATTCTTAACATAACATATATTAACATATGCAATCGGCATCCCTGTAATGAGTTGTTGATACCTGGCCATGCAAAGCAGAATCTACGTAGTGAATACCAGTAATACATGTGAGTACCAATTAGAGATGACAAACTGATATTTGAAAACCAAACAAGTATTTACTAAACATGGAATACTTTTCTTTTAAGGCAAAGTCTTTTTTATAATTACATGGGTAATTAAGTTTGTCTTTACAAAATGAAATATGTGTTTGATTGCAGTGTGTGTGTTTTCATAAACGAACACAGTGATGTTGGTGGGCAAAATGATTTAATTTCCAAATATGTATTTGAAGCTGATATTTGAAAGATAGCCACTACTGCCAAGACCGTAGCTTGAGTGAGAAGGGTACTCTGTCTGCTGTCTTAAGTGCTGCCGTTTGGACCTCTAAACACTTTTTTAGCCTGCTGTTCATGGTCTTGGATTGTAAGATTTGCACAATGTTTTATTTACCCCTGTTCTTTCCAAATTAGTTCTTAATTTCCATGAAAAGCGGTGTAAAGTAGAAATGAGGATAGTTGTTCTGTCAAATAACAAGTCATGTTAAATTGGAATTTATGATCTGTTTATATAGCTCCTGGGGTTTTTGGGAATTGGGCAATTTTCTCAAAATGTTCTTGGGGCTAGTGACCCCTTCTCCCTATATAAGAATTAATTGGGAGCTGTTTTGCATCACACACCACAAAATTATTTGACTCTTTCATGATCAAATTGCGCGAAACAGACACATTTATTAAAAATGTTCACTATATTTAAATATGGGTGGGTAACCACCAATGGTCTTACCTATGCTTGAGGGCTTAAGGCAAGAATCACATACACAGTATTACTCAAAATAAATCTCTGCCTTCTGTGTTTGAGGGCCTCTAACCTTGTAACAACACTTGTAGATGGACCTAAATAAGGACCAGAACCTGCTGGCCCTCGTAACAAGTCCCAGTGAGCACACAGGAAAAAGCAGCCTAGGCCTAGTGCTCTGTACAGCACCTGTCTGTTGTGGAAAACACCATGGGCCGTATTATGCATTATGCATCACAATGTGCCCTATTATGATGTATGCGCTGCCCCCAGGGCACCCGCCTGCACTTTTCAGGGTAATAGGAATCCCCTTGCAGGCGGGTGCAGTCAGTGACCGGGGCGCGCAAAGCGGACGCAAACGCCTGTTGCGCCCTCAGGGCACTTATTGTAATAAGGCCCCAGGATGGGGAAGGGAGAGGAGGACGTATCTCCTACTTACATGGCAGCAAGCAGCCATATAATACCAGTGTGGCTCGAAATACTACTGAAGTTGAGCTATTAGTAAAGTTGATAAATGAGGTGGCAACGCAGACTGACCTGAAGTAAACAATGATTCAAATGAAGGTTAATCCCTGCCAGAAGAGGCTCTACTGCTTTTAGCAAGTTGGCCCTCTAGTAACCAGATTAGACTACCATGAATGGAGTCTGCTTGTCTGTTATTCAATCTTTCTGAAGTGGAGAGCTTTTCTTCTAGGTTCCATAAGGATGTGGCTAGGGTAGGTTCTAGCTATTGATATTGCGAAGTAGGGCAAGCAAACAGGTTCGATAAATTTGTGCAGCTGTAGGAAAAAAGCTTCTTCTTGTGTGTTACTGAAAACATGACAGGTAATCATGTGTAATGTGGAAGGAGCAGTTAGAGAAACCTCTATTGCAGCATTATGTATGTTGCACCAGTCAGTGCCCAATTAGCAATCACATTTTATAGTGCTAGAATGATGTGTTAAGCAGTATTTGCTTGGCATGTGTAACAGTGATTGGAATTAGCACATAGGTTTGTCTAATTTGCAACTTCATGGTTATCACGCTATCGATCAGATAACGGGATGAACTCAAAGATTGAAATTGAAGCAGCTCATCCTTTTTAAGTCTGGCACTGGCCAAGACCTTGTGATTTTGCTACAATGTCGTCTATAATATACTTACTTGTAAGGGCTTTCAGCCAGCCCTCTTCATCCATTGGCTTGTTATTGTCAAATTCACATTTTTCTTCAGTCCACTGCAGCAAACAGCATGGGGAAAGAGTTCAGCCCACTTCAACCATTGGCTGACTTCACTGTGAGTGGCAGCATTCTACCCTTTCACAAGAAGCACATCCATGCACAAAGCAGTTCCCCTTAAGTCATGTACTACTTTGTCAATTTGTGCTTTTTAAGATCAAAAAAATATTTTTGGTTTAAGGCATTTTTTTTAAGACTGCCGTGGGCCCGGCAGCTTCCCTTTTATAAAAAGTTTGCAAAACCAATGACAAAACAGAACAAGCATTAAAAAGTCAAAAGGCTTGGGGTCACAGTTAGGCCACATAGGAGGCTAGTCTGTCTCTGCCGGGGCCAAACCTCTCTGACGGCCCTAAGGAGTAAGAGCTGTGGAGAAATGGCTACATGTCCACCCGCCCAATATAGATGGACGGAAATGTGGTAATTTTTTATGTTTCTTACCGCCAGTAAAACCTGGGGGAAGGAACAGTAAAAACATGATAATTCTCCCTCCCGCCATGGGAGAAGGCTCCTATGGTGAGGGCAATATTATTTTTTGTCTTTTTTATCTTTTTAGGATTTTCTTTTTGAGAAGAAACCAAAAATACTGTTTGCTACAAGGCTGCGTCCTTCCCATGCAGCCCAATAGCAAACAAAACATACATTGCCAGTTCCTGCCAATGCCTATGCAAATGAGTGCCTGCTTGGTGGTCATTTATAAATTAGGTGGGCGCCCTCTCTGCCATGGGGAGACAGAGTAATTTACTACATCCCCATGGTGGACCCATGGGCCGCTCACCAGATATAAATCTGCACCTTATCATCTTGGGATGTATTTGAGGTAACTTTGTGTGATACAAATTCAATTTCAAAGTTATTGTTGTGGACGGAGAAATTAATTGGATCTATTTGGTGCTGAATTGCAGCTTTTCTGGAGTCCTACAGATATTCCAGATGTCTACTGCGATGACAATAGATAATTTAAAAGGTACAAAATAGTTTTGATTTCACTTTCTTGGCCCATTGTGGTTTCTGTTCTCTTAGCAATCTCAGCAAAAAGGTGGCCAGGGTGGTACTTGGTATGCTGTAATATCCGTTGTTCTATGGCAAGGGGTGTTCTTGTTAAAATGGCAGGACCTTTGGGTCCTCTCTGCAAAATGAAGGAAACGTGGGCTGATAAATTGGCAGACAGATAGTATGCCCTGCAGCATCTTGAAAGAGATAAAAAATGTACTCATCAAGTTTGAACTGGAGAGCCAAAAAGCAGCCCTGACATAAATGCTCAAAGCAGCCTTGCTCCCTTCCTCTCCTAACGCAATCTCTCCATAAATTCTCTCTCCTTTCTGTTCTTCCTCTGATCACATTCTCCCTACCATCCCCATCCTTCCCTCTCTTTGTCTCTCTCTTGAAGCCTCCTAGTGGCTGCT
Organism: Calotriton arnoldi; assembly: GCA_963921515.1. Taxonomy (NCBI): domain Eukaryota; kingdom Metazoa; phylum Chordata; class Amphibia; order Caudata; family Salamandridae; genus Calotriton; species Calotriton arnoldi. The sequence continues at coordinate 206,421 of CAWUFW010003736.1, read as the reverse complement.
GCGATTGACCTCTTGGAGCTGAGTTAAGTGACAGAAGCACCAGGGCCCCAGCCCACTGGGAAATGTGGAATAAAAGGCCACTCCTGCCTTGGTGCACACCTATTGACTACATCCTGATCATATCATCCAGTACAGACTGATATGCATTGTAGGCAGCAGATCAAGATTAGAGTGATTTTTGTACCAAAACAAGAGTTGGAAGTAGATTAACTGTTATGCACCCCAATGTACCCCAATATAGGCCTAGGTAGTTGCACGACCCTTTACCTACATCTGTCCTATCATTGTTCTACATAACGGGTCTTGCGCTGACCTTTTATCTAGTTGGGTGCTACATAAATGTTGTGTGGTTTTCTCCAAAAACTAGCCTCATTTATTATGCATGAGGGTTCTCAGTATCACAGCAGGAGTACACACCTCTGCATAATATCTCTGTATAAGGGCCACCACTATCATCATCCTTGCCCGATATGCCCATTGTACACTTCTAGGTAGAACCACTGAGGGTACCTTTCGGGTATATAAGCACTACATCTTTGCTTGGCAAACCAGAGGAGAAAGACTTCCATGCTGACACACTGACACGAGACACTGAGGTTCCTGCATGCAGATACTCCAGCACGCAGTGGCCTGACATCCCTCGCAGGGTGTCCATCTTGAGACAAAGCCGGGGTTCTTCACTCTCCCACATCAGGTAATGGGGTTGGCTCTCTCCTAAGGGGATTCTTGGCTATTTACCTACATACATGCTAGGTACTAGGTACACTTAAGTACATCTTGTTAGGTTTTGCATTATAGGAGTACGCATTATTACTGTTATGTATCTATATGCCTGCATATATTCATTGTTTTAGCACTATGGTAGAATTCTATCTTTTCTTTACTCTGCCGGTGGTTATAACCTTATATATCTGTTTATGTCTCATGGTTGTTGCAGCACACGTATTTTATACTAGAATGACGCTGGTTCAATAAATACTTATTGAAAACGTCCCCACCATTTATTCTCTGAGACAAAAGTAAGCACGAGTGACTGGGCGAAAAGTACTGTACTATATCTCCGATCCCAGAAGGATCAGGGTTGTCAAGTTCGATAGTTGCCGGAAACTATTCGCTTCTCGGTAAGAGTGGCTCATAGTGTCACTGTGAGCTAGCTGGTCTACAGACTAACATATCCTCTGGGGGTGTCTGGAATCAGTCTGGACAACCAATCCCCTAGTTTATGTTGTCTAAACGAACAGTTCCTATATAGATTTGTAGGAAATACATGGCATAACTAGATTGCATCATCAGCTTGGTTTTAGCAGAGCCCCACAAGGGAGTTAGACCTTTCTAACTGGCCCATCACTGGCAGTAGAACTGTACCTGACACTAGAAAGCCCAAGCCAGCACTGGTCATTGCACTTGGAGATGCCAGACTTTAAGTGGCCATGGGTAGTGTCAAATTGAACATGGCTGGACTGTCTTTAAGGACTATTCGCTGCCCATCTGACCTTCTAATAAAGCTAGGTTTCCATACCCAAGCAGTCTTCAATAACATAAACAAGAAGACTATCCTTGTTAGATGCATGTTTAAAAAATATGGATTCCAGTGTTTCAGATCGGAAGCAGATCACTTAATACCAAGCAATTTATCCTTCAGTTTGCCAGGATGTGCACCCTTTGTTCTTCTACAGACTATTGTGTGCTTTGAGAAAGTCAGTAAATCTGCAGGGCCAGGTCCTGGCAACTATGGTAAAAGGCTGAGGCCAGGAGCATAAGGTGTCACTAACATGGGCATCACTCAGGAACACTGGGCATCACAACAGTGAATTGTTAAGGGTATTTCTATGTGTGCAGATTCATTTATAGTTCAATGAGGACATCAATACTTTCAACTGGTGCATCTCCACCATTATCTTTAAATACACAAAACAAGTTAAATGGTTGGTTACGGTATGTAGAAAGCAAGGAGCGTTGGTATGATAAGGTGTTTGGCAATAGCCCTTTAGATTGTACAAACATCTGCCTGCCTCAATTCTATCTGCCTGTATGTGGTATTTTTATAACATGCGCCTAGCCAAAGTGGTAGTGGAACACTGCACAGGCTCAAAGGCAAAGAGAGAGTCAACAAGTGATTCAGCAGATTGGTATGATTGGCTCTGGTAGAGAGCCTCTAAAGTTTATTTCAGTTTATGAATCTCATAATCCACTACTATGACATAGCAATAGTTTATATAAAAACTGGTTACCCATTATTGTGATATCATTAAAGCCTTCCGGACCAGACTGACAGTGCTCTCTGAGAGCCTGACAACACATGCAGCTTGTCTACTTTGAATAAAAGCAGAAAGCACAGCTGCAGAAGAGGGAAGGAAAGCAGGGAAGGCAGGGGGGGGCTGCTTAAGGATGGCAGGTCAGCTATTTATTTTCCACATTTGAATCAGGCAGGGGAGGCCATGTTATGTATAGTTGTCTCATTACTCCTCTGCCCCGCAGTTTAAAGCAGCTGCAGATCAGTTTGAGGGCCATAGAGGACATAAAATTATAGATGGATAAAAAGTGAATTGTGGGGATATGTTTCACCTCGTAGTTCTGAATGACATCATAAGCAACTCAAGCTTTGCTCTTATTGTATGTTTGATGTCACTCAGAACCCCTCAGAGAAAAGCATCCCCATAAATCGCTGCTACCCATCTATAATTCTATATGTTACTGCATTATTATTATATTGTCCAGCTGCTGGTACCCTGTTTGCGATGGTAGAAATTATACCTATCAATAGCCTTACATACTGTAGGTGCAAAATAAGCATCTAAGGGCCAGATGTACGACCTGCCAAATAGCGCCTCGCAAATTGCGTTGCATTTGCGACTCGCAATTACCGTGGCGCTATTTGGCATGAACAACAGTGTGTTTAACACTGTTTGCGATTCCCAATGGGGTCACAAATTGCGAGGCTCATGAATATTAATGAGCCTCTCGCAATTTGCGAGCACATTGGGAATGACAAGCCCTCCCAGGAATGGTGGCCTGCTGGGCTCAGCAGACCACCATGTCTGGGACTGCCTGGCCTTATAAAATAATATTGCATGTATTTGCAAAGGGGAAGGGGTCGCAAGGGGAACCCTCCCCATTTGCGAATGCATTGTCACCTACTTGAAGTAGGTGGTAATTTGCGTGTGTTTTGCGACCGCAATTGCGGTTAAAAAACATTGGTACATAGCTTTGCGGTCGCTATTAGGAAGGGAACGCCCCTTCCTAATAGCGAGTCGCAAAACAATATTTTGCGAGTCGCAATTTATTTGTGAGTCGCAAAATACTGTTTGTACATGGGCCCATGCTTTTAAGCATGCGCAAATGGGTCTAAGACCCGTTTGTGCACGCTAAAAAGCGTCATACATCTGGCCCCGTATCAGCTAGGTGTCCTTCATCGATCTTCAAAACTAGACATTCAAAGAAACTGGATGTGGCTGATACTTTTGGAGAATTGGGTAAAATTGTACAAAAAAATGAAAACAAAATGTTATAATGGGGAGCACTACAAATCATTCAGTCACCTGAAACAGTTAATGTTTTTTTTGTCTGCGCATGTGAGATAGGTAAAAAACATTCTTGTTTATCCATGGAATTGAAAAAAGACAATGTTTATCAAAATAGTATGGTACAGAATTGGTTGGAGAAGAGTGATGATGTGGTCATAATCCTGACCTAGGTTGTACGTGCAAGTGAACATCTGTTGACCAAATATTGTGTCTTTTTTGTACTATGTGTCACAGTTAAAAATTCTAAAACTTCAAATGGAGCACTGCTTTACAATTCACGAGAGGTTCATGGGGAGAATTGCTGCGCAACTATGACAGCTTCATGTGGAGACCTGCTGCACACCCATGAGAGCTTCATGGGAAGAGCTGCTGCGCTACCCATGATAGCTTCATGGGGAGAATTGCTGCACACACATGACAGTTTCATGTGGAGAGCTGGTGCATGTTATGTCGTGAACACGTATGTGTTCTAGAGCTCCAGTCCTTGCCTGAGCTCATTGAAGTATATGAGCTCACACTGAGCTGGGCAAGCATTGCGAAGGGAACGAGGTGGGCGCGTCTCCCATGTATGTGCTTTATTTAACGTTTGAGCTGAAGAATAAAGCGTTTTAACTCATCGGCCTCTGATCATCTTTACAATCATGGCGACGAGTTGCTTGAACTTCTGCGAGCCCATGCCTTGTGCCACTCGACTTTAAGAATATTGCCTAAGACCTCTACAGAGGTCATGCAAGTAAACTGTGGCGGGCGTGTTAGTCACTTGTGTGCCTGAAAGGAACTTTGAGATTAATTGGTCTGAGGCGGATCGAAAATTGTACAAGCCACATCACTCTTTCGGATCACTGACATAACATTGACACTCATAATATCGACCTACAAAATTATCGACACACAAATATTGATAACATAAATATCGATATTCTATACTTTCTTAAAAAAATACACAAATATCAACACAAAAGTATTGTCAAACATTAACATCGATATCACTAATATCAATGAAAAAAATATCGTTATAACTAATATCGAAAACATTAAATAAACAAACAAAATGACACAAATATCGAAAACAAAAATATAGACCACACAATTATCGGCAACAAAAAAAATATCGACACCTTAAAAGTATTTTTAATAACACAATATATATTAAAAAAATATAAACAATATCACAAACACACATAACATTTTAAATAAATAAAATTACATTTAAATAAATTATAATTAAAAAAAATACCTTTAAAATACTTAAATTCACCAAATTAATTACTCCTTACAAACACAATACATAAAATAAATAATTTTTATTATACATTCAATGCAATATAAATCACAAATAATATACTATTACACATTTAAATAAAGTAAGAAAAAAAAGTTTAACTGAACATTAATTAGCGTTTCCCATATAAGGAAACAACTGCCAAATTAATTGAAAACATTAGTAACAACCAATGAAAAACACGTACAACTTAAATGACCCAATAAGACTGAAAGCACAATTAAACAAACACTATATAAACTAAAGAAAATGTAACATTATTTTATGCTCCAACAACAAAACGAAGAATAAGGGGAATCTCTGCCGGATTGCTTCTGCAACATTGGACTTCCTCATTGAAAGCTCTGATTTCAACTTCACAAAGTAAGTAAAATATCTATTTAATGTTACAACTGTATAAAATAATCGTAAAACACTTTTTACAATAATTAAATAATTAATGTATATTTTTTTTAAATTATATCTCCTCTACAGAAACTCCAAAAGACACTCAACTAACTGCAAACATCATCAAAAAACCACCTTGCCAAAAATAGTAAGTACAAATCTAAATTAAACTTTTAAAACAACTAAAAATCCCAACCCAAAAAGCACACTAACCACACAAACCCCAAAATACATAAAATGCTGTTAAACACATTTACTAAAATTATCATTTTTTTTTCTGCAGGTAATAAAAAGAAACACTAAAGCCAAGCACCAACAGAAACACCCCAGCGTCAAAATAATGTCAACATATTCAAGCATGTAAGTATAATTTTGTATATACAAAATCTGTATTACAATAAAAACAATTACAATGCATTTAATATTTTTTATATACATTTCTCATAGCATTTGAAACATCAGAATGACTGAAGGTGCAAAATTCATAACTTCCCAGAAAGGAACATTTTTGTTATGCTATATGGGATATGTCTACACCCAACAAAAACAGACGACAAAATTAATTGGAAATGCAGCAAATATTATTCAAGTGCATGTTATGGGAGGGCTACAACAAAAGAAACTACTGTATTAAATGATAAGGAACATAACAACCCCCCTAACATAGCTGAAATAGAAGTGAGAGATGTTTTAGAGACTCTGAAAGAAGCTAGCACTGGCTCTCAAAAACCTACTACTGAAATACTAAAAGACGTACTCCCCAGAGTTCCAGAACATGTAGCTGGCCAATTACCCTCTGTCTCAACGTTAAAAAGGCTAATAGCTGGAACAAAAAAATCAACTGCTACCACCCCATCTACCCCGAAAACTTTCAGTGAAATTCAAATACCACCTGAACTCACTGTAACTCATAATGAAGAGCAATTTCTACTTTATGACAATAAATCTAATGACAAAAGAATTATAATATATGCAACTCCCACAAACTTACTTAAACTACAGAATTGTGAGACATGGATGATGGATGGAACATTTAAAATATGTCCCAAACCATTTACCAACTATACACAATTCATGGACTGTATCACAATAGCAACACCCCCTTTATATATGCCCTGTTACCAAACAAACAAACCACTACCTATGTAGAACTCTTAACAAAAGTAAAGCAAGAAACTAATAATAACTATCCCCCAAAAATTATCATAGACTTTGAACAGTCAATGATACAAGCAGGCCTGGGCGTAGTTTGCGGAGTTTTGCTACGCGGAACTCCGCGAAGCTACAAAAAAACTCCGCGAAGTTCCGCGGATGGCAGAGTGCAGTGCGAACTGCAGTTTGTGCTGGTATTCCTGCCGCTCAGGTAGAAATTCTACCCGAGCGGCAGTTCGCACTCGCGAACTTACTGTTCGCAATCGCGAACTTACCATTCGCGATCGACAAGTGGGGAAAAAACTCTGCTGCACATAGCGAAGCGGAGTTTTCGGCACTCCGTGAGCTCCGCGGAGTGTGGAGTGCAGAAAACTCCGCAAACTCCGCGAACGGTGCGAAGTTCACCGCCCAGGCCTAGATACAAGCCATCCTGAAAAACTACCCTCACACAGCAATACAAGGTTGCTATTACCACTCTAATCACTGCATATGGAGACACTTTCAAAAATCTACACTTAGCGTAGAATATGCAACTAATAGCAATTTTCCATATGGAATTAAAAAGCTAATTGCACTAGCATACGTTCTAATTACTGATGTAGCAGAACACTACAATCTATTAAAAGAAAGCCCCTACTACCAAACAAATGAACATAAACTAAGTCCCCTACTCAACTATTAATAACGCTGTGGAAGGATGGCATAATGCTTTCCAAGCCACAACAAGCCGAACCCAACCAACCCTACATAAATTACTACAATCAATCCAAAAAGAACAAAGCTACCAACAACTAATACTTGAACAGTCTGTAACACAACTAAAAACTAACAAAACTAACTAAACAAACTAAAACAATATTTGAGAACTTACAATACAAAGTAAGACTCTACCCAAACACTAAAGGGATAGAATATCTAGAAACAATAGCTAAATCCCTACTTTAAAACAATAATACAAAAACATAGAAAAATCTTAATTGTGAAATGAATTCTTATATAAACATTTCTTTGCAAACATCTAAATATTATGTCAATTAATTTTAACTTTTAAAAAAATATTTGACATAAGTATATTTTATATATTTAAAAATATCAATAACAATTTCGAAAATTACATTTCTCTCCCATTGTAAATAATTTAAAATAACTTACTTTTTTGTTGCTGAAGAATTTAATCCAATTTAATCCAAACTGCCATAAATAAATCCATAAATAAATCCAAACATGTAAAAATCCCAAAACTTAGTTAAAAGTCCCCCAAAATAATGTAAAAATACAACTGTGTAAAATATAATCCACCGGCAACATATCCATAGGCTTGAAACCATTAAAATCCAGAAAAATTTAATTAAAAAAAGAAACGCTCCAGGAAAACCCGAAAAATAAAGGAACTGTAAAATAATTATTAGTTTACTAGAAACGAATACACAGTACCTTAAAAAAAAAAGCAAACTTCTCCCAACGGCAACTTCCAAACGACAAAAACCTGTAAAAAAACAATACAATCCCTCCCGCACAAATATACAATAAAGTCAGTAAAAACACACATAAACATACTATTAAAACCATACACTAAACATTATTAGAACATTGGAATGTTGGGAGCTCCATTGAAGACAATGGAGTAGCTCTGAGCTTATAATGGCTGGTATAAGCCCAGCACTCCAACATTCCAATGTTTGTCTTTTGTTTCTCCATTTTTAATTTAGAACATTCTACCCTTAGTGGGTGGAATGTTCTAATAGCCTTATAGCCCTTCTGCCTCAGGCTATACCATTTGTTAAAGGCCCTCTCCCTCGTTATAGGCCCTCGCCTGCGGCTCGGACCTATAACTCGGGATCAGTGCCTTTAACAACTGGTATAGCCCTCGGCAGCGGGCTATAAGGCTATATTAAACATATAGAACATACCCTAACACCTAACTATCAACGCACTAACCGCATTTCGCAAACCTACAAACGAAACCTCGCAAAAAACACAAAATACAAACATTACATACATTATAGACTACCTAACTACCTTCGCCCTATACCAAAATTAAGCCTAAAAGTAATTAACTTACCTTAACCGATGCAGCGCAGCTTCCAACCACGAGCTTCTCCCCTCAGAAACTACCTAAAACAACACAGATAGTCTACAAAATACAACTTAGGGCCATATTCCGATCTCGCTCGGAAGGCCCTCCGAGAGCCGTCAGTAGCGTTACCTTCCGACCAACTCGTCCCGGGAGCCAGACCATCCAAATGACGAAGTACGATGCGCAAATGTCTCCAATTCCCGAACGACACGTACGCTCCGAATCCAGCACCATTTTCCATATGAACAGGCTCCGTAAACGCTGAATGGAGTCATCCGGAGGCATTTCCAAAGCAGATTCCGGCCGGCAAAGTACAATGCGTACTTCCTACGCGCCGAACAGGTCGCCACCTCCAGCACGTCATAGCACCCGGAAGAGCCGTACTTCAGCTCCGATTAGCGCCACAACACAATCACTGCGTATGAGACGAAGCAGCCATGTATTGGATCGCGCGTGTCATCCCTATGCTGTACGCCTATGGTCGATTCAACAACCGTAACCGACGCGTTCGTCACAGATGGTAAGTCAGACACCTACCACACACAAAAACGTCACGACCCCAGGAAAGGAAACAGAATACATAGGTTGGGACACACCACAGTCAATATTGGGGTGATGGGAATTCTTGCAGCAATGTAGAGGCAATGGGGGGTGGTGGATGGCAAAAACTCCTAGCATTGTCCACCCCATAGGGGGGTGGATGTTTAACATTACCAGCATTCTCTACCTATAGGGGGTTGGATGTTTAACACTACCAGCATTCTCTACCTATAGGGGGGTGGATGGCTAACACTACCACCATTGTCCACCCCATAGGTGGGTGGATGTTTAACACTACCAGCATTCTCTACCTATAGGGGGGTGGATGTTTAACACTACCAGCATTTTCTACCTATAGGGGGGTGGGTGTCTAACACTACCACCATTGTCTCCCCCATAGGGGGGTGGATGCTTAACACTACCAGCTTTGTCCACCCCATGGGGGGTGGATGTTTAACACTGCCAGAATTCTCTACCTATAGGGGGGTGGATGGCTAACACTACCACCATTGTCCACCCCATAGGGGGGTGGATGTCTATGACTCCCCCAGTGTTGTCATGCCAAATTTGTGTTTTGTGTGCACACTCCATGCAAAATTGACACATAAAGTGATATACTTGACAAACCCCCCATCTCTGTAGTGACAAAAAGGTGAATGTGGGGTTCAAGCCCTCAGCATTTCAAAGCATATAGGGGTTTTAGGGTATAACCCCACCATTCCTGTAGTGACAAAAAGGTGACTGTGGGGTTCAAGCCCCCAGCATTTCCAAGCATATAGGGGTTTTGGGGTATAACCCCATCATCATTGTAGTGACAAAAAGGTGAATGTAGGTCTCACACCCCCATCATGGTCAAACAATTATGTATTTTGGGGGCCAAATCCCACAAGCAATGTAGTGAAAAAGTAGTGGGTGTGTGGCAAACAACAACAGAAATGTTGAGGCAAACATTGTTGTGTGTGTTACATACCCTCAGCCATGTGCAGACAATCAGTGCTTTAGGGGGCTAACACTGCCAGCAATGTTCAATTGGACAATGTGACATGTGACCATCCAAAATGCATAAACACACATTTCTGTCACGAGCAGGCACAAATACAAAGGATTCAATCTGAAACTACAGTTTTGATGAGATCCAGTTCCACACTGTGGCAGCAACGTTAAATGCTAAACCTAAGGAGTGAAGATGTAGGAGTCCCAGGGCCAGTAGATAAAGAAACAAAACAAAACATCCACTCAATGCCCTTCAAAGACAGTTGAAATACATGGGTGAAAATGCACAAAGACAACCAACCAGCCAACCACTGCAGAACAAACACAACATGTGTGTGAGTGTGGAAGTCCTTCTAGCCTGGGCCAACACACACGATGGGGGGCTGAACTCCACTGAGACATATGCGTGTTGAGTACAATCAGGAAGTATTCCATATAGAGTTTGGATAGTGAATGTGGGCAATCAGGCATTGTTTGATGAGCGGGTGCACCAGAGTCACATGCGGAACAAGCTTGGTGGAACACCAACAAATACATCAAGAGACTGACTCTCTTCCGCAGTACCATCAAGGCCACAGCACTGTGGTGACAGTATCCTGTCTGCTGAGTCTCTGTGATGCTAAATGAGGATGGGGCCATACTTTTGAGCACACTAACTCTTGCACACAGTGTCATGTGCCTTGCAAGAACCACTGTCATCTCACATACCCAAACATTACTCCTAGGGCATGGCGTGTAATGTGAGGCCACATTGTAGGTAGGGGCTGTGCCAGGAGCCAAGTCCCATTTGGCCAGTCTAAACACCACCCACATTGTTCAGCAGCACTGTGCCTTATCTAAACCTCCCTTGACAGGTGACATTGCACAGGCACCCATGACAGTGTGGATCACTGGCTAATTGACGAGGAATCCATTATTGACCACACATCATTGTGATCACAATACAAACATGGGTACATGTACTGTTGTGTATGACCAATGTGGCAATCTTGGTATCAGGAAGGTACACCCAGCACGCCACATACTAGGACACACACATTTGATGGTTGAACAAGAGGTGTCAGACACACATATGTATGGGACACACATTCACAGCATCTGTCCAACACAACACATACTCAAATCCTGCAGGGCAACAGGAGTACACACATTCACAGAAGGCTGACATTGTGATGAGTTGGTGTACAATGAAGCACAGAGGAGTCCGCCCTCAACACCACACTAGTCCACAGACACACAAAATAGAATCATGAGCCTCCCACTGCAAAAAACATGAAGTGGTTGTGTCACAGCTGTCAGCGCTACATGTGTAGACAACATTCCTAATTGCTGTGTAGAAAAGCATGGACCAACACCAATGTATGAGACAGTCACCATGTGTGGCCTTTGTGCGTTGCACATAACTCAAGATCAGACCATTTACACTGTCAACGTGTTTGCATGTCTATCACACCAACTATGCATCTGGCTACAAAAGCTGCATTATGTGCAGCTCATCACTAATGTCAAATTGCCAATGCTGAGTGTGTACTGCAGAAGACTTGGAAGACACATGGCTCACCAGATAGAGGATACAACAACTGTGTTAGTAGGCTCCAATGCACAGGCAAATGTGTAAGCTAATATTCCTGCACTGTTGACAATGCCAGGGGTGGTGGTGGGATCTGTGTCTCACAAACACAATACACATAGCTAGACATAACACATGGGAAATGTGTGCATCCGTTTAGGATGGAGTACATGTGCATCATGGAATATGCATTGGACACATTTGGCACTTTAACACTGTCTCAGAATCCTGAAATCCGTCAAGGAGTCCCACAAATAAGACATGTTGCGATCAGGCTCCAGGGCAGGGTAGGATGTGCTGATTGTGAGCAGTCATTGACACATACAAGTGCCACACTTGAAAAACAAGATGACAGATTCTAAACACGCTGATGATGCCAACACAAATGGAACTTGGTGAATTTATAATGTGTTACATGTGAGTTTGCTCTCAGTGCAGGCTCAAGTCTCAACACAACCGGGGATGTCATCATAATGACTCTACTCTACTGGTGCACCCACACCTTGGCCACTCAAAGTCAAATAGGTCGAGAAAGCACTGGACTAGTCAGTCCACAGAAAGCTTCTGAAACAGGAACATCTGCAGGGACTATAGTCTTGGTAGGAAAGGGGGTTTGAAGACAGAGATTCCTGCTCACCTCACACACACCATGGGCTCAGGATATGTCACAGATTAACACACTGCCATGAGGTGATTTCCCTACAGTGGAAGGTCAGCGGTGGCAAGCTTGTTCTTGTCAGGGGTCTACCATGTCATAATGAGACTCAGACATGGCTCCAACAATTACAAGTCACAGAATACTTTGTTTCCATCAGCCTGTGTACATGGCTGTGTCCAAAGTCATCTCCATGTAGTCAAACTTCATATGTACCCAGTTGTAATGATGAGACAGATGACTTGTTGCTCATCACAGCGCTATTCTGCATGTCCAGCCTAGACGGTTGCACTTTGAAAGACTTGTACAATGTGTACAAATGTCAGCACGACCTATGTGAAAAAGTGTAAGTAAAAGATGGTAGGTGGTTAAAAGCATGTCACCCTCATAGTCCAAAATGTTGTGGATCATGACAACCTGCAAATGTAGACAATGAGGATTCAGATACATACTGTAATAGGACACATATGCCATGGACCACATGCAGTCCATCACTTCACTATATCATTGTATTCCCACAACAAGATTTGCACATCAATGACAGTTGACTCATTAACAATATTTGTTACACAAAATCAAATGTACAAATAACAAAAACTGCTTTATTCAGCATTTGTGAAGAAATGGAAAAAATAAATAAGAACAATAAGGCCAATGGCCAGTCCATTTTAGAGAGTCTTTGAGGGGGTCATGCATATTAATCCTCCCTCGCTTGCCTGCAATGCAAACACAAGGGGACATCTTCCCTTGGAGGGGCATCTTTTGGGGCATGCCAGGCACCGCAGGGATAGGACTAGGGGGTACCGGTTTGGGTTTGGGAGGGATGGGATCTAGTGTTGTGTCGGGCTCCACTGCAGTGGACTGGTCAGATTGAGGGTGTAGGGGCTCCACTGCAGTGGATTGGTCAGATTGAGGGGGTGGGGGCTCCACTGCAGTGGACTGGTCAGATTGAGGGGGTAGGGGCTCCACTGCAGTGTCAGGAACAGGCTGAAGGGGGGGTGCTGTTGGAGGGAAAGTGCTTGTGGTAGGGGGGAGGGCCTGACCTTCTTGGGGATGGTGTAACGGTGTGTGTGTGAAACTGTGATGGGGTCTGAGGTGTGATCTTTGGGAGGGAGGGCCTGGGACCGTAAGGAAGTGGATTTTGGTGGTGAAGTGTGGGATGGTGGTGGGTTTTGAACTTCTTTGATCTGGGGGATGTACGTGTGGGGGCTTTGTGTTCTTACTCTTAGGGGAGGGTGTGCGTGCAAGGGTGGATCTCCTCTCTGTGCCGGGGGGTTTCCTCTTCCCCTTGCTAGTGTGGTCTGATGGATCAGTGGGGAAGAGGCCAAGGTCACAGAGGAAGACCCGCTGGGAAGAGGGGTTTGCAGGAGAGTCAAGGGCAGGGGTTTTGGAGAGAGAGGTAGCTGAGGAATGCGGAGTGGTTGTGGATGGCTGTATGATTTTTTTGGGCCCTCTCCCCTGTGTGTGTGATGTCAGTCCCCTGAGTGTGCGTTTGTGTGTGTTTTGATTTTGTTTTGGGTGATTGTGTGCTGCTTGTGTCTGTTTGCGTGTGTGCATGTGCCTGTATGAGTGTGCTTGGATCAGGTAGGGTAGTGTGGACTGTGGATGGGGCAAAGGAAGGAGGGGTGAGGGAATGCTGCAGGAGGGACACTGCTGCCATCAGTGAGGAGGCCATGGCCTGATTTGATCGCTGTAGGGCAGACATGTCTGATGACATGCCCTCCATGTATGACACCAATTGTGTCAAAAGACTGGTATGTGCATGGAGGACACTCAGCATGTATGTCTGCCCCACATGGATCTGTTTTAGCAAATCCACGGCCTCCACACTCAGGGCAGCAGGGGTGACAGATGCAGGGGGTGCGGTGCCTGGCCCGAAGGAGACATGCTCCCTAACACGGGAGGGTCCATGGACACTTGGAATGGGAGCAGCTGTGAGGGTGGAGATGGTGGTGGTGGGGGCAGACTCTGATGTTGTGGGCTCTGAAATGGGAACACCCACCACCACAAGGGAGTCATCACTGGAGCTTGATTGGTCCTCGGCAGATGTAGATGTTTCCGAACTGCCCTCAGTGTGGCTCCCCTCACCCTCCGTGCCACTTTGTCCCTCCTCCTCCTCCACAGTGGACCCAGTCTGGCTAGCCGCTTCCCCTTGGTCTGTGGAACTGTCTCCTCCAGTAGCCGTAGATGATGCTGTGAACAAGGATGAGAAAGAGATTCACATCAGTCATCTGCATAGTCTTGACACATGAGTATCATCACATCACATCACAGAGCAAGGCTATGCATCATTTTCACGGCAGGTTTTAAATCAATTCACATATGTGAAAATCACAAAACATTTGTAACACCAAAACACATAAATTGAATTGAACTCTCAAACATTAACAAAACAGGAAAGCATAAATCAAGTTACCAGTACCCACTTAATTATGCAAAGCATCAGTGTCCACACATTCAATCAAGGTAATCCACTGTGAAATAGCCCTAAAGGCGCATGAGGTAAAAATGCCTCAAAAAACATTAATCAAGTGCGCAACATAATAAAGTAATAATTCTCATATTTGAGCGGGCTTCTCATATCACAAGCTGTCGACGCGTTTCAGCCCCCAATTGATTCCGGGCCTCTTCAGGACAAGGGTAATGGAACCAACCTAAGATAATCCCAAAAATATGTTGATACCAGAGAATATATTAAACAACTGTCCTCTCAGTTACACCAAGCATGCTGAGTGTGGACATGCAGGGGAGACCCTAATGACAAGTAAATCTAATAAAAAGTAAATCTAAAGAGCAGGAAAGGAGAATGAATAATTTATATTATGAATAAAAATAATAAATAGAAATAGGAAGGTGCTGGAGAACTAGTCGTGCTAAATGGACTCAAAAGTGTGACTAGATAGATAAAAAGCCCCACTCAATTGTGACACCTGGGAGTCAGAATTTCAAGTGTGAAACAATCTCATGTATCCGCATCAACCCTAGCACGTGGGGTGCAGGCATTTATACAAATTTATAGAAAAGACATGCCACAAAACTCACGTCAAGTCGGTCACAAATGGCTCAAATCAAACACTCAATGTGTCTTTCCTATGTAAGAAATGGATCAGGTCGCTGGATTAAAGGGGCCTGTAAACGATAATAAATACTATCGGATCGAAACACTAGACACCATTGTCTAAGTACCAAGTACTTAAGACCGGGTCACCCCACACACAATGTACGGGCAGTTCATACCTTTCCTTGTGTAATCCTTAAGGCAAAGAGATCTAGGTCATGCCGGCCACCTCTAGTCCTTACAAGTATGCCCTCCCTCAAGTTTGAACTGGATAATGCTGTGAAAACAAAGAATTGTCTTCAGTCACCCAATATTGCGGGAGGATTCTAAAGAATGTAAGGTGCAGAAAAGTCCAATGGGTATCCCCCTCCTTACCTCCAAACGTCTCTACAGGTCATAAAATACACAAATCAGTCCTGCCGGCCGTTTACGGTCTATACAGGTCCTCCCTCCTGTGGAAGGAGTTCGCACTGCAAACACAAAAGGCATCCTCAGTCACCTGACCAAATTAATGAAAAACTGAGTGTGCAAGAGTTAGGCGCGTATCCCCCTCCTCACCTCCAAAATTAACTACGGGTCGTATAGAAAGTATCAACCGCTCCGTTACTTCACCAGGAATCGGCGTCTGCAAAGACTCCCGCGTCTAAGGCTATTTAAAAAGGGGAATTCGTGGGTACGTCATGACGTGTACGTCGCGTCCGAAACTATAGTTAAAAGCAAAAACGGACACCGTACAAACCTGTGCCGGTTGTCAGGGGAACCATGTCCCTCCTTACAAACATCAATAGACTATGGACCCAAATCCAAGGTGGACAAATACGGCCCCAATATGGATCAGCTGCTATGTCTAACGTTCATGTATCCGATAAAGCGACCAGATCCTTATCTATGAGAGGGATAAGCATAACGTGTACACTATGCCCAAGTCACGGAACTGAATTATCGCTTGACCTACACCCTATTAACATAGGGACTCGAGTGTTCCAAAAGTAGAGGAAAAAACAAATCCTACCGCCGCCAAATGGTGGTCACACCTTGATGTAAACAATATAAATACTAATTTCATAAGAAAAAACTAAAGTAAAAAACAGAAAATAAGCAAAATAAAGTGAAAACAATAAGCCAAGCGGCACAGAATGAACGCTGCACACCTTGGGTGAAGATCAAATTCACTTCAAAGAAAAGGAATCCCTGCACATAATTAACACATATCTCCCTGCATCCCCAGCATGCCGTGTGTAATCTGGACTTACAATCTTAAAAACACATCAATATATGAATGATCGTATACCATAATATAACACAAAAAACAAAAAGGAACTAAAACAACAACGGCTGTGTGCCACAATTAACAACAAGCTATATACATATGTCCAGAAAAAGCAATTCATCCATTGGATGGAAATGAGTATATTCTCAAATATAAATATTCAAATCAATGCCCAGAACTCATCACGGTCATTCAAACCATTTGCTGCTGTTTGGTATTTCTCGATCATACGGGCCTCAAGTCTGTTCAATTTCATTTGTAGGCTTGCTTTATCGTATGACTTTACCACCAAGAGTACTAACCAAAATATATCATTTTCAGTATGATCAAATTCTGTGAAATGTTGGACTAGTGGTGCTCCCTGCATCCTGCAACGTATTCTAGACTTATGCTGTAGCACTCGCATTTTCACTGCCTGTGTGGTTTGCCCAATATAAGCCTTAGCACAAGGGCATGTGAGAGAATACACTACATTTTTAGTGTTACAATTCGAAAAACAATATTGCATTTGTTTTTTATTGTTAAGCATGATAAATTTTGAATCATTCGTATGCGGACACGCCACACAGTTATTGCATCTAAAATGCCCAACCAGGGGTGGTAGACCCAACATGTTTCTAAGGTCTTTCTTAGGTTGTTGGGTGCGCGAGGCCTTGACCAAGTATTGTCTTAAATTTTTTCCTTTCCGGAATGAGAAGAGGGGCTTAGGAATGTTCAAATGCTGTACCAGCCTCCAGTTTCGTAGGATAATCTGTTTAACTTTATTGGCCTTGGGATTAAATGTTAGTACACACGTCAGCGGATTAAAATCTTGTTTGTCCCAAGGGACCAAAAGATCTTCGCGTGGTGTGAACCAAGCCCGTTTCAGAGCGGCTCGTACCAGTTTCTTGGGGTAGCCTCTCTCGCATAATTTATGCTGTAGATTTTCTGCATTGATAAAATAATCAGTTTTATTAGAACAATTCCGTCTAATTCGCAAAAACTGCCCATAGGTCAAGTTGTATTTTACATTTCTGGGATGACCGCTAGTATAGTGCAACAATGTGTTGCAGTCAGTGGGCTTGGTATACAAGCTCACTTCTAAATTCCCATTATTGTTGGTTATCCACACATCCAAGAAATTTATTTTCTCATTACTAGCTGTTTTAGTAAATCTTAGATCCTGTGTACATGAATTTAACCATAGATGGAATTGTTGTAAGGACTACTGATCTCCAGTCCACACCATAAAAATATCATCAATGAATCGCACCCACTGTGCAATATGTGGTTTGAAAGGGGTGGATTCATTGAACATATACTGTATCTCAAAACAGTCCATGACCAAATTGGCTATTTCCGGGGCGAAGCAACACCCCATCGCCACGCCTTTAACTTGTAAATATAGATTTTCTTTAAAGGCGAAAAAGTTGTTCTTAAGGCATATTCCAGCCAAGGTAGCTATAAAATCTGTCGGAACCTGGTGTGGTCTTGTTCTTTTATCCAAAACCATTTTAAGTACAGCAAGAGCCTCCTCTTGTGGGATATTAGTATACAAACTTTCAATGTCGAACGTGACCAACAATTGTTGGTCCCCGTCAAACACTGAATATTCAATTTTGGATATAAAATCCATTGTATCCCTAATGTATGCCTTGGTCTCAACAACAAATGGCTGGAGAAAAAATCAATATATTTAGCCAGCGGTTCCAAAAGAGAACCACAGGCTGAAATTATTGGCCTGCCTGGGGGTAGTCTAAATTCTGCATCCTCTCAAAAATTCATGTTGCACACTATGCCACTGGCCTGTCTGACTGACCACTCTGTACGGACTCTTGGTACAGGACTAGTACATCTCAAGTTTACAGTCAGCACTGTGTCACAATCCTGTATTTACTGCTTCCGGTAACATCTGTATGTGTCAAGTATACATGTCCACTACGTGCTCGATGCAATTTTAACCCTTTTACAAGCTCACGTTGTTCTACTTAGCCATTGGCGTATGTGAATAAAAATGTCTGGCTACATGAACATTTTACAGCTCTCAAGAAGAAAGCAATACAGCATACACATAGATGTTCAAGCCACCAGTATGCACAGTTAAGGGATGATACACACATGTCTTGTCATGTGTATCTGAGCCAAAAGCCATACATTAGATGTATGTCCATGTTTTCTATATTGACTACCTGTGTCTTTCAAAGATTGGCACATGTACTCACTGTCACCAAGTCTGACCCATGGATTTTCACATTACAATGGGGAAAGTGTTGCCTGACACAAAAATCTGTTGTGTCAGTGTCTCGGATGGCCTGAGTTGGCATACCTGTGCTTGGTCCATGTGATACATGTGATTACACAGAGCACTATGAATGGGACAATACATTTTGACCACTTATCAATATGATTTGTCTGAGGCATCCACATTGGTCTCACCTGCTGCACGGATGTATGGCATTTTTTATGCACACCTGTGTGCACCAATAGCAACATTTTGAACATATATGTATGTACCACATTGAGTACAGGTCATACATCAGTCAATGTGCTGACACATGTCAGACAATTACATCACTCATGATGGTCAACTTCATGCACATGTTGTATATAGTGCTGAGCACATGAACATTGGACTACAGCCAATGCACAGGACCTAAGTGACACACATGTCACAGACGGAAAGGGACACACCTGGTCATCAGAGGTTAATGGGGCATAGTTACATTTTGGCCACAGAAGTGTTGTCTTAGCAGACAGACGACCTGTGAGAAGGGTATCAGGCTGAGGGAGTGCAACATGCATGTTAAACATAGTTCTGCAACATCGCACATACTCACCCCCCTCCTTGCTGCTGTCTGGCCTTCAACTGCCCATCCAGGTCAGGGAAGACCACCGTCAGTATCCGGAGCATGTGGGGGGTCAGGGTCCATCGTCCCTCCCTTTTGCGAGAAGGTGACAGCTTCAGCTGTACCCTTGCAATCCTCCATGTCCAGCCACGGAGGTCCTGCCACGTCTTCTGGCAGTGGCGGATGCTGCGTCTGAATACCCCCACGGATCTTACTGCCCGGACTATGGTCTGTCAAATTTCAGCCTTCTGATGGGCATCGACCTGTGAGGATGACATGGTGACACACCATTACTCCATATACTACATGTTTATGCATCACATACATGGACATATAGGTCATGGTCAGAATGGCAGATAATGTGAAAGGGGTAGCCAAGTATCATCATGGGCAGTTGTCCTGTGTGCAAATCTCCCTCAAAAACATGAGAACAGTGCAGAAAAGTCAAACCCACTACACACACTTCTACATCACTGTACCTGTCCAGAACCTAAATCTACACACTGTAAGACTTACATTAACTATGTTTGCAAGCTTGCCCTTGGGGATCCCAATGCTAGTAGTGCATGTTTTTCCACATGGCCAAATGAAAAAGGCAGTGTAATCAACACTCACCAGCTCCCATGGTTTGCCATACAGCTTGCTGTACTGTGGAAGGAGGCTGGCAAGCAAGGCCTGGTTCTCCTCCTCTGTGAAAGCAGGTGCCCTCTCCACTGTATGTTCCATTGTAGCTCCCAGAGGATGCAGAGAAAGCAGCAGTGGTAGGCAGAAATGTAGTAAAGTAGCATGTAGGGCAGGCAATTGAAGTCTCTTGGGAACAGACAGACATATCTTTGCAGCAGAGGCGGACTCTGTTCCATGCATCCAAAGCGATAGGTCCGAGGCGTTCGCATTATACGCATCCTAACACTATAAAGTTTGATACATTGGTGGTGTGAGCTAACCGATTCGGATTGCACGCGATTCGTACACGAAGCGAAACGCGTGTCTGTCACCATGACGACCAACAGCCAATGGGTGCGTCCGGCTCGGTGCGGATGCGGATAACGTGTCCTTTGAATACTCATCCGCGTCTGTCACCATGACGACCAACAGCCAATGTGTACGTCCGGCTCGGTTCGGATGCGGATAACGCGTCCTTTGAATGCTCACCTGTGTCTGTCACCATGACGACCAACAGCCAATGTGTGTGTCCGGCTCGGTTCGGATGCGGATAACGCATCCTTTGAATACTCACTCGCGTCTGTCACCATGATGACCAACAGCCAATGTGTGCATCCGGCTAGGTTCGGATGCGGATAACGCATCCTTTGAATACTCACCCGCGACGTTCACCATGACGACCAACAGCCAAAGGATGCGACCGACACGTTTCTGATGCGGCTCACGTGTCCATTCAATACTCACCCGCGTCGCTCACCATTACAGTAAACAGCCAAAGGATGCGTACGGCTCGGTTAGGATGCGGCTCACGCGTCCATTCAATACTCACCTGCGTCGTTCACCATTACAGTAAACAGGCAAAGGATGCGAACCACACGTTTCGGGTGAGGCTCAGGCGCCCTACACTAATCAGTCAGCATGTCAGACAGTATAGCAAATCTTGATGTTATGCTGCATTACATGTGTGTGTACAGTGATTAACATGTCATATTGGACATAGTACTTGATAGCTCACACTCCCATGATGAGCCAAGCTTAATGGGCACACAAAACATTGTTGGTGAGAACATCACAACTGTGAGTGACCACTTCACAGATCACCCTACTAGGCGTGGACACAGTCCGAGGGGATCATTGTGTTAACCCAGGTTATGTCCACACATAACCACTGCTTTGTTGGACTGTGTGTTAGAAAGTGCATTGTGTTAAGTTATTGTGAGTAAATCCACAGTATCTGAGTCTTGTACAACGCAGACACTTCCTTGTTGATTTTTTAAATTATATTTATCTGACACATCAGCTTGTATTTGCCATGTGAGTTGCTGTTGTGTCTTTGTGTCACAGGCATACATGGATGCTTGTCAAATATAACTGTGCCACACATTCTAAAATTTTGGGGTATGTGATAGTACATGTATGTCAGACATGACATCATGACAGTGTCCACACTGTGACAGTGGTGTGCATGGTGACACGCTGTCTGTTTCTTGTGTCCCACCTAGGTGGCATTGCATGATCCAGGTCTGTGTACCTTTCAACCATGTGATAGGTGTGACAAACCTCTGTCTTTGATACTTTATTAGGTGTGTGTTGAGTATGTGATGTTTGATCACATGGACAGTGACAGACACCAGTGAGTTGTCACAGTATAGAACTGTAATTGGTGCACAACCATATTAATGTGACATGTCTGGGAAGGGTCACATAGCTGTGCTCTGTGTCTAGGCTCAACCTTGCGCATCTGACTTCATTGTGTCTTCATTTAATGTTGTATGTGTGTAATTGCATGTTCCTTACTACATTGGAAAGTGTCCTAAAATATGTTTTTACCTGTAACATAGGTACCGCAGGGGACCAGATGTCCACAGACCCTTCCCCGACCTCCAGACCATGGAAGAACGGGATAGCATCAGATGATGCCGCTTCACCAGACCACTCATTGTGGAGTTGGCAGAACAGTTGGCCCCACATTTGCAACCTGGACACCTATATCCCTTTGCGCTGACCCCAAGGTGAAGGTGATCGCGGCCCTACATTTCTTTGCCACAGGATCCTTCCAGTATACTGTGGCTACTGCTGGTGGGATGTCACAGACAATGTTCAGCCGTGTGCTTCGTGATGTGTTGGAGGCATTGTTACATTTTCTGAACCTCTACATCAAGTTCCCAACACCAGGACAGTTTGCAGACATCAAGAGTGACTTTTATGCTTTGGGAAGAATGCCACATGTCATTGGCTCCATTGATGGCACACATGTGGCTTTGATCCCACCACAAGCCAATGAACAAACATACAGGAATCGTAAGCATTACCACTCCATAAATACCCTGGTAGTATGTCTGCCTGACATGACGATCTCACATGTCTGTGCGTGTTTCCCGGGATCAGCACATGACGCCTACATTATGAGAAACAGTAGGATCCCACATATGATGACTCAGCTGCAAAATGAGCGTGCCTTGCTTGTTGGTGGGTAATGTTGTCTGTTTATTTGTGTGTTGCTTGTATGTCAGGTTGTACCATGTTTTCAGACACATGAAGTATTTTCTGTGTTCAATTTAGGAGACTCTGGATACCCCAACATGCCGTGGTTGCTGATACCACTCCGGAACCCTGTCACCCCTGCTGAGTTTCATTTTAATGAGGCACATGGGCGGACCAGGTGAGTGGTTGAGTGGACATTTGGGCTATTGAAAACAAGATTTCACTGCCTGGACCGTACAGGAGGAGCCCTCCAATATGCACCATCGAAGGTGTGTAAGATCATCATCGTGTGTTGCATGCTTCACAACCTGGCAATGAGGAATGAGCAACCTCTCATCCAAGATGACGGAGACCAGCAGCCTCCAGCAGGGGAGGATCCAGGCCTGGGACATGTTGCCAGTGATGAAGAGGAGGAGGAGGAGGATGTTCTGAGACAGCTCATCAACAACCTTTACTCATGATTGTAAGTATGCAATGATGAGTTGACAAAGCACTTTCTTTGCATGATATGTGTCTGTTGTACAATATCTTTGAATACGTGTGGGTGTATGCTACTTAACATGATCCTTGGAGTTGTTTGGTGTCCATTAAGTTAGTATGGTCACCAGTACAGTGGTGACATGTCTCCTAGCTAGTGTTCACATTTTCAAAATTTGAAGTATGAAATGTCTCTTGGAGATGTATGCAAATAATTTGGTATTTCAAGACTGTTCTATGTCTCTTCTTCACAGGGTCCTTTGGCTGGTGTATGGAGACATGTGACCTCCCTGACACACAATGCAGTTACAGATTGCAACTTTTCTTGGGATCAGGAATCTGTGCCACACATTCATTTCTGAAATTTTTCAAAAGTCTTGGTTAATTTGTGCTTATTGTCACAGTGTGATTTGTTTGCATTTGTTGTGAAGGCAACATGTTGTGCCTGTGTAATAAACCTGTGCTCCACATTGAGGTGTGCCTTGTCTGTTTCCACACATCCAACATTCATTTACATACTATATATGTGCACTGATGTTCATTTTATCTGACAATGATTAGTGTTTGTGCATATAAATGTTGTTTCATTTTACATTACTGTAGGCAATGAGGATCGATGCCATGTACTATGTGTGTTGTGATGACCTTGTTGTGTGTATCTCTCATATGTGTCAGGTTACATTTACTCACAAGACAGATGGTAAATAAATGTTCTTGTTTTTCAGCCAATATCATTGTCATTCCATTCCTTGTTTTTTGATCATCATTTCTATCTGAAAACAGTGTTTCATTCATGACAGAAGCAAGTATTGTGTGAATAAAGATTTATTGCAGTGCATGTGTGAAATTTTACAAGAAAGGGATAGTGCTGTACCAATTTTTGAAATCCAAAGTTCACAGAGGAGTTGTTGGTGATAGTAGATGAAATTTTCAGAGCCAAGTCCACAGTCATTTGAGTCATTGATCCAACTTAGACCCTCCATCCCATGTGGGGGAGTTCAGTGACAGTCAACAAAGTGAATGCTTCTCACACAGTGGAGGATTTCAGGAGCAGGTTGTCACTTCCTGGGGGGATGCATAGCCATCTGTCTCTCATTTGTCCCTCTTCGGACGACCCCTCTTATGTTTTTCTGGGTGACCCTTATTTATTTATTTTTATTTTTTATTTGCAAAGTTTTATATAGCGCTAGCTAGACCCGGAGGTATCAGAGCGCTTTACATGAGGATCAGCAAGTTACAGGTTACATAATTACTTCAGTTACAGGTTCCAAGTATAGACATAGGAGAAAGGTAGAGGGAAGGAAACATAACGGGGAGGCGAGGAAAACAATGTCAGATGTCCGGCTGGGTAGGTGACGGCCGAGGGGGTGAACCAGGGCCAAACTCCTCTATAGCTGCATAGGACAGCTCCACCGGGCACCGGCCATGGTTGCTCGGACTCCGCGGTGAGAACAGAACAGTAGAAAAACATGAGATTACACAATAACATAAGTTATTTTCGGTTACATAGCAAAGACAAAATGTCTTATGTGGAATGGATGGTAGAGGGGGAAAGGTAAACAGGAGAAAGGAATGCAGATAGTGTCAGGTAGACCAGAGGGGGGAAGGGACTTCAGGGGAAACAAGCAGTCAAAGTGAAAGACAGACAAAACCGCGAAGCACCGTTAAAAACAATGTCCGATGTCCGGCTGGGTAGGTGACGGCCGAGGGGGTGAACCAGAGCCAGACTCCTCTATAGCTACACAGGACAGCTCCACCGGGTAACGGCCAATGGTACTCAGGTTCAGCGGTAAGTACAAACAGATTCGGTTTTCGTCCATGGGGCATCATCATAGTTCAATCGAAGGCATCGGTCCCGGTGTAATTGGGAAACACCCTCCGCTTCGTCCTACCACTAGCCCCATGAGAGGAGAGGTGGAAGAATCAGATTATCAGTCTTCAGGGGGCTCGCTCCCAAAAGCGGTAGCCCAATGCTGCACACTATCAGTGTTTGATGGCCTATGGGGAAAGGCTACGATCCCCTCCTTCTTTACATCCCTCATGCTGCACTGCGGAGCTAGATGCCGCAGAGGCACTTTAATGCAGCATCCCCTTCAATTAGCAGATCCTCGGCAGCGTGTCGGCCGCCATCTTGGGGTCAGGCACGACCAGGCATGGATCTGATTAGCTGCCGTTGCTAGCCTGAGGCGGGCTGACCGTTCCTGATAAGGCTCCTGCTGCTGATCCCAACCAGCTGTAGAGTATATGCCCAAATAAATAAATAAAAAGCTCGCATACCGCAAGGTCCGGAGCCGCTTGCCGCTCACAAAAACCGTGCCACAAGGGAAACGCACCCCCGGCTGCCCGTTGAGCCGATCCGCCTTAGAGTAGGGGGCGGGCTCGCTCCACTCACCGCACCATATGAAACGATGCTGCCTGGGCAGATGCGTCGTCTCCACACTCGTGGTGCCTTTGTGTAGGCACCTTCACCATCCCTGTGTCCGGGAACCGCTCGCCGCCGTACTCTGGCGCAAGGACACCCACGTCCTCCTGTCACACTGCTGTCTGAGGACCACCACCACACGCTGTTCCGCTCAGTTGCTGGCAATATTCGGGAATGTGCAAAGTCCGCTTTTAAGCGTTCGACCAAATGAGGATTCTGCCGTTAGGGGCAGCACCACTACCAGCATACAACGCTCACCGTCGTCCTCCGGCCATGAGGGTGTTACGGCCATCTTGTGTGGTCACGGGGCGGTATCACAAACGCCGTGTTGTTCCTGTGTCAGCTGCATAATCAGCACTTTGACACTCCGGGTGATTCCTCGACAGCTCCGCTTCAAAACACTGCCATTTGCGGGGGTTGAATATTGGTGGATTTGCAGATATAGAATGGATCATTTGCCCGGCCGGCAGAGCCTCACTACCTCACTACCGTGCGGACATCTTGCCCCGGGCTCCTCCCTCTCTCAGGTGCAGGCTGCCGCGGTGCAGGGGACTCTCCGCCAGAGTCCTCATCCCTCCCTGTGGCAGTTGCAGATGTAGAAGCAACAGATGTAGTGGGCACACAGGGAGGTGGGGTCATGTTGGTAGTAATCTGGCGGAGGCAGGTGAGGATGTCCCTGTGCACCGCAGTCAGGTCATCAATTTTAGACATGTTTGACTCCATTCTTGCCATGTGTTGGTCCATTTTGGCATAATGGGCAGCCTGCTGTTGTTGCATGTCCCTGAGGATCCCAACTACCTGGCCAAAGTCTCCGGTGCATTCTTGATATGCATTGAGAATGCATGCCATCTGTGAGTCAGCTTGATTAGCAGCACCAGCTGCCTGATGGGACCTCTCTCCATGCCCCTTCCCACCACCCCTACCCACACGAGCAGGACCTGTTGTTGCAGGCACAGACAACACTGAGCCTCCTTCTTGTTGACAGTGGTGTTGTTGTCTGCCAACTCCTGAGTGCCCTGTGACGCTGTCCTCTCGGTGTTTTGCTGCCTTGGTGTGTCCGTGTGGGTAGTGGTCATCTGGGGGTTGACAGATGATGTGGGAGTGGTCGCAGGGGGTGCTGGTGTTACAGCTGCTGGTGCTGCATGCTGACCCACACCGGAGGGGCCAGTTAGTTCATCGTCATCCGATGAGGGCTGAGAGACATCCACACCAGAGAGCTCAGGGTCAACCAGAGTCTGGGACTGGGATTCCTGTTCTGTTCCTGCAGTGTCCCCAGCAGGCCCTGTGGGTAGATGTGAGACACAATGTTTGTGGTGTTTTCGCACAGGTCATCGTATCATACACATTACATTTGCTTTTGTGCATTTTGATGAGTGTATGCACATTAGATAGTCCTCTATCGTCACAGACCCAGGCCTATTTTTTAAGAGAACATTGTGATTTTAACAAGAAGTGTTTTGCTCAGCATGTCCAGCTCTGTGCATAAATGGGCATGTTTTGTTTATTTGACTGTACATATACATTGACTGTCAAGTGACACCCTGTTCATGACACAGGTGTGTTGGTATTTCCCACATCTGTGCTTTTCCAATGATATACGTACTCTTCCTCTTACGATATGTTTCCAGATTTGTGCATGAGTGCTGGCGTTTGTGCATGTTGTTTGCAGTCAAATTGGTGTGGCTACCTACACCCTCACAGTCCGGAATGTATGTGAGCATTTTGTTTATAGTATTTTGATGAATGTGTTCCTAGTTCTCATCTCATTGCACACATGTGAATAGCTGTCAGTAGCAAATAGTGTTACTGCTTTGCTTTGTGCCTGATCTCATCATGTATATTGTCCTTGTCCTCCATGGACAGATGAGTTAACCAAGGCTGCTTTCTTGCTTTTTCGAGCTGTGAGGTACAGAGGTTTGTGTGCTTGTGTTATGCTGCTGGAACTTGTACCTCTCCTCCCACCCAGACTCGCTTGCTCCTTGTGCACAAAATATCAATCACAGTGAGGGCAGTGTAGTGGCAAGGATGCTGACAACGCTGCATGATGTAGGAGGTGAATGCAACTCCCAACAAAGCCTTGTGCACATGACATCATGCAACAGTGTCAGCCATCTTGTTTGGCCCTTCCATTCACTGTCAGGTATCCATTGTCACTGATGAACAGGTTGCTTTGTGTGTGGGTAGTGATGTGTGCTATGACTGCAACTCACACCATGTCCTGTCCTCCACACAACTTCCCAGCAAGCCCAGGGAGCACACATGGGACTATGCATTCCCAGGCAGTGAGTGACTGTGAAGATGGCTGAGAGTGGGGACTGGTGTGGGAAGCCCAAGGCCTGGTTGTGACTTGTGGCCAATTCATACATAAGGCCCCTGTGTCAGCCATCTTGCCAGTACATTTCCTTTCACTCTCAGGGACTGCCTAGACACAAGAGTGCTATTTGTTCTGGCTGAGAAGGTGTGTGTAGTGCAGGGCATGATGGTATTTGCACTCACTGCTAATAATCCTCCTCCCACATAGCCCAACTACACCACCTGATACTATGCTTTCCTCACAGTGAATGGAAATGTACTGTCAAGATGTCTGACTGTGGTTCCTGGTGTTTGTTTGAGCACAACTCCCATCAGGGCCTTGTGCTCCCCACACCAGAGCCCAGTGTAAGCCATCTTGTCAGTACTTTTCCATTGGCTGTGAGGTAAGCACAAGTCCTGGTGGTCTAGTTGGGCTATGTGGGAGGAGGAGTGTTAGCTGTGACTACGACTCCCATCATGCCTTTAGCCACACCCACCTTCCCAGCAATCCCAACCTTCCTTCCTGTGACTCAGCTTCCCTGTGAGTGAGTGAAACAGTGCTGGCAAGATGGCTGACAGTGGTGGCTGCTGTTCTGAGCACCAAGCCTTGCTGTGTTTTTGGGTAAGTTGGTACATGTCATGACATAGTTACATGTTACTCTGAGATTGCATGTGATGGAGCAAGGTAAATAAGAACATTTTGAACCCCCTAATATTAATGCTAATAATTAATACTATTAATTGTTTGATGATTAATCAACACTTTACGTCTTTTATAGACATCTTTTATAAGGGGTAACCACAATCTATGTACAAAAGATAACCTACTAACGCTTGTCAACGTGAAATAATCATAACATAATGGTTTGCGTACTAATTAAAATAATGTTGCATGATTTGTGCTATGTAGTAAACTGTATTGTGGCAAAAGTATGCGGATGGTAAGTAAACATAGCTTTATATGTCGCTTTTGCTAGGTAACACCTAATTGGGGTACGTAGAATGACGGGTGGGAAACGAAAAGGCTTATTTTCTTTGTTTTAATTATGATTATGTTTGTTTTCATAATAGTTCGTTTGGGTCTGCTAAGCCGCGCTGTAAAAATGGCTGCCGAGGCAGATGAGCTAAATGCGCAAGTGCAAAATGGCTTCCAATTGGGAGAAGGCTGTGGAGAGATGTCACGTGATCTGAAAGTAGAGCCCAGAATGAAAAGAATAAAGGTCACCATGACCTGTCACCAGAATGGGTGCCAAAAGGGGACTCAGCGAGAACGTATGAGAACCAAAGATGCAGCCGTGAATTAACAATGAACTGTTTTAATAAAGATACAAAAGAAGTTACATATGAGGAACTGTCAATCGGATTGGTAATGTCCTAAAACCGTGCGAAAGGACAAAATTATAAACATTTTTCGGAACTGGTTTGAACAAGGAGGGCAATGAGGAGATGCTTGCCACCCCTCCAATGGACCAATTAGCATGAATCTCGCCCCCAAAGATTGAAACATTTCTGTTTAGTAAGTTAGTAATAGGGTATAAGAGGACCTACTCTTAAGTAGGAGGCGCGCTATTCATACATAATTTTTGAGCACAGAACTTTGACGCTGGAGAATCGCTGTTATTTTCTTTAGGCCATTTTCTTTTTATTTAATTAATCTTTTTTGCTTTTAAATCTGACTGGGAAGGAACGAGATCGATGCGGGAAACCTGTATAGGTGGTCCGTCGAGGAGGCCTGTTTAGCGGGACAGTCAGTCAGTTTTGGGAGTTCTATGCTGTGATCTGCTGTGACGAACTTTATTTTTCCATCTAAAAGGGTATGCATAAATCCTCTGAAGTATTATTTCTTATAATGATAATAAATGTATTAATTGATTAATAAAATTGAGACTTTTCTATGCATTTTAAAACAATTAGATAAACTTTATTATAATTAAAACTACGAGTCTGTGGTTCTTTAGCTCAATAATAAATGCAAAATGTTTAATATGTTAAAGTGATTGAGCTGGTCTTAATCACCATCAACTGATTCCTACTAGTTGGTCCATCGACCAATGAGCGGAATACCTTTGGTGTTTTAGAAATTGACAGGATTAAAATCTAATTATGTATGATGTTTAAACAGTTATCTTGTCAACTGTAAAAAGGTATCCCGTTCTCTTCCAGCAGTCATTTAACTTTTCTCCTAGGTAGAAGGGGATGAGATCCAGGGAATATTTGAGTGAGTGAATGTATATGCGGTGTTATGGGCCCCACCGTCATATTGGTATAGTTGTGGAAAAAGAGTGTTTCCAACCTGGATGCTATGTCCATAGGAGAAGAAATTATATTAGTTGCGCTGGATCAGATTTCTTGGTAGCAGAGTTATGGTTACTATAGATTAGTTTTGTGATTATTGATTATCGATTATTGATTATTTCATGTCTAACACTTTGGGGCCGATTCCGATTCGGGCCGGAAATCTCTCCGACCGAGCCGGACTCGGAGAGATTTCCGACCGAATCGGACCCTAGCAGCCCGACCGAACGAGTACGATGCGCACGTATGCCATCGGACTCGATTCGGTCGGACTCCCATTGAAGTCAATGGGAGCCAGTCGTACGACGCGTACACGGGCTCCCATTGACTCAATGGGCACGACGCGAACAAGGGCGCCCCCTACAGCGAGTACGCGTCGATGCGGGTCACGCCGTACATGCACGTGTAGGGGGGACCCATGGGTCCCCCCTGTGTGCGACTCGCGCGGCTACGCGTACAGGGGGGTCCGACACGGACCCCCAAAGTACGACTCCGAATGCTCTTTGGATCCGGAGTGCGCGGCTCGGTCGGACTGCTCGCGGCGCGCATCGTACTTACCCGGCCGGGGAACGTCTCCATTGCGCGGTGCAAGTCGAGTCCGAGCGAGTCGGTCGGTGCGGTTCGACCCGGGAACGAGTCGGTCGGAGCGGTCGGGACGCCTGGACGAGTCGGTCGGCGATTTCGCATCGTACTCGCTCGCCCGGACGCGCGTACGAATCGGTCAGGAAATAGGGCTCCGAATCGGATCCGGTTAAGCCGAATCCGATTCGGAGCCCTACCGGCCGAGATCGGAATCGACCCCTTTATGTTGAGTCGTATTATGTTATATGTAAGTCGGAAATTTTGAAGCTTCCGGGAAGTAGGAAGTGGACACGTGTGGCAAGAGAAGTCACATGGAATAGTGCATTGTCTGGTTTTTAAAATTTGTGATAACACAGGTTGTGTTATGATAGGGACATTTTCTGTATAAAACGTGTATGAGTGAAATAGCAACCGGTTTTCTTGTGAAACTCTGGCCTTAATTCTCAGGAGCAGTGTAGTCTCCACATGTGTTTTATCCCCAGAGAAACGGGTTTACCCCTTGCTTGAAAGAAGGGTAAGGTAGAGGGAAGTGCTACACTTATCGAACAAAACTGTATTCTTGTACGGTAGAGTAAACCATCACTTTTGTTTAGCGAAAACAGACAATGGAAATGTGTTTTATGTTGTAACTAATAAGATTTAGTTAAGAAAAAGAATTGCCGATAAATTTTGTAGAGGAGGGGTCAGGAGCAGAACTGACGTAGACAAAAGGCCGCGCTGGGATTGGCCAGTGCAATAGAAACACGGAAAACGCCCTGATTGGTGCGTTGGTGTGAGACGCGCTGGGATAGGTCTGAATAGCAGTGACGTAGAGGTTTCGGATTGGTGCGTTGGTGTGAGACGCGCTGGGATATGTCCGAATAGCACATAGGGATCAGAGCAGAGTTACGAGCTTGCAGAAGGGAAAGAAATCGTGAAAAATGGCTTATTATGAATATGGTAGAGAGAAACCGTTATGGATGGTGAAAATTAAGAACTTCTTTAAGAAAGATAAGAAGGTAGTAACTAGAGAGGGACAAGTAATTCCTCCGCCAAAACACCAGCTTCGCATATGATGCTGAAATATGGTTATCATACTTGCATTTGGTTAGAAAATTGGACAAAATATACTCAGAATGATGGAGTATTGGCTTTTCCAGAGAACGGATCGTTTAGCATAGCGGTACTTCGAAATTTGAGAGAAAAGATGACGAAGCTTGAGCCAAGACCTAGACCGACACAGTTTGAAGCGTTAGGTGAATGGGAAGACGAGATGTATGAACGAGAAAGGTACAGAGGTGCAAAGAATCATGGTTTTGTTCCTGGAAGGTTGTGGGGAGTGAATCATGAGGACAGAATGAAGCGTTGGAGATATGCAAATATGACAGAAGGTTTGTTTCCAGCTTTTACAGTTGAAGAGGGTACAGGAAAGAAGTATGTAGAGAAAAAGAAACATGCAGTTACAGAAAGGTACAGGTATGGAGGTAGCGAGACAGAGGATGAATTGCTGGAAGATATTTTAAACAGAAACCCACCTCCATATCAACAGAATTCTGCGGTGGTGACACCCAATGCACCGCCAATGGAAACTGGGAGGAATAAAAGTCCAGAACGAAGATACGAGATAAATAAATCAAATGAACAGTTAAAAACTCCACAAAGTGAAAAATGTGACAGCGACAATGCAGCCGAGTTAGCAAAAACTACCAAAGAATTAACTGAGAAAATAAGAGAGTTAACAATGAACATGGAAGCTGTGACTGTACTAGTAACAATAGGACCAGTAATACCAGTTTTTGAGAACCAGAAAATAGATGAACATTCCCTAGTCATCCCCATAAACTCAAATTTGCAAAGAATGAGAGAAGGGATGGAATTAGAAAATGAAAGGGCAAGAAATTTGGTCAGTTCATATAGACCGAGCCCACCTACTAACCTGACAGTAAACGAGAGTGAGATGAGGAGGATTCCTATGGGAACTGAGTCTGCATCAGAAACACCAGAGAGGAATAGAAATTGGATAGAAATAAATAGTACACCTGTAGGTCCAACTCCAGACGAATTAAATGAATGGATGAGAAATTTGCAAAAGAAAGAGACAGAACCAAAACCATTAGATGTAATTAGGCTCAAAATAGATATGGAAGAATTAATTTTAGGGACCATTGGTACAGAAAAATTGAAAACATACCAGGATGACGAGGTTATGTTCTTGTGCAAGAGCATTACTTGGAGAGCTAGAAATCTACATGACAAATTGGAAGAGACAGCAAATGAACTAGGAGTGGAATTTGTGAAAGTCAGGAGTTTACAGAAACCGTATAGTGTAGATTTTTGTGAAAAAGATGTAGAAAATCTGAACACATCAGGACGTTTAACACAGATAAAAGAATTGATTGTTTTGCTAAGAAAATGGGGTGATGTGGACAGATGGAGAAGCAGGTGGACTAAAAGGAATGAGAAAACAACTGACAAAGCGTCTTTAGCTTTTGCGGTGACAGACAAGGAGTTGGTTGTAAGGGAGTATCCCATGAGAGAAACTCCAGGAGGCAGTTATGTACATGTCCCTTGGACCAGACAGGATATATTGTCATTTACAAATTACTTTCCAAAATTGAGAGAGAAACCTGTAGAATGGTACAGACAAGTGGAAAGGTTTGTCAAAGTTTCGAAGGTGTTGTGGGTAGATTTGGATGGGTTATTTGACATTGTAGTACCAGCCGATTTATGGACAGAATGTAAAATCACAATTGATTGGCCAACTGTAGAATATCCTAGAGACGCAAAAACATGGGCACCAGGACCCGAGGTGATGAGGAAATATGAGCAGGTTATTACTTTCCTGAAAAACAAAATTCCGCCCAAAGAAACTGATTGGGTAAAAATTGACAGAACCACACAGGAGAGTAAGGAATCTGTACATGCCTACTACGAGAGGCTGCTTTTGGTCTTCAAACAGTATAGTGGTTATGAGACTCTGAATGAAAAGGACATGAGTCACTTTGTATATAGATTTGTTTATGGGCTGAAACCAGAAATAAGCGAAATGATTAAGCAGCATATGATATGCTGGCAGAATAGTACAGTGGATGAGGTGTTGAGGTATGCTAAGTATTGTAGTGATGACATTGAGTGCAGACAGCGTATATTAAAGGAGAAAGCAATGTGGGCACAAGTGAAAGTTGCAGAAAAACAAGAAGCTCAACTGAATAATCAGGTTAATGAGGCAGGACAAACTAAATCCAAACCGAATATAGGTAAAGGAAAAGGCCAAATGAGTATAGAAGAAGCAAAGAAAAAGTGGCCATGCCATAACTGCGGAAAATTAGGGCATTGGAGAAACGAGTGTAAATTTCCTCCAAAAGCTAATGCAGAAAATCAATCATTAAATCCACAGGTACAGAGTGAGGTGAGTTACCAACAACTGCAGCAACCGCAGGTAGTTACTCAGCAGAGTCAGGTGCCACAACCACCACTTCCCAAGAGTGTAAATCCACAGAGATACAGTGCAGAGACAGTGTTCTACGGAGGAGAGCAGGTAACACAATTGCCGCGCGCAGCTGCGATATCGCAGTATTGGTTGCGACAGGATGGGAATGAGTCGGATGAAAGTTTATGACGGTGCCTAGGAGAGGAGGAAGAGTGCGTACTTGGCGCAACTCTAGAGGTAGATCAGACAGGTCCATTTGTGGATGGAGAAGTTAATGGTGCAGATGTAACATTCCTTGTGGACACTGGAGCTACCCGTTCTACTGTCAGATCAGTGGAAATTCCAAACCTTCCTCTCTCAGGTGAATATATCCAAGTCGTTGGTGTCTCGAATCAGCAAATTAAGGCACCACTTACTAAATTAGTAGAAGTAAAAATTGGACCATTCAGAGAAATGCACCGATTTGTGGTATGTGATTGCAGTCCTGTAAGTTTACTTGGACGCAATCTACTTTGCAAAATGAATTGCACCATCTTTTGTACTCCGGATGGGATTGCATTTCAGACACCAGATGAAGATGTATTATATAAAATGACAATGGCAGAATTAGAACCAGGAGTGAAAGACTTATTTCCTGTGTTCGATGTAGAGAAAATCCCAAATGAATTAAAAGAAACTGTAAAACAAGAGGTGTGGGATTTTACAGGTGAAGATATTGGGTTAATGAGAGGAGTAGACCCCGTTAAAATTTCTGTTAAAGAAGGAACAAATTACCCAAATACTCCACAATATAAATTGACACCAGAAATCATTGAAGGAATAACACCTGTAATAAATAAAATGATTGAACAAGGAATATTGAAAGAAATAATGAGCAGTCCATGTAATTCGCCTATAATGGCACTGAAAAGGCCAAATGGAACATATAGAATAGTGCAGGATTTACGAAAGATTAATAAAATTGTTGTTCCTTGTTGTCCAATTGTACCAAACCCTGCTGTAATATTGTATCAGATTCCACATGAGGCAGAATGGTACACTGTCATTGATTTGTGCCTTGCATTTTTCTCTATCCCGTTACATCCAGATAGCCAGCCATTATTTGCGTTCAGGTTCGGAGAGCGTATTTTGGCATGGTGCCGAATTCCTCAAGGGTACACAGAGAGTCCCTTGATCTTTAATCAGATCCTAAAGAAATCGTTGGAAGATTTAAAAATGCCTGAAAAATCTGTGATGGTTCAATACATTGATGACCTATTAGTGGCATCAAAAACCAGAGAGGCATGTGTTACTGACACCATTGCTTTACTGAACCGTCTAGCAGGAGGAGGACATAAGGTGTCCCCATCAAAATTGCAGTTTTGCCAACAAGAAGTTCAATATCTAGGTCATAAAATTGAAAAAGGGAGTGCGAAAGGTAACGACTGAAAGAATAAAAATTATCCGAGGAATGAGAGCTCCAATGACGCAAAGAGAGGTGAGAATGTTACTGGGAATGGTTGGATATTGTCGACAGTGGATAAGTGGATTTTCGCTAATCGCAAAACCATTACAGCGATTGACAAAAAAGGATGTTAAAGAGCCATTTGAATTAAATGATGAAGAAATGAAGGCATTCAGGGAACTAAAAGCGAGACTGTGTGAAGCACCGGCACTGGGAATGCCTGACTATGAAAAAGATTTTGAACTATATTGTAGTGAGAGAGATGGGTGTGCACTTTCAGTTTTAGTGCAAAGACATGGAAATATGAAAAGACCTATTGCATATTTTTCAGCTGTTTTAGACCCAGTAGCAAAGGCGTTGCCTGGATGTCTGAAAGCAGTAGCTGCTACTTGTGTGAGTCTGGAACAAAGTGAAGGCATTGTGATGGGATACCCACTGAGGGTATATGTTCCACATTCCGTCGAAATTCTCTTGACAAGAACCAAAACTCAATACATGACACATAGTCGGCTGACTAGGTACGAAAAAGTGATTTTAAGTGCAGACAATGTAACTATTGACAGATGCACAAGTGTGAATCCTTCAACATCATTGCCGGATGAAGAGGGTGTGAAAGACAAAGATGAGATTGATCATGATTGCTTGAATGTACTTGAATACTGTACAAAACCAAGGCCAGACATCAGAGATGAGCCTTTCAAAGAATCAGATTATGTGATGTTTGTGGATGGCTCATGTTTGAGGACAAATGAAGGAGTTTTGAGTGCAGCGTATGCTGTATGTACAGTAGGTGCCATAATGGAAGCATCTTGTTTGAGAGGGATACGTTCCGCCCAAGTGGCTGAGCTGATTGCTCTAATACATGCATGCAAACTGGGAAAGAATGTCCGAATCACAGTGATCACGGATAGCCAGTATGGCTTCGGAGTGGTTCATGATTTTGGGCAGATCTGGTCCCAAAGAGGTTTCTTGACTTCTGCAGGAACTCCGATTCGGAATGGTGAGTTTGTGAAGAAATTACTTGAGGCGATACAGCTGCCTAGACAAATTGCCGTGGTGAAGTGCAATGCACACAAAAATGGGGAAGACTACATAAACGTGGGCAATAATTATGCCAACGAGGTAGCTCAGTATTGAGCTAAAAATGTAGTCTCACTGAACAGAAGAAGAGAAAGAGAGCATGTTTCATGTCCTTTGCTGTTTACTAACATTGTCGAAACACGGGATGAGGTGAGACAGTTACAGGAAGCAGCAGATGACGAGGAAAAGGATAACTGGATAAAAGCAGGATGC
This sequence comes from Calotriton arnoldi, assembly GCA_963921515.1. Taxonomy (NCBI): domain Eukaryota; kingdom Metazoa; phylum Chordata; class Amphibia; order Caudata; family Salamandridae; genus Calotriton; species Calotriton arnoldi. The sequence goes on along the minus strand of CAWUFW010003736.1, from coordinate 169,727 downwards.
AGGAAAAGGGAGGAAGATGATGTTTGGGTTTATAGAGATGAAAGACCAGTTATGCCTGATAGCATGATTTCTGACATGGCACGGATGTACCAAGGACAAGCTCATATTGGAAGAGATGCAATGATCCGACTTTTTAGACAAACCTGGTATAACCCAAAATTCAGAGCCATAGCTGAAAGTCTTTGTCAAAGATGTCTTATTTGTCAACAGATAAATCCAGGAAGGAAAACAGTAGTGAGCTTAGGAACAATAGAACGAGAGGGAGGTCCTTTCACGAGAATGCAACTGGATTTTATAGAAATGCCCCCAAGCAATAGATTGAGGTATGTTCTTGTGATCGTCTGTTTGTTTTCTCGTTGGGTGGAAGCCTATCCGACCAGAAGGAATTATGGGATTACAGTAGCTAAGCTCTTATTGAGAGAATTCATTCCAAGGTATGGATTTCCGGTAACGATTGAAACAGATAGAGGAACACATTTTCAAAATGAATTAGTTCAACTGATATGTGAGGCTCTAGGTATTAAACAGAAATTGCACTGTGCATACAGACCAGAGGCTTCTGGAGTGGTAGAACAAGTGAATGGAACAATAAAGAATAGGTTAGGAAAAATGTGTCAAGCCACAGGACTGAAATGGCCAGATGCCCTTCCCCTGGTGCTGATGACTATCAGAAGCATACCTGATAGGAAAACAGGTCTGAGTCCCCACGAGATAATCATGGGACGAGCAATGAGACAAGCACATGTACCTGTCAACAAACTGTTGACTATAACTGATGATCTCGTGATGGATTATTGCAAAGGATTGGCTGATGTGGCACATTCTGTGTTTCATCAGGTTGGACCGGATGCGACCACTCTTGAAAGAAAACCAGCTCATGATTTGAATCCAGGAGATTGGGTCCGCATAAAAGTCCACAGAAGAAGAAACTGTTTGGTTCCTCGCTGGGACCAACCACGACAGGTGATCCTGTTAACAACAACTGCAGTCAAATGTGCAGGAGTGAAAAACTGGGTACATGCCAGCCACACTGTCAGAGTTCCAGATCCTGAAGCTCGACCTGTAAGTCGACATTTGGAGATATCTGATACCAGTTCAGCATCCGATCCAGAAGAAGAAACAAACAGGGTTCCAGAACTTGAAGATAGACCTGAAAGTCGACATCTGGAGGACCCAAGTACAAGTCTAACAACTGAAGAAGAATTTGAAATAGCAAAAGTTCCAGAACTTGAAGATCGACCTGTAAGTCGACATCTGGAAATATCAGACACCAGTTCAGCATCTGATACAGATCAATCAGATTGTGGTGAAAAGCTAAAGAATAAATGGAAAATTGACATCATAAACGAAGAAACTGAACAAAAAGACAGTGACAGTGAACAGCCAAGCACAAGTTATGGTAAAATCGTACAGAAATTGTCAAAGTAGACAAGGCAGGGATAGATTCAAATAGAGTGATAGAAAAATCGGAAGACACCCGAGGAGCAATAGGGACAGATACACAAACAAATAAACAGGGAAATATAGAACCAGATAGAGAGATCAACGAGAATCCGGAAGAACCTCGAGGAGGGATAGAAACAAGTGATCAAACAGAAAAGACACAGGAAGAAAAAGAGCAAGACAAAGAAGGTGAAATTATAAAGTTCAAAATAAGAGGAAATGAAGTAAGGTCTGAAACAGAATCAGAAGAAAGTGAAGGAGAGAGAAAACAGAGACTAGGACCAAGAAAAATAACTTGGAGAGCTGAACGAGAAGAAAAAGAAAGTGAACCGAAAAGGCAGAGAAAAGGAGATAATTGGCCCCACGAAGTCAAGAGATTGAGATACAAAATCATAAAGATAAACAAAGATAATGCAGAACAAGTAAATGAGATAACAAGTCAAAAGGAGCAAGAAAAACAAAGCGGAAAACAATTGCAGAAAACAAAAAGAGTAAAGAAAGTTAATTTAAAATATAAGTCACCTGAATGGCTACACATTGCACTAACTGATATTAAAGAAGAAGAAATCACTCACGAGAACCCGGAACAAAGCTACAAACAAATGGGTGAAAGTGAAGTGCAACAAGTTTGAAGAGATTGAAAAGAAAAGCCGGACTGGACAATAAAAACCTGAATAAGACAAGAAAGAGTTCTGAGAAGAACTAAAGAGAGTACCAAACGAGACAAAGTGAGAAAGTAGAGTGGCTGAAACGTCATTCAGAGGTGTGGTGACACAATTGCTGTACACAAATATACATAGGTAGTAGAACAAGATGGTAGACATAGAGAATAGATGTGCGTTTTTACGTAGATGGTGTAGAATGTGTTTCTTTTGTACAGGGTTATTAATGTTTGTATGGCTTATTTTAGCAATCACCATTCCAATTAGATTAGCTGTAGAAGAAACGTCCATATTAGAGAACAACACAAAGAAGGATAACATACAGAATTCAGCAACACTAGTAGATAGTGCAGAGTTACATAAGGATAGATCTATAACAGATTTATTAAAGAACGTTTTCACAAAATTATTATATGATTATGTAGAAACCATGGATGTAAGAGATTGTTATGTTTGTATGCAATTACCTGCGTCTGTTTCCGAAGGTGTGACCTATCATCACCTTCCTTTGACGTATGGAATAACATGTAGTGTCTTAGCTAGTTTGTTTTATAAAACAGGTAGATTAGAATATTATTATACTGACATAAATAAGATTTTTGCAGAAATTCCTATAATTCCTGAATTGAATAAGGTGAAAGTGGCAAAGATGTTTGGTGAATTTTTCCTAGAGAATAAAGAATTGACATTAGAGGATGTAGTTAAACATAACCTTACTTGTGAGTTAAAGAAAGAGGAAAAGGTATTTTTGGAGATGGTAGAAAGCAGAAGAGTAAAATTTCAAAGGAAAGTAGTAGAGGAAGAGATGAAAACACCACTATGGACATTTGAAAGAGAAAGTAATGATAAGAAAAAGACAAATGCAGCTATGACTTTAGATTGGTCCCAACAGGGAAAGTTGTGCATTAGTAGAAATAGAACTAGGTATGACAACTATTTCGTGGGTTCCAGTGATTGTCGAGACAATTATAAAATTTTAGGAGGATGGGGATTCAAAGGAGGAAAAGATCCAATATTTCCAGGGATCTATTATATTTGTGGAAATAGGGCTTATTACAGGTTGCCGGACCATTGGTATGGGTCTTGCTACTTAGGCCTGGTCTTTCCAAAAATCTTTCATGTAGATAGAGAAGAAAAAGGAACACACGAAATGGGTGCAACATTCACACGTAGAAAAAGGGGAAAGTTTTTCAGAAATAGTGGGTGACATTTTTGGAGCAATGATACCAGCAGTGGGAATATCTTTGAATGCATTTAAAATTCGGAAATTGTCCACAGTAGTAGATCGTTTATCAACGAATACTGCTGGAGGGTTCTTGATGGTAAATACCGAGATGGTTGCCATGACAGCTATGGTGATGCAAAATCGACTTGCCCTTGACATTCTTTTGGCAAAAGAGGGAGGAGTCTGTGGAATGCTGAAAGTCCAACATTGTTGCACTTACATTCCAGATAAAAGTGAAAATATACAAAAGTATATAAAGAATATTACAAATTTGCACAAAGAACTTGTTCCACTGGAGGTTGAAATTGCTTGGGAGAAGCTTGGTAAGAGTTTTTCCTCAATACCAAAATGGTTCACTGAAATAGGTAGTTCTAGTGTAGGGAAAGTTTTGATATCAGCAACAGTAGTAATTTTAGTAGTATTATTCTTGAAATTTGTTATTATATGTATTAAAAGGAGAAAAAGAGAAAACAAAATGAAAAGAGAAAATAAGATAAATAAAGAAAGAGAACGAGAATTAGGTGAAATAGAACTAGAAGAACTAAAAGAAAGCATGTATGAGAGAACAAAAAGACAAGATGAAAGGGATACAGATGTGTGAAACTAACAAAAAGCAAATGGACAAGAAACAATGCTATCAGTAAAATTGTGTAACATGGGTTTTGTGGTGATATTAAAAATCACCAAAGGGGGAGTTGATGGAGCAAGGTAAATAAGAAAATTTTGAACCCCTTAATATTAATGCTAATAATTAATACTATTAATTGCTTGATGATTAATCAACACTTTACGTCTTTTATAGACATCTTTTATAATGGGTAACCGCAATCTATGTACAAAAGATAACCTACTAACGCTTGTCAACGTGAAATAATCATAACATAATGGTTTGCGTACTAATTAAAATAATGTTGCATGATTTGTGCTATGTAGTAAACTGTATTGTGGCAAAAGTATGCGGATGGTAAGTAAACATAGCTTTATATGTCGCTTTTGCTAGGTAACACCTAATTGGGGTACGTAGAATGACGGGTGGGAAACGAAAAGGCTTATTTTCTTTGTTTTAATTATGATTATGTTTGTTTTCATAATAGTTCGTTCGGGCCTGCTAGGCCGCGCTGTAAAAATGGCTGCCGAGGCAGATGAGCTAAATGCGCAAGTGCAAAATGGCTTCCAATTGGGAGAAGGCTGAGGAGAGATGTCACGTGATCTGAAAGTAGAGCCCAGAATGAAAAGAATCAAGGTCACCATGACCTGTCACCAGAATGGGTGCCAAAAGGGGACTCAGCGAGAACGTATGAGAACCAAAGATGCAGCCGTGAATTAACAATGAACTGTTTTAATAAAGATACAAAAGAAGTTACATATGAGGAACTGTCAATCGGATTGATAATGTCCTAAAACCGTGTGAAAGGACAAAATGATAAACATTTTTCAGAACTGGTTTGAACAAGGAGGGCAATGAGGAGATGCTTGCCACCCCTCCAATGGACCAATTAGCGTGAATCTCGCCCCCAAAGATTGAAACATTTCTGTTTAGTAAGTTAGTAATAGGGTATAAGAGGACCTACTCTTAAGTAGGAGGCGGGCTATTCATACATAAATTTTGAGCACAGAACTTTGACGCTGGAGAATCACTGTTATTTTCTTTAGGCCATTTTCTTTTTATTTAATTAATCTTTTTGCTTTTAAATCTGACTGGGAAGGAACGAGATCGATGCGGGAAACCTGTATAGGTGGTCCGTCGAGGAGGCCTGTTTAGCGGGACAGTCAGTCAGTTTTGGGAGTTCTATGCTGTGATCTGCTGTGACAAACTTTATTTTTCCATCTAAAAGGGTATGCATAAATCCTCTGAAGTATTATTTCCTATAATGATAATAAATGTATTAATTGATTAATAAAATTGAGACTTTTCTATGCATTTTAAAACAATTAGATAAACTTTATTATAATTAAAACTGTGGGGCATATTAGCAAGAACCTCGTTAAAAATATTGCCGTTTTAGCGGCAGGAAACTGCCACTAAAACGGCGATAAAGGGCTTGCAAATATTCGTTATGGAATCCAATAGAAGCCCAGGTTAGATGTCCTGCACATCTAACCTGGGCTTCTATTGGAATTCTATAACGCATATTAGCAAGCCCATTATCGCCGTTTTAGCGGCAGTTTCCTGCCGCTAAAACGGCGATAATTTTAACGTGGGTCTTGCTAATATGCCCCTACGAGTCTGTGGTTCTTTAGCTCAATAATAAACGCAAAATGTTTAATATGTTAAAGTGATTGAGCTGGTCTTAATCACCATCAACTGATTCCTACTAGTTGGTCCATCGACCAATGAGCGGAATACCTTTGGTGTTTTAGAAATTAACAGGATTAAAATCTAATTATGTATGATGTTTAAACAGTTATCTTGTCAACTGTAAAAAGGTATCCCGTTCTCTTCCAGCAGTCATTTAACTTTTCTCCTAGGTAGAAGGGGCTGAGATCCAGGGAATATTTGAGTGAGTGAATGTATATGCGGTGTTATGGGCCCCACCGTCATATTGGTATAGTTGTGGAAAAAGAGTGTTTCCAACCTGGATGCTATGTCCATAGGAGAAGAAATTATATTAGTCACGCTGGATCACATGTATTGTGTTTGTCAAACTGGCATACATATCACATGCTCATTTGCTTCATATTGTTCTGGCTTTGCTAACAGTGATTTGTATCACTGTTCCCTTGACAGTGATGTCTGTGGGTATGTATTTGCTGACAATATTGGCTATTTGAGTATGTACTCACCAGGCTCTGGTACTCTTGATATTCCTTTTTTTTTTTTTATATATTTTTTATTGGTGCATGATTAAATTAAACCGGTTACACTTTTTTTTTTTTCACTTTGCGGATAGTTTATAAATACAAAACATGCATATATTATAGCTCCATAAGTAAATTGCATATATATTAGATAAGTTACTTAGCGTAAATAACATAAATAAGAATTAATATAAACCAGCATTTGTCCATCATGCACACATTTTATAGACATTTAACCCCCCACTCCCGCCCCTCCCACCCCCGGGGTTGGCACAACTTTATATAATTAAGAGAAAAGAGAAAAACACAATTGTATTATCTACATCATCTCTCAAGCCATTTAGTCAGAGGTTCCCATATCTTTAATCCCTTCTTACAAGACCGTATTCCTCTTTTCCCATAGATGGCTCTTTCAAAGTTATAATTTGCCACCAGTCTCGTTAACCATTGATGGTACACGGGTGGAGATGGATCCAGCCAGGCTGAAGCAAGGCAAAGCCGATAGATTGCCATGGCTATGAAAATCAAATACTCTCCTGGTTTGCCTTGCATTTCCTGATCCACCCCTAAACAGATCAGGGAGGGAGAGAGGAAAATATCCCTCCCTAACATTTCTTTAAAAAAAGTCGTAATCTCAAATTTTAATTTACTTAATACATCACAAGAGGCAAACATATGATTAAGATCAGCCTGAAAAAACATACATCGTGGGCAAAAGGTCCCTCTTCCCGTCCCCCATTTTGCAATCTTTTTTGGAGTAAAATACAGTGAAAAGCAAGATTTATAATACTGGGCTTGAAGTCGCGCTGGAATTAGCAAATTTTGTGCTAACTCTACTGAGTGAAGAAATAAGTCTTGTGATATATCAATCTCCTCTTTCCACTTCCTAGCTCGTAATGTTAAATCATCCGGCATTAATATATTGAAAGAATTATACACCATTCCAATAGATGGATGATTCATCCTTACATTATCAATAATAGGATTGTTAATAAATCCTGCTGGCCCGCCACACTTTTTCCTTAAAAAGTCACGTACTTGCAGGTATTTATAAAAATCTTTCCAATCCAGTTTAAATCTTTCTTTGAGACTCTCAAAAGAGGCTATGTCAGAGAGAGAATATAAATCCCCCAGTGTCAACAGACCCTTCTTTTGCCACTTTTGAAGTAATACATCTTTAAAAATATCAGGCAGATTTGGATTGTTGTATATTGGTGTATAATAATTCAGGCGGCCCAGTCCAAGCATTTTGCGAACTGACTTCATACATTTAAACCCGGGCACCAATGTTTTAAAGCGTACCTTCTTGTAGTGGGAATCGTTTAAAAACCGCCAGGTCCAGCCCCATGCATCTTTACCCATTATAAGTTCTATAGGCGTAGGTATGTCTCTCAAAGAACTATCTGTAACATTTTCTGATAAAAGAGTAAGATTATGCAGAAGAGTAGTTGCCCAGTAGTAAAGCCTTATATTTGGGAGAGCCAACCCTCCCTTATCCTTTGGTAGAGACAGAAATTTGTAGGCTCTTCTCGGTTTTGCATATGCCCATATAAATCTTGAGAACAAATCTTCAATCTTTTTTAAACACATATTACTAAATTCTAACGGAATAGCTCTCATAAAATATAAAAGTTTGGGGAAAAAAAGCATTTTAATTAAGTTACATCTCCCTATTATTGAAAGATGCAATTTGTGTAGTCGAAATAAATCTGGTTTAATTTTATCAATCAAGGGATCAATATTGCACTCGACTATCTTCTCAACGGTTGCCATGACTTCCACTCCGAGATACGTAGCTTTTTCTACCTGTCTTATATCTTGACTCATATCCACATTTTTACAGATTATCTGAGTTTTGGATCTATTAAGGGAATACCCGACAGACTTCCAAACCTAGCCGCCTCTAATTCAACCTCAGCCATAGATTCTTCGGGATTAGCAGTCACCAAGGCGATGTCGTCGGCATAGGCCAGGACTTTCGTCTCCCACCCGTGTGAAACAATAGGACTAATTTTCTGATCGCTTTCCAGTAAACGTAAAAAAGGGTCTATATACAGTGCGAACAGGAGGGTGAGCTTGGGCATCCCTGGCGAGTCCCTCTTTTTATTTTAAACTTGTCAGTTAGTGCACCATTTATAAATAATCTAGCTGTAGGTTGATAATACAACATCTTAAAGGCTTGAATACATCCATGACCTATCCCGACCCTTGACAGAATCTCCCATAAAAAAGGCCAGGAGACTCTATCAAAAGCCTTCTCAGCATCAAGAAGAATAAGTGCCATTGGGTCTCCTGAGATATGTACTGCATCAAACAGGGAAATGATCCTCCTAACATGGTCTACTGTGCCTCGTCCCGGTATAAATCCGTGTTGTCTTGGGGATATAACTTTATGTATTACCCCTGCTAATCGAACTGCCAGAATTTTCGAGTAGATTTTACTATCCGCATTTGTCAGGGTTATAGGGCGATACGAGGCAGGATCCAATGCCGATTTATGCTTTTTCAAAAATATAATGATTTTAGCTTGTGTCCATGACTCTGGTGGTTTTCCCCCACTGAACACATGAATAAATAGCAGAAACATAATCTCTTTTAATTCCGTGGAGAATCTTTTATAAAATTCCCCTGGAATATTATCCAACCCAGCGGCTTTATTATTAGGAAGACAGTTAATACAGAGCAGTATGTCAATTCATTGGGGGGGCTCATCAAGTAGACCCTGGTCGTCATGCGATAATTGCACCACTGGGATTTGGTTTAGATATTTGGCAATATCGTCTGCCTGGGCGGTGGTCGTCTCATGATATAGATCCTGATAATAAGCAAGGAACTCCTTGCGAATGCCCTCTACATCTGAGACAACTTCTTGCGCAACATTTTTAACGGCTGTGATGATATTCCTGGTGGCTTTCTGTCTTGCCCTAATCGCAAGATGATGTCCAACCTGCTCACTACATTCATATGCCTCCCTCTTCCAAATTTCTAATCTATCTGCTGCTCTTTTGGCAATTACCCCCATGACAGCCGATTTTGCTGATATTATTCTTGCTTGCGCATCAGCCGAGTCCTCCCCATCCCTAAGCACAGTAATTAAGTTCTCTTCTGCCTCAGCCAGTTGAGATTGAAGTTTATCCCATTGTCGACGCTTTTCTTTATTTAAAGTGAGTGAAAAGCTAAGTGTCTCTCCCCTAATTGCTGCTTTTAGTGCATCCCAAACCACCTCAATCCCTGTACTACCTAAATTGTCCTTAATAAATTGTACTATCCAGCGTTTCATATGTTTGCAGTACTCATCATTTAAAAGGAGGGATCGCTCAAAGGTCCAGTTAGCAACATCTCTATTGACCACCATTACCCCCCTTATTTCCATAACTAAGGGATTATGGTCTGCCACTATACGCGGATGTTTTTCTATTAAACTCTCTAAAAGAATAGACTGAGATGCAAAGATGTAGTCTAGTCGCACCATTTTATTGTGCGGAAAGGAATAAAAGGTATAACCAGAATCCGTGGAATGTTGTGAATGCCAGATATCGGTGAGTGCTTGCTCCCTACATAAATCCTTGAGGGCTTTAAAAACTTTTGGTTTTCGTCCATTGTATATCCAATTTCTATCACCGGTTATACTCTTGTCTGCTGGCAGATTGATATTAAAATCGCCGCAGATGATTAATGGTAGTGGCCATTCGGCCAACTCATTGTTCAGAAAGTCAAAAATTGCTGAATCATCAGCGGTGCTGCCATAAATGGTCCATATCGTAAGTAAATTGCCATTTTCCCTTCGACATACTGTAATAACCCACCTTCCATTTGAATCAGTTAGTGTGCGTATAAATTGAAGTGACCGTTTTGCTGATAAAATTGCCACCCCTCGTATCCTAGCATTTTGGGTAGTAGCCCCAACTACAGTAAAACCAAGTGAATCTAACAAGTGAATTTGTGTCCTTTCTATGTGTGTCTCCTGTAAACATAAAATATCTGCCTTGAGTAACCTGAGTGCTACAGCCGTATTACGTCGTTTCTTAATATCATTAAGGCCACACACATTGATAGTTGCTATGCGTAATTTACTCATCTAAAGTAACGAAGTTTTTTTTTTTTTTACTAACCCTCCTTGTGCCAACCCCTCCCCTACCCCTACCCCTAGCCCATCCCCTATGAACCCCGCCCGCCTCCCTCCACCACCCACTGAGGTTACCTGGTTCTGTAAGAACCAGGATGAGGACATCTGAGCATTCAGGGCCCCATGCCCACCTCCCCGATCCGACCCCCAAAATGATAGTCCAATCAATTCATAATCATTGACCTCGCTTGATTGTCCCCAGGCTCACTTATACCCCAAGTTTTTAGGTATTTTAATCCGTTAAAGTATCAAGTTGAATGAATCACTTCTTGATCCTGTCGCTTCTAGTCTCTGTAATCTCCTGCAGATAAGCCTGGGCCTGGATTTCGGAGATGAAGCTGCGTGTAGTCCCATTAAAGATAATTTTAAGACGTTCTGGGTTTTGCAGATATACTGTTGCCCCAATTTGTTGAAAAGGGGCAAAAAGTTGCCTCATCCTCCATCTTCGCTCAACTGTGGCATGGGCAAAATCTGGCCGACTAAAAAAGGTAACACCATTGAACTCCCTTTTACTGGTGGGCCTTGCTAAGTCAAAAAGCTTCTGACGTAGGAGAAAGTTGCCGAAATATAAAATCATTGCGCGCGGATATTGCGCTGGAGACTGAGGACGTTTGGAAGGAGTTAATGGGAAGCGATGAGCGCGTTGTATCTCTCTATCCCAATCCCAGTTTTGCAACTCTGGAAAAGCTCCTTTGAAAAGTGTGATCATGTAGGCCATTGGATCACTTCCTTCCACTCCTTCGGGAACCCCCAAAATGCAAAGATTATTGCGTCGTGATCTGTTCTCCTGCTCCTCGATCTTCAGCATTAAGTCCTTTATGATCCCATCATGCTCCGTCCCTTGTACCCGGAGAGAGGTAACATCTTTTTCCAGATTTTCGGTGCGCACCTCTACTGATGACATTCTATCGGCTATCTCCACGCAGGTCAGGCCTACTTTCCTAATCACGCCCTGTAATTTCTGAGTAGCATGACGATTTTTTCGGTTGTCGATCTTAACCTCCTCCTGAAAACTTTTGATTGAGTGGAGGACTTCAGCGAGGGTAGGCTCATCTTTATCTCTGGGGGCTCTTCTCCAATCTTCCATGGTTGAAGGATTGCCGCCTGAAAATACTGTTTGGTCTGAAGGAGTCGCAAACTGTGAGGATGAGTAATCCCATCTGAGCTCGGCGTTACTCCCTTGGTCAATGGTCGTCCCACTCTTGTGTCTAATTCGTTTTTTCTCCTTTTCTTTTCCATCTTCTTTTTTGTATAGCATCTTCTCGAGAATCCTCTGAGTCCTCTGAGCCCATTGAGCTCGTACTTCCCCAGTCTTGCCTTTCACAATCGCTGGATATCGATTTGCCGGTCTCATATCTCTCTGACTCATCTGTGACAGAGTGGGGTTTTTCAATGCTGTGGCGGTTTTCCAACCGTTGAGTAACAGTATTTATTGGATTAGCTGAAGCCTTCTGTGACACAGTTACCGTATTTGTACAGTCTATACCCCCGTTCTCTGTCCCGGATATCCTTGTGTCCAATTTCTGAAGGAGGGTCACCAGGTCATTTAGGGGCTCAATCTGACTCTCCTCATAGTTTGTACAACTATCTGCCTCTGTGGTAGGGATAACTCCTGTGTTTTCCGCAGGTTTTAATAGAGCCGGTGTTACTAATTGTACCGCCAAAGGTCCCTGTGAGGTTTCTCCTTCTAGTACAGACGTGATTTGTTCGATCTGCCCCTCAGGTGTCCCCACCATGGCCGGTTCGTTATGCATTTTACCCACCACTGTTGGGCAAAACATATTAGATATCAGTGGCTGAGAATCTGGAATCTGTGCATTATCCGTGAACTTAATGTTCCTTTTAGCTTGTATCCTTTTTGCCTGTTTAGGCGTTTGTTCAGATTTGTCAATAGAGCTCAAATTATCCAGGTTTTCTCTGTTTTTTAACCCCGCGTACCTGGGCGTCTTGTTTGGGGGTCTAAATGCGTTTGCTGCATCGATTCACTTATTTCAGGCACTGTTGTCTGATTATCTTTAACTTTCGCGGGTTTCCCTCCACCTCGCCCAGCCATCCTTACTTGCTTCACTTTGGTCTTTGATGAGCCCTGGAAACAAAGTAGCACCACTTTTCGTGGAAGTCCGATACAGTTGCTGTCTCCGATCACGGCGTCTGGCACGGCGTCTGGCAGAACAGTCAGGAATCCCCCGATTGCCGATAGAGCTGCACCGGGCTGCCACGTCCCTGCAGGCAACCGCAGGGCGATGTGAAGCGATGACGTGGGAGATGCTGGAGCGGCACAGCACACGGTTCGTATCACCGGAGCCGGGCGTCTCTTCACTCCTCGACGCTCCCTCTGATCTCCTGCCTGCGCGATGATGATAACGGCCGAAATACAATGCCGGCCCATACGGTCAGATTTGCCTGTTGATTTTGGCGAGGTTTTGCTATGTTTAGGGGTCAGACTGGCGGAGCGGCATTAGGTAGCTGCTACTCAGACGCCATCTTGCCTCGGTACTCCTGATATTCCATAGACGACCTCCGGTGGAAGGATGGCACGCACCTTCTCCTCCCAGGAAGTGAAGTGCACAGGTGTTGCAGGATGGCCACTGCCAGTCCGCTGGCTCAGGACATGGTTTTTGCCAATCAGCTTCTTGACCCTCCTTCGCACATCATAGTACCTGTTCCTGATATCGTCCATTGTGCGCAGGCAAGGTGCTTGAGCGTTCACCATGTTGACAATCCATTCCCACATCTTGTTTCTCTGTGACAGGGGGGGGGTCTGTTGGACTAAGTTCCCAAATAACTGTGGCTCTACTCTGAGAATTTCATCTATCATGACTTCCAACTCCTTCTCTGTGAACTTTGGATTCTTCTTTGGGGGCATGGTGATGGGTGGTGGTGGAGATGGATGTGTGGGGTAGTGTGAAGGTGAGGGTGAGTGTGTATGAGTAAATGTGTGTGTGTTTGTGAGTGTAGTAGTTAACAGGTGCTAGTGGTGTACAGGTTGTGTGGTGGATGAGTTGTGAGTGTATGTATCAGTGCAGTGTAATAGTGGTATGTGCTGGCAGTTCTGTTGAAGTAGCAAAGGATCTTGGTAAGGATTTTGGCCCTTTATATAGGTGGAGTTGTGGGAGTGGCTTATTTTACATTTTCATTTTTTTTTTCATTGACAATGCTTGTTTGGACTTATTCTGTCTGTTTCTATTGTATTTTGTTGAGCATAACAGAAATGTTCAGTTGACCGCACCGGATGCTTGTTAAGTATTGGCGGGGTGGTCCGAGTCTGTCCCATTCACGCTACGCTATGTTACAGCGTTCGCGTATGAGTCGGTCGCATTGGGCTCTTTTCCGTAGGATTAGCTCGCATGGGTTCATTTCCGTACGGGTCGGTCGTCCGTATTGTGCTCCGTGCGAGTCGTTTGTATTTGACATGCATTGCATCGTACTACGTCTGTCGGACTGCACGCGTATGTGTCGGTCGGAAGACATTCCTGATCCGTGTCGTTGGGAAGGCTTTCCGAGCAAGATCGGAATTGGGCCCTTAGTTTAGAAAATGGCTACCTAATTGAAATAATAAAAATACTTTTTTACATTAAACTCAATGCACCTTAGAAATGTAATACAAAAAAATGTTTAAAAAATACTATTTAATATTACTAATGTACAAAATGTTTTTTCTTTGCTGTTTAAAACTGTTAAATTATAATAGTAAATATTAGAAAATAAATAATATTTATTATTATACATTAAAATAAAATATGTTAACTTACCAATGTGTTAAAAAAAATTGTACTGCTTGCTAGAAATTCTTTTCAAAATGCTTTCTTTCCTTGATAAATTTATTTGCATTTACAATTTAAATAATATTATACAAAATATAATATTATTTATTACAAAATATGCAAAAAATATAAAAAAGTTATACAATGAAAAAATTGTAAAAAAATATATGTTATTAAAAATGCACACTATATGTAATTATGTAATGCATATTTACAATGTAAATAAATATTCTATAACAGTTACCAAAAAAATATGTATTAAAAAAATGTATAAAAACCAGTGCACAACTACATCTTTTATTTGTACAAAATGTACATATTTACCAAGTTCTCCATTATCAAAAACATAAAAATGTTTCATGCTGACTTTACTTAAATGTTATGGGGTCGATTCCGATCCCGCTCGGAAGGCCCTCCGAGAGCTGTCCGTAGCGTTACCTTCTGACCGACTCGATCCGGGAGCCGGTCCATCCAAACGACGAAGTACGATGCGTAAATGTCTTCTATTCCAGAGCGACATGTACGCTCCGATTCCAGGACCGATTCCCGTACGAACAGGCTCCGTAAACGCTGAATGGAGTTGTCCGGTGCCATTTCCAAAGCAGTTTTCGGCCGGCCAAGTACGATGCGTACTTCCTACGCGCCGAACAGGTCGCTTCCTCCAGCACGTCACAGCATCCGGAAGAGCTGTATTTCAGCTCCGATTCGCACCTCAACATGATCACTGCGTACGAGACGAACAGCCATGTATCCGATCGCGCATGTCATCCCCATACTGTACGCCTACGGTCGATTCAACAACCGTAACTGACGTGTTCGTCACAGACAGTAAGTCAGACACCTACCACACACAAAAACGTCATGACCCCTCGAAAGGCAACACCCCCATAGGGGTGGATGTCCATCACTACCAGCATTGTCCACCCCATAGGGGGTGGATGCCTAACACTACCAGCATTGGCCACCCCATAGGGGGTGGATGTCTATCACTACCAGCATTGGCCACCCCATAGGGGATGGATGTCTATCACTACCAGCATTCTCTACCTATAGGGGGGTGGATGCCTAACACTCCCAGCATTGGCCACCCCATAGGGGGTGGATGCCTAACACTACCAGCATTGGCCACCCCCCAGGGGGTGGATGCCTAACACTACCAGCATTGGCCACCCCATAGGAGGTGGATGCCTAACACTACCAGCATTGGCCAACCCATAGGGGTGGATGTCTACCAATCCCAGCATTCTCTACCTATAGGGGGTGGATGTCTATCATTACCAGCATTCTCTACCTATAGGGGGTGGATGCCTAAGACTACCAGCATTAGCCACCCCATAGGGGGTGGATGCCTAAGACTACCAGCATTGGCCACCCCACAGGGGGTGGATGCCTAACACTGCCAGCATTGGCCACTCCATAGGGGGTGGATGCCTAACACTACCAGCATTGGCCACCCCATAGGGGGTGGATGTCTATCACTCCCAGAATTCTCTACCTATAGGGGGGTGGATGCCTAACACTACCAGCATTGGCCACCCCATAGGGGGTGGCTGTCTATCACTACCAGCATTGGCCACCCCATAGGGGGTGGATGTCTATCACTACCAGCATTCTTTACCTATAGGGGGTGGATGTCTATCACTACCAGCATTATCTACCCATAGGGGGGTGGATGTCTATCAGTGCCAGCATTCTCTACCTATAGGGGGGTGGATGCCTAACACTACCAGCATTGGCCACCCCATAGGGGGTGGATGCCTAACACTACCAGCATTTGGCCACCACATAGGGGGTGGATGCCTAACACTACCAGCATTGACCACCCCACAGGGGGTGGATGTCTATCACTACCAGCATTGGCCACCCCATAGGGGGTGGATGTCTATCACTACCAGCATTCTCTACCTAAAGGGGGTGGATATCTATCACTACCAGCATTCTCTACCTATAGGGGGGTGGATGCCTAACACTACCAGCATTGGCCACCGCATAGGGGGTTGATGCCTAACACTACAAGCATTGGCCACCCCATAGGGGGTGGATGTCTATCACTACCAGCATTCTCTACCTACAGGGGGTGGATGTCTATCACTACCAGCATTCTCTACCTATAGGGAGGTGGATGCCTAACACTACCAGCATTGGCCACCGCATAGGGGGTGGATGCCTAACACAACAAGCATTGGCCACCCCATAGGGGGTGGATGTCTATCATTACCAGCATTCTCTACCTATAGGGGGTGGATGCCTAAGACTACCAGCATTAGCCACCCCATAGGGGGTGGATGCCTAAGACTACCAGCATTGGCCACCCCACAGGGGGTGGATGCCTAACACTGCCAGCATTGGCCACTCCATAGGGGGTGGATGCCTAACACTACCAGCATTGGCCACCCCATAGGGGGTGGATGTCTATCACTCCCAGAATTCTCTACCTATAGGGGGGTGGATGCCTAACACTACCAGCATTGGCCACCCCATAGGGCAGTGGTTCCCAAACTTTTTCAACCTGTGGCTCCCTTGACCTAATTAGCAGTTGGCCGTGGCTCCCCATCATGTCACTGTTTTTTTACAGGTGGTAGGATGTAAGCTCGACCTCGGGAGTACTTCCAATTTTCTCCTGAAATTATTTGGGATGAAGCCGATGAAGGTATTATAATCATATTTGTAACAAAATAAAAAGATAACAGTCGTTTAATAAAAACTTTAATTGGTTAAGTGAGAAACAATACAATATTAATTGCCAAATATGTTTCCATGACTAAACAACCTTTTTTAACCACACATTGGATAATGAAGAGTCCAGACATAAGAGCTGGGTCAGTCATGTGAGTGTAGACTCTCGTCACAGAACTAGAACAGTCAGGTGACTGCAGACTCTGGTCACTGAACTAGAACAGTCAGGAACTGCAGACTCTGTGCATCCAGAACTGGAGCAGTCAGGTGACTGCAGATTCTGGTCACTGAACTAGAACAGTCAGGAACTGCAGACTCTGGTCACTGAACTAGAGCAGTCAGGAACTGCAGACTCCGGTCACTGAACTAGAGCAGTCAGGAACTGCAGACTCCAGTCACTGAACTAGAGCAGTCAGGAACTGCAGACTCCAGTCACTGAACTAGAGCAGTCAGGAACTGCAGACTCTGTTCACCGAACTGGAGCAGTCAGGAACTGCAGACTCTGTGCATCCAGAACTGGAGCAGTCAGGAACTGCAGACTCTGTGCATCCAGAACTGGAGCAGTCAGGAACTGCAGACTCTGGTCACTGAATTAGAGCAGTCAGGAACTGCAGACTCTGGTCACTGAATTAGAGCAGTCAGGAACTGCAGACTCCGGTCACTGAATTAGAGCAGTCAGGAACTGCAGACTCCGGTCACTGAACTAGAGCAGTCAGGAACTGCAGACTCCAGTCACTGAACTAGAGCAGTCAGGAACTGCAGACTCCAGTCACTGAACCAGAGCAGTCAGGAACTGCAGACTCTGGTCACTGAACTGGAGCAGTCAGGAACTGCAGAGTCTGGGCATCCAGAACTGGAGCAGTCAGGAACTGCAGACTGTGCACCCAGAACTGGAACAGTCAGGAGATTTTAGACTGTGGGCATACAGAACTGGAACAGACAGGATAATGACTAGTCCAGACATCAAGAGCTGGGTCAGTCATGTGAGTGTAGACTCTGGTCACTGAACTAGAACAGTCAGGAGACGGCATCCAGAACTGAAGCAGTCTGGGAATCGCAACAGCTGGGCACCCAACAGGAACAGTCAGGAGACTGCAGAGTATGGGGTAGCGAGAACAGTCCACAAAGTCTTGGCATCCAGACCTTGAACAATTAAGAAAACACAGGGTCTAGACATCCAGAAGTGGCACAGCTGTGTGACTGCAGATTTTGAGTAATGGTGTGTTTTTATGTGTTGAATGAGAGTGAGCCACCAGGACTGGAGAGTGAAAGGCAGTGTTGATATTAATGAGTTTCAATCAAAGTCTATGTACCCGGATTGCCAGAGGGCCAGGGGCGTTTTGAATAATTGTTTGGTCTGCTGCGACTGGGGTCTGTAAATAAAATTTCAAGGTAATGTTGCTCAAATGGCTTAAACAATAGCACACAACTATGCATTTGCATTTTGCATGATTTTGAGTAGTTTTCTTGAAATTTCATGTAATTACATAAAAGCAAATTACACAATTTTTGCACACCTCTTACACAAGGTGCAGCAGTTACTGGTTCTGCAGTTAGGATAGAAGCACCACGATTGTTTCCCTTAAGGCAGGGTGTCTCTGTCACTTGTATCACAAGTTGATCATGACAATTTCTCAATCTTGTTTAGTGTAGCGCCACCTAAACACACACAGTAGGAGTGCTTTGATAAGGAAAGAGGTTTAGGAAACACCCTGATTTTTTGAAGATATGTATCTTCTACCAGGTATGTCCCCCTTCATCATGCACTCTGGTCATATATGCTCTGTAGTGTAAAAAAACGGGCCCTCTCTAGTAATTACCTCAAGCTGTCTACTTTACCAACATTTTGCATTTCATCTTCAATTTGCAACTTATCGCATTGATATTTTCCTGGCTCTATAGGTGGCTTTGATGCATATCCCTCTATTTGCCACCTAAAAAGCTTCTCACTCGAGTCTATCCTGAAGTTGGAGGGCATTCCCATGTTCTGTGTAAAGTACTTTTTATTTCTTTTGTGTTTCTAAATACTGGGTAACAGGAGGAGCAAAGTATTCAGGTGAAATGAAAATCACTCCTTGCCAGGGCTCCTTCCAAGTCAAACAGCTACTACATCTTTGCTTAAATTAGTATATTCTGTTTTGTGTGAGACATGCTCCTACTGTTAACCCCACCCTCGCTCACCATCGGGGACTCTAGTAACACTGAAACCCCCTTGCTCAAGGAAAAGTTTGAGTTGAGCATCTAAAATCAATCTCTGATCATCATTAAGGAAATGTTTTTCTCTGCGCTTTTTAGGAGCGGTCTGTTCCTCATCGTTTCAATTTTACAAAATTCTTTAGCATTTCCTTCTGTTATGCAGGGCTAATTAATAGCTAAATCCGAAGTGACAGCCATTATTAAAAGTACCATCAGTCTTTAAGCGTGAATATAAATCAAAGAAAGAATTCTAAATAAGGCATATCCCATATATTCTTTTTTCCTCTAAATAAGGGCCCAAATAGGTATATGTTGTAACAAAATAATACTCTTCCTGACAGCGCCTCAGTGTGTGATCTTAGATAAGGTTTGAAAATACTAATTTTATTTGGGAGGCCTTACTCTTGTTACTAACAGGGAGAAATATACGGAGGGAAGAAGGGGGAACTGCTTTCACTGAGGCTGAGAAGGAAACTGGGTTACGTTATTTATTACAATAATAATAATGACATGCTTCGTGCCTGGCCTTGGCTGAGGGTCAGACTGGGGCTGGGAGACTAATCCAGGCTGCAATGCGGCCTATTTCCACAGCCGCAGCGAGTTTGCCCACTGGAATTTCTGTCTTTTAAATTCTGGCGCGGACACGAACAAAGTGCAGGAACAGCAGCCAGCATAATTACAGGGGCTTGGCCGGTCAGGAGTTTGTCATGTCCCCCTTTTTTGCAGTAAGAAAGGAGTATTCTAGTGTGTAACCAACCTGTGTAAATTGTGAAGGGTCCTCAGAGGCGCAGCAGTACACGGGCAGCAATAACGCTCGACAGTCTGCTGTGCGTAAGCAGAGGCTACGTGAAAGCACGTCGTAAGCGCGTATGGCGGCCGTGCGCTCTTGGGCCAAACCATGATTCCAGATTACACAGGTGGCATTTGTTACTCCCCCGTGTGTTGCGCCGTGGCTGGGTGTAATTTAAATAAGATTCACTTGCTGCCTTCAAGCTGACCGCTGACAGGTAGGGCGTCAAAAGACGCATCATTTGTTAATTGCGCACATTCTCACAACTACAGTAGAAGCTTCCTCAGCACAGCCACAGGCTATCTTTTGCACATCGTGTGCGGTGCCCCTGGCTACTCCTAACGGCGCACCGGGGTGCCGCGGCGCACAGTTTGGGAACCACTGCCATAGGGGGTGGCTGTCTATCACTACCAGCATTGGCCACCCCATAGGGGGTGGATGTCTATCACTACCAGCATTCTTTACCTATAGGGGGTGGATGTCTATCAGTGCCAGCATTCTCTACCTATAGGGGGGTGGATGCCTAACACTACCAGCATTTGGCCACCACATAGGGGGTGGATGCCTAACACTACCAGTATTGACCACCCCACAGGGGGTGGATGTCTATCACTACCAGCATTGGCCACCCCATAGGGGGTGGATGTCTATCACTACCAGCATTCTCTACCTATAGGGGGTGGATATCTATCACTACCAGCATTCTCTACCTATAGGGGGGTGGATGCCTAACACTACCAGCATTGGCCACCGCATAGGGGGTGGATGCCTAACACTACAAGCATTGGCCACGCCATAGGGGGTGGATGTCTATCACTACCAGCATTCTCTACCTACAGGGGGTGGATGTCTATCACTACCAGCATTCTCTACCTATAGGGGGTGGATGCCTGACACTACCAGCATTGGCCACCCCATAGGGGGTGGATGCCTAACACCACATACAAGCATTGGCCACCCCATGGGGGGTGGATGCCTAACACTCCCCCAAGGTTGCAATGCAAATTTTGTGTTACATGTGCAAACTGCCTGTAAAAAAAATACATAGAGTTACATGCTGAACAAACCCCCATCTCTGTAGTGACAAAAAGGTAAATGTGGGTTTCAAGCCCCCAGCATTGTCAACCATATAGTGAATTTGGGGTATAAACCCGCCAACACTGTAGTGACAAAAAGGTGAATGTGGGGTTCAAGCCCCCAGCATTGTCAACCATATATTGGATGTGGGGTATAAACCCGCCAACACTGTAGGGACAAAAAGGTGAATGTGGGGTTCAAGCCCCCAGCATTGTAAACCATATAGAGGATTTGGGGTATAAACCTGCCAACACTGTAGTGACAAAAAGGTATATGTGGGGTTCAAGCCCCCAGCATTGTCAACCATATAGTGGATGTGGTGTATAAACATGCCAACACTGTAGGGACAAAAAGGTGAATGTGGGGTTCAAGCCCCCAGCATTGTCAACCATATAGTGGATTTGGGGTATAAACCCGCCAACACTGTAGAGACAAAAAGGTGAATGTAGGTCTGACACCCCCAGCATGTTCAAGCAATCATGTAGTTTTTGGTGCCAAAACACACAAGCAATGTAGTGATGAAGTAGTGTTTGAGTGCCAAACAACAACAGAACTGTTGAGGCAAGCATTGTTGTGTGTGTTACATACCCCAGCCATGTGCAGGCAATCAGTGCTATTGGGGGCTAACACTGCCACCAATGTTCAATTGGACAATGTAACATGTGACCATCCAAAATGCATAAACACACATTTTTGTCACAAGCAGACACAAATACAAAGGATTCAAACAACAGCATTGATGAGATCCAGTACCACACTGTGGCAGCAAGGTGAAATGCAAAACATAAGGGATGTGCAGAGTGAAGGTGAAGGAGTCCCAGGGCCAGTAGAGAAAAAAAACTAAACTGAACATCCACTCAATGCCATTCAAACACAGTCGAAATACATGGGTGAAGATGCACAAAGACAACCAACCAGCCACATACTGCAGAACAAACACAACATCTGTGTGAGTGTTGAAGTGTTCCTTGCCGGGCACAATACACACGATATGGGTCAGAACTCCACTGAGACATATGCGTGTTGAGTACAATCTGGAAGTATTCCATAATTTGGGATAGTGAATGTGGCCAATCAGGCATTGTATGATGAGCGGGTGCACAAGAGTCACATGCAGAACAAGCTTGGTGGAACAACAAACAACACATCAAGAGACTGACTCTCTTCTACAGCACCCTCAAGGCTACAGCACTGTGGTGACAGTATCCTGTCTGCTGACCCTCTGTCATGCCAAATAAGTATGTGGGCCATACTTTTGAGCACACTCACTCTTGTGCACTGTGTCACGTGCCTTGCAAGAACAACTATCATCTCACATACCCAACCATTACTCCCAGGGCATGGCCGGTAATGTGAGGCCACATTGTAGGTAGGTGCCTTGCCAGGAGACAAGTCACACTTGGCCAGTCTAAACACCACACACATTGATCACCAACAATGTGCATCATCTAAACCTACATTGACAGGTGACATTGCACAGACACCCATGACAGTGTGGATCACTGGCTGTATGACAAGGAATACATTACTGACAACACATCATTCTGATCTCAATACAAACATGGGTCCATGTACTGTTGTGCATGACCAATGTGGCAATTTCCGGATCAGGAAGGTACACCCAGCACGCCACATACTATGACACACACATTTGATGGTTGAACAAGAGTTGCCAGACACACAAATGTATGGGACACAAATTCACTGCATCTGTCCAAACAACACATACACAAAACATGCAGGGCAACATGAGTAAACACACTCACAGAAGAATGACATTTTGATGAGTTAGTGCACAATGAAGCACGCAGGAGACAGCCCACGACACCACACAAGACCACAGACACTCAAAATAGAATCATGAGCCTCCCACTGCAACAAACATGAAGTGGTTGTGTCACAGCTGTCAGCGCTACATGTGTAGACAACATTCCTACTTGCTGTGCAGAAAAGCATGGACCAACAACAACGTATGAGACAGTCAACATGTGTTGACTATGTGCGTTGCACACAACTCAAGATCAGACCATTTACAATGTTAACTTGTTTGCATGTCTATCATATCAACTCTGCATCTAACCACAAAAGCTGCATTATGTGAAGATCATCACTATTGTCAAATTGCCAATGCTGAGTGTGTACTGCAGAAGACTTCGAAGACACATGGCTCACCAGATAGGGAATACAACAATTGTGTCAGTAGGCTCAAATGCACAGGCAAATGTGTAAGCTAATCTTCCTGCACTGTTGACAACACCAGGGGTGGTGGTGGGATCTGTGTTTCACAAACACAATACACATAGCTAGACATAACACATGGGAAATTTGTACATCCGTTTAGGATGGAGTACATGTGCATAACGTGATATGTATTGGACACATTTGGAACTTCAAAAATGTCTCTGAATAATGAAATCACTCAAGGAGACCTACAAATAAGACATGTTGCCATCAGGCTACAGGCAAGGGTAGAATCTGCTTATTGTGATCAGTCATAGACACATACAAGTGCCAAACTTGCAAAAACAGATGACAGATTAAAAACACGCTGATGTTGCTAGCACAAATGTGACTCGGGGAATTCAAAATGTGTCACATGTGAGTTTGCTCACAGTGCAGGCCCTTGTGTCAACCCAACCAGGGATGTCACCATAATGACTCCATTCTACTGGTGCACCCACATCTTGGACACTCAAAGTCAAATAGTCCTAGGAAGCACTGGACTAGTCAGCACGCAGAAAGCTTCTCAAACAGTAACATCTGCAGGGACTATAGTTTTGGTAGGAAAGGGGGTTTGAAGACAGAGAATCATGCTCACATGACACACACCATGGGCTCAGGATATGTCACAGATTAACACACTGCCATGAGGTGATTTCACTACTGTGGAAGGTCAGCTGTGTCAAGCTTGGTCTTGGCAGGTGTCTACCATGTCTGAATGAGACTCGGACATGGATCCAACAATTACAACACACAGAATACTTTGTTTCCATCAGCATGTGTACATGTGTGTGTCCAAAGTCATCTGCACGTGGTCAAACTTCATGTTTACCAAGTTGTACTGATGAGACAGATGACTTGTTCATCATCAATGCGCTATTCTGCATGTCCATCGTAGACGGTTGCACCTTGAAAAAACTGTACAATGTGTACAAATGTCAGCACGACCTATGTGCAAAAGTGTAAGTCAAAGATGGTAGGTTGTTAAAAGCATGTCACACTCATTGTCCAAAATGTTGTGGATCATGACAACCTGCAATTGCAGACAATGATTACTCTGATACATCCTGTAATAGGACACAAATACCATGGACCACCTGCAGTCCATCACATCACTATATCATTATTTTCCCACAACAAGATTTCAACAGCAATTTCATTAGACTTATTAGCAAAATTTGGTACATGAAAAGCAAATCTACAAAAGAAAACAATGCTTTATTCAGCATTTGTATTTCAAATTCAAAAACATGAAGAACAATAAGGCCAATGGCCAGTCCATTTTATAGAGTCCTTTAGGGGGTAATCCATATGATTATTCCTCCCTCGCTTGCCTGCACTGCTACAACTAGGGGACATCTCCCCTTGGAGGGGCATCTTTAGGGGCATGCCAGGCACCGCAGGGACAGGACTAGGGTGTACCAGTTTGGGTTGTGGGAGGGATGGGGTCTACTGGCGTGTCAGGATCCACTGCAGTGGACTGTGCTGATTGAGGGGGTGGGGGCTCCACTGCAGTGGACAGATTTGATTGAGTGGGTGGGGGCTCCACTGCAGTGGACATGTCTGATTGAGGGGGTGGGGTCTCCACTGCAGTGTCAAGAACAGACATAAGGTGTGGTGTTGTGGGAGGGGAAGTGCTTGTGGTAGGGGGGAGGGCCATATCATCTTGGGGATAGTGTAATGGTGTGTGGGTGAAACTGGGATGGGGTGTGATGTGTGAACTTTGGGAGGGGTGGCCTGGGCCCGGGAGGAAGTAGATTATGTGGTGGAAGTGTGGGATGGTGGTGGGTTTTGGATTTCTTCGTTCTGGGGGGATGTACGGGTGGGAGGGCTCAGTGTTCCTACTCTTAGGGGAGGGTGTGTGTGCAGGGGTGGATCTCCTCTCTGTGCCGGGAGATTTCCTCTTCCCCTTGCGAGTCTGGTCTGAGGTATCAGTGGGGTAGAGGCCAAGGTCACAGAGGAAGACCCTCTGGGAAGGGGGGGTTGCAGGAGAGTCAAGGGTAGGGGTTTTGGAAGGAGAGGTAGCTGAGGAATGCGGAGAGGTTGTGGATGGGTGTGTGTGTTTTTTGGCCCTCTCCCCTGTGTGTGTGATGTCAGTCCCCTGAGTGTGCGTGCGTGTTTTTTTTTTACTTTGTTTTGAGTGGCTGTGTGCTGCTTGTGTCTGTTGGTGTGTGTGCATGTGCCTGTGTGAGTGTGCTTGGGTCAGGTAGGGTAGTGGGGACTGTGGATGGGCAGAGGAAGGAGGGGTGAGGGACTGCTGCAGGAGGGACACTGCTGCCATCAGTGAGGAGGCCATGGCCTGATTTGATCGCTGTAGGACAGACATGTCTGATGAGATGCCCTCCATGTATGACACCAATTGTGTCAAAAGACTGGTAAGTGCATGGAGGACACTCAGCATGGATGTCTGCCCCACATGGATCTGTTTCAGCAAATCCACAGCCTCTACAATCAGGGCAGCAGGGGTGACAGATGCAGGGGGTGCGGTGCCTGGCCCGAAGGAGACATGCTCCCTAACACGGGAGGGTCCACGGACACTTGGAATGGGAGCAGCTGTGGGGGTGGAGATGGTGGTGGTGGTGGGGGCAGACTCTGATGTTGTGGCCTCTGAAATGGGAACACCCACCACCACAAGGGAGTCATCACTGGAGCTTGTTAGGTCCTCGGCAAATGTAGATGTTTCCGACCTGCCCTCAGTGTGGCTCCCCTCACCCTCAGTGCCACTGGGTCCCTCCTCCTCCTCCACACTGGACCCAGTCTGGCCAGCCGCTTCCCCTTGGTCTGTGGAACTCTCTCCTCCAGTAGCCGTTGATGATGCTGTGAACAAGGATGAGAAAGAGATTCACACCAGTCATCTGCATAGTCTTGACACATGAGTATCATCACAACACATCACAGAGCAAGCCTATGCATCATTTTCACGGCAGGTTTTAAATCATTACACATATGTGAACATGGCACTTGTCAGTCTGCCAGTAAACCATGGTTCCCAAACACATGAAGGCAATGGAACCGTCTGTTCGATGTATTTCAAAGACCACTAAATACATGTCCACTAACGCACTATTTTGGCTGTTGTCTGATGTGTAATGCTCCTGAGGGTCATGTCTCATTACAAACATGTCTCATCTCATGCAAGGGAATCTGGAAGTAACACAGCAAATGGGATGGACACATTTATAAGTTGACATGCAGAACATACTTCCATCCCCAGTCATCATGACGGGCACCTATGTCTTGAACGTCAATGCTATAATGGTCTGCATACAGGACAACAGACAAGTACAAATACTGCATCCTCACAACTTTTCATGTGGCATACTATGCCACTGGCCTGTCTGGCTAAACAGTCTGTACTGACTCTTGTTACAGGGCCAGTGAATCACAACTTTAAAGTCAGCACCGCGTCACAATCATGTATTCACTGTTAAAGCAACTTCTGTAGTGGTAAAGTATACATGTCCCCTACGTGCTACACACAAGTTAGACACTTTGACAAGCTCACGTTGTTCTACTTAGACCTTGGAGTATATGAATTAACAAATCTGTCTACATGAACTTTTTCAGAGCTCTCAAGAAGAAAGTAATGCAGCATACACATATATGTTGAAGCCACAATTATGCAGAGTCAAGGGATGACATACATGTCTTGTCCTGTGTATCTGAGCCACATTCCATACATTAGATGTCTGTCCATATTTTCTATATTTGGCACCTGTGTATTTAAAAAAGTTCTGCCTGTACACACTGTCACAGAGTATGACCCATGATTTTCAAATTTACAATGGTGATAGTGTTGCCTGACACACAAAAATCTGATGTGACACTGTCTCAGATGTCCTGAGTTGGCATACTTGTCCTTGGTACATGTGATACATGTGATTACACAGAGCACTATGCAGGGGCCTATACATTTTGTACACATATCCATTTCATTTGTCTGAGGTATCAACATTGGTCTCACCTGCTGCACGGGAGTGTAGCATTTTTTTCACAAACCTGTGTGCACCTAGATCACCATTTTGAACATATATGTATGTCCCACACAGAGTACAGGTCATATTTCAATCAATGTGCTGACACATGTCAGACAATTACATCACTCATGATGGTCAACTCAATGCACCTGTTGTATATGGTGCTGATCACATTAACCTTGGACTACAGCAAATACACAGGACCTAAGTGACACATGTCACAGACGGAAAGGGACACACCTGGGCATCAGATGATAATGGGGCATAGTTACATTTTGCTACAGAAGTGGTGTCTCAGCAGACAGACGACCATTGAGTGGGTTACCAGGCTGAGGGAGTGCAACATGCATGTCAAACATAGTTCTGCAACATGGCACATACTCACCCCCTCCTTGCTGCTGTCTGGCCTTCAACTTCCCATCCAGGTCAGGGAAGACCACCGTCAGTATCCGGAGCATGTGGGGGTTCAGGGTCCGTCATCCACCCCTTTTGCGAGGAGGTGACAGCTTCAGCTGGACTCTTGCTATCCTCCGTGTCCAGCCACGGAGGTCCTGCCAGCTCTTCTGGCAGTGGCGGATGCGGCGTTTGAAGACCCCCACAGATCTTACAGCCCAGACGATGGTCTGCCAAATTTCATTTTTCTGATGGGCGTCGACCTGTAAGGATGACATGGTGACACACCATTACTCCACATGCTACATGTTTATTCATCACACACTTGGACATATAGATCATGGTCAGAATGGCAGATAATGTCTAAAGGTTAGCCAAGTATCATCATGGACAGTTGTCCTGTGTGCAAGTCTCCCTGAATAACATGAGAACAGTGCAGAAAAATCAATCCCACCAAACACACTACTACATCACTGTACCTGTCCAGAACATGAATCTACACACTGTAAGACTTACATTAACTATGTGTGCATGCTTGCCCTTGGGGATCACCATGCTAGTAGTGCCTGTATTAAAATATTGCCAATTAAAAGGGCAGTGTAATCAAAACTCACCTGCTCCCCTTGGTTTTCCATACAGGTTGCTGTACTGTGGAAGGAGGCTGTCCAGTAGGGCCTGGTTCTCCTCCTCTGTGAAAGCTGGTGCCCTCTCCACAGTACGTGCCATTGTAGATCCCAGAGGATGCAGAGACAGCAGCAGTGGTAGGCAGAAATGTAGTAAAGTAGCATGTAGTGCAGGCAAGTGAAGTCTCTTGGGAACAGACAGACTTATATCTGTGCAGCAGAGGCGGATTCTGTTCCATGCATCCAAAGCGATAGGTCCGAGTCGTTCGCATTATCCGAATTTGGCCAATCAATAACATTGCATGCATCAGACACACCTCCCCCATCATTCAAATATTCCGCATCATAACACTATTGAGTTTGATACATTGTTGTTATATGCTAACTGATTCGTATTGCACGCGATTCGTACACGAAGTAAAACGCGCGTCTGTCACCATGACGACCAATAGCCAATGTGTGCGTCCGGCTCGGTTCAGATGCGGAGAACGCATCCTTTGAATACTCATCGCGTCTGTCACCATGACGACCAATAGCCAATGTGTGTTTCCGGCTCGTTTCGGATGCGGAGAACGCGTCCTTTGAATACTCACCCGCGTCTGTCACCATGACGACCAATAGCCAATGTGTGCGTCCGGCTCGGTTTGGATGCGGAGAATGCGTCCTTTGAATACTCACCCGCGTCTGTCATCATGACAACCAATAGCCAATGTGTGCGTCCGGCTTAGTTCGGATGCGGCACACTCGTGCACTCAATACTCACCTGCGTCGTTCACCATTACAGTCAACAGCCAAAGGATGCGAACCACATGTTTTAGGTGAGGCTCGGGCGCCCTACACTAATCAATCAGCATGTCAGACAGTATAGCAAATCTTTATGTTCTGCTGCATTACATGTGTGGGTACAGTGATTCACATGTCATATTGGACAGAGTACTTTATAGCTCACACTCCCATGATGAGCCAACCTTGATGTGCACCAAATACATTGTTTGTGAGGAACCTCACAACTGTGAGTGACCACTTCACAGATCACCCTCCTAGGCTTGGACACAGTCCCAGGGGATCATTGTGCTAACACAGGTTACATCCACACATAATCACTGCTTTAGTGGACTGTGTGTTAGAAAGTGCATTGTGTGAAGTTATTTTGAGTGAATCCACAGTATCGGAGTCTTGTACAACGCCGACACTCCATTGTTGATGTTGTTAATGATATTTACTTGAGACATCAACTTGTATTTGGCATGTGAGTTGCTGCTGTGTCTTCGTGTCACAGACATACATGTATGCTTGTCAAAAAAGATGTGCTACACATCATGAATGTTTTATGTATGTGATAGTACATGTAGGTCAGACATTACATCATGACAGTGTCCACACTATGACAGTGGTGTGCATGTTGACACGCTGTCTGTATCTAGTGTTCCACCTAGGTGGCATTACATGATCCCTGTCTGTGTACCTTTCCACCATGTGATAGTTGTTACAAACATCTATCTTTGAAACTTTATTAGGTGTGTGTTTAGTATGTAATGTTTGATCACATGGACTGTGACAGACACCAGTGATTAGTCACAGCACAGCATTGCAATTGTGGACAAACCATTATAAAATGAAATGTTCGGTAAGGGTCACATAGCTGCCCTTTGTGTCAAGGCTCAACATTACACATCTGACTTCATTGAGTCTTGCTTTGATGTACTATATGAGTTTTTGCATGTTCCTTACCAAATTGGAAAGTGTATGAATAATGTTTTGATTTGTTACCTATGTACCGCAGGAGACCAGCTGTCCACAGATCCTTCCCCAGACCCAGGACCTGCTTACCTTCAGAAAACTCCTCAAGACCTGGCTATTCAAGCAGTAGCAGCATCCCCCCCCCCCCAGCGCCTTGAGACCCTCACGGGTAAGTAGTGCGCTTTACAAGTGTTCTGATTGATTGACCTACAGACCATGGTAGAACGTGACAGCATCAGACGTTACCGCTTCACCAGACCACTCATTGAGGAGTTGGCAGAGCAGTTGGCCCCACATTTGCTACCTGGACGCCCATATCCATTTGCGCTGACCGCCAAGGTAAAGGTGATGGCAGCCCTACATTTCTTTGTCACGGGAACCTTCCAGTATACTATGGCTACTGCTGGTGGGATGTCACAGACAATGTTTAGCCGTGTGCTTCGTGATTTTTTGGAGGAAATGTTACATTTCCTGAACCTGTACATCAAGTTCCCAACACCAGGACAGTTTGCCGACATCAAGAGTGACTTTTATGCTTTGGGCAGAATGTCACATGTCATTGGCTCCATTGATGGTACACATGTGGCTTTGGTCCCAGCACAAGCCAATGAACAAACATACAGGAATCGTAAGCATTACCACTCCATAAATGCCCTGGTGGTATGTCTGCTTGACATGACAATCTCACATGTCTGTGCGCGTCTCCCAGGATCAGCACACAACGCCTACATTATGAGAAACAGTAGGATCCCACAGATGATGTCTCAGCTGCCAAATCAGCGTGCCTGGCTTGTTGGTGGGTAATGTTGTCTGTTTATGTTGTGTGTTGCTTGTATGTCAGGTTGTACCCTGTTTTAAGACACATGAAGTCTTTTCTGTTCAAATTTAGGAGACTCTGGATACCCCAACATGCCGTGGTTGCTGACACCACTCAGGAACCCTGTCACCCCTGCTGAGTTTAGTTTTAATGAGGCACATGGGCGGACCAGGCGAGTGATTGAGCAGACATTTGGGCTACTGAAAACCAGATTTCGCTGCCTGGACCGTACAGGAGGAGCCCTCCAATATGCACCAGCGAAGGTGTGTAAGAACAACATCGTCTGTTGCATGCTACACAACCTGGCAGTGAGCTACCTCTCATCCAAGATGACGGGGACCAGCAGCCTCCAGCAGGGGAGGATCCAGGCCTGGGGCATGTTGCCAGTGATGATGAGGTGGAGGAGGATTTCAGAGACAGCTCATCAACAACTTTTTCTCATGATTGTAAGTATGCAATGATGAGTTGACAAAGCACTTTATTTGCATGATATGTGTCTGTTGTACAATATCTTGTGGGTGCATGCTACTTAACATGATCCTTGGAGTTGTTTGGTGTCCATTGAATTAGTATGTTCACCAGTACAGTGTTGACATGACTCCTAGCTAGTGGTCACAATTTAAAAATTTTAAGTATGAAATGTCTCTTGGAGATTTATGCAGAACATTTGGTATTTCAAGACTGTTATATGTCTCTCCTTGTCCTTTGGCTGTTGTATGGAGACATGTGACCTCCCAGACACACAATGCAGTTACAGAGTGCAACTTTTCTCGGGATCAGGAATCTGTGCCACACACTCAATTCTGAAATTTTTCAAACGTCTTGTTTAATTTGTGCTTATTGCCACAGTGTGATTTGATTTCATTTGTTGTGGAGGCAACATGTTGTGCCTGTGTAATAAACCTGTGCTCCACATTGAGGTGTGCCTCGTCTGTATACACACATCCAACATTCATTTACATACTGTATATGTGCCCTGATGTTCAGTTTGTCTAACAATGATTAGTGTTTGTGCATTGAAATGTGGTTTCAGTTTACAACAGTGGAGGCAATGAGGATGTAGGCCATGTACTATTTGTGTTGTGTTGACCTTGTTGTGTGTATCTCTTATATGTGTCATGTTACATTTACTCACAAGACAGTAGGTAAATTGCTGTACTTGTTTTTCATCTATATCATTATTTTTTAGGACATCATCTCTATATTACAAACAGTGTTTAATTCACGACAGAAGCAAGTATTGTGTGAATAAAGATTTATTGCAGTGCATGAGTGAAATTTTACAAGAAAGTGATAGTGCTGGACCAATTTTTGAAATCCAAAATTCACAGAGGAGTTGTTGGTGATAGTAGATGACATTTTCAGAGCCAAGTCCACAGTCATTTGAGTCATTGATCCAACTTAGACCCTCCATGCCATGTGGGAGAGTTCAGTGACAGTCAACAAAGTGAACACTTTGCACACAATGGAGGATATCAGGAGCAGGTTGTCACTTCCTGGGGGGATGCATAGCCATCTGTCTCTCATTTGTCCTTCTTCGGACGACCCCTCTTATGTTTCTCTGGGGGACCCTCAGGTGCAGGCTGCCGCGGTTCAGGGAACTCTCCGCCAGAGTCCTCATCCCTCCCTGTGGCAGTTGCAGATGTAGTAGCAACAGATGTAGGGGGCACACAGGGAGGTGGGGTCATGTTATCAGCAATCTGGCGGAGGCAGGTAAGTATGTCCCTGTGCACCGCAGTCTGGTCATCAATTATATCCATTTTGGACTCCATTCTGGACATGTGTGAGTCCATTCTGGACATCTGTGAGTCAATTTTGGCATAATGGGCAGCCTGCTGCTGTTGCATGTCCTTGAGGATCCCAACTACCTGGCCAAAGTCTCCGGTGCATTCTCGATATGCATATAGAATGCATGCCAACTGTGGGTCTGCTTGATCATCAGCACCAGCTGCCTCACGTGACCTCTCCCCACAGCCCCTCCCACCACCCCTACCCATACGAGCAGGACCTGTTTTTACAGGCACAGACAACACTGAGCCTCCTTCATCGTTGACACTGGTGTTGTTGTCCGCCAACTCCAGAGTGCCCTGTGTTGCTGTGCTCTTGTTGTTTTGTTGCCTTGGTGTGTCCGTGTTGGTAGAGGTCATCTGGGGGTTGACAGATGTTGCGGGAGTGAT
This sequence comes from Calotriton arnoldi, assembly GCA_963921515.1. Taxonomy (NCBI): domain Eukaryota; kingdom Metazoa; phylum Chordata; class Amphibia; order Caudata; family Salamandridae; genus Calotriton; species Calotriton arnoldi. Next base: position 137,022 of record CAWUFW010003736.1, on the reverse strand, counting down.
CACAGGGGGTGCTGGTGTTCGAGCTGCTGGTGCTGCATGCTGACCCACACCAGAGGGGCCAGGTAGTTTATCGTCATCCGTTGAGGGCTGAGAGACATCCCCACTGGAGAGCTCAGGGTCAACCACAGTCTGGGACTGGGATTCCTGTTCTGTTCCTGCAGTGTCCCCAGCAGGCCGTGTGGGTCGATGAGAGACACAATGTTTGTGGTGTTTTTGCACAGGTCATCGTATCATACACATTACATTTGCTATTGTACATTATGATGAGTGTAGGTACATTAAATAGTCCTCCATCGTCACAGACCCAGGCCTATTTTTTCAGCAAACATTGTGATTTTAACAAGAAATGTTTTGCTGAGCATGTCCAGCTCTGTGCATAAATGGGCATGTTTTGTTCATTTGACTATGCATAGGCATGGACTGGCAAGTGACACCCTGTGCATGACACAGGTGTGTTGGTATTTCCCACATCTGTGCTTTTCCAATGATATACGTACTCTTCCTCTTACGATATGTTTCAAGATTTGTGCATGTGTGCTGGCGTTTTTGCATGTCGTTTGCAGTCAACTTGGTGTGGCTACCTACACACTCACAGGCCGGAATGTATGTGGCGTTTGGTTTATGGTATTTTGATGAATGTGTTCCTAGTTCTCATCTCATTGCACACATGTGAATAGCTGTCAGTAGCAAATAGTGTTACTGCTTTGCTTTGTGCCTGATCACATCATGTATATTGTCCTTGTCCTCCATGGACAGATGAGTTAACCAAGGCTGCTTTCCTGCTTTTTCAGGCTCAGAGCTGTGAGGTACAGAGGTTTGTGTGCTTGTGTTATGCTGCTGGAAGTTGTACCCTCCTCCTACCCAGTACAGCTTACTCCTCGTGGACAAAGTATCAATCACAGTGAGGGGAGTGTAGTGGCAAGGATGCTGACAACGCCGCATGATGTAGGAGTTGAATGCAACTCCCAACAGTGCTTTGCGTACATGACATCATGCAACAGTGTCACACATCTTGCTGTGGCCCTTCCATTCACTGTCAGGTATCCCTCGTAACTGATGGACATGTTGCTTTGTGTGTGGGTAGTGATGTGTGCTATGACTGCAACTCACACCATGTCCTGTACTCCACACACCTTCCCAGCCAGCCCAGGGAGCACACCTGGGACAATGCATCCCCAGACAGTGAGTGGAAATGTACAGTGAAGATGGCTGAGAGTGGGGACTGGTGTGAGAGGCCCAGGGCCTAGGTGTGACTTGTGGCCAATTCATACATAAGGCCCATGTGTCAGCCATCTTGCCGGTACATTTCCACTCCCTGTGAGATGAGCATGGTTCAAGGTGGGATTGTTGGGCCATGTGAGAGGAGGACTGTTGGTTGTGACTACAACTCCCATCATGCTTCCCAGCAAACCCAACTTTCCTTCCTGTGACTCAGATTCCCTGTGAGTGAGTGAAATAGTGATGGCAAGATGGCTGACAGTGGTGGTTGCTGTTTTGAGCACAAAGCCTTGCTGTGTTTTTTAGTAAGTTGGTACATGTAATGAAATAGTTACATATTACTCTGAGATTGCAGGTGTTTTGTTTGTCAAACTGGCATACACATCATAGGCTCATTTGCTTGATGTTGTTATGGCTTTGCTGACAGTGATTTGTATAGCTGTGTCCTTGCCAGTGATGTCTGTGGCTGTGTATTTGCTATTAATATTGGCTATTTGAGTATGTACTCACCAGGCTCTGGTACTCCTGATATTCCATGGACGCCCTCCGGTGGAAGGATGGCCCGCACCTTCTCCTCCCAGGAAGTGAAGTGCACAGGTGTTACTGCCAGTCCACTGACTCAGTTCATGCTCTTTGTTAATGAGCTTCTTGACCCTCCTTCGCACATCATAGTACCTGTTCCTGATATCTTCCGTTGTGCGCAGGCAAGGTGGTTGAGCGTTCACCTTGTTGACAATCCTCTCCCACATCTTGGTTCTCTGGGACAGGGGAGTCTGTTGGACCAAGGTGCCAAATAACTGTGGCTCTACTCTGAGAATTTCATCTACCATGACTTACAACTCACTGTCTGTGAACTTTGGATTCTTCTTTAGGGGCATGGTGATGGGTGGTGGTGGAGATGGATGTGTGGGTGAGTGTGAAAGTGAGGGTGAGTGAATATGAGTAAAGGTGTGTGTTTGTGAGTGTGGTATTTGACAGGTGCTAGTAGTGTACAGGTTGTGTGGTGGGTAGGTTGTGAGTGTATGTATCAGTGCAGTGTAGTGGTGGTATCTGCTGGCAGGTCTGTTGAATTTGCAAAGGATCATGGTAAGGAGTTTGGCCCTTTATATAGGTGGAGTTGTGGGTGTGTCTTATTTTTTATTTTTTTTTGCCTTTGACAATGCTTGTTTGGACTTTTTCTGTCTGTTTCTAGTGTATTTTGTTGAGCATGACGGAAACGTTCTGTTGATCGTAATGGATGTTTTTTCATGTATTAGCGGGGTGGTCCGAGTCTGTTCCATTCGCGCTGAGGTATGTTGCAGCGTTCGAGTCGGGCACGTCGGGCTCTTTTCCGGACATTTTGCTAGGACGGATGGATTTCCGTACGTGTTGGTCGTCCATATTATGCTCCGTGCGAGTCGTTTGTATTTGACACGCGTTGCATCGTACTACGTCGGTCGGACAGCGCGCGTACGTGTCGGTCGGAAGGCTTTTCAAGCGAGATCAGAATCGGGCCCTTTATGTTTATGTTTAAATATGTACTAAATATGCAATGTATCCAAAAATAAAAAATGTATTATTATTTCTCTGTATAACAATATATATATCAAACAATGTTAATAAGAAAAATGCATATTATTTCTTTGCTTGAGTCTTTGAATGAAAATAAAGACATAAATAAAATATAAATATTTTTTTGTATTTAATTCCTATATTAATTTTTTTCTGTATTTACAATAAAATGTTTATCTTAAATTAATTGTCAGACATACATTTATTTTTTAATACACATCTATACAATATTATTGCCACTTAAACATACATTTTTATCATTAACCTTACTCCAAAATAAAGAACATAGGGGCCCATTAGGATAACAGGCGGATCGCCACCACCGTGTCGGCAGTGCTCAACGCCGGGCCGGCGGTGGCGATCCGCCCGCCAAATGTCCCTGTGTCACCCCCCGCCATATTAGTATGGCGAGGGGCACAGCGGCGGACGGAAAGACCGTCCGCCGCTTTTCCGCCGGTCGGATTTCCGGCCGGGCGGAAAAGGCACACCGCCATCCATATTATGATGCGTGCGGTGTGCATGCATTTCCTTGGCTGAGACTCCGCCATGGAAAGGCATGCAGAGATTGGCTTCGGGGGCCCGTTGGAGGCAAGGAGGGGGGTGGGAGGCTGCACTGGTACCCCACTTCATTGCCATACACAAGGTGGCAGGCATTGCAATGAACTACATGCACCTTTAACATTGCGGCGGGTGCTGTTTACAGCACCGCCCGCCGCAATGTTAATGGCAAGAATGCGCCCGCCAGGGTGGCGGCCGCATCCTAATTGGCCAAGCGGGACCGCCGCACCTCTGGCGGTCCGTCCCGTTTACCGTTACGGTGGCTGGCAGACAAAGTCCGCCCGCCATCGTAATAGGCCCCTAATTTTTTACTATTCCCACTCTACACTATACCAACTCAGGGAAACTGCTGGAAACTAAACATATATCATTTACTATTCCCACTCCAAACTATATTAACTCAGGGAAGGTGCTGGACACTAAACATATATAATTTACTATTCCCACTCTAAAATATATTAACTCTGGGAAGGTGCTGGACACTAAACTTATATAATTTACTATTCCCACTCCAAACTATATTAACTCAGGGAAGGTGCAGGACACTAAACATATAAAATTTACAATTCCCACTCCAAACTGTATTAACTCAGGGAAGGTGCTGGACACTAAACATATATAATTTACTATTCCCACTCCAAACTATATTAACTCATGGAAGGTGCTGGACACTAAACATATATAATTCACTATTCTCACTCTAAACTAGAAAAAGTCAGGGAAGGTGCTGGACACTAAACATATATAATTTACTATTCCCACTCCAAACTAGAAAAAGTCAGATAAGGTGCTGGACACTAAACATATATAATTTACTATTCCCACTCCAAAGTATATTAACTCAGGGAAGGTGCTAGACACGAAACATATATAATTTACTATTCCCACTCCAAACTAGAAAAAGTCAGGGAAAGTGCTGGACACTAAACATATATAATTTACTATTCACACTCCATCTATATTAACTCAGGGAAGATGCTGGACACTAAACATATATCATTGACTATTCCCACTCCAAACTATATTAACTCAGGGAAGGTGCTGGACACTAAACCTACTTAATTTACTATTCACAATCCAAACTAGAAAAAGCCAGGGAAGGTGCTGGGCACTAAATATATATAATTTACTATTCCCAATCCAAACTATATTAACTCAGGGAAGGTACTGGACATTAAACCTATTTAATTTACTAATCCCACTCCAAACTAGAAAAAGTCAGAGAAGGTGCTGGACACTAAACATATATAATTTACTATTCCGACTCCAAACTAGAAAAAGTCAGGAAAGGTGTTGGACACTAAACATATATAATTTACTATTCACACTCCAAACTATATTAACTCAGGGAAGGTGCTGGACACTAAACATATATCATTTACTATTCCCACTTCAAACTATATTAACTCAGGGAAGCTGCTGGACACTAAACCTATTTAATTTACTATTCACAATCCAAACTAGAAAAAGCCATGGAAGGTGCTGGGCACTAAATATATATAATTTACTATTCCCAATCCAAACTATATTAACTCAGGAAAGGTGCTGGACACTAAACCTATTTAATTTATTAATCCCACTCCAAACTAGAAAAAGTCAGAGAATGTGCTGGACACTAAACATATATAATTTACTATTCCCACTCCAAACTATATTAACTCTGGGAAGGTGCTGGACACTAAACTTATATCATTTACTATTCCCACTCCAAACTATATTAACTCAGGGAAGGTGCAGGACACTAAACATATAAAATTTACAATTCCCACTCCAAACTGTATTAACTCAGGGAAGGTGCTGGACACTAAACATATATAATTTACTATTCCCACTCCAAACTATATTAACTCATGGAAGGTGCTGGACACTAAACATATATAATTCACTATTCTCACTCTAAACTAGAAAAAGTCAGGGAAGGTGCTGGACACTAAACATATATAATTTACTATTCCCACTCCAAACTAGAAAAAGTCAGATAAGGTGCTGGACACTAAACATATATAATTTACTATTCCCACTCCAAAGTATATTAACTCAGGGAAGGTGCTAGACACTAAACATATATAACTTACTATTCCCACTCCAAACTAGAAAAAGTCAGGGAAAGTGCTGGACACTAAACATATATAATTTACTATTCACACTCCAAACTATATTAACTCAGGGAAGGTGCTGGACACTAAACATATATCATTTACTATTCCCACCCCAAACTATATTAACTCAGGGAAGGTGCTGGACACTAAACCTATTTAATTTACTATTCACAATCCAAACTAGAAAAAGCCAGGGAAGGTGCTGGGCACTAAATATATATAATTTACTATTCCCAATCCAAACTATATTAACTCAGGGAAGGTGCTGGACACTAAACCTATTTAATTTACTAATCCCACTCCAAACTAGAAAAAGTCAGAGAAGGTGCTGGACACTAAACATATATAATTTACTATTCCGACTCCAAACTAGAACAATTCAGGGAAGGTGTTGGACACTAAACATATATAATTTACTATTCACACTCCAAACTATATTAACTCAGGGAAGGTGCTGGACACTAAACATATTTAATTTACTATTCACAATCCAAACTAGAAAAAGCCATGGAAGGTGCTGGGCACTAAATATATATAATTTACTATTCCCAATCCAAACTATATTAACTCAGGAAAGGTGCTGGACACTAAACCTATTTAATTTACTAATCCCACTCCAAACTAGAAAAAGTCAGAGAAGGTGCTGGACACTAAACATATATAATTTACTATTCCCACTCCAAACTATATTAACTCTGGGAAGGTGCTGGACACTAAACTTATATAATTTACTATTCCCACTCCAAACTATATTAACTCATGGAAGGTGCTGGACACTAAACATATATAATTCACTATTCTCACTCTAAACTAGAAAAAGTCAGGGAAGGTGCTGGACACTAAACATATATAATTTACTATTCCCACTCCAAACTAGAAAAAGTCAGATAAGGTGCTGGACACTAAACATATATAATTTACTATTCCCACTCCAAAGTATATTAACTCAGGGAAGGTGCTAGACACTAAACATATATAATTTACTATTCCCACACCAAACTAGAAAAAGTCAGGGAAAGTGCTGGACACTAAACATATATAATTTACTATTCACACTCCAAACTATATTAACTCAGGGAAGGTGCTGGACACTAAACATATATCATTTACTATTCCCACTCCAAACTATATTAACTCAGGGAAGGTGCTGGACACTAAACCTATTTAATTTACTATTCACAATCCAAACTAGAAAAAGCCAGGGAAGGTGCTGGGCACTAAATATATATAATTTACTATTCCCAATCCAAACTATATTAAGTCAGGGAAGGTGCTGGACACTAAACCTATTTAATTTACTAATCCCACTCCAAACTAGAAAAAGTCAGAGAAGGTGCTGGACACTAAACATATATAATTTACTATTCCGACTCCAAACTAGAAAAAGTCAGGGAAGGTGTTGGACACTAAACATATATAATTTACTATTCCCACTCCAAACTATATTAACTCTGGGAAGGTGCTGGACACTAAACTTACATAATTTACTATTCCCACTCCAAACTATATTAACTCAGGGAAGGTGCAGGACACTAAACATATAAAATTTACAATTCCCACTCCAAACTGTATTAACTCAGGGAAGGTGCTGGACACTAAACATATATAATTTACTATTCCCACTCCAAACTATATTAACTCATGGAAGGTGCTGGACACTAAACATATATAATTCACTATTCTCACTCCAAACTAGAAAAAGTCAGGGAAGGTGCTGGACACTAAACATATATAATTTACTATTCCCACTCCAAACTAGAAAAAGTCAGGTAAGGTGCTGGACAGTAAACATATATAATTTACTATTCCCACTCCAAACTATATTAACTCAGGGAAGGTGCTGGAGTCTAAACATATATAATTTACTATTCGACACTCCCAATAATATTAACTAAGGGAAGGTGCTAGACACTAAACATATATAATTTACTATTCCCACTCCAAACTAGAAAAAGTCAGGGAAAGTGCTGGGCACTAAACATATATAATTTACTATTCCCACTCCAAACTATATTAACTCAGGGAAGGTGCTGGACACTAAGGGGTCGATTCCGATCTCGGCCGGAAGCGCACCTAACACTATTCGTCCGGAAAAAACCAAGCCGAACGCGTGTTTCCCGACCGATTCGAACATTCGTGCGAACGAGCAAGTACAATGCGCATAACTGCCCAGATCCCGACCCAGCCGTACGTACCCATTCCAACTCCTGTTCCCCGCCAGAGCCGGATCCGTAAACGCCGAATCGAGTTGCACGGAAGCAAATCTACAGCACCTTCTGGCCGGACTAGTACGATGCGCACTCCGTACGCGCCGAACCCGTCGCTACGTCCGGCACGTCAGAGCATCCGGGAGAGCCGCACATAAGCTCGAATTCGCGCCACAAGACGATCCAAGGCTACGAGACGAACAAGCCAGCGACGAGTACGAGTCGAAGCAACAAGAGACCCGAACGAGACGAACCAACCATGAATCCCATCGCGCAGGTCCTACCAATACTCTACATCTATTACCGGAACAGGTACGGACGCGTACGGCGCAGACGGTAAGTCAAACACCCACCACACAAACAAACGACACGTACCCGACATATGTCACACATACATAGGGATGCAGAAATGACGTACACTAGCAACAGCAGAACCATAGGGGTGGGATGGCTATCACCAATGCCATACACACACATAGGGGCCTGGATGCCTACCACTACCACCACCCCTACTTAGGGGGGGCTGGATGCCTACCACTACCACCACCCCTACTCATGGGGGGCTGGATGCCTACCACTACCACCACCCCTACTCAGGGGGGGCTGGATGCCTACCACTACCACCACCCCTACTCATGGGTGCTGGATGCCTACCACTACCACCACCCCTACTCAGGGGGGCCTGGATGCCTGTCACTACTACCATCCCCACCCATAGGGGAATTGATGCCTACCACTACCACCGCCCCTACTCAGGGGGGGCTGGATGCCTACCACTACCACCACCCCTACTCATGGGTGCTGGATGCCTACCACTACCACCACCCCTACACATGGGTGCTGGATGCCTACCACCAACACCACCCCTACTCATGGGGGCCTGGATGCCTACCACTACTACCATCCCCTCCCATAGGGGCCTGGATGCCTACCACTACCACCACCCCTACTCATGGGGGGCTGGATGCCTACCACTACTACCATCAGCCACCCATAGGGGCCTGGATACCTACCACTACCACCACCCCTACTCATGGGGGGCTGGATGCCTACCACTACCACCACCCCTACTCAGGGGGGGCTGGATGCCTACCACTACCACCACCCCTACTCATGGGGGCTGGATGCCTACCACTACCACCACCCCTACTCAGGGGGGCCTGGATGCCTTTCACTACTACCATCCCCATTGATAGGGGGATGGATGCCTACCACCAACACCACCCCTACTCATGGGGGGCTGGATGCCTACCACTACCACCACCCCTACTCATGGGGGCCTGGATGCCTACCACTACTACCATCCCCACCCATAGGGGAATTGATGCCTACCACTACCACCACCCCTACTCAGGGGGGGCTGGATGCCTACCACTACCACCACCCCTACTCATGGGTGCTGGATGCCTACCACTACCACCACCCCTACTCATGGGTGCTGGATCCCTACCACCAACACCACCCCTACTCATGGGGGCCTAGATGCCTACCACTACTACCATCCCCACCCATAGGGGCCTGGATGCCTACCACTACCACCACCCTTCTCATGGGGGGCTGGATGCCTACCACTACCACCACCCCTACTCAGGGGGGCTGGATGCCTACCACTACCACCACCCCTACTCATGGGGGGCTGGATGCCTACCACTACCACCACCCCTACTCAGGGGGGGCTGGATGCCTACCACTACCACCACACCTACTCATGGGTGCTGGATGCCTACCACTACCACCACCCCTACTCATGGGGGCCTGGATGCCTACCACTACTACCATCCCCACCCATAGGGGAATTGATGCCTACCACTACCACCACCTCTACTCATGGGGGGCTGGATGCCTACCACTACCACCACCCCTACTCATGGGGGGCTGGATGCCTACCACTACCACCACCCCTACTCAGGGGGGCTGGATGCCTACCACTACCACCACCCCTACTCATGGGGGGCTGGATGCCTACCACTACCACCACCCCTACTCAGGGGGGGGCTGGATGCCTACCACTACCACCACCCCTACTCATGGGTGCTGGATGCCTACCACTACCACCACCCCTACTCATGGGTGCTGGATGCCTACCACTAACACCACCCCTACTCAGGGGGGGCTGGATGCCTACTACTACCACCACCCCTACTCATGGGTGCTGGATGCCTACCACTACCACCACCCCTACTCAGGGGGGGCTGCATGCCTACCACTACCACCACCCCTACTCATGGGCGCTGGATGCCTACCATCAACACCACCCCTACTCACGGGTGCTGGATGCCTACCACTACCACCACCCCTACTCAGGGGGGGATGGATGCCTACCACTACCACCACCCCTACTCATGGGTGCTGGATGCCTACCACCAACACCACCCCTACTCATGGGGGCCTGGATGCCTACCACTACTACCATCCCCACCCATAGGGGCCTGGATGCCTACCACTACCACCACCCCTACTCATGGGGGGCTGGATGCCTACCACTACCACCACCCCCACTCATGGGGGCCTGGATGCCTACCACTACTACCATCCCCACCCATAGGGGCCTGGATGCCTACCACAACCACCACCCCTACTCATGGGGGGCTGGATGCCTACCACTACCACCACCCCTACTCATGGGTGCTGGATGCCTACCACCAACACCACCCCTACTCATGGGGGCCTGGATGCCTACCACTACTACCATCCCCACCCATAGGGGCCTGGATGCCTACCACTACCACCACCCCTACTCATGGGGGGCTGGATGCCTACCACTACCACCACCCCTACTCATGGGGGCCTGGATGCCTACCACTACTACCATCCCCACCCATAGGGGCCTGGATGCCTACCACTACCACCACCCCTACTCATGGGGGCTGGATGCCTACCACTACCACCACCCCTACTCAGGGGGGCTGGATGCCTACCACTACCACCACCCCAACTCAGGGGGGCTGGATGCCTACCACTACCATCCCTACTCATGGGGGGCTGGATGCCTACCACTACCACCACCCCTACTCATGGGTGCTGGATGCCTACCACTACCACCACCACTACTCAGGGGGGGCTGGATGACTACCACTACCACCACCCATACTCATGGGTGCTGGATGCCTACCACCAACACCACCCCTACTCATGGGGGCCTGGATGCCTACCACTACTACCATCCCCACCCATAGGGGCCTGGATGCCTACCACTACCACCACCCCTACTCATGGGGGGCTGGATGCCTACCACTACCACCACCCCTACTCATGGGGGCCTGGATGCCTACCACTACTACCATCCCCACCCATAGGGGCCTGGATGCCTACCACTACCACCACCCCTACTCATGGGGGGCTGGATGCCTACCACTACCACCACCCCTACTCAGGGGGGGGCTGGATGCCTACCACTACTACCACCCCTACTCATGGGTGCTGGATGCCTACCACTACCACCACCCCTACTCAGGGGGGCCTGGATGCCTACCACTACCACCACCTCTACTCAGGGGGGGCTGGATGCCTACCACTAACACCACCCCTACTCAGGGGGGCCTGGATGCCTGTCACTACTACCATCCCCACTCATAGGGGGATGGATGCCTACCACCAACACCACTCCTACTCATAGGACGGGTAATGCATGACACAACCAGCATACTCCAACATAAGGAATGTCAGAAAAACACATCCCCCCAACACCATGACAAGCGTGTGTAGTCTGTGTCAAACGCCTACAACACTGAATATTACATTGAACATATAATGTGACCCCCTATCACATGTGTCACACATAAATGTGTGTGGCCTCCACAATGCAAGCAGACCATGACCACTGTGGCAATGGGGTCTAACATCCCATCATCACAGTGACCAAAAGGTAAGTGTGGGGTCCATAGCTGAAGCACATTTTGAACATTGTGGCAATGGGGTCTAAACCCCCATCATCACAGTGACCAAAAGGTAAGTGTGGGGTCCATAGCTGAAGCACATTTTGAACATTGTGGCAATGGGGTCTAAACCCCCATCATCACAGTGACCAAAATGTAAGTGTGGGGTCCATAGCTGAAGCACATTTTGAACATTGTGGCAATGGGGTCTTAACCCCCATCATCACAGTGACCAAAAGGTAAGTGTGGGGTCCATAGCTGAAGCACATTTTGAACATTGTGGCAATGGGGTCTAAACCCCATCATCACAGTGACCAAAAGGTAAGTGTGGGGTCCATAGCTGAAGCACATTTTGAACATTGTGGCAATGGGGTCCAAACCCCCATCATCACAGTGACCAAAATGTAAGTGTGAGGTCCATAGCTGAAGCACATTTTGAACAATGTGGCAATGGGGTCTAAACCTCCATCATCACAGTGACCAAAATGTAAGTGTGGGGTCCATAGCTCAAGCACATTTTGAACATTGTGGCAATGGGGTCTAAACCCCCATCATCACAGTGACCAAAAGGTAAGTGTGGGGTCCATAGCTGAAGCACATTTTGAACATTGTGGCAATGGGGTCTAAACCCCCATCATCACAGTGACCAAAAGGTAAGTGTGGGGTCCATAGCAGAAGCACATTTTGAACATTGTGGCAATGGGGTCCAAACCCCCATCATCACAGTGACCAAAATGTAAGTGTGGGGTCCATAGCTGAAGCACATTTTGAACATTGTGGCAATGGGGTCCAAACCCCCATCATCACAGTGACCAAAAGGTAAGTGTGGGGTCCATAGCTGAAGCACATTTTGAACAATGTGGCAATGGGGTCTAAACCCCCATCATCACAGTGACCAAAATGTAAGTGTTGTCATGGAAAAAGCTGCAAATGCCAAACAGCATGGATGATTCCTGGTCACAGAACAACAAACACATCAGTGGCAAAGTAGTGCTTGTGTCCCATAGCAACATAGATTGGGTGAGGCACACAGTGCAGTGCAAATAAGACATACCTTTGGCCATGTGCAGACAAACATCACCCATGGGGGCTGACATTGTCAACATTCATCAATTACACAATGACAGAAGTGACCATCATAATGCAGACCCACATATCTGCACCAATGGACACACAAATGTAGATATCCTGTGGAGACTGTAGATGTGAGGTGAACAAATACCATACCATGGCAGCAATGGGACATACAAACCATGATCATTGTGCTGACTGATGACCTAGGAGTCCCAGGGACAACAGGGGAAACCCACCAAACAACATACAGCCAATGGCACACTAAAGATATGCCAATGCAGTGGTGCAGATGCACAAACACAAACAGGCAGCCTCACACTGCATATCAAACACAACAGGTGATGGGGGTGTGCCAGTGTCCCCAGGCAACCACACAACACATGAGGAGGCCTGAATCCCAATTACACAGATGTGTATACAGTGCCACACAAAAGTAACTCATGGATCTGATTCCCCTATGTGGGCAATCAGGCATTGTTAGATGAGAGGGAGCCCAAATTACACATGTCACACAAGCTTGTAGGAACAGCACCTAACACAGCAAGAGACAGACCCACCACAGCACTACCCCCAGGGACCCCACATTGTGGTGACACTGGCCTGCATGATAATCCCACTGTGATGACAAAGCTAGATGTCGTTCACACTGTGAACCACAGTCATGTGTCCTGAGCAACAAACTACCATCACACCTACACAAGCACAAATCAATCAGCACGGCCTGTCAGCCAAGGCCAATATGGAGGTAGGGGTCTAGCCGTGCAACAACTCTCATTTGCACACACTCAACACCACACACCTTGATCTCCACCAATGTGCAGCAGTGAAGCTCACATGGACTGGTGACATTGCACATGCACCCATGACAATCCCAGGGGTGGTGGTGGGAACTAAGGTGCAGAAACCCATCACACATGGCCAGTCAACAAGACTCGTGAATGTCTGACACACTGCACAGTACGCCGTACATGGGCATGACGTCAAATCCACCCCAATCAATGGGATCCCGGCCACAGTCACACACCAATGAAGAAGCCAAGGTCACCCACAAAGAACACACATAGACAACTTCCAACATTGCAGCTCTGACCCTGAGGAGTGGCAGCAGTCACACACACAACGTGTCACAATCACTGAAAGCTACCACAAACTGTAAATTACATGACTTGTGTAACCAACAAGTGCCAAGGGGAATCCTGACTGTGTCCCATCTGCGTTTGCCCACATCCCCAGACCTGAAAACAAAGACAACTAGGGATGACAACCTGATGAACATTAGTTTGCCATGCACCCACTTCCCGGAGAAACCAGGTCCAAGATGCTGGATGAACACAGGACAACTCAGCAAGCATCACAAACAGGAACATCCCTAGGGACACAGCCTGTGTAGGAAAAGGGAAGGGAACACACACAGACATGCTCACACAACACACAACACCGGCCCAGCCAATGTCACGGGATTACACACTGCCATGAGGGCACTCCACTCCTGTGGAAGGTTCGCTGTGCCAAACCTTGTCTGTGCACCACTCAAACATGTCAGCAGAACACTCGGTCAGTGAGTCAACGACTACAACACACTGAAGGCTCTGCTCACATCAGCCTGGGTACGGGAGTGTCACGTCAGTCATCTGCATACACCCAAAACACGTGTCAAGCAAGTTGCACTGTATACACAGATGAGTCCTTCAACATTGATGTGCTAAACTGCATGTCCAGTGGAGATGGGCACACAGTCAGGAAACAGAAACATTGAACAGTGGTAAGCCCACCAGATGTGCATCAGTGTAAGCCAAAGATGTTAATTTACAAATGCAAAACGTACCTCCCTGTGTCAAATGCAGAACATTACACCCTCAGACTGCAGCAAAGGATGCAATAGATCCAGACTACATTAGGACACATATCCCATGGACCACATGGAGTCCATCACAGCAACACTTCATTTACATGATCTGAACACTATTACAACTGCAAATGCATGATGATACTCATCTACATCATGTACATCCAAAGAAAAACAACAAGTAAACAAAAAGAGGCTTTATTCAGCAAATGTCAAACTAAAAATTCAAGTCCAAAAGAAACTAAGGCCAATAGCCAGTCCAAATACACAGTCCCAACAGGGTGATATGTGACAACTTGTCACCCATTGCTTGCCTGCACTGGTACGGACAGGGGACATCCCCCTCGGAGGGGCATACAAGGGGCAAGCCAGGCACCGCAGGGACAGGATCAGGGGATGCCAGAAGGAGGCAGTGAAGGGGTGGTGGGTGCAGGAGTGTCACCAGCAACTGCAGTGGAGGTGTCTGACTCAGTGGGGGCCGGCACCACTGTAGGGCAGAAGTCAGATGGTGTGGGTGCTGCAACCACTGCAGTGGGCCGGTCAGATGGAGTGGACTGGGTCCCCACTGCAGTGCCCGAGTCAGACGGGGTGGTTGTGGACTCCACTGCAGTGCATAACTCCAAGGGAGTGGAAGGGGGGCAGATGAGGTGGGCAGGACAGAGGGGGGACCCGGTCTCCACACCAGTGGCACAAACAGGCAGAGCGTCTGGTTTGGGGGTGGAAGAGCAAGTGGTAGGGGGGAGGGCCTAAGCAGTTTGGGATGCAGTATCGGTGTGTGGGGGAACCTGGGGCAGGGTGTGGCGGTGGAACCTGTGGAGTGGTGGGCTGGGTGATGGAGGAGAGAGACTGTGTGGTGGAGCTGCGTGGTGGCGGTGGTGGGGTCTTGCCCTTCCTGGTCCAGGGGGACTTTCTAATGGGGTCCTCAGCCTGCCTGTGCCTGGGGGAGGGTGTCCGGGTGTGAGGGGCACTCCCCTCTGTGTGTGGTGGTTGCCTCTTCCGCCTGGACTTCGTGTCAGGTGTATCTGTGGGGAAGAGGCCAAGCTCACAGAGGAAGAGCTTCTGGGAGGGAGAGGTTGCAGGTGAGGCAAGGGAAGGGGTTTTGGAGGGAGAGGCATCTGAGGACTGCGCAGTGTGTGTCTCGGCCCCATCCCCTGTGGGTGAGATATCAGTCCCCTGACTGTGCGTGCGTGTGCGTCTGGATTTTGGCATGTGTGTCTGTGTGCTGCTTGTGTCTGTGCTGGTGCGTGCCGGTGCCGGTGTGTGTGTGCTTGGGACAGGTAGGGTGCTGGGGATTGTGGATGGGGCAGAGGTAGGAGGGGTGAAGGACTGTTGCAGGAGGGACACTGCTGCCGTCAGTGAGGAGGCCATGGACTGATTGGTCCGTTGTAGGGCAGCCATGCCAGATGACATGCCCTCCATGAATGACACCAGTTGTGTCAAAAGACCCGTGTGTGCATGGAGGACACTCAGCATTGATGTCTGCCCTACATGGATCTGTTTAAGCAAGTCCACAGACTCCACACTCAGGGCATCAGGGGGAACAGAGGCAGGGGGTACAGTGCCTGGCATGAAGGAGACACGCTCCCCTACACGGGAGCCTCCACGGACATGTGGGATGGGAGCAGATGGGAGGATGGAGATGGTGGTGGTGGCAGGTACAGACTTGCTTGACGTCGCCTCTGGTCTGCTGACACCCGCCTCCACAAGGGAGTCCTCACTGGAAGTGCTGTTTTCCCCAGCCGAGGTGGTCGTAGCTGAGGTCTCCTCAGTGTGGTTCCCCTCACCCTCCGTGCCACTGGGTCCCTCGGTCTCCCCTGCAGTGGACCCAGTCTGGCTCTGCCGCTCCTCTTGGTCCGTGGAGCTGTCTCCTCCTATGGCCGTGGATGTATCTGCAAACAATCAGGATAAACAGAGCAACATTAGTCACCTGTACTGACCACACACACCACAGTAAGTACAGCACATCACAGAGCAAGCCCTGCCATCATTTGCTAGACATTGCAATAAGTGCTGACACTGATTTGAAGAAGCCCATTCTCTGCCTGACAGTCAGTCATGCCACACATATCCTACCTGTCCATGAACCCATCTGTCTGCTGCCTGTTGTATGCGACCAATCATATGTGCACACATGCACCACATACACAGTTGTTGGACATCCAAGAGAACATATGGAAATGTGTCACTCCAAACACATGCCATCTCCTGCCACTGACTCAGTACATGTGTCAGGAGAAGTGATGGGCAAAGTCTCTGTTGATATGCGGCTTTTGGTTCCATCACCAGACACAATGATGTCCTCTTGTCCTGATAGACAATGCAACAATGGTGTGCATGCAGGACATGTCACACCACTGCTGGATCACCCTTTGCAATTGGAATGTCATGGCACAGGCCTGTCTGGCAAGTCAGTCATAACTGTCTCCTGTCACAGGGGCAGTGCACACACACAACACCAGTCTGCACTGTGTCACAATCATGGAAGTTCCTGAAAAGTAAGCCCTGTAGCTGACAGGTGCACATGTGCACCCCTGGCCAGCCACATCATGAGGACTGAGATGATCTCACGTCAATCAAATGAGACATTTGAGTGACTGCAAACACAAATCCATACACATGAGCACTTCAACGTTTGATGAGAATGAACCAAAGCTGCCTGCACCCCAATGTTACATACAAAATTGTGCACAGTCAAGGGATCAGAGACCTATGCATTGACCTATGTGCAGAACCCATAGTCATAACTCAGATGGCTGGCCACCCCAAATTGTGAAACACTCCAGGAGTCCAAATAGCAAGGCCACACCACGGTGACACAGAGGCATACACCTGAGTGCCCTCTTCACAATGCCCAATATGTATGCTGACACACGGGAGTGCGAGAACAGAGTGCCTTCGATGTCCGGAGTAGGCATTACAGTCCTGGTCCATGTGCAACATGGTATTACCCTGAACACTAGGTAGGTGGCTATGCATGTGTCACACACATGATGTACATACTACTGAGGCTCCTACCTTGGTCTCTGCAGCAGCATGGGTGTGTGGCACATACCCCAGACATGTGGTGAGTCAGATCAGCAATTGGAACACATGTTAAAGCCATACCCAGAGTACATGTCAGATCACAGGCATTGTGAGCAATTGTACCACCCATGCAGCCCAGCACAAAGTTCCTGTAACTGATGCTGTCCCCAACTTGAACCACAGGTAACTGCAAGTACACAGTACCCAAGTGACCTAAGTCACAGACTGTAAGGGCCACACCTGTGTATCAGATGAGGAGGGGGCATCACACAAGTGAGGGACATGAGTCCAGGACGACATGACAGTTGTACTGTGGAAGTGGAACCAGGCTAAAGGAGTGCATAGAGCATGTCAGTCAAAGTACACAGTTGAGGCTAGCACTTACCCCCTCCTTGCTGCTGTCTGGCCTTCAGCTGCCCATCCAAGTCAGGGAAGACCACCGCCAGGATCCGGAGCATGTGGGGGGTCAGGGTCCGGTGTCCGCCCCTCCTGCGAGGAGGCGACAGCTTCAGCTGGACCCTTGCGATCCTCTGGGTCCAGCCCCGAAGGTCCTGCCACCTCTTCTGACAGTTGCGGATCCTGCGCCTGTAGACCCCCACCGATCGTACTGCCCGGACGATGGTCAGCCAGATGTCCTGCTTCTGGTGGGCATCAACCTGTGAGGATGACAAAGTGAAAAGGCCATTACTACACATGCAACATATCCGTGCATCACACAGTTGGATATACATGTCTCAATCACAGGGGCATATGATGTACACAGGCAGTGCAACTATGGCTATGAACAGTTTGCCAGCAGTTACCAAATGGTATCATTGCCTGGGAAGTAAAACCTTGTTGGAATGCACTGTTACTGCACTATACCTGTTCAGTGCATGTAACTACACTCTTTGGGGGGTGACAACTACTCAGTGTGCATGCTAGCCAGTGGTGTGCACACTGTAAGTCTTGCTAGTCAGACAACATGCACATTTAGTAAGGCAGTGGACAGCACACTCACCTGCTCCCCTGGTTTCCCATACAGCTTGCTGTACTGTGGAAGGAGGCTGTCCAGCAGGGCCTGGTTCTCCTCAGTGCTGAAGGCAGGGGCTCTCTCCACAGTATGTGCCATTGCAGTAGCCAGAGGATGCAGATACAGCAGCAGTGGTGGTGGCAGATGTCGTCCTGGAGCATGTAGTGCAGGCAAGTGAGCTCTCAGGTGAACAGCCAGCATTATATGTGTGCTGCAGAGGCAGATACTGTCCCATGTGTCCAAAGTGATAGGTCCAAGTCGTTTGCATCTTCTGAATCTGGCCAATCCATGGAATTGCACCACTTATACACGCCCACAGCATCCTTCAAAAGTTCAACTTCATGACACCCATGAATTTGCAACATTGTTGTGGGTGGCCAACTGAATTCACTGCATCAGACTCGTTAAAGCTTCGAAAACGCGTCCGTTGCCATGTCAGGTCATAGCCAATGCGTGCGCACCCATCGGACCATTGCTGTACGACGCGTATTTCGAAAAACAACACGCATCCGTCCACATCAAATGCAATGGCCAATGCGTGCGCACCGATCGGTCCATTGCTGTACAACGAGTATTTCGGATGACAACACGCATCCGTCCACATCATATGCAATGGCCAATGCGTGCGCACCGATCGGACCATTGCTGTACGACGCGTATTTCGAAAAACAACACGCATCCGTCCACATCAAATGCAATGGCCAATGCGTGTGCACCGATAGGTCCATTGCTGTACAACGCGTATTTCGGATGACAACACGCATCCGTCCACATTAAATGCAATGGCCAATGCGTGCGCACCGATCGGTCCATTGCTGTACAACGCGTATTTCGGATGACAACACGCATCCGTCCACATCATATGCAATGGCCAATGCGTGCGCACCGATCGGTCCATTGCTGTACAACGCGTATTTCGGATGACAACACGCATCCGTCCACATCATATGCAATGGCCAATGCGTGCGCACCGATCGGTCCATTGCTGTACAACGCGTATTTCGGATGACGACACGCATCCGTCCACATCATATGCAATGGCCAATGCGTGCGCACCCATAGGTCCATTGCTGTACAACACGTATTTCGGATGACAACACGCATCCGTCCACATCATATGCAATGGCCAATGCGTGCGCACCGATCGGTCCATTGCTGTACAACGCGTATTTCGGATGACAACACGCATCCGTCCACATCATATGCAATGGCCAATGCGTGCGCACCGATCGGTCCATTGCTGTACAACGCGTCCCTGTACAAGTCACTCGCATATGTCACCATGGTAGTCACTGGTGGACGTATGCCAGCCACAATTACTTGCCAGGGACTCAGGGGCACACCTACGACACCACAGCCTGTCCACACTGTATCCTAAGGCATGTAAGGCTGCATTACCTGTGTGTGTATGGGGGTCAACATGTGGTTTTTCGGTAGCACTTGGGTCAGCCACTCCCAGGCTGTGCACGTGTTCATGGGGACAGAATCCTTTGTGTGTTGTGCACATGACCACTGTGATGTGCAACTGTTCAGTTCAGGGCATGTGGCATGGTCACTTTTCCAGGTTGTGTATATGTATGTCATGTCACATACACCCTGAGTCCCATGTGGGAAGGTATGTACGTCACAGGGTGACCCATTGCCACAATAATGATGGCCCTCCACAGTATGTGTGCATGTTGTGTTTCAGATGTCTCGGATTCCATGTGCACAATGGGAGAGAGTCTCCACATCCATGTTGTTTGTGCATCGACTTTGATGGTGTGCGTGTGTGTGTCACAGACATCCATGTCTGTCCTGCAGAGGCAACAGGGGCCACTACCTGTGGGAGTCATGGTTGTTTTGCTGGCGTGACGATTCTGGTCAACCAGTAGATGAGTGAGGCTCCAACACGCTGCACAATTCAGGTGCTGGAAGCTTGGAATCACACAAGGTACAACACCTGTGTAGAGTAAGAAAATTCTATCCAATCAAGGCGGATGGGGTTTTGTTTATAAACCTAATCCAGAATCAAGTGGATTTATAACTGTTCCTAAATAAGAGATTAGTGCATTGAAGATTACTGAGGAACCTCCGTCTTCGTCCTCAATAGAGTTCATTGAAAGAAAATGTGGAGAATCCAGGGATATAAATAAGAACTCCCGTTGGATTGTCTAAGGACGCTGGTGTGGATGTACACACTGTAGGATAATTGAATAGAACCAACTACGAGAGAGACTTTTAAAATTGTTGTCTTGAAAAAGATGGGCTTATAAATTGAATCCATCGAAACGCGTCGACGCCTAAAGATCCATGTAATCTGTGTAATCTGGTGGTGTGCTGATTTTTGATGATTTACATATTAACAGAGACCCCAGATAGTAATAACAGGAACGGATGCGGAATTTTAATGACAAATTTGAATGTCTTTTTGTGTAATTTGTTTTCTCTCATGCTGCTATTTTTGATAATTGTCTTTTATGAATTGTTGTATTGATTTATGGTTTTATATAAGAAATTTGGCTTTTAGTATAAAATGATGATTTTTAAACAATGCATGCTTTTTTAGGAAAAAAAGGAAAAAAAGTTTTTGTGCATAAGTGTATTAATAAATTGAATTTTTAATTATTGCATTTCTGATTGATGTGATTTTATTAGTGGCAATAATTTTCTGTTGGACAAAATATTATACCCTGAGTAATTGAGTGTGAGTATTTTTAGTTTTATCTGAGAGTGGATGGTGTTGATAATGTGTATTTGGGCTTTACATTAGTCGTGTTGATAAAGGACAAACGATTTCACTGTTTTGCTGGCGTGTACATGATACACCATGTCATGCCAGTGTCCATGTGGCAATACAGGGTCCCTGGGAATCTACCTGTCAAAGAGCTGTGATGCCTGGGGCACATCTGTCCTCACTTGTCACTGTGGTGTGTGTTTGGAACGTGAGAGCAGTACATGGGTACTGTGACACATCCGAATGATTTCCCATAGCACAACCTGGAACTTGTTGTCAACACATGTTGAACTGAGATGTTAGATGTTGGCCATGTAGGTGCCATATATGTGCATAGAGAACGGCACACACATCAAGTACTTGTGTCTCGTAATGATGTATCATGTGATATTGAGTATGGTGACTGACAATCTTTCTTTGTTCACCTATGCACTGCAGGGCACCAGCTGTCCATAGACCATTCCCTGACCTTGCAACCATGGTTGAACGTGACTGCATCCGACGGTACCGTTTCAACAGGCCGCTTATTGAGGAATTGGCGGTGCAGTTGGGCCCACATTTGCAACCTGGCCGGCCATACCCTGCAGCGCTGACCCCCAAGGTGAAGGTGATGGCAGCCCTACACTTCTTTGCCACCGGTACCTTTCAACACACTGTGGCGTCTGCTGGTGGGATGTCACAGACCATGTTCAGCCGTGTGCTACGCGATGTTTTGGAGGCGATGTTGAGATACTTGAACCAGTACATCTATTTCCCTAAACGTCAACAACTCACTGACGTCAAGAGTGACTTCTATGCCCTGGGGAGGATGCCACATGTCATCGGCTCCATTGATGGGACACATGTGGCTTTGGTACCACCACAGGCACATGAGCAGGCATACAGGAACAGGAAACATTACCATTCTATCAATGCCCTGGTGGTATGTCTTGCAGATATGAGCATCTCACATGTGTGTGCACGTTTCCCCGGTTCTGCACACGATGCCTACGTGATGAGGAGTAGTCGCATCCCGAGGATGATGTAACAGATGCAGAACCAGCGTGCCTGGCTTGTTGGTGTGTACTGACTTTGTACCATTGTGTGTGTTCTGCAATGTTGTATTCCACCCTCTTTTCCAACTCAGCTAATGTGCAATTGTCTGTATGTAGGTGACTCCGAATACCCCAACATGCCGTGGTTGCTGACACCCCTCAGGAACCCTGTGACACCAGCCCAGATGCGCTACAATGAGGCACATGGTCGGACCAGGAGAGTGATCGAGCGGACATTTGGTCTCCTGAAGAGCCGCTTTAGCTGCCTGGACAAGACAGGAGGGGCCCTCCCATATGCCCCTGCAAAGATGTGCAAGATTGTCATCGTCTGCTGCATGCTACACAACCTGGCAGTGCGGAAGGAGTTGCCTCTCATCCTGGATGACGATGACCAACATCAGCCACCTGTGGAGGATCCTGGCCTGGGCCACGATGACAGTGATGATGATGATGATGAGGGGGATGTCCGCACACAGCTCATCACCAACTTCTTCAGCTGAATGTGAGTATACAGAGTTGGTATGGCAATGATTTGAGTTTGCATGATATGTGTTGGTGGTGCTCTGTTGCTGTTTGAGTGTGGCCATGTGCTACTTGACTGTATGCGTGCAGCGATGTGTCCTTACAGGTAGTCTGTACTCCCCAACAGTGTTGACATGCTAACTTGGGGGCCTATTACGATAGCGGGCGGAGACACGACCGCAGTGCCGGCGGTGGCGTTAACACCCATTTACCGCACGCCGCCAGCGGTCTTCACGCCCGCCATATTAGGAAGGCCACACATTGCCCATTTCCCGCCCGCTGCAATGCGACGCCGACTGCCATCAAAGTGCGCCCGCCACCGCGGCGGAGTGAGCCAATCACCACACACCGCCGTGCGGAATGACATCCCGTACGCCGAAGATATCACGATGCCGGAAACATGGCAGCGGAACGCGACGGAGAAACCGCACAGCGAAAGACGGCGGAGATACGACAGCAGAGACAGAAAAGAGACACCCGGGACACACTGCGATGGATCCTGCCCTACACGCCTTCCCAGTGCTGTACATGATACACCACCTGCAAGTCATCGTCCGCCGCGGACGCTTCCGCAGGTACGTACAGACACAGCAGTGCAAGTAACACAATACACAGCTCCAGGGTGGAAAAACTTTGCATGGGAACACCACACACCCCTGTGGGGACAGGCACACAGTCATCACTGCACACACACATGTTCCACCTGTGACAAACACACATCGCCACATACTGCCCACCCATATACCGCCATCATGAATAAATGTCCCTGTCATGTCACCGCCGCGGTCAGTGTGCATGAAACCATGCACACAACGCAGAGCCCAGGGCCAGCGCATGCCAAGGGCACCGTACAAATCGCACAGAGCCACAACTCCATCCACAACACACCAGCTACCTCCCTGAAGGGACACAACATGTGCCTCCCAAGTGCCACTCCTGCACAGCAACCACACAACTACAGCCACACCATGCCCCACGTCCCAACAACTGCATATCCAGCCACAGCAGGACCCTTTGCACAGGAACACATAGCACAGAAGCCCAGTCCCCAGCCAACACACACACCACAACAACATCACACACAAGCCAAGAACACTGAGGCCAGGCACAAAATGTACACACACACAGATGAGGACCAAACATTCACTGCACACACTACCTGACAACTCACACACACACACACCACCCTGACTCACAGCTACATACACACACCACATGCCAGCAGTAATGGAGGACAACCAATAGGAAAGCCAAAGTGAGGTGCCCACAAATGGAAGGGCAGTGACACAACTATCAAGCATGTGTGATGCTCATGCAAGACAAGACACATATGCGAACACACACAGCCCATCACAGCACACATGGCTGACACAGTCAGTCAACACAAACCACGGTCACCCCAATGCAACAACTCCTGGAGACAGCAAGGACACCCATGTATAGGCACAGGGATGTAAGAAAGGCCCTGAACTCAAACACTGACCAGACACACATAGGCATCCAAATACTGGACAAGAGAATGTCTGCTGCACAACACACAGGGCCCAGTGACACACTACATGACAGCCAAGCACAAGTAGGATATGTCACACATACCTCCTCCCACAACAGCAACACACAATACTGCCATGTGCACAAAACACAACCACAGGGCTCAACAAGTACACATACAGGCACACCACTCCAGGGTGACACATGGCAGTAGTTGACAATGCAGGTGCACACACATCCCCAGTCACAACAAAGTCACCCCCTTCACACCATACACTTCTCCACCACCCAAGTGCACACATTGGAAGTAAGCCATGGGACCTGGATAACTCATCACCACAAGATGTCCATACACCGAAACTGATTGGCACACAGAAAGGAAGCTCACACAGACCCCATGACCCTGGCCTGCCTGCCTGTAAGCATGTGCCCAAACTCCCACCCTGTGCTGCCATTGCCCACAAACCTGACATGTGTCCACCATAGATAACATGAGCAAAGAAGGAAGATGACAACAAGAATTCATTGCCAACCACCTGCACTGCACCCATAAGTATCACAGTCAGGTACAAATGAAGTGCCTCCCACCCCTGCAAAAAAAATGAAATGTGAGACAACCCATTGGCAATGTTGAAGTGGCATACTGAGCATGTGACACAGTAAACCATGCACACACAGAAACAACTTTATTCAGGAAGGACACTGACACAACTCACAGCAGGACCAACTGTGTTTATTCACAATTTGCATATTGAGACAACAAATTTGGGCAACAGCAAAGCCAGTGGGCATTTCAATATGCACAGTATTTGCATGAGAAGCTGCACAGGCAAGGGGCAAACAGCAGTGAACAGCAAGGCCAGTGGCCAGGACACAGTGCAGGTGAGGTACATGAGAAGCTGCACAGGCAAGGGGCAAACAGCAGTGAACAACAAGGCCAGTGGCCAGGACACAGTGCAGGTGAGGTACATGAGAAGCTGCACAGGCAAGGGGCAAACAGCAGTGAACAACAAGGCCAGTGGCCAGTCCAATGTGCAGATTAAGTCCATGAGAAGATGCACAGGCAAGGGGCACACAGCAGTGAACGACAAGGCCAGTGGCCAGGACACAGTGCAGGTGAGGTACATGAGAAGCTGCACAGGCAAGGGGCAAACAGCAGTGAACAACAAGGCCAGTGGCCAGGACACAGTGCAGGTGAGGTACATGAGAAGCTGCACAGGCAAGGGGCACACAGCAGTGAACAGCAAGGCCAGTGGCCAGTCCAATGTGCAGATTAAGTCCATCAGAAGATGCACAGGCAGGGGGCA
Organism: Calotriton arnoldi; assembly: GCA_963921515.1. Classification (NCBI taxonomy): domain Eukaryota; kingdom Metazoa; phylum Chordata; class Amphibia; order Caudata; family Salamandridae; genus Calotriton; species Calotriton arnoldi. The sequence goes on along the minus strand of CAWUFW010003736.1, from coordinate 111,488 downwards.
CACAGCAGTGAACAGCAAGGCCAGTGGCCAGGACACAGTGCAGGTGAGGTACATGAGAAGCTGCACAGGCAGGGGGCAAACAGCAGTGAACAGCAAGGCCAGTGGCCAGTCCAATGTGCAGATTAAGTCCATGAGAAGATGCACAGGCAAGGCCAGTGGCCAGTCCAATGTGCAGATCAAGTCCATCAGAAGATGCACAGGCAGGGGGCACACAGCAGTGAACAGCAAGGCCAGTGGCCAGGACACAGTGCAGGTGAGGTACATGAGAAGCTGCACAGGCAAGGGGCAAACAGCAGTGAACAACAAGGCCAGTGGCCAGGACACAGTGCAGGTGAGGTACATGAGAAGCTGCACAGGCAAGGGGCAAACAGCAGTGAACAACAAGGCCAGTGGCCAGTCCAATGTACAGATTAAGTCCATGAGAAGATGCACAGGCAAGGGGCACACAGCAGTGAACGACAAGGCCAGTGGCCAGGACACAGTGCAGGTGAGGTACATGAGAAGCTGCACAGGCAAGGGGCAAACAGCAGTGAACAGCAAGGCCAGTGGCCAGGACACAGTGCAGGTGAGGTACATGAGAAGCTGCACAGGCAAGGGGCACACAGCAGTGAACAGCAAGGCCAGTGGCCAGTCCAATGTGCAGAGATAAGTCCATCAGAAGATGCACAGGCAGGGGGCACACAGCAGTGAACAGCAAGGCCAGTGGCCAGGACACAGTGCAGGTGAGGTACATGAGAAGCTGCACAGGCAGGGGGCAAACAGCAGTGAACAGCAAGGCCAGTGGCCAGTCCAATGTGCATATTAAGTCCATGAGAAGATGCACAGGCAAGGGGCACACAGCAGTGAACCACAAGGCCAGTGGCCAGGACACAGTGCAGGTGAGGTACATGAGAAGCTGCACAGGCAAGGGGCAAACAGCAGTGAACGACAAGGCCAGTGGCCAGGACACAGTGCAGGTGAGGTACATGAGAAGCTGCACAGGCAAGGGGCAAACAGCAGTGAACAACAAGGCCAGTGGCCAGTCCAATGTGCAGATTAAGTCCATGAGACGATGCACAGGCAGGGGGCACACAGCAGTGAACAGCAAGGCCAGTGGCCAGGACACAGTGCAGGTGAGGTACATGAGAAGCTGCACAGGCAGGGGGCAAACAGCAGTGAACAACAAGGCCAGTGGCCAGTCCAATGTGCAGATTAAGTCCATGAGAAGATGCACAGGCAAGGGGCACACAGCAGTGAACGACAAGGCCAGTGGCCAGGACACAGTGCAGGTGAGGTACATGAGAAGCTGCACAGGCAAGGGGCAAACAGCAGTGAACAAAAAGGCCAGTGGCCAGGACACAGTGCAGGTGACGTACATGAGAAGCTGCACAGGCAAGGGGCAAACAGCAGTGAACAACAAGGCAAAGACATTGTGCAGAGTAGTGACATCAGAAGCTACACAGGGAATGTATGCAACTCTACCATGCCATGCCCAGCAACAGAGTAATGGGCCTGACAATGGGCCTCACACGCACCCCTGTGGACAGACAGGTGTGTGAGGGTGACCACCACTCAGATTGGGCTGTCTGTCGGACTTGGAGCGGACTGTGTGTTGGGGTCAGTTGGAGGGCTGCCCTGGGCAGTGGGAGTAATAACTGTGGAAGAGCCAACTGTGCTTTTGGGAGCTGGGGGGCTGCTTGGACCAGGTGGGGTGGTGGCCCGGGGAGGTGGACTCATGCCCTGATGAGACAGTGTGTGCCGGAGATTGTGGAGGGGTGCCTCTCCACTTCTTGGGGATCCTGAAAGGCTTCCCTGTCTGGGGATTGAGGGGAACTGGGCAGACACAACAGGTGACCCCACTACCAATGCTGATTCTGGTGTGGATGTTGACCCTCCCTCTGGGGACATGCTCGATCCCACTGTGCGCTTGCCTGGTGTTTGCCACCGCCCTGCCTCCCTCTGTCCACCAGCTTTGCCCCCTACAGTGTCCTCCCGTGCTGGCTTCACAGGGCTTGGGATGGGAGTGGAGGTCAAGGATGGATTATCCATGGGGCCCTCATCCTGTGTAATGTTTGCAGGCAACACCTTCTCAGTGGGTGTGGAAACTGTCATTTTGCCTCTGCAAGACGTCTTTGGGACAGGGGAGTCTTTGGCGTGGGAGGAAGGTGAGGCCTGTCACCCTGATGCTTGTTTCTTTGCTTTGTGGCCCTTGCTGTCACCTGATGGGCTTTTCTCTCTGCACTCTGGGGTGGCCTTACTCTTATGTGGGGATGGTGTCTGCGCCCTAGTACGCTTGGGCTGCTGCTGCTCCTGTGTGCTGCGGGTTCTGTATCGGGACTTGGGGGTCCGTTGAGCATTGTCACTGTCGTCAGAGGTGCACAGTGACATGGGGCCGGACCGAGTGCTGGGAGCCGCTCCCTGACTATGTGCCTGTTGCAGGGCTGCTGTCACAGTTGATGACAAGGACTGCACAGACAGGTGTAGCCCAGCTACGTGGAATGTATGCCCTCCATGAAAGCTATAACCTGCCCCAACTTTTTGTCGTGCTCTTGGAAGGCATTGAGAAGTGCTGTCTGCCCCACACACAGCTGGCGCAATAGCTCGACTGCTTCTGCACTGAGGGCAGCAGGGCTGACATGGGCTGGGGCAGCTGTGCCTGGGGTGAAGGTGACTCTTCCCTTCCTACTCGTGCGGACACGGGCAGCACCAGTGGAGGTTGAAGGGAGGCTGGGCACTGGACGCTGTGTGGCGGAGGAGGAGGCTGAGTCCCCGTTCCCTGTACCCCCCAACATGGATGCGTCACCGCTGGCGTCAGATGAGGTAGAGCTTTGTGTCTCCGGCTGTGAATCCTCTAGCAGACTCCTGTCCCCCTCCTCGGCGCTGGTCACATCTGTGTCAGTCTGCTCCGGTCCGGCTGTTGCACTGGAAGCCTCACCACTGGTGTCCGTCCCCTCTCCTCTGCACATACAGGAGCTGCTGCATAGGCGAGAGAAGTACTGTGAGATGAGTGGCATCAACAGAACTAACACGTGCCAATACATCTGCATCCTAGAAGAGGTGTGCAGCACATTGCATGCCACCCTGTGCACACATATATCTTGCCACCCAAAATATCAACCCAACGGTGCATGTCCGACACACATCCTGCCATAAGTGCCCCAGGTGACTCACACAGCACACCATCCTGCTGTTGGCTCACATCAGACACAGCCACAAAATGGCATGTGCACACACACTGTCCCGATGTTGGCAAGGATGAACACCACAACATGGTGCACATCACCTACATGTATGGAGCAGTAGGGGACCACACAGACCACAACATACCAGCCCACAATGACCCTGCACACATGCCATCGACCATATCGAGTTCATGGGCACATCTACGGTTGCACATTGGCCTCAGATGTCTGACTGGCAGACATCTGAGGTCTGGAATAGCACACATTCATTGAAACTGTTGTAGGGATTCTGCACATACACAGAGCTATGCACAGGATAATAGGACCTTGGAATATAGTGGTGAGCCAACCATAAACCTTAGCACCTAAAACCCCAATCCGACTAGCTTTAGCGTCTCATTAGAAACAATGTTACCAATGATTAGACTACCCAGAACACGGTATCTCTCTCTCAGGACTCGCAGGAGCAAGAACACCCTTTCATAACTCACTCATACCTGTCCACAACGTGCGTAAGAAGAGACACTGTATAGTTTAAAATGTTTATTTCAACTACCGTGCTCTAAGATACAGTACACGTGCCAGTACTATCAGCATAATGCATAAGGATATTATAAGCAGCATAGTTACAACTCCATAGAAAACAAACGGGGAAAGCATTTCATAACAAAAGTGGATATATGGCTAAAAGACAATACCACCCTCCCCGTGCTGGTTGCTGGTTTATTATAAAAACAGAAGACCTCTGGGCTTTGACGGGCAGACCCTCATACCTCAATATCTAGATGAAAGGTTTACATCATCAGACAAGCACAGCTCTTCTCTCTGGAAAAATATCTCCCCAAGTGTTTCCAGCATTGAAATCACAATATTAAAAGCACACGAATTTCCCCCGTGCAGCTGCATTCAGTGTTATGTCTAAGTGCGAGGGGCTAACCAAAATCAGCAAGAACAAGGGACATTGTTTTTCGACCTTGTACATGATGTGCAGATGAAACCCAAAGGGGATAGGAAGAAAGGTTAAAGGCAGAAATGCAGACAGTTCTAAAATAGCCGGGCACAAGCAGATTCTGGGAAAACAAAGGCACAAAGCAACGTGCGCAAAAAGGCATCATGGCAGCCAGGCCTAAGCTAACTTAGCAATGCAGACCATGAGTCCACAAACCACACGACACCCTCCCCTGGTCAGTCCAACGGCAAAGACATAGGACGAAGACAGAGTTCAAATAGATGGAGCAGAACGGCAATGGACGTGAAGAAAAAAAAAATAGATAAAAACGTCCAGGGCGGCAGGAACGCTGAAAGCGGAGGCCCCCTAATCCAAAAAGGTGTAGGTGCAGAAAAATGCCACACCTTCCAAGAGGACATCATTGGAATCATCGGAAAAAAGAGATGCCATCCAGTCCAATAAATCAAAACTGCATTCATGTTCCTCGCAAGAGGGAGCAGTGAACAGCATTGCGGGACAACTTGCGTGATACTCAATATAACTGTGTTGTAGGAGATTCTGAGCAGCCGCCCAGACATCCCATTGAGCCAAAATTCCAAGTGCAGCCGCACGCGCCATGTAGCCAGGTCCGGAACAGTCTCGTTCATGGGCCTCTACGGGATCCACCAACTGGACAAAATCCGGGCGAGACAGAGACGTATTGGAAAGGCAGTAATCCAAGGACCAGGAGAAAGGACATCGGATGCAAGACATCACAGGTTGCACGCAAGTGAAATACGCAAAGCGAAAAGAAAGTCTATATGACACACCAAGGGTCGCCAACGGCAGGACGCCAAAGGCGGGGAGGATGCGTTCACGGAGCATCCGGAGCCGACTGTGGTCGAGCAGGACCCCAGGAAGTGCAGCCATTGCGTAGCACACAGACCAAAAGCAAAACACCAGCCGCTAAGGCGAAGATCAACGGAAAGCCTCCAAAGACGCTGGAAAAAATGGAATGAATAAAAGCTGGTATTACACCAAAAATAGTTTGAAAGGAGGTAACAAGGCCAGAGCCCACAACTTAAAAAAAGTGCACAAGACCTTCAGTTCGTGAAGCATTGAAAACACGGTGAATCAGTTCACCAAAATGTTGTGGGAGGTTTGTGTTCAACAGGGCCTGTATTTCACTGTGGGTACTCGCCACCTGGAGAATGAATGTCTCCTGGGCGGATGTGAGCATAACCTCCTGATTCAATAATAGTGCCTTTATTCTGCTCAATTTATTGAAATCCGCCCTCAGAGTAGGAATGGAAGGCCAAACGGAACTATCTATGATGTCGTGCGGGGGAGGAAAAAGCACATTTTTGCAGCAGACAACCCTGTGTGAAACTGTAACAATATAGGGTATGCCGGACAGCATGCCACAGCAGTCTTGGTTATTCAAAAGCAGATAGCTACCATTTGCAAGCACAGTGAAAGTATGAGAAATAGCAGGAGCAGGAATGCCCTTTAACACACAAGCAAGATTCGGAGCCGAAACGTTACAAGCCCCGTGCAATTGAATGTGTTTGCAAACAAGGGAATGACCCACAGTTGAATCGCATGACTCCCCCGTGAGAAAAACCTCCCTTCCGTCTCTAAGGCATTTAAACATGAAAGGCAGGGACCAAAGTTCATGCAGGAAGGCACTGCCCAAAGGCTGAAAACGGTCTACAGGATAATGCTTCATACACGAACTAAATTCAAACAATGAAAAAGGCAAAGCGATAACCCTGTGTACTAGACACACAGCGGAACCCAATTCTGCGACAGAGAATGGTAAGGGCTCTATTTTTTCGATATGTAACAGAGTGTATGCTGCATCCTTCATGGACATAAACCGCTGTTTCTCAGTCAAATTAAAAGGTAAGAATAATGCAGTGGTGTTTAAAAATTGCCAAGGAACCTTCCCCATCTTAAGTGTTTGCAAAGTCCATGCAAACTGCATTACTGAACGCAATTGATTTTGACCATGATATAACACAGAAACATCATCTTGTACAATATCAACAACAGAGGAAATAATATTCTCTAATGTATAAATGCGGGAAGACAGGGTATTAATACTATTATCAACAACAGCAAGCACTTTTTCTAAATTAGCTTGATCGATTTCCCGAAGACGGGAGGCAGCTTCAATTTGCGAAAGCTTCCAGAGTTCATTGTAAGTCTCATATATGAATCTCTTCGGTCGAGGACCACGAGGCCCTAGAATAAAGTCGGACAGATCAATGTTGCCTGATAGGAGGGATAAATGTTGTTTAACAGAATCTAAGGAAGAGTGCTGCAACCACTGTTTACACAATTTACCAACAGAATATGTTGTAACTGTACGAGAGTCAGAAAACCTTGGATTGGGCCTATCCTGTTTGTAGCCAGTATCCGTGTTATGAAAATGCAGTTGGCAGGCATTAGATGCAATGGGCCAACCCAACCAGGGTGACTGAACAAACAAAGACATTAAACAAATTGTTCTGAAACAAAACCTGCAATTCGGCAAGGGACATATTAAAGTACAAGCTTTCGTTGGGAGTGGAAGACAAGACAGGAAAGGACGGGGCATTCAATTGTTTGGACGTAGCCAAACCCCAACATGTCGTTTGATAGATGGTCTGATTTAAAAATAGAATTTGGGCCGGGATGAGGCAAGCACGGGGCAAGGCTTCTGTGCCCTGCACCTGCCATGCTTTTGAGCCCCAAATAGATTTCAAATCAATGGTGTCACGCCAATGTTCATACCCACCCACAGCTAAGGCTTTTAAAAAGGAGCCGGAATATAGCAATTTGGTATGTGTTAACATGATTTTCTCAGTAAAGGAAGTGTTTAATTTAAAGAAATAGGACCCAGTGTTCGATCTATTAAAATCTGTAAAATAAGTAAACTTATTTTTAAGAATTTGGGAGCTACCTGGCAAAGGGGTCGGACAATGTTCCCATTGGGTGTAATTAAAAAGACCCCGAAGGGTACTGGGTTTATGGAGAAAGTGGTTGCCCCAATGCTGGTAACAATACAAATCAGCATAATTTGCAGAATTCATGTACAGATCTTCAGCATGAAAAGCAGCATAATATTTCAAATCAGTAAATAATGCTTCAACTGCATGCACATCCCAATCGTCAGAATGAATATTACTTTTTACAACATCACCCATTGAAACACGAAGGACATTTGGTACATTAATAATTTCGGTCGGGCCATGAATTTGGAAGTTTACCGCATCCCAAACGATGCCATCAGCGACTGGAACTGCTGAAATGTCCACAAATGTGTGGTCTCGCTTCATGACGTGAGATGAAGAATGTGGAGCCAAAAGTCCAGTGACAGAGTTCACTGCAGAGCGTTCTGGCAAATAGTGTCCATTGATGAGCAGAAAAAACACGGTGACAAAGCCAATGGACATGAACAAAAATATCAGGAAAAGTACCAACCAGACGTATGTCCATGGGGGGATAAAAAAATTGTCTCTGAACCAGGATACAAAAATACTGAATTTGGATGGGACAAGTGATGAAGTGGAATCCGAGTCAAAGGAATAACTTGTTGGGCTCAGTGGCGTTGTTGGTAAATGAGCCACGGACTCGGTTGCGGGGTAGGTATACTCGGTCTCCTCGTTGCAGGGGGAATCCGGGTCGTCGTGCAGGTGATCAGGCAAATCTACCATCTCGAGAGCAACATCAGTGACCGTTCGGGCAGGAGGGCCACGAACATTCGTCCGGTAAATGACAGGACAAGAGACCGCTGGTGTAACACTATTCAGGATCGGCCAGATGTTGTAACTTGACATTTTCCACTGAGATGTATCTGTTCTTTTTACGACCGGGGAGCGGTGGTAAGATGACTGTACGAGTTCCCTTCAAGCCGAGGACTGGAACCGGTGCACGATAAGAGGGGCCAAATTCTTTCTTGTTCTCCACCTTCTCTCGGACCAGATCTCCAATTTTCGGAAGCCAGCCGGCAACCGGAATCTGCAGTGCAGCATCTGTGGCTGAGGGTAAATGTGTGATTGCAAGTTTGTCTCGGGCTTCTTGTAAGTCCTGTAACATAGTAGAATGATTATCTACATCAAAGATGGCGGATTGCGCCGCCATGTCTAGACCATCAAGGTCAGGCACAAACATTCTTATGCCAAAGAGCATTTCGTATGGGGTCCGCCCACCCAGAGGTCTTCTTGGGAGATTATTAAGTGCACGTTGTACGGTATACAAGTGGGCCAGCCAGTTCCTGCCAGAACCTAAGACTCTAGCTGTCAAGGATTGCTTTAAGTCATGGTTCATTCGTTCAACAATGGAATTGCCCTCAGGCCGATACGGAGACGAAAATTTCACCCGCACCCCCAGTGAGCCCATTGGTCCTTGTAAGCCTTAGAGGCGAACGCCGGACCTTGATCAGAATGGAAGGTGCCGCAGGCGAAAATTCCCACAAAGACACGCAAATCCCTTATGACATTTCGAGCGTCAGCACTTCGTTGTGGCCAAACCCAGATGAAACGTGTGCACGAATCCACTGCAACTAAGATATATTTATATGCAGTGTCTGATGAGAATGGACCGCAGTGATCCAGGTAAACACACCCAAAAGGTCTGTTAGAAATGCAGAGCGGGGTCTGTGGTGGCCGAATAACCGTGGAAGGCTTAATCTGATGACAAACGTCACAAGAAAGCACATAAGTACGGGTTTGTTTATATAAACCACGCCACCAGTAATGCTGCTGCAAGATGGAAACAGTCGCAGACACTCCAGCATGTGCTAACGCCATGCCTTCGTGTGCCGCTGTTATCAAGGAAAGTCTGCAATCCGCGTTGGGAATCAGCCGATCACCAACGGTTGGAATTCTTACATAAGGAGCCTGTTCGGGACCTAATTGATAAGAGTATTTGGAAGGGAAACCCCTAGGGTAATTAGTACCTTCCTTTGTCGCAGCAATAGCTGCTAGTATATCAGTATCTACTTTAGACATGGATCTGGTAACTGCTGCTACTGTGCACGTGGCTACTGCTGATTTGGCAGCTTCATCTGCCAAACCGTTACCGACAGCGTGTGCGCCCACACGCTGATGGCCAAGAGTGTGTACCACCTGTGTGAGAGGCAGACGTTGTTGTAAATCTACACTCGAACCCAAAGCATTTTATGCTTGATTGTGCTGCCTTTTGCATCTCTATAGTCATTTTGTGACCAAAAGAATAGATTGTCATTGTATGACTGGACACAGTAATAAGAATCACATACAATAAGAGTGGTCACATCAGGATTAGCGAACTCAAGTGCGAGCACCAAAGCACGCAGCTCGGCCAATTGTGCAGTACTGTCTCCTAGTGCTTGAGTATGCACTACAGTTGATTTGAACTTTCCGTTCACAAAGGAATCTGCAACAATAGCACATGCTGCTGAATAAGCATGCTTGGAACCCGTGGCCGGCTGCGCCGAACCATCGGTATAGATAATACATTCGTAATCCTCAAGCGGTAGCAAAGACAGAGGAGGAGGATGAACAAATTCATACTGCAAAAACTCCTGAGTCTGTAGTGAAGAATCAAAGATAAAAGTGACATCCGGAGACGTCAAAGATGTTGCCCATTGTATCCAGCGGGGGTGCAAAGCTTTAGAGTTCGGTACACTTGCTTTCGTCACTGCCTCAAGGGCAGGATAGGGTGTTACCACCAAAATGTGTTTTCCCTGGGCCAGTGCGCGTTCCTTTAGGATCGCCATTTGCACTGCGGTCAAAACTTTTTCCACTGAGGAAAAGCGCATTTCTGCAGAGGTGTATAGATGTGACTTGTATGCAATTGGTACTGTGTCACCTTCGTTAAAGGTCAAATATGTGAAACCCACTGCCCCTGGAATGATTCTAATCACCAGGTTTGTATGGTTATCACGAGTCAACAAGAATTTAGATTCAAGTAGGTCTGTCTGCAAAGACTGCAGAATGGAGGAATGCTCCGGAAGCCAGCATGACTTCGAAAAGTTAGGTTGTATCAAGGCATACAGTGGCTTGATACGCTGGGCATAATCGGGAATGTAAGTACGCCCGAAGTTCAGAAAACCCAGCAAAGACTGAAGTTTCTTCAGAGTGGTCGGAGGGCACAAAAGTGCACATTTCTCCAGGAAATGGGGGGCTAAGCCCTTACCTTCATTGTTGAGCTCATAGCCCAAAAACAACACAGTAAATTCAGCAATGTGTGATTTGGCAAAGTTAAACTTATAACCTAAAACCGCAAATTCGAGAATAATGCGGTCCACTCGGAAAAGATGCTGGAACAATTCGTCATCTGTCAGATAGATATCATCGACGTACGAACATGCATCTGGGTCTATGCCGTCTAACAAAGAGACAACACGGGCAGCGAATACGCCTGGACTGTTTTTGTAGCCCATAGGTAGACGCCGGAATTTGAATAATTTACCACCGGCAGTAAAAGCGCTCCATTGGCTACTCTCCAAGGCTAAGTTGTGCGTGTAGAATCCATTGGATAGGTCAAGTGTAGTTTTATATTTTTTACGAACAAGACTGTCTACTAGCGCAGAACTATGTGTGTTTTGCACCGCAAAGGTCCGACAATGTGAGTTCAAATGTCGGTAATCAAAAACTAAGCGGTACGATCCATCGGGTTTAGAAACCGCGAAAAGGGGATTATTCATTGGTGATACGCATGTTTCAATTACTCCCTGATATTCCAACTCAGTCAGAATTTTGGAAACGGGGCCTTTTGCTTCCCGTTTGATGGGATATTGGGGTTGTGGCTGTGGCAGCGAACGCAAAGGTATTTCATGGGGTGGTGAATCTTCATCCCATCCCACGTGGTAGCGGTATAACGCTGGAGCCAGGGACACAGCCCATTCAGCTGCAAGGCCTCCGCTTTGTCCTTGGGGACATGACGAGAAAAGCTCGGAAGGATTACCTCCTCCCCTTTACGCGCAGCAAGTACGAATGGGGGCGGCAAATCCGCCTCCGCTAACAAAATGTCATACGAAGAGGTTAGATTTTCCCAAAAAATCCCTTTAATAACACGCTGTTTGTCACCTTCAATTTGAATGACAATATTATATAGTCTGTCAGGGGGTGCCACTCTGGTATCTGCTGTCTCGACAGTAATGAATGTTTCAGTTGCTGTCGCCTCCACATGAGGACGTAGCGCCTCCCGCACTATGGTAACTTCCGCGGCGCTGTCTAGGAGGGTCACTGCCCACGTCCAATCCAGGAGTCTCGTTCTCACCGTCTGTGGCATATCTCGCTGTTACAGCGGCAACTTTTTTCTTCTGAAACTGTGGGCGAGAACGTTAAAATTCTTCTGGCTTCCCTCTGACCTGTTGTCGAGGTTGCTCTCGTCCCTGTGGATCCTCTCGACCCCTTCCTCTATCCTGGCGATCTCCTCCACCAGCCTGCGAAGTTGTTGGAGCCTGTGAAGAACGAGGAGAACGCGAATCAGGGACTTGAAATCTCTCGGGAGATTTAATTCTCGCCCTATCACGCAAATCATAAGTGCGTTCAGAAGAGACGGAAACCGGGGATGCGCCTCGCGACCCCGGCTTCTTCTGTTGCTTACCCTGTTTTTTCAACCTCCAGCTCTTTTTAGTAAAAACTGGTTTCTCATCTTTTTCAGACTGAGTCTTTGGTTGTTGTTGCGATTGTGTTTGCGATTTGGAGAAAGGCTTAACTCCCAGGCTATTTCGGCCAATTGTTTTGTAAGCCTGGGCTATAATTTTCGGTAATTCGCGCGGCTTGTCCAATTCTGGGACTAAAGCCAAAGCATTAGCTACTTGAAAGTTAACTGCATCGCCCTTGACATTCGCAAGGATCAAATCAGCTACTACGTCGAACACTCCCACCAGTCTCATCCCTAATTCCACAGCCGCTTCAGGGCCATGTTCATCCTGCACTCGTTTAATCACAGAGGGGAGAACCGTCATGGAAGGAGTGCCAAAACACTTCGCATATACTGCGGCGAATACCCTACCACAGTTGTTGCATTCTGTCAACTCGGGTACAAAGTCTTTTGGCAAACTAATCGTCAAAATCCTATGTTTTTCCACGGGAGATGTATTTGGAAAAACTGCCTCCAGCTGGCCAAATTTTTCTGCAAGCCAATTAACCCTGGGCGTAGTAGCACTTCACGTAGCTACATGAAGTACATTTTGAACTACACGTAGCTATGCAAATTGCATAGCTGTGTGCTTGTCTGCACTGTACAATAATTGCCAAAGGCATCTTGCACAGTGCAAGTTAAGATAAAATAAGTATCTCTGTCTTTATATGCTAAAATGCATATAGCATTTCAAAAAGTGAAATCGATAAATTAACAAGCAGTGAGAGAGGTGATGATTTTGGTATCCTCCCTAACCTAGGGAGAGAACCAAGCAGATGCCTTGAAAACAAAAAGCACATCTTTTGAACGATTCAGTGGTGGTCCCATCCTCTTAGGACCACCCCAAGCACAGTTATTGGCAAAAATACAATCCCAACCAAAGGCCCTGCAAAGCATTATGGGACGAGATTAGCAGTGGGCAGTGAATATTATAGTATCCAATATCAAAATAATTCTACAAAGAGCTGCAGTTCCACTAGTCGTTACTAGATGTCCCTCACGAGTCAAATGCAAAAGCTTCATGAAAGGGTGTCAATGCTTTTGCATTTGACTCGTGAGGACATCTAGTAACGACTAGTGGAACTGCAGCTTGATGTATTAATAATTTCAATGCTTTTGCATTTGACTCGTGAGGGACATCTAGTAACGACTAGTTGAACTGCAGCTCTTTGTAGAATTATTTTGATATTGGACACTATAATATTCACTGCCCACTGCTAATCTCGTCCCATAATGCTTTGCAGGGCCTTTGGTTGGGATTGTATTTTTGCCCATAAATGTGCTTGGGGTGGTCCTAGGAGGAAGGACCACCACTGAATCGTTCACATGATATGCTTTTTGTGTTCAAGGCATCTGCTTGGTCCTCCCCTAGGTTAGGGGAACCCAAAATCATCACCTCTCTCATTGCTTGATATTTTCATTGTCAAAGTTCACTTTTGTGAGTTTGTTATATGCTTTTAGCATAGAAAATTGCTTTAACAAAGCATTTGTATGTGTTTAATATACTGCTGCTACGCTACGTCGATTAGCAGAGTTTTTTACTCTGCTATGTGCAATTTGCGTAGTAATACAAACTTTATATGCTCCGTGAGCGTAGCAAAGTATTATGCCCAGGGTTAAAGCCAATAAGGAAAATCATCCTTATTTTGTGGGCGCTTGCCCATCACTGAATTAACCATGACAGGACTTATGGTTATACCGCCTGCTCCAGCTGGATGGGCTGCAGCTCCAGGCGGGACTCCCTGGATGTTGCCTGTAACATACTGTACTAAAGCTCGATGCACTCGTATTAAAGACGAATGCAGAGTACGCAGGTCAGCGAGCGGCAGCGTCATATAACGCGGATGTGAGGTATACCCGGCCAAAACAGGCCAAGTGGCCCCGTCAATTGATAAGGGGCCTAAACGAACCGCTGTAACCGGTTGGGGGAGGGCGCCATCAAACCAAACACGGTGTTGCCAAGCTGTGAGTGGTACTTCAAGATTCCTATATGGTCTATAGTGAATAGGAACAACGGTGGCTTCATATTCATGGAACAAGTTATCAGCCCCATCCACCGCCGGAAAGGTGATCCATGAGTAAAAAACCTCAAAGTGGTAAGCTGGATCTGCTTGTACCACAAAGATCAGATCGACACCCGCGTCAGGCACTCCATACACTGTCAAGTGAGCTCGGAGCACTGCGCGGCTATGTGCCGCAATTTGAATAGCCATGTTAGGCTAACAAGTTTTGACAACCTAATAGTAGGCAGCACAATAGTGGGTATTATTTAAGAAACCTTTTAACAACTTCAAGCTTGAAAGAACCTATAAAAACGTCAATATAGGAGGTATCACCGTCACACACGCTTCCGGAAGCGTCTCTGAAGGGAGTTGTGGACAAGCACAAATATTACTCAAGCGTCTCGCAGATAAGCAGCCCACTCGTTGGTTGCGCCATGTTGTAGGGATTCTGCACAAACACAGAGCTATGCACAGGATAATAGGACCTTGGAATATAGTGGTGAGCCAACCATAAACCTTAGCACCTAAAACCCCAATCCGACTAGCTTTAGCGTCTCATTAGAAACAATGTTACCAATGATTAGACAACCCAGAACATGGTATCTCTCTCTCAGGACTCTGCAGGAGCAAGAACACTCTTTCATAACTCACTCATACCTGTCCACAACGTGCGTAAGAAGAGACACTGTATAGTTTAAAATGTTTATTTCAACTACCGTGCTCTAAGATACAGTACACGTGCCAGTACTATCAGCATAATGCATAAGGATAATAAAAGCAGCATAGTTACAACTCCATAGAAAACAAACGGGGAAAGCATTTCATAAAACAGTGGATATATGGCTAAAAGACAATACCACCCTCCCCGTGCTAGTTGCTGGTTTATTATAAAAACAGAAGACCTCTGGGCTTTGACGGGCAGACCCTCATACCTCAATATCTAGATGAAAGGTTTACATCATCAGACAAGCACCACTCTTCTCTCTGGAAAAATCTCTCTCCAAGTGTTTCCAACATTGAAATCACAATATTAAAAGCACACGAATTTCCCCCGTGCAGCTGCATTCAGTGTTATGTCTAAGTGCGAGGGGCTGACCAAATCAGCAAGAACAAGGGACAGTGAGGCATATTAGCAAGACCGGTGATAAAATTATCGCCGTTTTAGCGGCAGAAAACTGCCGCTAAAACGGCGATAATGAGCTTGCTAATATGCGCTATAGAATTCCAATAGAAGCCCAGGTTAGATGTGCAGGACATCTAACCTGGGCTTCTATTGAATTCTATAACGCATATTAGCAAGCCCATTATCGCCGTTTTAGCGGCAGTTTCCTGCCGCTAAAAGGCGATAATTTTATCGCCGGTCTTGCTAATATGCCCCATTGTTTTTCGACCTTGTACATGATGTGCAGACGAAACCCAAAGGGGATAGGAAGAAAGGTTAAAGGCAGAAATGCAGACAGTTCTAAAATAGCCGGGCACAAGCAGATTCTGGGAAAACAAAGGCACAAAGCAACGTGCGCAAAAAGGCATCATGGCAGCCAGGCCTAAGCTAACTTAGCAATGCAGACCATGAGTCCACAAACCACACGACAAAACGCATTCACAGTTGGCACACTGGCATTCCCATCCATCTGAATTCACACACTACCCCACAGCAGAAGGTACCTGAAGGCCACAACTCCAAATGTAAGAGAGATGCACAGTGCTAAAACTGACTTCATGAAGCACCGTTTGGGCAAATGCATGGCACATACACCCAGCACAGAGGCCACTCACAAAACATTGCACCACACAACCAACGTCACACAGCTGACAATTTGCACACTCTGTAGACACATGCACCCACTCCCATCCAAAGGCAGCCTGCAACACATACTCACCCCTGGCTTGCTGCTGATGCTCCTTCAGTTGTCTGTCCAGCTCAGGTTGTGTGACAGGCAGGATGCGGGCCATTAGTGGTGTCATGCTGCACCTAGCCAACCTGCCAGTCCGAGGGAGCAGCCCCAGCGTCATCTCGGCCACGTTCTTACTCAGCCGGCAGATGTTGTCCCACCTTTTATGACAGTGGGTGCGCCTTCGGTTTGACACACCCAGATCTCGGACTCTGGAGGCAATGGCCCTCCACACGGCTTTACGCTGGTGGACCTTCAGCTGCAGGCATGGGAGACAAGAGGGTGAGGTTCCAGTGACACAGTGCACAATGACAACACAACGAAAATGCAGTAGCACGACAGTGACTCATCCAAAACTCCAGCTACAACTGTAACAGAGCCAACAATTGCTGTGAACATGGTACATTGTCATTGGTCAATCAGATGTACAGGCATGCATGTTTGATGGTGGACACAGTACCTCCACATCCCATTCACATGCAGGATACCAACACAGCCAGCAACATGTAGTCTGGCCGCAGCTACTGTCTGCAGTTACCTACAACTACACATAGAGAAGATAGCAAAACATGTGTCTTGTTGTTGGACTCACTGTGTCCAACACTGCGCAGACCTAAGTGTCCTAGCCCTGTGAAAGCCTCACTGTGTCCTGGAACTCACATAGAGTGACAACAACTGTCATACACACACCCTTCTCCCACGGCTGCTCCTGTGCAATCTACATGGCAGAGATGGGACTTAGATGAGGAGGCGTGAACCAAACACACATGGAACACACTGTACATGCAGTGATGTGGACATGTGGCATTCGGCAGGGACTGTGCAGGGCAGGTGGACTGACACTGAGTGGGTAAATTGGGAGCAACACAGCCATTCACACAAACGATAACTGGCCAGACTCCTGCATCACCAAAATGCAGCTGCACTGTATGGCTGACACTACAGAACATGTCCCTCTACTCAGGATAGGCATGCAGGGTAATGTGTGAAAGAGCCCACCAAGCCCTTCCCGCTGTAGTAAACATGATAGGCAGTGCATGTCAGAGCCCCACAACCACTGACACATACCGAAGCACCTCCACCTCACGTGTGCCCACACTGCACTCTCACTCACAGTCTGGGAGACTTACCACGACATTAGGGCCGCCATAAAGCCTTGGGTACTGTGCAAGCACCCCGTCTACCAGGACCTCAAGCTCCTCGCTGGTGAAGGGACTGGCACGGATCTTCTGAGTCCTCGACATCACAATGGACATGTGGCAGCAGCAGCAGGTGCAGGGTGGCAGCCAGCAGTCCCTTGAGGCAGCAGCAGCAGGTGCAGGGTGGCAGCCAGCAGGCCACCAGCAGTCCCTTGAGGCAGCAGCAGCAGGTGCAGGGTGGCAGCCAGCAGTCCTTTGAGGCAGCAGCAGCAGGTGCAGGGTGGCAGCCAGCAGTCCCTTGAGGCAGCAACAGCAGGTGAGGGTTGTCAGTCAGCAGTCCCTGGTAGCTGTGGAAATGTGGTGCACCCTCCCACACATATATAGGCCCCTGGGGCTGTGTCAGTGGTCCCAGGGTGCTGCAATTGGTGTACCAGGTCTGCCTCATTCAAATACATCCAATGTCCGCCTCCGCGGTGGCGGTGCACGCCTACCGCGATTTTCAAACTTGCATCAGGCTACCGCGAGGCTGCTTCCCATTGGCTGCAAGGGCATGGTCCATGGTGGTGACACACCATAGGGGCCATGCGCGCGCTACCGCAGTGGTGCATCTTCTGAATGCCTCCAGTGACCGCCTCCGTGGGGGTGGTGCACGCCTACCGCGATTTTCAAACTCGCATCAGGCTACCGTGAGGCTGCTTCCCATTGGCTGCAAGGGCATGGTCCATGGCGGTGACACACCGTAGGGGCCAGGCGCGCACTACCGCGGTGTTGCATCTTTTGAATGCCTCCAGTGACCGCCTCCGCGGGGGTGGTGCACGCCTACCGCGATTTTCAAACTCGCATCAGGCTACCGCGAGGCTGCTTCCCATTGGCTGCAAGGGCATGGTCCATGGCGGTGACACACCTCAGGGGCCAGGCGGTAGGCACCGCCATATGTCTGCCAGACAGTGCCTGGAGTGCCCGTGATTTGGGTAGCGGTGCATGGTGACTGCTATTGTCACATACATATCTGGCGGTGTCTCCCGCGATCGTGCATGGGTTATGGGCGGTGACACACCTCAGGGGCCAGGCGGTAGGCACCGCCATATGTCTGCCAGACAGTGCCTGGAGTGCCCGTGATTTGGGTAGCGGTGCATGGTGACCACTATTGTCACATACATATCTGGCGGTGTCTCCCGTTATCGTGCATGGGTTATGGGCGGTGACACACCTCAGGGGCCAGGCGGTAGGCACCGCCATATGTCTGCCAGACAGTGCCTGGAGTGCCCGTGATTTGGGTAGCGGTGCATGGTGACCGCTATTGTCATATACATATCTGGCGGTGTCTCCCGCGATCGTGCATGGGTTATGGGCGGTGACACACCTCAGGGGCCAGGCGGTAGGCACCGCCATATGTCTGCCAGACAGTACCTGGAGTGCCCATGATTTGGGTAGCGGTGCATGGTGACCTCTATTGTCACATACATATCTGGCGGTGTCACCCGCGATCATGCATGGGTTATGGGCGGTGACACACCTCAGGGGCCAGGCGGTAGGCACCGCCATATGTCTGCCAGACAGTGCCTGGAGAGAGCGTTAATGGAGTTGTGGAGTAGCTGTGCTGCACCTAACGTGTCCTCCAGCTCTCTGCATAGGCCAATATGTACAGTGCCCAGTGTCTCAACAATTGAAGGGTCCTCATGAGGGCAAATGCACAAAAGGGACATGTCACTCCACGTCACCAACACATACCATATATGGGTCGCCAATACATTGCATGGGCACATACACTCGCACATGTCACATGTGCTGTGTAATGAAATGTAGACTGTCCAGTTAATGTGTTGCATAGCATATGGAGATAATGGTCAATGTCTGTGCGTGCAATGTATCGCACAATGTCGTCTTATTTACTGAACTAGGGGCATCAGCAACTGGCACATTGTCCAATGCACATGCACACACGTGTCCCCCACGCTCAGCCAGTGGTCTCTGTGTTGTTGATGTGTGCCATGTGCAACCTGTGTTGGGAGGTGTATCAGGGCCAGCAACATGGTGTGTTCGGGTAGTATTGCAATTATTAACATATGCTGGGGGTCATACTCACAGGTATGCACACATATCTGTTAGTATATCACACTGTGCATGCGAATGAGCCGGAGGGGTGCACAGATAATTGCTGCTGGTAAGGGGACAGGTGTACGAGTAGTGTGTCTGATGTGTACCTACTTGTGAAGTGCCCTGTCGGTTAATGGTGCATGTTGTAAGACTTGGGAATGTGTCTGTAGAAACAATTGATGTGATGCACATTTCATGTTCTTCTGCATTGACATCTGTGCACTTTGATCTGTCCTAGGAGGAGGAGGCCCAATATCCATCGTCCATTCACAGTCCTGGCAGACATGGAAAATGAGGATATAATCCGCAAATTCAGGCTGGACCGACAAACCCTGCAGAACCTATGTGCCATGTTGGAGCCCCACCTGCAGCCACGTCGGACATATCCAACAGCTTTCACCGCAACATCTAAGGTGATGGCATGCCTGCATTTCTTTGCAACAGGCTCATTCCAGCACACGGTCGCAAGTGCAGGCGGGATGTCACAGCCGATGTTCTGCATGGTGCTGAGGGATGTCCTGTCGGCCATGATGCTCTACAAAGACAGGTATATCCATTTCCCCAGGGGGCCTGAGTTGGTAGCTGTGAAGGGCGATTTCTATGCCCTTGGACATATCCCCCATGTCATTGGTGCAATTGATTGCACACATGTTGGGCTTGTGCCACCACAGGCACGTGAACAGGTTTACCGCAATAGGAAGCATTCACACTCGGTAAATGTTCAAGTGGTGTGCCTGGCGGACATGATCATCTCACACGTGTGTGCCAAGTTTCCCGGCTCAGCCCATGATGCCCACATCTTGCGCAGCAGCATCATTCCTCAGCTGATGGCCAATCTGCTTCCGGAGCGTGCATGGCTTGTGGGTGAGTATGCATAGTGGATTAGAGTGGTGTGTGTGTGACATGCTGTCGTGTGGCATTTTGGGACTGCAAGGTTAATCTGTGTCTCTCACACCCAGGTGACTCTGCATATCCGAACCGCCCGTAGTTGCTGAGCCCATTGCGGAATCCCGTCACGCCAGCTGATGTGCGATACAATGATGCCCATGGGAGGACACGGCGTGTGATAGAACGGACATTTGGTCTCCTAAAATTGAGATTTTGGTGCCTGGACCGTACTGGAGGTGCCCTTATGTACTCGCCAGGGAAGGTGTGTCAGATAGTGGTGGCATGCTGCATGCTCTACAACCTGGCCATTCACAAGGCAATACCCCTGATCCTGGATGACGATGATGAGCAGCCAAGGCCTCCGCCTGCAAATCAACCCGGATCCAGTGACGAGGGCAGTGGAGAGGAGGAAGGGGTGGACATGCGTCGACAGCTCATCACCTGCTACTTCACTTGAAGGTGAGTGACGATGTAGAAGGGACAAAATGGGCTGATGGTGTTGCAGTTGCTGTGTGGGTGTATGTGAGCTTGCTGACTGCAGCTTTGTGTTGACTCATTGCTGCCTGCCAATGTATGTGTGATTGGTTAGTGTGATACAGAATGTCTCTATGGTGGCTGTTGCTCTGTGTAAAGTTTGTAGATCTGAGTACCTTGTTGTCAAGTTGTGTGATGTGTGCGATGCCACACCCATACAAGTGACTCTTGTTCTGCGGTTTTCCCTAGGTCCCTTCAGCATCTCACTGCCTACCTACATTCCATTCCCCTGGACCATGTCCTACACGGTGAAGGTTGCACATCCTGTATTAAAGACGGAGCAGACACAACAACATGTGTGTAAGGTGTATTTATTTACAATTGTGACATGCGAGGGTGGAGAAAATGTGAAGGGGTAAATTGAAGAAGTGAGTTGACAGTCATGGTAGATGAGATACTTGAGTAGTCCCCACAATGATGTGGAGACCCAGTCCAACAGATAGATGCCATTCACATGGCAGTGTGGTGAAGGATAGTCCAAAAGGTCAATGCAGTGGTGCAGTGGTCTGCCATCATAGCTGGCTCGGGGACTAGCGTTTGGCAGGTGCTTTGGCACGTGGGTCCCCCTGGCCTTTCCTTGGATGGCCCCTTTACGCTTGACTGGAGGGGCCACTGCTGCAGGGACAGTGGTGTCTGAGGACTCACCCCCCTCTGTGGACGCAGAAGAGGATGATGAAGTGTCATCCTGCTGCCCAACAGGGGGAGGCGGAGGGGTAGAATGTTGCGCTGGCCTGTCCCTCAGAACCGCCACTAGCTGCCCCAAGAGGTCCACAATCTGTCCCATGCGTGTGTCCATGGACCTCAGCAGCAAGAGGTGCTCCCGAGATTCTTCCTTTAACAGGCCCATTCGTCCCTGGGCCTGTTGGTAGGCCCCAAGGACTCTGTCGATGTGGCCCAGGGCTTCCGTCCCAGGATCAGTCCCCCTCTGCATGACCCTGTCCCGACCACCTGCACTGCTGCCACGGTCCTGTCCGGTCCTCACATTGGCCCGCTGCATCCTCTCCCTGGCCTCCGCAGTCGATGTAGTGGGCTGCTCAACCCCTGGGGCAGGGAGGGTGTTGCGGCCAGCTGTGGTGGTGGTGGTGGTAGTGGTTGACACACAGGCCGTGACAGCAGCTGTCAGAGGATGGTCAGGGGCTGCAGCTGATGTGGTTGGGGGGACAATGGGTGCCTGGGACTGGTTGCGGCCTGCCACACCAGATGGGCCAGCGTGGAGCTCCTCATCCAAGGAATCCAGGGAGTCCTCATCCAGTTGTCTCTGTTCCGGGGGGGACTGGCTCTGCAGGGTGGTGTCATCCTCTGCAGTGAGTTCTTGGTCATCTGTGGGTCAGATGAGAAATGGTCATTGTGTTGCACCCAGCAAAGTTTGTGTTAGCAGTGTTACATCAACTGTTTGTACATCCAGCAGTTGTTCACTGTACAAATTTGCATTGACCGACATCCAGTGATGCATTACAAGCTGTTGTGGTACATGCATTACTTGTCCATATTGGGAGTTGTCAAGACATGACATGCACAATATAATTGTTTAACATTGACAGTCTCATGTTGGCATACAGTTATTGATCAATCATATGTCATCCATTTACGCGTATGTGTCACTTGTTGAGCCCTTGCAGCGGTTTACTCTGCACATTGAGTGAACATTGTAGTCTCAAGCATACCTTTTTAATGTGGTGTACATATCTGTATTTGCAATTCCAGACATGCTTAAGTTTGCTTTAATTAGATCCTAGGTGGTCTTGACCACTGCTACTGTCAGATGGCATGTAGTGGTGTGCATGGTTGTGCTCGGAGTTCCATCTACATGTGTTTCAGACTTTCACACTTTGGTTGCTGCCACAGTTTCATTTTCTTAGGTGTGTGCACACTATAGTTGCCAATGCTATCTGGGTGTGCAGTTGTGCATTGAGAGGCCTGGTGTCCTATGCCAACATGTTTTTTAAATGCATATCTGGCTGCATGTTGTGGCTGTTGATATGTTGTGTTTGCTGTTTTTTCCTTGTATTTGAGTGACCTCTCTGTGTGTGTATGATGAGGGCTTCCATCTTGGTCCAGTGTGGGACAAGTCAGCATGATATGTCCACATGCCAGTTCTTTTGAAGTGTACATTGCAATGACTGACACATGCATGTTGTTGCCAGGAAGTAATGGGTCTTGTGTGCTGGCGGTCAGGTGGGCCCGTGTGAGTTGTTGTGCAAGCTTCCCAGCCCCACACACCACGACCTGTGAGATGTGGTTACCTACCTGTGAGTTGGGTGGGTAGCATACATTGCCTGCCACATGATTCTTATTGGGGGTGTAGTGTCCCATCATCCATAGTGGTGGAACAGCATGCATGTTGCATTTTGTGGGACGGATAGCCAAACACACTACACCGTCTCACTGTGAAGATGGCTAACTATCGTTTGAGGTGGAGGTGAGCAATGACATGGCTATGTGACTTGGGAGAAATCTTTGGATGGAATGTACGTGTGGTGAGCATAATGTGTGTGTGGCTTTTTGTACCCATTGATTTCAGATTACATTTGGTCATGGGGTATAGCCCCCCATCACTGTTGTCCCACCTATCTGGCTGTGGGGTTCAGTCCCCCAACATTTGAAGGCAGAATAGGGCATGGGGTATAGCCCCCCCATCACTGTTGTCCCACCTATCTGGCTGTGGGGTTCACTCCCCCAACATTTGAAGGCACAATAGGGCAAGGGGTATAGGCTCGTAGCACAGTGGTGACATACAGCAGGGTGAACATCTCACCCAGCATACATTTCCACACTGTCATGGTTTCATGGTATTTGGGGACCTGAGAACATGAGCACAGTACTGGTGAAAGGGTTGTTGCAGGGCATCCATACACTGACATGTTGTGGTCAACAGTGGTGTATGTGTGAGATGTACTCAGCCCTGTGCAGACAATGTGTGCTTTTGGGGCCAGACTATACCAGCACTGTTCAGACAGACAGTGTGAGATGTGAACATTGTCAATGCATACACACATTGGTGGTCCAAACAAGACACCTTTGACAATTTTATTCAGACAAGGTGCTGTTCTGCAATTCAGTGCAGCACTGTGGTGGCTGGGTGTATTGCAGGACATTTGGGATGTGCTTAGTTTAGCATTGTGAGTCCCAGCTGCAGTGTAGTTTTTGGGTACACTGCACTTCCGCTGTTTACATTGCAACACTGTGGTATGACATGGGTGATTTGCACTTTGCAAAAATAAAGGCCAGACACTGCTGTAGGGCAGCATGATCGTAGTTAGTGTTGCAGTGTGTGATGCCTGGCACAGTGTACACAATGTGGGTCAATTTTGAACAGAGACTTGTGCATGGTGACTACAACACAACTGTTTTGCATTATTTGTGTCGGTGACTGTGGACTAAGTGGCATGGTGTCATGTGCGGCTGCACAGACGTCACATGCCTATGAGTGGGACAAGTGCTCCATCCTGCGCAGCTGTAGGACAAGGGGGCCTGGTGGGAGTTGTAGTGCAGGCCTCCCTATTCCACAGCCACCTCCCTGTAAAGATGGCTACCTACCTGTTAGGTGAGGGTGAAGCACACAATGGCTGAGGCATGCTTCTGGGTGGGACAAGTGCTCCATCCTGCTCAGCTGTGGGCCAAGGGGGCCTGGTGGGAGTTGTAGTGCAGGCTTCCCAAACACCCACCCACCTCCCTGCAGGGATGGCTACCTACCTGTTAGGTTAAGGTGAGCAATGCTATGGTTGGCACATGGGTTGGGGTGGAGGGCTACATCTTGCGCAGCTGTAGGACAAGGGGGCCTGGTGGGAGTTGTAGTGCAGGCTTCCCTATTCCACAGCCACCTCCCTGTAAAGATGGCTACCTACCTGTTAGGTGAGGGTGAAGCACACAATGGCTGAGGCATGCTTCTGGGTGGGACAAGTGCTCCATCCTGCTCAGCTGTGGGCCAAGGGGGCCTGGTGGGAGTTGTAGTGCAGTCTTCCCAAACACCCACCCACCTCCCTGTAGGGATGGCTACCTACCTGTTAGGTTAAGGTGAGCAATGCTATGGTTGGCACATGGGTTGGGGTGGAGGGCTACATCTTGCGCAGCTGTAGGACAAGGGGGCCTGGTGGGAGTTGTAGTGCAGGCCTCCCTATTCCACAGACACCTCACTGTAAAGATGGCTACCTATCTGTTAGGTGAGGGTGAAGCACACAATGGCTGAGGCATGCTTCTGGGTGGGACAAGTACTCCATCCTGCTCAGCTGTGGGCCAAGGGGGCCTGGTGGGAGTTGTAGTGCAGGTTTCCCAAACACCCACCCACCTTCCTGTAGGGATGGCTACCTACCTGTTAGGTTAAGGTGAGCAATGCTATGGTTGGCACATGGGTTGGGGTGGTGGGCTACATCTTGCGCAGCTGTAGGACAAGGGGGCCTGGTGGGAGTTGTAGTGCAGGCCTCCCTATTCCACAGACACCTCCCTGTAAAGATGGCTACCTACCTGTTAGGTGAGGGTGAAGCACACAATGGCTGAGGCATGCTTCTGGGTGGGACAAGTGCTCCATCCTGCTCAGCTGTGGGACAAGGGGCCCTGGTGGGAGTTGTAGTGCTGGCAGCATGTACACATGTACCCATGGTGATGTTGCTAGCTACCTTTGGGGGGCTTCAGGGGGGTGTCTGTTGAATCTGTGAGAGATGTGTTGGGGGGAGTGTTGTGCACATGAATACATTTGTACCTAGGAGCTATTACTTTGTAGTAGTGCAAGACAGTACATTTGTGTGATGTTAGGCATTTGTTTGTACTTACCAGCCTCCACTCCCCCGGGTATTCCTGAGAGACTCTCTGGATGTAGAATGCCAAGCACCTTCTCCTCCCATTCAGTGAATGTTTTGAGTGGAACGGGAGGGCCACTGCCTGTCCTGTGGTTCTTGGCTCTCTTCTTTTTGATCACTGCCTTCAGATCGTGCCACCTCTTCACGATTTCATCTCTATTGCGTGGCACGGTCCCTACTGCATT
This sequence comes from Calotriton arnoldi, assembly GCA_963921515.1. Taxonomy (NCBI): domain Eukaryota; kingdom Metazoa; phylum Chordata; class Amphibia; order Caudata; family Salamandridae; genus Calotriton; species Calotriton arnoldi. The sequence goes on along the minus strand of CAWUFW010003736.1, from coordinate 86,248 downwards.
TACCTTCTCTACTATCCTTCTCCACATTAGCGTTCTTGTTGCTAGTGGTGTCTGTTGGACCTGGTTACCAAACAATTGTGGTTCTACCCTGATTATCTCATCAACCATGACCCTCAACTCACTCTCAGTGAATTTGGGCATTCTCTGTGGTGACATGGTGTGTGATGTGTCAAGGTGTTTAAGGTGCAGGTTTGGAAGTGGTAGTGGTGGTTGTGATGTGTATGGTGTGTGCTGTCCAAAGGTGTTAGAGGTGCAGGTGTGGAAGTGGTGGTGGTGGTGGTGATGTGTGTGTGTTGTGCAGATTTGCCTCTCCTGTCATCTGTGGTGGATGTCCCCTCAGTTGTGGAGTTTTGCAAAGGATTGTGGTCTGTTGGGGGCTGGATTTATACTGGTGTCTGTGGGTGTGTCAGGATGGGGTTTGGTAGCAGGTGTGGTGTGTGTGTGAACCTGGGATTTGTAGTTTTGGAGTTTCCCATGGGGGTGTGTCTTTGGGCTGTGTTAGGTATTTTTGGGTGCATGCCTTGTTTGGTTGGTGCACTTTGTGGCCATGTTGTGTGATTTTCTCGCGACTGCCATTTTTTTAACGGAGCGTCCGCAGCGGTGGCTCGGCTACGGCGCTTCCGCCGTCTCACTGATTCATCAATGTTGTCGACCGCGGCGGGCGGTAACAGCGCACTGCACCGCGGGGATGTCGGGAATATCATAATTTTGATGGCGGTTTCTCCGCTGTGGTTGCGGTCATTTGGGCTGTTTCCACTGCGAAACCGACCGCCGCGGACGGGTTTGGGCCTTCTCCGCAGGCGGACGGCGGTTTCTCGGGTCTCCTTTCCACTGCGGTTGGATTTTTACCACCAAGGATCATAATCTAGCCGTCGGTTTTACCGCGGTAGCGGCGGGCGGTGATTTCCCGCTACCATGGCGGTCGGTTGTTTTTCCGTCCGCCATCGTAATGACCTCCTTGGTTTTGTGTAGGTATCTTGTGACATGTATTGGGCATAAGTATTGCAGTTCTGTCCTGTTCTTCAGTGCTTTTGACTGTGTGTCATGTCTGTCCTTCACAGGGTACTTTCAGAGTTGTTTGGTCAACTGTGATCCCACGACACCATGATTCAACTTCCAGGGTGGGAGCAATCGTTTCCCTGCAGGTGATGTGCCACTAACCCTAGGCATAATACTTCGCTACGCTCACGAAACATGCAAAGTTTGTGCTACTACGCAACTTGCACGTAGCAGAGTGAAAAACTGTGCTAAATGACGTAGCAGCAGTATAATAAACACCTACAAATGCTTTCATAAAGCAGTTTTCAATGCTAAAATGCATATAACCAATTCACAAAAGTGAACTTTGACTATAAAATATCAAGCAATGAGAGAGGTGAGGATTTTGGGGTCCCCCCTAACCTAGGGGGAGGACCAAGCAGATGCCTTGAACACAAAAAGCATATCATGTGAACGATTCAGTGGTGGTCCCTTCCTCCTAGGACCACCCCAAGCACAGTTATGGGCAAAAATACAATCCCAACCAAAGGCCCTGCAAAGCATTATGGGACGAGATTAGCAGTGGGCAGTGAATATTATAGTGTCCAATATCAAAATAATTCTACAAAGAGCTGCAGTTCAACTAGTCGTTACTAGATGTCCCTCACGAGTCAAAAGCATTGAAATTATTAATACATCAAGCTGCAGTTCCACTAGCCGTTACTAGATGTCCCTCACGAGTCAAATGCAAAAGCATTGAAACCCTTTCATGAAGCTTTTGCATTTGACTCGTGAGGGACATCTAGTGGAACTGCAGCTCTTTGTAGAATTATTTTGATATTGGATACTATAATATTCACTGCCCACTGCTAATCTCGTCCCATAATGCTGTGCTTCACTTTGGGATGTGCGTTGTCTGTGGTCACACATCTGACTGACATTAGCTTACTGCACCTGTGGGCTAGTTAACACAGACTCTGAATAGGTGTGGTGTCTGTGCATTCCACTGTATTTCCTGGCAACATCAGTGTAGGCGATGAGTCAGATGGCCCTGGTGTGTATGTGTTGTGTAGCCCTAGTGGTGTGTCTCCCTCATATGTGTCACGTTGCCATGACTCACATGACGGTGTTGAACTTGCTGTAGCAGTTAGCATGCACAGTGTCATTTAGCAGATCATCATCTCCATGACAAAAACAACGTTGTAATCACAACAGAGGCAAGTATGGTGTATTAGTGAGTTTATTTACATACATGTGTGAGGATAGTGCACAGGATGGTGGGTGCTGTACATTGGGATTGGAATCCAAAGTTCCCAGATGAGTTGGAAGTGTTGGTAGCAGAAATGTCCTGAGTAAAGTCCACAGTCATCTGATACATTGGTCCAACTTAAACTCCCCATGTCATGTGAGAGAGTTGGGTTGCATTCGACAGGGTGAACAGTTTGCACACAAAGGTGGATTTCCAGAACAGGTGTGTTCCTGGGGGATGTACATGGCCATCGGCCTCTCAGTTCTCCTTCCTCAGATGACCCCTCTTCTTTCGGGGGGGACCCTCACGTGCAGGCTGCTGCGGTGCAGAGGACTCTCCGCCAGAGTCATCCTCCCTCCCTGTGGCAGTTGCAGTTGTTGCAGCACCAGATGTTGTGGGCACACAGGGAGGTGTGGCCATGTTGGTGCTAATCTGGCGGAGGCATGTCAATATGTCCCTATGCACCGCTGTCAGTTCTTGCAATGTGTCCCACTTGGACTCCATGCCAGCCATGTGTGTCTCCACACGGGACATGTGGGAGTCCAAGCGGGCATGATGGGCAGCCTGCTGCTGTTGAATGTCCTTGAGGATCCCCACTACCTGGCTGACCTCTCCGGTGCTATTCTGGTACGCATCAGCAATGCGTACCAGTTGTGGGTCATCATGCAGTCCAGACGCCTCTGCAAACAGCGACCTCTGCCTACCACCCTCCCACCACCCCTGGCCACACGTGCGGGACCTGCGGTGGCACGCACAGGTGACCCTAGGCCCCCTTGGGGGTTGGTACTGGGGTTGTTGTCCGTTGCTTCACGGTGGGCCGGGGTCCCTGTGCTGTTGTCATTGGTGGTCCTTGGTCTGTCCGTGTCGGCGGGGGTGGTCTGTGTGTTGGCAGATGTTGGAGGAGTGGGTGCAGGGGGTGCAGATGGTGGTCCTGCTGGTGCTGCATGATGACTCACACCGGAGGGGCCAGGTAGGTCTTCGCCATCCGAGGAGGGCAGAGGCTGTTCCACACCAGAGAGCTCAGGGGCCCCGGAGCCTGGGACAGGCACTCCTCATCGTCTGCTGCTGTGTCCCCATCATCACCTGTTTTTGGAAGAGACACACAATGTATGTTATGTTTCTTCAGGCATTAATGGTTCAAACATGTGACAGTTGTGACTGTACCTCTGGATGCGGGCCTGTACATTGCATTGTCCTAAGTTGTCACAGTCAGAGGTTGATATTGGTGTAGCACATTGTCCTGCCAACCTGAAGCATTTCAATGTGAATGTTGAGGTGTGTGCATGGCCAGCATTGGTGGTATTTGGTTGACATCCAGCCCTCCTTCTCCCCCCAGCCCAGTTATCCCACCATGAAGCATGCCACCCTTGCAGTGGGTGCAGGTTGACTCTCAGGATGTCAGTCACTGGTGTCCTGCTGTTGGTTGGTGCCCAGTTCCCAGCAGGGCCTTGTGCTCCCCACAACAGAGCACCATTGTCAGACATCTTTGAAGTGGCTTTTCACTCCCTGTGAGGTGTGCATGCTTCAGTGTGAGTTTGCTGGGCCATGCGGGTGGGGGATGTTGAGCTGTGACTACCACTCCCATCATGCTATTGCCTACACCCCCTTCCCAGCATGCCCATACTTCCTTCCTTTTGAGTGGACTTCACTGTGTGTGAGTGTGACAGCAATGGCAAGATGGCTGACAGTGGTGTCCTGTTGTTTGTTGGTGCCCAGTTCCCAGCAGGGCCTTGTGCTCCCCACAACAGAGCACCAGTGTCAGACATCTTTGAAGTGGCTTTTCACTCCCTGTGAGGTGTGCATGCTTCAGTGTGAGCTTGCTGGGCCATGCGGGTGGGGGATGTTGAGCTGTGACTACCACTCCCATCACGCTATTGCCTACACCCCCTTCCCAGCATGCCCATACTTCCTTCCTTTTGAGTGGACTTCACTGTGTGTGAGTGTGACAGCAATGGCAAGATGGCTGACAGTGGTGTCCTGTTGTTTGTTGGTGCCCAGTTCCCAACAGGGCCTTGTGCTCACCACAACAGAGCACCATTGTCAGACATCTTTGAAGTGGCTTTTCACTCCCTGTGAGGTGTGCATGCTTCAGTGTGAGCTTGCTGGGCCATGCGGGTGGGGGATGTTGAGCTGTGACTACCACTCCCATCATGCTATTGCCTACACCCCTTCCCAGCATGCCCATACTTCCTTCCTTTTGAGTGGACTTCACTGTGTGTGAGTGTGACAGCAATGGCAAGATGGCTGACAGTGGTGTCCTGTTGTTTGTTGGTGCCCAGTTCCCAGCAGGGCCTTGTGCTCCCCACAACAGAGCACCAGTGTCAGACATCTTTGAAGTGGCTTTTCACTCCCTGTGAGGTGTGCATGCTTCAGTGTGAGCTTGCTGGGCCATGCGGGTGGGGGATGTTGAGCTTTGACTACCACTCCCATCATGCTATTGCCTACACCCCCTTCCCAGCATGCCCATACTTCCTTCCTTTTGAGTGGACTTCACTGTGTGTGAGTGTGACAGCAATGGCAAGATGGCTGACAGTGGTGTCCTGTTGTATGTTGGTGCCCAGTTCCCAGCAGGGCCTTGTGCTCCCCACAACAGAGCACCATTGTCAGACATCTTTGAAGTGGCTTTTCACTCCCTGTGAGGTGTGCATGCTTCAGTGTGAGCTTGCTGGGCCATGAGGGTGGGGGATGTTGAGCTGTGACTACCACTCCCATCATGCTATTGCCTACACCCCTTCCCAGCATGCCCATACTTCCTTCCTTTTGAGTGGACTTCACTGTGTGTGAGTGTGACAGCAATGGCAAGATGGCTGACAGTGGTGTCCTGTTGTATGTTGGTGCCCAGTTCCCAGCAGGGCCTTGTGCTCCCCACAACAGAGCACCATTGTCAGACATCTGTGAAGTGGCTTTTCACTCCCTGTGAGGTGTGCATGCTTCAGTGTGAGCTTGCTGGGCCATGCGGGTGGGGGATGTTGAGCTGTGACTACCACGCCCATCATGCTATTGCCTACACCCCCCTTCCCAGCATGCCCATACTTCCTTCCTTTTGAGTGGACTTCACTGTGTGTGAGTGTGACAGCAATGGCAAGATGGCTGACAGTGGTGTCCTGTTGTTTGTTGGTGCCTAGTTTCCAGCAGGGCCTTGTGCTCCCCACAACAGAGCACCAGTGTCAGACATCTTTGAAGTGGCTTTTCACTCCCTGTGAGGTGTGCATGCTTCAGTGTGAGCTTGCTGGGCCATGCAGGTGGGGGATGTTGAGCTGTGACTACCACTCCCATCATGCTATTGCCTACACCCCCCTTCCCAGCATGCCCATACTTCCTTCCTTTTGACTCTGCTTCCCTGTGGGGTAGTGTGCCTGTGCTGACAGGATGGCTGACAGTGTTGTCCTGGCGTTAGTTTGGCTACAAGTCCCAAAAGTGTCCCTGTGCTTCACACAGCATAACCCAGGGTGGTGGTTCTTTGTGGGATATTTAATTAGAGTGTGAGGCAATGCATTCTCCCAGGTGAGTTGTGTGGAGTTTGTGTTAAGGGTGTGTGTGAGAACAGCTGCTGGTAACTATGGTCAGTGCTGTCAGTCCTCCTTCCCACCCAGCCAGATATCCCACCATGCGACGTACTTCCATTGCAGGGAGTGCAAGTTTGCTTTCAGGATGTCAGTCAGTGGTGTCCTGCTGTTGGTTGGTGCACAGTTCCCAGCAGGGCCTTGTGCTCCCCACAGCAGTACCCAGTGTCAGCCATCTTGTCAGTTCTTTTCCACTCCCTGTGATGTGAGCATGGTTCAGAGTGGTGTTGATGGGCCAATTGTGAGGGTGACCAATATCTGTGACTACAACTCCCATCATGCTATTGGCTACACTGACTTCACCAGCATACACAGAATTCCTTCCTTTCAGTGAGCTTCCCTGTGAGGTGGTGTTCTAGTGGTGGCAAAATGTCTGACAGTGTTTGTTGGTTAGATTTGTGCCGCTGCCTTGCTCTATTTGTTGTTGGGTTTGTACATGTCATGAGACAGTTACATATCACTATGGGATGGCAGGTATTGTGTTTGTCTAACTAACATACACATCTTGGGATGATTATGTTTTGGTTACTGTGGCTTTGCTAACGGTGCATGGTTTCACTATCCCCTTGACAGTGATGTGTGTGTATTGTCACACGATATTGGGTATATTGGTTGTGTGCTCACCAGGCTCTGGGATGTTTGATAGTCCATGTACGCTCTCTGGTGGTAGGATGGCCCACACCTTCTCCTCCCAGGGCCTGAGGTATACTGGTTTGGCAGGAGGGCCACTGCCGGTGCGATGGCTCAAGGTGTAATCCTTCTTGAGTAGGGCCTTGACCCTCCTGCGCACATCATACCACCTGTTCTGGATGTCTTCCTTTGTGCGCAAACATGGTGATTGTGCGTTCACCCTGTCGACGATCCTCTCCCACATCTTGGTTTTCTTGGGGGTCTGTTGGACCAGTGTACCAAACAAGTGTGGCTCTACCCTGAGGATTTCATCTACCAGCACTTCCAATTCACTGTCTAGGAACTTTGGATTCTTCTTTGGGGGCATGGTGATGGGTGGTGGTGGGGATTGATGTGTGTGTGTGTGTGTGCAAGTGAGGGTAGGTGAGTGTCAGTTTTGCTGGGTGTATGTGAGTGTGCTATTAGGGAGGTGCTAATGGTGTGTGGCTTGTGTGATGGATGAGTTGTGGGTGTGTCTGTGGTTGCTGTCTGATGGTGTTCTGTGCTGGCAGGTCAGTTGAATTTGCAAAGAATCATGGTAGGGATTTGTGGCCTTTATATGGGTGGAGTTGTGGGTGTGTCTTTGTTCCATTCCCCCCCCAGTATTTATTGACTTTGTCATTGCTTGTTTGGTCCTTTTTTTTGTATTTTTTCCTTTGTAGTTTTGAGGCATGTAGGAGACGTTCTTCTGACCGAGTAGGACGCTGCAGTTGGCTCGTGCGAGCTTCTCCAAGTCTTTCAAGGTGTGTTTCTGCTGTGTTTCATGTGCGGCGTACGCGTCGGTCGCGGAGTATTGGGTTGCTTCGGCTCCGTTTTGTATGCGTGTCGGTCGTACGGCTTGAGCTCCATGCGACTCGGTCTGGTTTTCCACGCATTGCATCGTACTGCGCGGGTCGGAGTTCGCGGGTACGTCTCTGTCGGGTTCATTCCTGGTGCGTGTCGGTCGGTTCGATTCGCGTGGTTTCCCGGCCGGATAGCTGGTTTCCGTGCGGTTCGGTCGTTCGGCTTGTGTTCCGTACGAGTCGGTCGTAATTCACATGCATTGCATCGTACTACGCGGATCGGGCAGCGCCGGTACGTGTCGGTCGGACTAAATTCCTGTACCGAGTCGGTCGGTACGTTTTCCGGTCCAAATCGGAATCGGCCCCTACATATATATCATTTACTATTCCCACTCAAACTATATTAACTCAGGGAAGGTGCTGGACACTAAACATATATAATTTACTATTCCCACTACAAAGTATATTAACTCAGGGAAGGTCGTTTACATTAAACATATATAATTTACTATTCCCACCCCAAACTAAATTAACTCAAGGAAAATGCTAAATAATATACTCATAAAATGTTATATTCCAAAACAAATTACATAAACTTATATAAAATAATACACATTATACATATACATTAACCTATTCCCAATTATAAAAACATATCCAAATAAAAATTATGAGACTTTTTAAATTATTTTAATACATTTTCTTGTATTTATAAATTAAATTTTAATAAATTAATAGAAATAATTAATAAAAAATAGAAATATAATTATCAATATTATATGAAATTATTAAATGTTTAAAAATTAAAAAATTCAATTTTATAACATTATTTTCAAAATCAAACATTAAACATCTTCAAAATTTACAATTTATTAATTATTGTATTATTTTAATTTTTATTCAAAATATAATCACAATTTTTTATAAAAAAATAATACTCTCGCAAAACAAAACACCTCAACATTAAATATTAATTAATTTATTTAAAATTTTTGATTTTCACTACTATAATACCATATTAAAACAAAAATCATAATTTTATTTTTTTACTTTTTATTTCAAATTTTCACTTTTTCAATTTTTTTAAAAATTGTAACATTATTCCTGAAAATTATCTGTAAATTTCACAATTTTTCACAAATAATAAAAAAAACGTTATATTTGTAAATTGTTTTTAAACATTTTTTTAAAATTTAAAAAATGTGTTATTTAAAAACTACCCCCCTCATCATCTATAACCCCAACATCCCACTCCTTCCAAACTTAAATGTATTTATTATAAAATATAAATGTATTTTTAAATTTAGGGGCACATTACGATACCCGGCGTAAAAAAATCCGCCAGGCATGGAAGCGGCAAAAATCCGCCCGCACACACCGCCTGAACACCGACCACGCCATTATGAGTACACAAACTGAAAACCGCCATCGGCGGAAAAATCATACAAAATACCGCCCGCCATCGTCCGAGTCGGAGTCAAACCGCCCGCCACGGACGGAAACACGCACGACTACACAAAACCGCCCGCCCACACGGCCGACACACCGCACGTGAAATTACGATCGCACCGCCATGAGCGCGGAAAAACAACAAAAATACCGCCCGCCAGCGCAAACAACGCCGATGAGAATCGACACGGCAGAAGCCATGGCGCCCACGTACCTGCACAGAAACCATCCGCACACAAAACCAATAGCACACAACATGGCCAACAAGTCCACACAGCAAGGCACGCACAAATACACAAGCACAGTACACATCCCGAAAACACCCCCGGACAAACAAAAAATACAAAGGCCAGAACCCCAGACACAACACACCTGAAAACAACAGACCATGAGGACACACCCACAGAGGTGAGTACAAAAGCAGCACTCCCACAGACCACAACCCCTTGCTACATTGCAAACCAGAGAGGAGAGGAGAGGACACAGTGACACAGCAAGGACAGCAGCACACCACAGAAACGCACACATCACAACCACCACCACCACCACCACCAAACACCGGCACCACAAACCCCCTGCACATTACACAACACACACCGCACCAGCACCACAAACACCATGGCACCACAAAGGATGCCCAAGTTCACGCCCATGGAGCTGACGGTCATGGTCGACGAGATCATCAAGGTGTACCCACAAATCTATGGGAACATGGTCCAGCACACACCACTAGCCACCAGAAACAGAATGTGGACCCGGATCGTAGACCAGGTCAATGCAGTCGGGACCCTGCCCAGGAACAGAACCGAGATAAACAAACGTTGGAATGACGTAAAGAGCCTGGTCAAGAAGAAGGAGGGCAAAAACAGAGAGCTGGCTGCCGTCACTGGCGGAGGGAATCCCGCGCTCTTTAAGACCTTCAAAGCGTGGGAGGAGAAGGTGCGAGTCGTAATCACATCCGGAGATCCTCGCCGGATTAGCAGGGGAGTGGAGGCTGGTAAGTACAAACTAATGTATACCAGCACACCGCTATGTACACACATGCGCAACCACCATGCCACAGCTCCCAGGGACAAACACCCCCATGTCCAGCACACAATACACAACACATCACACGCACATGCAACAGACACTACCACACACAGGCCAAACCGAACAACTGTAAGATGCGTGGGGACATGTGTACACTAAGCCAGCCACGTAACCACCAACAGGTCCCCAAATATGCCAGAAGCGCCACAACGAGCACCCACCACACCCATGTGTCCGCCACAGCTGCACCAACTGACAAGTAACAGGTAAGTGGCAGGAACACAAAGTGCAGTGGGTGGGACGGTGGACAGCCCAAGTACAACACACACCAGGCCCCAGTCCCACAGCACAGCAAGGAGGAGCATCCCCCACACCCCACACCCACGTGTCAGCCACCGCAGTGCACAACGACAGCCGAAAGGCAGACATCACGGTCCACAGCAATCGGTGTCAGTGGGTGTACAGCCACCCCCACGACCCACTACACCCCCCACCCCCACAGACCTGCAACATGGAGCACCCCCGCTAAGAGCCATGTGGCATCCAGTACAGTGCACGCACGAACAACTTGCAGGTGGGAAACTGGACAGGGCTGGATTACTGGAGGCATGAGGACCATAACACCACCAACACATGGGACATGTCACATAGCACACGAACACGCAGCACCGCCCACCGTCACGAACAAGTGAACAATGTGCACACGGACATGAACAGCAGACTCACACCCCACATGACCCATCACAGACATAGCAACACCCAAGGAGCCACGTCTGCATGCACAAGCCACACTGAATATAGTCCCACACGGCAGCCACTGTGCAACTCATCACACACAACCGAAACACCATTGAAGTCCTGTCCATGTAGCCCCTACTGCCTGTCAACCACACACCCCACAACTACGCCTATGTAAGACAAACAACACTAGACGCAACAGAGCGGAACAACATAAATGCACACGAACACCACTGAACCCATCAAACACACAGACACACCATGCACATACAACATACCATCCATCCCATTCGTCAGCCCCAGTCTCATGAAAGGCATGTCATCCGCACAGCTGCCACACATACAGCAGTCACGCTAAGACACATGCCCATGACCAACCATGTGCCAGAAGTCAATTAAGCGCACGACACACTGTGAGCAACAACACACAACATGGGCCACACCCCCCCGAGCACTGCAGTGATGCACATGGCACAGGGCAGCACGCACACCAAGGAGATGGGACAACTGCAATACGTTGGCTGGCACACAACTATCACTCACTCATAACGATGCGTCCAATGCCATGTCCAGTAACCACAACAGACAGCAAATATGCAGGGCATGTCAGGCATGCACACACCTCAGACCATGCACTGTCATGCTGCCACAACACATGTCACGTTCGGCACCCATGGCTCACAGCATGTACCCCAAAAGCATATACCCTCCCAAATGCGAATCTGGGGCATGGCCCCCATGTTGCCATATGCGTTCCTAAGCGTTCCATTTGAACTCCAAAAGCAAAGTACAAACCAGACCCAGGATGGGCCAGGAGCCCGCATACACCAGAGTCACAATGAGTAGGGGCAAAGCAACACACCCATCGGCATGGCCAATCCGTCCCATGCCACATGTGCACAGCACACAGTCCCATTGCCTAGCACACACACCTACAGATGCCACAGCCACACACTCGCCTCCGGGAAACCCATGTACGAGATTGCACGAACTGCCAATGTCAGATGACTAATACATACTTCGCCAGGTGCAACACAATAACAAATCTCATTCTCTCCACAGGTGACGAACTGCTGGACGCTGGGGATGGAGACAGCAGACAGCACAGCCAGCCTACAAGCCCCCAACGAGGACACACGGATCTGGAGGATCTGTCCACCTCTTCGGACACGGACCACCAAGCTGGCCCATCTGGCGTGGCAGGGCCCAGCCGCTCCCCAGGACCCCTCCTACCCACCAACCCATCATCCAGGGATGCTGAACAGTCCCAGTCCCCTGCTGCCACTGTCGTTGCGGCCACACCCACGGTCATTGCGGCCACTACCACTGCCGCAACCGCCACCATCGCCGCACCGACCACCACCGCCTCCACCACCACCACGTCTTCGCTGGCACCAGCCCCAGCGCAGGTGGTGGCCCGGCCGACTGGATCCACCCTGGGAGCCACAGCGAGGACCGTGGTGAGCAATGTGGCTAGTGGGCAGGCCGGTGGCAGCAGGACTGGTAGGAGGAGCAGGGTCAGGGAAGCGCCAGCCTCCCCTGGGAGCCATGCCCTGCCTCAAATGGCCAGAGTCCTTGGGGCCTATGAAGAGGCCCAAGGACAATGGGCCAGGTCTGCTACTGACACGCGGGAGGTGCTGGGGGTGCTGAGGTCCATGGACGCCCATATGGGCCAATTCGTGTCCCGTATGGACCAACTCGTGGACCTCATGGGCCAGCTGGTGGTGGCGGTGGGGTCACAGGCAAGGCCAGCAACACCACCTCCGCCACCACCTGCTAGGGCGCAGGCTCGGGCAGCAGTGTCCACTTCCCCTGCGTCCACAGCCAGTGAGCACACCTCACCCACCACCAGCAGGTCGCCACCACACACCCCCTCCCAAACGTGGAAGGGGCCGTCCGAAGAGGAAACAGATCTCCCGGGAGGACTTCGCACGCTCCAGTCGCAAGTGAGGCAGCCAGCCAGCCTTCCGCCAGCCTTCCTTGACCAGCCACTGCATTGACTTGCTCTACGATCCCACTCCACACAGCCATCTGGATGGCATGTGTGTGTTGGACTATGGACATAGAACCAGTGGGTACACCCTGATCATCACGCAGCCATGACCGACAGCTCATTGTCACTGCACGCACCACTTTTGTCATCACCTTACACACAATCACATGTCACAGTTTGTAATAAATGCACCTTTTTCACTAACTGCTGTTTGTGCCCTGTGTCTTTATTGTACGGAATACAACGGCCACCTTGGGCGGAAAGGCACCTGATGCGTGGCATGGAAATGGAATCCGGAGGGCCTGTAGGGACCTAGGGGTGGGAGACAGAACAGGAGCACATTCAATGAGTGTGTCACACACCCATCACACAGTACATGTCAACAACTACAAGCAATGTACACACATCGCACAGAGCAATAGGGCACAATGCCACAGTCACCAACAGTGGCATACTACCCTGGCCATGGAGCGTTGACACACTGCACGCAGTGAACATACGGCCACCCTGACACAGCACACACACACCTGCATAGATACAGACACATCATCCGTCGTACATGGACACTCACCGTCAAGTGAAGTAGCGGGCGATGAGCTGCTGGCGCACATTCCCAGCTTCCTCCTCTCCGCTGTCCACCTCACTCGAGCTGTCCTGGTCTGCGGGCTGGGGCCCTGGTTGATCTCCGTCATCCACAATGAGGGGGATCTGCTTCCGAATGGCCAGATTGTGCAGCATGCAGCACGCCACCACTATCTGGCACACCTTCTGTGGGGAGTACGCCAGTGCACCCCGGTGCGGTCCAGGCACCTGAACCTGGACTTGAGGAGGCCAAAGGTACGCTCGACCACACGTCTGGCCCTCCCATGTGCCTCATTGTATCGATCGTCTGCTGGGGTGCGAGGATTCCTCAATGGACTGAGCAGCCATGCCCCATTCGGATACGCAGAGTCACCTGGGTGTGAGGGACACAGAGAACCGTTGCTATTCCAACTGGACAGGGGACAGCATCGCACAACCAGCACGCTACACCACTCCACATACTCACCGACAATACAGCCACGATCCTGTTGCAGATTGGCCATCAGTCGTGGCAAGATGCTGTTGCGCATTATGTGTGCGTCATGGGCCGAGCCTGGAAACTTTGCACACACGTGGGTGATCACCATGTCCGCAAGGCACACCACTTGCACATTCAGGGAGTGCGTGTGCTTCCTGTTGCGGTACAGGTGCTCAGTGGCCTGTGGTGGAACAAGGCCAACATGAGTGCAGTCAATGGCTCCCACGACGTGTGGGATTCTGCCAAGGGCATAGAATGCACCCTTCACTGCCGCCAATTCACGAGCCCTGGGGAATCTGATGTACCTGTTCCGGTACAGCATCATGGCTGCCAGTACATCCCTCAGCACCTTGCTGAACATGGGCTGGGACATCCCTCCTCCACTGCCCACTGTGTGCTGGAATGACCCAGTGGCGAAGAAATGCATGGCGGCCATCACCTTAGCCGTGGGGGTGACAGCAGTCGGATACACCCTGCGGGGACGGAGATGGGGCTCTAACATGGCACACAGTCGATGCAGAGTTGGCCTGTCCAGCCGAAACTTCCTGATTACCTCTGTATCGTCCATGTCCGCCAGCAATTGGTATGGGCGGTCAATGTTCGGTCTCCGCCTGGGTTAAATGGCAGAGGACACATGTCAAAGCAACACGGCACATAGCAATTTCACATACACATCACTGACATGACTGAGCAAGCACATGAGCCACAGCCCAGCTGTCAAGCTGGGACGGCACGGCCACAATACACTTACACAGGTCTCCCAACAATGGCAATGGCAAGTGAGACATACCACTGCCATGTGCATGCACATGGGGATCTAGGCCCCAATGACTTGCGGGGCGTGCTGATGGGGACTGACTGCATATTCGTCAAGCGGCAACGCCACGGCAACATGAGTGTCTGCTGAGCATGGTACTGCTTCCGAGGCTGGATGAGTATGGCACACGACGACGACGATGTGGGCACGGGCTGAGCGGCCAATACAAGTGGGACCTGTGGCACGAGGGGATATGAGACAGTAGTAGGTGTCAGCACTGCACCCTATGTACAGCACTGTACGGATCACAGCTCCCGAAACATTGACTGGTGTCCACATTGACAGCCCCATGCCAAGACGGCTGTGTGCTTGCAGTCACACGTCACAGGTGAGAGGTTACATTGCACGTGCCAGGTGGCAGTCGTACATAGTGGGAGCTGGCATGTGTGTGCATGTGTCTCCTGTTCAGGATCCACCAGATGGGCGCTGACTCTGTACTGACCATTGGACACAGCATGTTCCGTGGAAGGCTTGTGTGTGTGGGATGGTGGCACTGGATGTGCCTCCGTTGGGTGGCGCCCATGCACAGGGCGGGTACGTCGATGATTGCGCATTGTTGGTCACGGTGGGTGCACCAGCTAAGATGTGTTGCCCTGTGTTCAATTCCTATGTCCGCATGATGATGGACTGTGGATGTGGGCAGACTACACATTGGTCGATGTGCTGTCTATATGCATGTGCCTTCACACCAGGCACAGCTGCCCCTGCACATGTGACCCCTGCTGGACTCGCTGCTGGGTCTGTGGAGCTGATGCACCTTCTGCGCGTGGGGCGGACAGCTCTCCTCACTTCCCTCATTGCGCATGTCATGTCTTTGCCGCAGGTGACATGGATCATGGAGGGCCCACATGTACGCGTGGGTAGGCTACACATGATTGTTCACTGGTCGCCACCCCCAGTCAGTGTTTCGAATGGGAAGGTTGTCGTGCTGGTGGTATGTTCGATGTGGCGGATGGGCGGGCCTAGGTGCGGGCTTACATTCCGGACATGGGGGTAGTTGGATTGGCGACTAGTTGCAGTACACACGGGACACGTCTCTTCCTTTCCACATCTGGGTCATCCCTTGTACTAACTGACAGTGATACAGTCATCTTCGCCCCAGCCCTCATGTCCTCCCCTCGCCCCCAATATGCATGCTCACCTGCGAGGCTAGCGCTTGCACAGGCAGCCCCAAGCTCGCACCAGAGAGGGCAAGGAGTGTATGTGTGGGTCCAGTTGCACGAGTGGGCTGTCTCAGGGTATGATGTGTGGCGGGACGCCGTCCACCTGCGTGGTGCCCCAAATGGAGACCCGGCCTGCATGGACTATGCATCACAGTCTTCGCCTTCCGGATCCGCCACCTGCGACACCCAGTGGCTGTGGCTGCCCTTGCGGCCATGCCGCGTCCGTCTGTGGCTGATGGCCCACACATTCACTCTTTGGCCTCTCTGGGGAGGGCTCAGGGGTGGTGGCGCACGCGCTTGCACTTAGTCGCAATGGCATGTGGCGTGGTTGGTATGATGGGCAATGGATGGGATGGTGCGAGCCACCTCCCGTGACGTCAGTGCTGCTCGTGCTGTGGTGCGTCCCCCTACACTTCCATTTGACTTTTTGCCATGCTGGACGTTGAGGTTCTATTGCCTGCGTGATATGACCAGGAGGAGCGCGAGGAGACCTCTCACACACCATGCTCCACTGCCATCCCGTGCCCTGTATCGCCTGTGCGGATTGACTATGTTGGGGTTACACCTGGTCGACTGGGGCTGTGTGTGCCTTGTCAAGGGGCATGGCGGGCGCACAACAGGATCCAGCTTGTCCACAGAGGGTGGGCTGAGGTGCGCCTGGTACCGCTTTGTACGTGTGCCCGGCTGCTGTGCACACACGTGTTCACTCCCCCGACAGGTGTCCTCTCACAATGCCCAGGGAAGTGGTGGTGTACTGTTCATGAGCCCTCCCAACACGGCGTGCTCCAACTTGGCATGTGCGCATCTACCCGTCGCACCCACCCACCTGAGCACTGCGTCCATACGACTTCACACGACACATGTGTGTCTTCCACAGTAGTGCTACTCATTTGCGTTGACATCCAATACCAGTGGACTACATGGTCATGTCACGACTGCCGTGTACTTCACATACTCTCATCCTCTCTCATTCGTACTTGTGAAATGAGTCAGCGGAGACAGTTCTGGTTTCAAACATTATATTGAGTCTTCTGTCCTCTGTGATGCAGTATAGTGGACACTACTGGCAGCGGAATACATGTTGAGGATATACTGAGCATGATTACAAATGGGATAGGGTGTGGGGTTACATCTGCTTGGCCAAGGCTGTGCTAATGTACATTTACGTATAGCTGCGGAGCTGCGGACTTTGACACAGACGGTATACATGTAGCCTACCAGACCGCTCGGCATCATGGGCACAGTCCATCTCAGTTCCATGTGACAGGTTTGCTGCGGTTGTTCCTCATGCACGCGTGCATGTGAGATGACATCAGGGCATGTGCTTGCGTGCATGCAGCGGCGTGCCACTTGTTGTTGCACTGTGGTGGTTACTGGACATGTCACAGTCACTGGGGTCGTGTTGTTGTTGTATGCACTTGTCGTCCATGCAAAGGTCCTGGTATGGGATTCCCGGGGCGGGGGTGGGAGGGGTGCAGCACCCACAGACTCCAGGCGACCTATTCATGTCCACTGAGCGGTGTGTGTGTCCATGGGCGCTGGATCCATGTCGTGTCCTGGTTGTTCGTGCAGTTCCGTCCATGTGGGTGCGATGCACAGAGCCCATGCCACTGCCTCCCACGATGCATGCGGTGTTCCTGGATGTGATGGGGAACAGTGTGCATGTCCCGGTCATATCCGATGTCATGGCGATGTCGTTGATGGTGTGGTTACAGTTGCCGGTCGTTTGGTATGGCTGTTGTGGTGGTGACTGGCCAGTCCGTGCGGAAGCTGAGCATGGGTGCGGGGTTGGACTTCATAGGTCACTCGGGGAACCTGCGTTGTGGTCCGACGTATTTACAGGTTGACAGGTATGCGATGCCGTCCAGCAGGGCTTCCATGTCATTGGTGGTGTACATGTTTGCCAGCCAATGAAGCGGATGGTGGCTGTCAAGGTGTTGTTCGTAGGTTGTCCCTTGGAGGACCATGATGGGGCATGCTGGGTGACATTCGATGTAGCTGTTCTCGATGATCCGTCGTGTGGAGGCACAGTGGTTCCATTTCAGTGCGCGTGCGATGTTGGCCACATACGCCATGCCCCCATAGGCAGAGCAGGCCCTGTCGTGTGCGTCCAGAGGGAGGAGTAGTGGTAGCAGGTCCGCCTTCAGACATGCCGGGTTGGAGAGGCATATCTCGACGGGATGCTGGTAGGGACACCTCCGACAGTAGAAGACGGGCATGACGCAGCTGAACAATGTGATGCGGTAAGTCAGTCGGTAACTTACGTTCAGCAGGGACAGGAGATCGCATCCCAATGTATGTATCGTGCTGGTTTGGTACAGCTTGAGCTCTTCGGCGTAGTTGGGTAGGTGTGTTGCGGTTGCCATTTCGTAGCGGTTCGTAGAGGTGGCGTGCTCCGGCTGTGTGTGCAGTCTGCAATGTGCACGCTCCGGGGTTGCTGTGAGCTCTGTGTAGTCGTGGGGAGACAGGACTTGTGTTCTGTTGGCTTGTTTGGAGGACACGGGCCCTCTTCCCACATGCTTCTCAGACAGTTCAAGGTCGGTGCTGTGTGACTCCTTCCAATTAACTTGCATGTGGCCGACATGGGGGAGTGTTTTCTTCTTTCCTCCCCGTCCGTTGTGTGCTTCTGTGATATGCGCTATCTGCCGTGTGGTCGGTCTCCTCGGCATGCCTGTGTTGGTCTATTCTTGGACAATGGCTGTATTCACCGGCTTCTGTCGTAGGGCTGTGGTTTCGGTGTTGGAATGGAAGGTCATTCAGTGCTGTCTGCTCTCCCTTGTGTGGGCGGCAGGCTGCCTTTCCGCTCTGCGTTGGGCCTTGTGTGTGGATGTAATTCTTGGGCCACCTGTTGTCGGTCCCCGGGCTCTTTGGTGTTCCGTTTCATGTGTCTTGTTCATATGTGCAGGGTGGTATGGGTTTTTCAGTGTGGTACTGGCGTTCCTCTTCCCGAAGGGGCCCTGCTTCTCCTAGTTGGTGTTGCCGCCGCTGTGTGCTACGCCATGTTTGTTACACTGGGGTGTGTCCTGCTGTTGCGTGTCTTCACTGACATGTGTGCGTCGGTTGTGTGGCGTTGGGTGTTGTCCGTGAATTGGGCGTTGGGGACATGTCTGTGGCAGGCCTGTCACGTGTCATGTGCGTTCGGGGTGGGGCTGGTGTGTGTGCTGCTTGGTTGTGTCCCTGTGTCTGTGTGCGACGCATGCATGGCGCTGCGGTTGGCCTCTGCGTTGTGCGCATGTGTGGCGGCGTCATCGGCGCTTTGGGGCCGTGACGGGGTGGTTGGTTCCTAGTCCCAGGTGGTGTGTACACATGTGTTCCGCGATGTTAGGATTTGGCCTGTGTGTCATATGTGGATGCAATGGTGGATGTGTAGTGTGCACGCGCTGGTGGGGGTTGTCCGCTTTATCCGCCCTTGCACTGTGTGCGCTGTTTGCGTGCACTTGTTGTGTGTGTGCCTACCTGCGTCTCCGCGGTACGTTGCGTCCTTGGTGGTGCATCAGCAGAAGCATGGGAAGGGCCTGCAGTGCTGGATTCATGCCCGGGGTGCCGCTTCTTCGTTGTCCATGCTCTGCGTCCGTGTTTCCGCCTCTCTTTCACGTGCGGTGTCTCTTTGCCGTGGGAGCCGTTTGTTTGCGGCATCGTAATTTATGCGCCGGGCGGGACGTGTTTCGTCGGACGGTGTGTGTCAGTTGTGCTGCGCCGCTACGTGTGCGGGCGCACTTTGATGGCGGACGGTGTTGCTGGCTTGCCGGCGGTGTTTGGCCTGCTTTTCGCATCGTAATTGGGCGGGCGTGTGGACTGCTGCGTGCCGGCGGTAACTGGTGGTTTTTGCATCCGCCAGCACGGCGGTAGTGCTTCCGCCCGACATCGTAATGGGCCCCTTAATTTTTTTTTAAAACACTCCCTCCCTTATCCCCTATAACCCCAACATCCCACTCCTAAATAAAAAAAATTATAATTTTTAAATATAATTTAATAAATGTTTTACATTTTTTAAATTTTATTTTTTAAAACATATTTTAAAATTTCTTTAATATTATTATTATTTTTTTAAATTATAAAAACTTTTTAAAACATTCCCCACCCTTACCCCTTATAACCCCAGCATCCCGCTCCTAAAAACATTTTTAAATTTCTTTAATATTACTTTAAAACTTTTTAAATTTAATTTATTTTTAAAACACTCCCCACCCTTATCCCTTATAAACCCAACATCCCGCTCCTAAATGTTTTTTCTATAAAACATATACAATTTATTAAAAATTAATAATTTACAAAATTGATATTTTTTATTAACGAAATTTTCTAAATCCATTTTCTTAACAACGATATTTTGTACAACACACTAAATTGATATTCTTGACATCGATACTATACACAACGATATTTTTGACTTAAGACATTTTAAACTCGATATTTTAGAACTACGATATTAAAAACTCGATATTATGCCTACTTACCCACTCTTACTGGGAGCACCGTTAAATCGGTTGAGCTTCTCGGAACGTAATAAGGAGCAGTGCAGGAGGGACGCTCAGGGCAGTGATATTGCATGAGCACATACCATCACGCAGTATCGGCCATCTTGGTTTGGGCCAGCACAGTTTGTGAAGTGGCAGTCCAGTTGTCGGCTGTCATCGTTCCGGTTACTTTTAAACCAGCAAAAGTTCCGGTGACACGCACACCAGGCGTATCATCCAGAAAGGGTATCCCCTGATACAGATTCGGTGACACGCACACCTTATGTGAATGTGTGACTGTTAGACCTGGCATCCTTGGCGTGGGTCTCCCTTCCATTTTTTTGCTTTGCCTCCTCTGTTGCTGACATGTTTTTGCTGGGTTAGATGCTTTGGGGACTTTGCCACTGCTAATCAGTGCCAAAGTGCAAGTGCTCCCTATGATAAATTGATGTATGGATTAGTGACTCCATGATTGGCCTATTTGATTCACTGTCAGACCCTAGTACAGTGCACTGTTTGTGCCCAGGGCCTGTGAGTCAAATGCTGCTGGTGGGCTTGCAGCACTGGTTGTGCCACCCACAGGAGCAGCTTGTAAAGTGTGTCTCAGGCCTGCCATTGCAGAGCCTGTGTGCAGTCTGGTACTGCCATGTCGACTTGGTAAGTGCACCCACTTACCAGTCCCCAAACCTTCCCTTTTCTGCATGTTAGTCACCCCTAAGGTAGGCCTGCGGGCAGGGTGCATTGTATGGAAGAGGTAGGACATGCCCTGGTGTGTGTGGCATGTCTTGATAGTGAATTACAGCCAATTTCGTTTTTCACTATTGCAAGGCAACCTGTCCCCATAGGCCAGAATGGGCAGTTTGATTATAACATCTTATAATCCTACCTGACCCAGGGAACATGGTAGAAAAACGAATTTAGTATGCCTGAACTCAGAATGATAAAATACATCTTTTAGTGAAGTTGGTTTTAACATTCTGTGTTTGAAAAATACCACTTTTAGAAAGTAGGTATTTTCTTGCCTAACCATCCAGCCTGCCTCTGCTAGCTTGTGTATTGTATGTCTGGGTTTGTGAGTGACAGGGGCTGGGGGACTCCAGGAGACAGGGTGAGTCAGCACAGGGCTGAATAGACCAACTACATGTAGAGTGGTGGGAGGAGTAGCACCTGGGCCTGAATAGGGCTGTGCCTGCCTTCCACAATGCTGGCTCCACCTCCTGTGGTGCGTCTGATGTCCCTGGCCCACATTGACAAAGGAAGAAGGTGTGCACTGGCAGAATGCACCCAGAACTGGTTTGGACTAGGTACAGGACCCTCTGCCTTCAGAGGACAAAGGATTTGCTAGTATAAATATAGGGACCCATACCCCAAGATTTTAGATCACTTCTGGGAAACAAGAAGAACCTTTGCTGAGGAGAGGAACCAGAGAAACTGAAGGAGGAGACTATCCCTATGCTGTGTGCTGTTTGAGGCATTGGCCTGCAGTGGTTGCCTGATTGCCAAAGAAAGGAGAAAGGAACTTTGTGATTACTTTCATCATCTTGCAGAACATCTCCAAGGGCTTGAAGATTGAGCTTGCCTCCTGCTGAAGTCTCAGGGACACAAGACTTCACCAACCAGCTCCCCTGAATTCCCTTGCTGGGAATTTGAAGTGCCTACTGTTGTGTTGGGCCTTCTGAGAGACTGCGTGTCGCTGGGAGCTGGAAGCGCGACTCACGAGGAAGAAGCGTGTCGCCGCCGCAGCCGCTGTCGTTGCATCGCCGAGAAAGCGTGCCGCCGCTGTCGCCATCGCATCACCGAAGCGCCTAGCATCACCGGAGAAGAGTGTCGCCGTCGCATCAGACGCCGTCGCATCATCGGAGAAGCGTGTCACAGGGCCTGTCGCGGCTCAGAAGATTCACTGAGTCGCCGCACGGCCGCCAGGCGTGCACGCATCGCCCCCCTGAGTGTCGCATCAAGAAGAAGACGCCATTTTGTTTCATTGCACCGGGTCGTCATCGCATCGCGGCGATGCGGGTCGCATCACCACAGAAGTTCAGTAAGAAACCAACGCATCACCTCCCCACGCGCTGAAGAACCGACGCATCACCTCCTCTCTGGTAAGGAACCGACGCATCACCGTCCCCTACGCAGCAGTAAGGAACCGACGCATCACCTTCCCTGCAACTCTTTTGTTTGTATCGCGTTACGCATCCAAAGGTACATTGAACGTTGAGTGTCGCATTTACCATCATTATTGAACTGAACTATTTTCTACCATTAACAGTCAATTTTTTTTGTGTATTGTGGATTTTTGTCGTTTTGGGTCTTGTGTTAAGTCTATATAAAAATACTACTTATTTTTATAATACAACCTGTGTGGTGTCCATCTGTAGTGTTGTCACTGGGTTACTGTATGTGTTCACAAATGCTTTACACACTGCCTCTGAGATAAGCCTGCCTGCTCGTGCCAAGCTACCAAGGGGGTGAGCAGGGGTTATTTTAGTAGTGTATCCCCCTTACCCTGACTAGAAGCAAGGGTCCCTATTTAGACCAAGGTACCTACCTCTGCCAACTAGAGACCCCCAGTTCTAACAGTGACAGATTCAAGAAATTATTGACAGTGGAGCAAAGATATATCAAAAGTTGACTTTAGCATCTTAGTCACAGCACGTTATTTAGTGTGAGAGAATTTATTGCAGTGTACTATTCAGCTATGGCCACTATAAATCTTGTCGCTCCTCTGCCCTTTATGGTGAAAGAAGATGAAGTAAACAATTGAAGGTGGAAGTGATGATGTGTCTCCTGATAGAAAGAAAAAAATCCTTCTGCATTGCCTTGGACCTGGAGGTTTAAGAGTGTATAATCGCATGGAAAAGAAACCTCGGGATGAAGGAGACGTGTTCACTCACGCCCTGGCTGATTAAGATGCTTATTTTGCACCTACAGTATGTAAGGCTATTGATAGGTATAATTTTTACCATTGCAAACAGGGTACCAATGAGAAAATAGATGACTAGCCGATCTTAAGAAGTTGGCATTGCCATGTCATTTTGGGGGAATCTAAGATGAATTGGTATGTGACCAAGTCATCATGCACTGCAATAATCCTAACTAACAGGACAAGTTGTGGGTCCATGGTGATTCCATTTTACAGGAGGTTATAGCCATATTTAGGAAGTCCAAACTGACCTTTAGATGTGCAAAAGCTATGGTTTCTATGAGTAAAAGGAGGGTGGTGAGGAAATTGTTAAAATTGTCAAGGAAAGGAATTCCCACAAAAGTGATTCCCACAAAGTAAGGGTAAACAGAACACAAAGGGGATGGGAGGATGTCTGATTTGAAGAGAAAATGTTATTGATGTTGTAGTAACTTTCATTTAGCCCATGATAAAAAAATTCCTGGTTTGGGTCAGAAGTGTGCGAAATGTGGGATTACAGGACATTTTGCTCATGTGTGTCACAAATCAAAGTCTGTTAAGTGTGTGGTCAATGAGTACGATCAAGAGGATGAAAGGTCTTGTTCGAATGTAGATGACTCTCAAGTTCTTAGCATACAAGATGAGGTGAACTGGGTAGAGTGTAAACAAAGGGAAAAAACGGTGTGTAAAGTAGCAGTCAATGGCATTCAGTTGAGTCTGGTAGTAGATTATGGATCACCGTATTCCATCATAAACAAAGACACATGGTCTGACTTATTCTGTGAGAAATTTGGTTCAGGGTTGGAGAAACTGGACGTCCACCCACATAGTTACACAGATGAAGTAATTGATTTATTGGGATACCATAAACTGTTGTTTGAGTTTAAAGGGAGGCAGAGTGTAAACTTTATGTTTCCAAGTTCTGCTCATGTGTGCTGGGGTGGAGGGGATCAGGGAGAATTGGGCATAATGCTACATCCCAATAGTCCCGATCCGGTCTTGAGTGTGAGCAGTGAAAGGAAGGAATGCAGTAAATTTACAAAGAACTTTCCAAAAGTTTTCACTGATTTGGTGAGGGAACTTAAGGGTTTTACCGACAAAATCATTCTGAAAGAAGATGCTCGCCCCTGCATACACACGTTAAGGAACATCCCCATTAGTGTTAAGGATGAGGTGGTTAATGAGCTTAACAGATTGGTAAAAGAGGGAGTAATTGAGCAAGTCGAGTAATCGGATTGAGTCGCCCCCCTTGTAGTCACAAGAAAGCCAAAAGGCCACATCCGATTATGTGCGGATTTAAGGGAGCTTAATAAAAACATGTAAGTGGACATGTTTCCCCTGGCCAGGATTTCCAAATTGCTGTCTGCTACTAGGCAGATGGAATGTTTTTCTACTATAGATCTGACTTCAGCATCTTATCAAGTCCCCTTTCATAATAGTAGCAAACATCTCACACCTCATGCACAAATTGTTAAAGGACATGAGAAACGTGATTTTCTTCCAAGTGATATCTTAGTTACGTGCAAGAATGGGAAGGTACATGATGGGGTTTTGCAGGAGGTATTAAAAACATTGGAGCTCCATGGGTCCAAGTGCAGGTTTGCAAGGAACATGGTAACGTATTTGGGACATGAGATCAGCTCCAAAGGGATAAGTCCCAAGTCAGAGTTAGTTGATGCCATTACGAAGGCCCTTGTATCCCAAATTAAAGATGAGGTAAGGTCCTTGTTATGATTGGCTGAGTTCTATGCTAAGTTTGTCTACAACTTCTCAGAAAAAATGTTTCCCATTGGACAGCTACTCAAGAAGGGAAGCAAATGTATATGGACAGAGGAATGTCAATGTTGTATTGAAGGCATTAAGGAGAATATTTGTTTCGCACTGGCCCTTCAAGGTGATGAACCTAAGGTTAAAAGTTTCATCAACACTGATGCGAGTGGTAAAGGGTTGGGTGCGGTACAGTCCCAAGTGCAGGAGGATGGTAGGGAGGGTATTGTGGTTTTTGCGTCCCATGCACTCACGCCAATGGAAGAAAAGTACTCTGTTATTGAGAGGGAGACTTTGCGGTGTGTGTGGGGGCTCAGGCACTCCAGACACTTCATTTTGGGTACTAAGGTTATAGTGAGAACTGACCACAAACCCCTAACAAATGTCCTCACATCACATGGTTTAAGCAATGTGTCACCCATGATTCCACACGTCTAGGCAGTTGTTATATTTTGTTTACGAAATAAAGTACTATCTGGGGTGCATAACAGGATTGCAGATTTTTTAAGCAGGTGCCTGTTACCCATGTATAGCAAGATAAAGAATGATTGGGATGATTGGATGGTAGCACCAGTTTCTGGGGAAGAACTACAAACTATCGGCCATGAGGAATGGGCCAACGCCATCATCCATGATGATTTGCTAGCCACTGTTGTAAAGCATGTCTTAAATGGCTGGCCAGAAAAAGCCCTACTACGTAAGGATCTTATTCCATTCTGAGAACAGAGTTATCTGTTGAAGAAAAGTTGTTACTAAGAGGGGGTAAGTTGATTCCACCCAGTGCATTCTGGGACAAGGTCATAAGCCTCTGTCACAAGGGTCACCTTGGAATAGTAAAAACCAAGTGTAGGGTCAAACAATCATACTGATGGCCAGGAGTGGATAAGGAAATTGAGAGGGTGGTGAGGGAGTGTGTGAAGTGTATTAACTCGGACAAAACATTAATCACATTCAAGCCACCCTTACACCCTATCACAGTTCTGAGTATGCCTTGAGAAAGACTTAGGGGCCGATTCCGATTCGGGCCGGAAAATGTACCGACTGACTCGGTACGGGAATTTAGTCCGACCGACACGTACCGGCGCTGCCCGATCCGCATAGTACGATGCAATGCATGTGAATTACGACCGACTCTTACGGAACACAAGCCGAACGACCGAACCGCACGGAAACCAGCGAATCGAATCGACCGACACGCAGCAGGAATGAACCCGACAGAAACGTACCCACGAACTCCGACACGCGCAGTACGATGCAATGCGTGGAAAACTAGACCGAGTCGCACGGAGCTCAAGCCGTACGACCGACACGCATACAAAACGGAGCCGAAGCAACCCAATACTCCGCGACCGACGCGTACGCCGCACATGAAACACAGCAGAAACACAGCTTGAAAGACTCGGAGAAGCTCGCACGAGCCAACTGCAGCGTCCTACTCGGTCAGAAGAACGTCTCCTACATGCCCCAAAACTACAAAGGAAAAAATACAAAAAAAGGGCCAAACAAGCAATGACAAAGTCAATAAATACTGGGGGAATGGAACTAAGACACACCCACAACTCCACCCATGTAAAGGCCACAAATCCCTACCATGATCCTTTGCAAATTCAACTGACCTGCCAGCACAGAACACCATCAGACAGCAACCACAGACACACCCACAACTCATCCATCACACAAGCCACACACCATTAGCACCTCCCTAATAGCACCCTCACATACACACAGCAAAACTGACACTCACCTACCCTCACTTACACACTCACACACACATCAATCCCCACCACCACCCATCACCATGCCCCCAAAGAAGAATCCAAAGTACCTAGACAGTGAATTGGAAGTGCTGGTAGATGAAAACCTCAGGGTAGAGCCACACTTGTTTGGTACACTGGTCCAACAGACCCCCATGTCGCAGAAAACCAAGATGTGGGAGAGGATCGTCGACAGGGTGAACGCTCAATCACCATGTTTGCGCACAAAGGAAGACATCCAGAACAGGTGGTATGATATGCACAGGAGGGTCAAGGCCCTACTCAAGAAGGATTACACCTTGAGCCATCGCACCGGCAGTGGCCCTCCTGCCAAACCAGTATACCTCAGGCCCTGGGAGGAGAAGGTGCGGGCCATCCTACCACCAGAGAGCGTACATGGACTATCAAACATCCCAGAGCCTGGTGAGTACACAACCAATATACCCAATATCGTGTGACAATACACACACATCACTGTCAAGGGGGTAGTGAAACCATGCACCGTTAGCAAAGCCACAGTAACCAAAACATAATCATCCCAAGATGTGTATGTTAGTTAGACAAACACAATACCTGCCATCCCATAGTCATATGTAACTGTGTCATGACATGTACAAACCCAACAACAAATAGAGCAAGGCAGCGGCACAAATCTAAACAACAAACACTGTCAGACATTTTGCCACCACTAGAACACCACCTCACAGGGAAGCTCACTGAAAGGAAGGAATTCTGTGTATGCTGGTGAAGTCAGTGTAGCCAATAGCATGATGGGAGTTGTAGTCACAGATATTGGTCACCCTCACAATTGGCCCATCAACACCACTCTGAACCATGCTCACATCACAGGGAGTGGAAAAGAACTGACAAGATGGCTGACACTGGGTACTGCTGTGGGGAGCACAAGGCCCTGCTGGGAACTGTGCACCAACCAACAGCAGGACACCACTGACTAACATCCTGAAAGCAAACTTGCACTCCCTGCAATGGAAGCACGTTCCATGGTGGGATATCTGGCTGGGTGGGAAGGAGGACTGACATCACTGACCATAGTTACCAGCAGCTGTTCTCACACACACCCTTAACACAAACTTCACACAACTCACCTGGAAGAATGCATTGCCTCACACTCTAATTAAATATCCCACAAAGAACCACCACCCTGGGTTATGCTGTGTGAAGCACAGGGACACTTTTGGGACTTGTAGCCAAACTAACACCAGGACAACACTGTCAGCCATCCTGTCAGTACAGGCACACTACCCCACAGGGAAGCAGAGTCAAAAGGAAGGAAGTATGGGCATGCTGGGAAGGGGGGTGTAGGCAATAGCATGATGGGAGTGGTAGTCACAGCTCAACATCCCCCACCCGCATGGCCCAGCAAGCTCACAATGAAGCATGCACACCTCACAGGGAGTGAAAAGCCACTTCAAAGATGTCTGACACTGGTGCTCTGTTGTGGGGAGCACAAGGCCCTGCTGGGAACTGAGCACCAACAAACAACAGGACACCACTGTCAGCCATCTTGCCATTGCTGTCACACTCACACACAGTGAAGTCCACTCAAAAGGAAGGAAGTATGGGCATGCTGGGAAGGGGGGTGTAGGCAATAGCATGATGGGAGTGGTAGTCACAGCTCAACATCCCCCACCCGCATGGCCCAGCAAGCTCACACTGAAGCATGCACACCTCACACGGAGTGAAAAGCCACTTCAAAGATGTCTGACACTGGTGCTCTGTTGTGGGGAGCACAAGGCCCTGCTGGGAACTGGGCACCAACAAACAACAGGACACCACTGTCAGCCATCTTGCCATTGCTGTCACAATCACACACAGTGAAGTCCACTCAAAAGGAAGGAAGTATGGGCATGCTGGGAAGGGGGGTGTAGGCAATAGCATGATGGGAGTGGTAGTCACAGCTCAACATCCCCCACCCGCATGGCCCAGCAAGCTCACACTGAAGCATGCACACCTCACAGGGAGTGAAAAGCCACTTCAAAGATGTCTGACAATGGTGCTCTGCTGTGGGGAGCACAAGGCCCTGCTGGGAACTGGGCACCAACAAACAACAGGACACCACTGTCAGCCATCTTGCCATTGCTGTCACACTCACACACAGTGAAGTCCACTCAAAAGGAAGGAAGTATGGGCATGCTGGGAAGGGGGGTGTAGGCAATAGCATGATGGGAGTGGTAGTCACAGCTCAACATCCCCCACCCGCATGGCCCAGCAAGCTCACACTGAAGCATGCACACCTCACAGGGAGTGAAAAGCCACTTCAAAGATGTCTGACAATGGTGCTCTGTTGTGGGGAGCACAAGGCCCTGCTGGGAACTGGGCACCAACAAACAACAGGACACCACTCTCAGCCATCTTGCCATTGCTGTCACACTCACACACAGTGAAGCCACTCAAAAGGAAGGAAGTATGGGCATGCTGGGAAGGGGGGTGTAGGCAATAGCATGATGGGAGTGGTAGTCACAGCTCACCATCCCCCACCCGCAGGGCCCAGCAAGCTCACACTGAAGCATGCACACCTCACAGGGAGTGAAAAACCACTTCAAAGATGTCTGACACTGGTGCTCTGTTGTGGGGAGCACAAGGCTCTGCTGGGAACTGGGCAACAACCAACAGCAGGACACCACTGACTGACATCCTGAGAGTCAACCTGCACCCACTGCAAGGGTGGCATGCTTCATGATGGGATAACTGGGCTGGGGGGAGAAGGAGGCCCGGATGTCAACCAAATACCACCAATGCTAGCCATGCACACACCTCAACATTCACATTGAAATGCTTCAGGTTGGCAGGACAATGTGCTACACCAATATCAACCTCTGACTGTGACAACTTAGGACAATGCAATGTACAGGCCCGCATCCAGAGGTACAGTCACAACTGTCAGGTGTTTGAACCATTGATGCCTGTAGAAACATAACATACATTGTGTGTCTCTTCCAAAAACAGGTGATGATGGGGACACAGCAGCAGACGATGAGGAGTCCCTGTCCCAGGCTCCGGGGGCCCCTGAGCTCTCTGGTGTGGAACAGCCTCTGCCCTCCTCGGATGGCAAAGACCTACCTGGCCCCTCCGGTGTGAGTCATCATGCAGCACCAGCAGGACCACCATCTGCACCCCCTGCACCCACTCCTCCAACATCTGCCAACACACAGACCACCCCCGTCGACACGGACAGACCAAGGACCACCAATGAGAACAGCACAGGGACCCTGGCCCACCGTGAAGCAACGGACAACAACCCCAGCACCAACCCCCAAGGGGGCCTAGGGTCACCTGTGCGTGCCACCGCAGGTCCCGCACGTGTGGCCAGGGGTGGTGGGAGGGGTGGTAGGCAGAGGTCGCTGTTTGCAGAGGGGTCTGGACTGCATGATGACCCACAACTGGTACGCATTGCTGATGCGTACCAGAATAGCACCGGAGAGGTCAGCCAGGTAGTGGGGA
Organism: Calotriton arnoldi; assembly: GCA_963921515.1. NCBI lineage: Eukaryota > Metazoa > Chordata > Amphibia > Caudata > Salamandridae > Calotriton > Calotriton arnoldi. The sequence continues at coordinate 56,416 of CAWUFW010003736.1, read as the reverse complement.
TCCTCAAGGACATTCAACAGCAGCAGGCTGCCCATCATGCCCGCTTGGACTCCCACATGTCCCGTGTGGAGACACACATGGCTGGCATGGAGTCCAAGTGGGACACATTGCAAGAACTGACAGCGGTGCATAGGGACATATTGACATGCCTCCGCCAGATTAGCACCAACATGGCCACACCTCCCTGTGTGCCCACAACACCTGGTGCCGCAACAACTGCAACTGCCACAGGGAGGGAGGATGACTCTGGCGGAGAGTCCTCTGCACCGCAGCAGCCTGCACATGAGGGTCCCCCCCGAAAGAAGAGGGGTCGTCCGAGTTAGGAGAACTGAGAGGCCGATGGCCATGTACATCCCCAAGGAACCCAACACCTGTTCTGGAAATCCACCTTTGTGTGCAAACTGTTCACCCTGTCGAATGCAACCCAACTCTCTCACATGACATGGGGAGTTTAAGTTGGACCAATGTATCAGATGACTGTGGACTTTACTCAGGACATTTCTGCTACCAACACTTCCAACTCATCTGGGAACTTTGGATTCCAATCCCAATGTACAGCAACCACCATCCTGTGCACTATCCTCACACATGTATGTAAATAAACTCACTAATACATATAGTAAGCTAATGTCAGTCAGATGTGTGACCACAGACAACGCACATCCCAAAGTGAAGCACAGGTTTATTACACATTTGCAACATGTTGTTTCCACTACAGATGCAAGGTAATCCCACGTGGCAGTGGCCACACAGTCACCAAGTGTAGAGGAAACAAAGTCCAGGGGTGTGTGGCACATCACCTGCAGGGAAACGACTGCTCCCACCCTGGAAGTTGAATCATGGTTTCGGGGATCACAGTTGACCAAACAACTCTGAAAGTACCCTGTGAAGGACAGACATGACACACAGTCAAAAGCACTGAAGAACAGGACAGAACTGCAATACTTATGCCCAATACATGTCACAAGATACCTACACAAAACCAAGTTAGCATGTCAACACTGTTGGGGAGTATAGACTACCTGTAAGAACACATCGCTGCACGCATACAGTCAAGTAGCACATGGCCACACTCAAACAGCAACAGAGCACCACCAACACATATCATGCAAATTCAAATCATTGACATACCAACTCTGTATACTCACATTCAGCTGAAGAAGTTGGTGATGAGCTGTGTGCGGACATCCCCTCATCATCATCATCATCATCACTGGCATCGTGGCCCAGGCCAGGATCCTCCACAGGTGGCGGATGTTGGTCATCGTCATCCAGGATGAGAGGCAACTCCTTCCGCACTGCCAGGTTGTGTAGCATGCAGCAGACAATGACAATCTTGCACACCTTTGCAGGGGCATATGGGAGGGCCCCTCCTGTCTTGTCCAGGCAGCTAAAGCGGCTCTTCAGGAGACCAAATGTTCGCTCGATCACTCTCCTGGTCCGACCATGTGCCTCATTGTAGCGCATCTGGGCTGGTGTCACAGGGTTCCTGAGGGGTGTCAGCAACCATGGCATGTTGGGGTATCCGGAGTCACCTACATACAGACAATTGCACATTAGCTGACTTGGAAAAGAGGGTGGAATACAACATTGCAGAACACACACAATGGTACAAAGTCAGTACACACCAACAAGCTAGGCACGCTGGTTCTGCATCTGTGACATCATCCTCGGGATGCGACTACTCCTCATCACGTAGGCATCATGTGCAGAACCGGGGAAACGTGCACACACATGTGAGATGCTCATATCTGCAAGACATACCACCAGGGCAATGATAGAATGGTAATGTTTCCTGTTCCTGTATGCCTGCTCATGTGCCTGTGGTGGTACCAAAGCCACATGTGTCCCATCAATGGAGCCGATGACATGTGGCATCCTCCCCAGGGCATAGAAGTCACTCTTGATGTCAGTGAGTTGTTGACGTTTAGGGAAATAGATGTACTGGTTCAAGTAGCTCAACATCGCCTCCAAAACATCGCGTAGCACACGGCTGAACATGGTCTGTGACATCCCACCAGCAGACGCCACAGTGTGTTGAAAGGTACCGGTGGCAAAGAAGTGTAGGGCTGCCATCACCTTCACCTTGGGGGTCAGCGCTGCAGGGTATGGCCGGCCAGGTTGCAAATGTGGGGCCAACCGCACCGCCAATTCCTCAATAAGCGGCCTGTTGAAGCGGTTCCGTCGGATGCAGTCACGTTCAACCATGGTTGCAAGGTCAGGGAATGGTCTATGGACAGCTGGTGCCCTGCAGTGCATAGGTGAACAAAGAAAGATTGTCAGTCACCCCACATATGTGGCATTGACCATACTCAATATCACATGATACATCATTACGAGACACAAGAACTTGATGTGTGTGCCTTTCTGTATGGACATATATGGCACCTACATGGCCAACATCTAACATCTCAGTTCAACATGTGTTGACAACAAGTTCCAGGTTGTGCTATGGGAAATCATTCGGATGTGTCACAGTACCCATGTACTGCTGTCACGTTCCAAACACACACCACAGTGACAAGTGAGGACAGATGTGCCCCAGGCATCACAGCTCATTGACAGGTAGATTCCCAGGGACCCTGTATTGCCACATGGACACTGGCATGACATGGCGTATTATGTACAGGCCAGCAAAACAACCATGACTCCCACAGGTAGTGGCCCCTGTTGCCTCTGCAGGACAGACATGGACGTCTGTGACACACACACGCACAACATCAAAGTCGATGCACAAACAACGTGGATGTGGAGACTGTCTCCCATTGTGCACATGGAATCCGAGACATCTGAAACACAACATGCACACAGACTGTGGAGGGCCAGCACTATTGTGGCAATGGGTCACCCTGTGACGTACATACCTTCCCACATGGGACTCAGCCTGGAAAAGTGACCATGCCACATGCCCTGAACTGAACAGTTGCACATCACAGTGGTCATGTGCACAACACACAAAGGATTCTGTCCCCATGAACACGTGCACAGCCTGGGAGTGGCTGCCCCCAAGTGCTACCGAAAAACCACATGTTGACCCCCATACACACACAGGTAATGCAGCCTTACATGCCTTAGGATACAGTGTGGACAGGCTGTGGTGTCGTAGGTGTGCCCCTGAGTCCCTGGCAAGTAATTGTGGCTGGCATACGTTCACCAGTGACTACGATGGTGACATATGCGAGTGACTTGTACAGGGACGCGTTGTACAGCAATGGACCGATCTGTGCGCACGCATTGGCCATTGCATATGATGTGGACGGATGCGTGTTGTCATCCAAAATACGCGTCGTACAGCAATGGACCGATCGGTGCGCACGCATTGACCATTGCATATGATGTGGACGGATGCGTGTTGTCATCCGAAATACGCGTTGTACAGCAATGGAGCGATCACTGCGCACGCATTGGCCATTGCATATGATGTGGGCGGATGCGTGTTGTCATCCGAAATACGCGTTGTACAGCAATGGACCGATCGGTGCGCACGCATTGGCCATTGCATATGATGTGGACGGATGCGTGTTGTCATCCGAAATACGCGTCGTACAGCAATGGACCGATCGGTGCGCACGCATTGGCCATTGCATTTGATGTGGACGGATGCGTGTTGTTTTTCGAAATACGCGTCGTACAGCAATGGTCCGATCGGTGCGCACGCATTGGCTATGGCCTGACATGGCAACGGACGCGTTTTCAAAGCTTTAACGAGTCTGATGCAGTGAATTCAGTTGGCCACCCACAACAATGTTGCAAATTCATGGGTGTCATGAAGTTGAACTTTTGAAGGATGCTGTGGGCATGTATAAGTGGTGCAATTCCATGGATTGGCCAGATTCAGAAGATGCAACGACTTGGACCTATCACTTTGGACACATGGGACAGTATCTGCCTCTGCAGCACACATATAATGCTGGCTGTTCCCCTGAGAGCTCACTTGCCTGCACTACATGCTCCAGGACGACATCTGCCACCACCACTGCTGCTGTATCTGCATCCTCTGGCTACTGCAATGGCACGTACTGTGGAGAGAGCCCCAGCCTTCAGCACTGAGGAGAATCAGGCCCTGCTGGACAGCCTCCTTCCACAGTACAGCAAGCTGTATGGGAAACCAGGGGAGCAGGTGAGTGTGCTGTCCACTGCCTTACTAAATGTGCATGTTGTCTAACTAGCAAGACTTACAGTGTGCACACCACTGGCTAGCATGCTCACTGAGTAGTTGTCACCCCCAAAGTGTGTAGTTACATGCACTGAACAGGTATAGTGCAGTAACAGTGCATTCCAACAAGGTTTTACTTCCCAGGCAATGATACCATTTGGTAACTGCTGGCAAACTGTTCATAGCCATAGTTGCACTGCCTGTGTACATCATATGCCCCTGTGATTGAGACATGTATATCCAAATGTGTGATGCATGGAAATGTTGCATGTGTAGTAATGGCCTTTTCACTTTGTCATCCTCACAGGTTGATGCCCACCAGAAGCAGGACATCTGGCTGACCATCGTCCGGGCAGTACGATCGGTGGGGGTCTACAGGCGCAGGATCCGCAACTGCCAGAAGAGGTGGCAGGACCTTCGGGGCTGGACCCGGAGGATCGCAAGTGTCCAGCTGAAGCTGTCGCCTCCTCGCAGGAGGGGCGGACACCGGACCCTGACCCCCACATGCTCCGGATCCTGGCGGTGGTCTTCCCTGACCTGGATGGGCAGCTGAAGGCCAGACAGCAGCAAGGAGGGGGTAAGTGCTAGCCTCAACTGTGTACTTTGACTGACATGCTCTATGCACTCCTTTAGCCTGGTTCCACTTCCACAGTACAACTGTCATGTCATCCTGGACTCATGTCCCTCACTTGTGTCATGCCCCCTCCTCATCTGATACACAGGTGTGGCCCTTACAGTCTGTGACTTAGGTCACTTGGGTACTGTGTACTTGCAGTTACCTGTGGTTCAAGTTGGGGACAGCATCAGTTACAGGAACTTTGTGGTGGGCTGCATGGGTGGTACAATTGCTCACAATGCCTGTGATCTGACATGTACTCTGGGTATGGCTTTAACATGTGTTCCAATTGCTGCTCTGACTCACCACATGTCTGGGGTATGTGCCACACACCCATGCTGCTGCAGAGACCAAGGTAGGAGCCTCAGTAGTATGTACATCATGTGTGTGACACATGCATAGCCACCTGCCTAGTGTTCAGGGTAATACCATGTTGCACATGGACCAGGACTGTAATGCCTACTCCGGACATCGAAGGCACTCTGTTCTCCCACTCCCGTGTGTCAGCATACATATTGGGCATTGTGAAGAGGGCACTCAGGTGTATGCCTCTGTGTCACCATGGTGTGGCCTTGCTATTTGGACTCCTGGAGTGTTTCACAATTTGGGGTGGCCAGCCATCTGAGTTATGACTATGGGATCTGCACATAGGTCAATGCATAGGTCTCTGATCCCTTGACTGTGCACAATTTTGTATGAAACATTGGGGTGCAGGCAGCTTTGGTTCATTCTCATCAAACGTTGAAGTGCTCATGTGTATGGATTTGTGTTTGCAGTCACTCAAATGTCTCATTTGATTGACGTGGGATCATCTCAGTCCTCATGATGTGGCTGGCCAGGGGTGCACATGTGCACCTGTCAGCTACAGGGCTTACTTTTCAGGAACTTCCATGATTGTGACACAGTGCAGACTGGTGTTGTGTGTATGCACTGCCCCTGTGACAGGAGACAGTTATGACTGACTTGCCAGACAGGCCTGTGCCATGACATTCCAATTGCAAAGGGAGATCCAGCAGTGGTGTGACATGTCCTGCATGCACACCATTGTTGCATTGTCTATCAGGACATGAGGACATCATTGTGTCTAGTGATGGAACCAAAAGCCGCATATCAACAGAGACTTTGCCCATCACTTCTCCTGACACATGTACTGAGTCAGTGGCAGGAGATGGCATGTGTTTGGAGTGACACATTTCCATATGTTCTCTTGGATGTCCAACAACTGTGTATGTGGTGCATGTGTGCACATATGATTGGTCGCATACAACAGGCAGCAGACAGATGGGTGCATGGACAGGTAGGATATGTGTGGCATGACTGACTGTCAGGCAGACAATGGGCTTCTTCAAATCAGTGTCAGCACTTATTGCAATGTCTAGCTAATGATGGCAGGGCTTGCTCTGTGATGTGCTGTACTTACTGTGGTGTGTGTGGTCAGTACAGGTGACTAATGTTGCTCTGTTTATCCTGATTGTTTGCAGATACATCCACGGCCACAGGAGGAGACAGCTCCACGGACCAAGAGGAGCGGCAGAGCCAGACTGGGTCCACTGCAGGGGAGACCGAGGGACCCAGTGGCACGGAGGGTGAGGGGAACCACACCGAGGAGACCTCAGCTACGACCACCTCGGCTGGGGAAAACAGCACTTCCAGTGAGGACTCCCTTGTGGAGGCGGGTGTCAGCAGACCAGAGGCGACGTCAAGCAAGTCTGTCCCCGCCACCACCACCATCTCCACCCTCCCATCTGCTCCCATCCCACATGTCCGTGGAGGCTCCCGTGTAGGGGAGCGTGTCTCCTTCATGCCAGGCACCGCACCCCTGCCTCTGTCCCCCTGCTGCCCTGAGTGTGGAGTCTGTGGACTTGCTTAAACAGATCCATGTAGGGCAGACATCAATGCTGAGTGTCCTCCATGCACACACGGGTCTTTTGACACAACTGGTTTCATTCATGGAGGGCATGTCATCTGGCATGTCTGCCCTACATCAGACCAATCAGTCCATGGCCTCCTCACTGACGGCAGCAGTGTCCCTCCTGCAACAGTCCCTCACCCCTCCTACCTCTGCCCCATCCACAATCCCCAGCACCCTACCTGTCCCAAGCACACACACACCGGCATGCACCAGCACAAACACAAGCAGCACACAGACACACACGCCAAAATCCAGACGCACACGCACGCACAGTCAGGGGACTGATATCTCACCCATAGGGGATGGGGCCCAGACACACACATACGCATCCACAAGCACTGCGCAGTCCTCAGATGCCTCTCCCTCCAGAACCCCTTCCCTTGCCTCACCTGCGACCCCCCCTCCCAGAAGCTCTTCCTCTGTGAGCTTGGCCTCTTCCCCACAGATACACCTGACACGAAGTCCAGGCGGAAGAGGCGACCACCACACACAGAGGGGAGTGCCCTCACACCCGGACACCCTCCCCCAGGCACAGGCAGGCTGAGGACCCCATTCGAAAGTCCCCCGGACCAGGAAGGGCAAGACCCCACCACCACCACCACGCAGCTCCACCACACAGTCTCTCTCCTCCATCCCCCAGCCCACCACTCCACAGGTTCCACCGCCACACCCTGCCCCAGGTTCCCCCACACACCGATACCGCATCCCCAAACTGCTTAGGCCCTCCCCCTACCACTTGCTCTTCCACCCCCAAACCAGACGCTCTGCCTGTTTGTGCCACTGGTGTGGAGACCGGGTCCCCCCCTCTGTCCTGCCCACCTCATCTGGCCCCCCTTCCACTGCCTTGGAGTCATGCACTGCAGTGGAGTCCACAACCACCCCATCTGACTCGGGCACTGCAGTGGGGACCCAGTCCACTCCATCTGACCGGCCCACTGCAGTGGTTGCAGCACCCACACCATCTGACTTGTGCCCTACAGTGGTGCCGGCCCCCACTGAGTCAGACACCTCCACTGCAGTTGCCGGTGACACTCCTGCACCCACCACCCCTTCACTGCCTCCTTCTGGCATCCCCTGATCCTGTCCCTGCGGTGCCTGGCTTGCCCCTTGTATGCCCCTCCGAGGGGGATGTCCCCTGTCCGTACCAGTGCAGGCAAGCAATGGGTGACAAGTTGTCACATATCACCCTGTTGGGACTGTGTATTTGGACTGGCCATTGGCCTTAGTTTCTTTTGGACTTGAATTTTTAGTTTGACATTTGCTGAATAAAGCCTCTTTTTGTTTACTTGTTGTTTTTCTTTGGATGTACATGATGTAGATGAGTATCATCATGCATTTGCAGTTGTAATAGTGTTCAGATCATGAAAATGAAGTGTTGCTGTGATGGACTCCATGTGGTCCATGGGATATGTGTCCTAATGTAGTCTGGATCTATTGCATCCTTTGCTGCAGTCTGAGGGTGTAATGTTCTGCATTTGACACAGGGATGTACGTTTTGCATTTGTAAATTAACATCTTTGGCTTACACTGATGCACATCTGGTGGGCTTACCACTGTTCAATGTTTCTATTTCCCTGACTGTGTGCCCATCTCCACTGGACATGCAGTTTAGCACATCAATGTTGAAGGACTCATCTGTGTATACAGTGCAACTTGCTTGACACGTGTTTTGGGTGTATGCAGATGACTGACGTGACACTCGCAGGCTGATGTGAGCAGAGCCTTCAGTGTGTTGTAGTCGTTGACTCACTGACCGAGTGTTCTGCTGACATGTTTGAGTGGTGCACAGACAAGGTTTGGCACAGCGGACCTTCCACAGGAGTGGAGTGCCCTCATGGCAGTGTGTAATCCCGTGACATTGGCTGGGCCCGTGTTGTGTGTTGTGTGAGCATGTCTGTGTGTGTTCCCTTCCCTTTTCCTACACAGGCTGTGTCCCTAGGGATGTTCCTGTTTGTGATGCTTGCTGAGTTGTCCTGTGTTCATCCAGCATCTTGGACCTGGTTTCTCCGGGATGTGGGTGCATGGCAAACTAATGTTCATCAGGCTGTCATCCCTAGTTGTCTTTGTTGTCAGGTCTGGGGATGTGGGCAAACGCAGATGGGACACAGTCAGGATTCCCCTTGGCACTTGTTGGTTACACAAGTCATGTAATTTACAGTTTGTGGTAGCTTTCAGAGATTGTGACACGTTGTGTGTGTGACTGCTGCCACTCCTCAGGGTCAGAGCTGCAATGTTGGAAGTTGTCTATGTGTGTTCTTTGTGGGTGACCTTGGCTTCTTCATTGGTGTGTGACTGTGGCCGGGATCCCATTGATTGTGGTGGATTTGACGTCATGCCCATGTACGGCGTACTGTGCAGTGTGTCAGACATTCACGAGTCTTGTTGACTGGCCATGTGTGATGGGTTTCTGCACCTTAGTTCCCACCACCACCCCTGGGATTGTCATGGGTGCATGTGCAATGTCACCAGTCCATGTGAGCTTCACTGCTGCACATTGGTGGAGATCAAGGTGTGTGGTGTTGAGTGTGTGCAAATGAGAGTTGTTGCACGGCTAGACCCCTACCTCCATATTGGCCTTGGCTGACAGGCCGTGCTGATTGATTTGTGCTTGTGTAGGTGTGATGGTAGTTTGTTGCTCAGGACACATGACTGTGGTTCACAGTGTGAACGACATCTAGCTTTGTCATCACAGTGGGATTATCATGCAGGCCAGTGTCACCACAATGTGGGGTCCCTGGGGGTAGTGCTGTGGTGGGTCTGTCTCTTGCTGTGTTAGTTGCTGTTCCTACAAGCTTGTGTGACATGTGTAATTTGGGCTCCCTCTCATCTAACAATGCCTGATTGCCCACATAGGGGAATCAGATCCATGAGTTACTTTTGTGTGGCACTGTATACACATCTGTGTAATTGGGATTCAGGCCTCCTCATGTGTTGTGTGGTTGCCTGGGGACACTGGCACACCCCCATCACCTGTTGTGTTTGATATGCAGTGTGAGGCTGCCTGTTTGTGTTTGTGCATCTGCACCACTGCATTGGCATATCTTTAGTGTGCCATTGGCTGTATGTTGTTTGGTGGGTTTCCCCTGCTGTCCCTGGGACTCCTAGGTCATCAGTCAGCACAATGATCATGGTTTGTATGTCCCATTGCTGCCATGGTATGGTATTTGTTCACCTCACATCTACAGTCTCCACAGGATATCTACATTTGTGTGTCCATTGGTGCAGATATGTGGGTCTGCATTATGATGGTCACTTCTGTCATTGTGTAATTGATGAATGTTGACAATGTCAGCCCCCATGGGTGATGTTTGTCTGCACATGGCCAAAGGTATGTCTTATTTGCACTGCACTGTTTGCCTCACCCAATCTATGTTGCTATGGGACACAAGCACTACTTTGCCACTGATGTGTTTGTTGTTCTGTGACCAGGAATCATCCATGCTGTTTGGCATTTGCAGCTTTTTCCATGACAACACTTACATTTTGGTCACTGTGATGATGGGGGTTTAGACCCCATTGCCACATTGTTCAAAATGTGCTTCAGCTATGGACCCCACACTTACCTTTTGGTCACTGTGATGATGGGGGTTTAGACCCCATTGCCACAATGTTCAAAATGTGCTTCAGCTATGGACCCCACACTTACCTTTTGGTCACTGTGATGATGGGGGTTTAGACCCCATTGCCACAATGTTCAAAATGTGCTTCAGCTATGGACCCCACACTTACATTTTGGTCACTGTGATGATGGGGGTTTGGACCCCATTGCCACAATGTTCAAAATGTGCTTCAGCTATGGACCCCACACTTACCTTTTGGTCACTGTGATGATGGGGGTTTAGACCCCATTGCCACAATGTTCAAAATGTGCTTCAGCTATGGACCCCACACTTACCTTTTGGTCACTGTGATGATGGGGGTTCAGGCCCCATTGCCACAATGTTCAAAATGTGCTTCAGCTATGGACCCCACACTTACATTTTGGTCACTGTGATGATGGGGGGTTAGACCCCATTGCCACAGTGGTCATGGTCTGCTTGCATTGTGGAGGCCACACACATTTATGTGTGACACATGTGATAGGTGGTCACATTGTATGTTCAATGTCATGTTCAGTGTTGTAGGCATTTGACACAGACTACACACGCTTGTCATGGTGTTGGGGGATGTCTTTTTCTGACATTCCTTATGTTGGAGTATGCTGGTTGTGTCATGCATTACCCGTTCTATGAGTAGGGGTGGTGTTGGTGGTAGGCATCCATCCCCCTATGAGTGGGGATGGTAGTAGTGACAGGCATCCAGGCCCCCTGAGTAGGGGTGGTGGTAGTGGTAGGCATCCAGCCCCCTGAGTAGGGGTGGTGGTAGTGGTAGGCATCCAGCCACCATGAGTAGGGGTGGTGGTAGTGGTAGGCATCCAGCCCCCTATGAGTAGGGATGGTGGTAGTGGTAGGCATCCAGCCCCCCATGAGTAGGGGTGGTGGTAGTGGTAGGCATCCAGCCCCCTGAGTAGGGGTGGTGGTAGTGGTTGGCATCCAGCCCCCCATGAGTAGGGGTGGTGGTAGTGGTAGGCATCCAGCACCCATGAGTAGGGTTGGTGGTAGTGGTAGGCATCCAGCCCCCCCTGAGTAGGGGTGGTGGTAGTGGTAGGCATCCAGCCCCCCATGAGTAGGGGTGGTGGTAGTGGTAGGCATCCAGCCCCCATGAGTAGGGGTGGTGGTAGTGGTAGGCATCCAGGCCCCTATGGGTGGGGATGGTAGTAGTGGTAGGCATCCAGGCTCCCATGAGTAGGGGTGATGTCGGTGGTAGGCATCCAGCACCCATGAGTAGGGGTGGTGGTAGTGGTAGGCATCCAGCACCCATGTGTAGGGGTGGTGGTAGTGGTAGGCATCCAGCCCCCCCTGAGTAGGGGTGGTGGTAGTGGTAGGCATCCAGCCCCCCATGAGTAGGGGTGGTGGTAGTGGTAGGCATCCAGCACCCATGAGTAGGGGTGGTGGTAGTGGTAGGCATCCAGCCCCCTGAGTAGGAGTGGTGGTAGTGGTAGGCATCCAGCCCCGCATGAGTAGGGGTGGTGGTAGTGGTAGGCATCCAGCACCCATGAGTAGGGGTGGTGGTAGTGGTAGGCATCCAGCCCCCATGAGTAGTGGTGGTGGTAGTGGTAGGCATCCAGCCCCCATGAGTAGGGGTGGTGGTAGTGGTAGGCATCCAGCCCCCATGATTAGGGGTGGTGGTAGTGGTAGGCATCCAGGCCCCTATGGGTGGGGATGGTAGTAGTGGTAGGCATCCAGGCCCCCATGAGTAGGGGTGGTGTTAGTGGTAGGCATCCAGCACCCATGAGTAGGGGTGGTAGTGGTAGGCATCAAGCACCCATGAGTAGGGGTGGTGGTAGTGGTAGGCATCCAGCCCCCTTGAGTAGGGGTGGTGGTAGTGGTAGGCATCCAGCCCCCATGAGTAGGGGTGGTGGTAGTGGTAGGCATCCAGCACCCATGAGTAGGGGTGGTGGTAGTGGTAGGCATCCAGCCGCCCCATGAGTAGGGGTGGTGGTAGTGGTAGGCATCCAGCCCCCCATGAGTAGGGGTGGTGGTAGTGGTAGGCATCCAGGCCCCTATGGGTGGGGATAGTAGTAGTGGTAGGCACCAGCCCCCCATGAGTAGGGGTGGTGGTAGTGGTAGGCATCCAGGCCCCTATGGGTGGGGATGGTAGTAGTGGTAGGCATCCAGGCCCCCATGAGTAGGGTTGGTGTTGGTGGTAGACATCCAGCACCCATGAGTAGGGGTGGTGGTAGTGGTAGGCATCCAGCACCCATGAGTAGGGGTGGTGGTAGTGGTAGGCATCCAGCCCCCCCTGAGTAGGGGTGGTGGTAGTGGTAGGCATCAATTCCCCTATGGGTGGGGATGGTAGTAGTGGTAGGCATCCAGGCCCCCTGAGTAGGGGTGGTGGTAGTGGTGGGCATCAATTCCCCTATGGGTGGGGATAGTAGTAGTGGTAGGCATCCAGGCCCCCATGAGTAGGGGTGGTGTTGGTGGTAGGCATCCAGCACCCATGAGTAGGGGTGGTGGTAGTGGTAGGCATCCAGCACCCATGAGTAGTGGTGGTGGTAGTGGTAGGCATCCAGCCCCCCCCTGAGTAGGGGTGGTGGTCGTGATAGGCATTAATTCCCCTATGGGTGGGGATGGTAGTAGTGGTAGGCATCCAGGCCCCCAATAAGTAGGGGTGGTGGTAGTGGTAGGCATCCAGCCCCCATGAGTAGGGGTGGTGGTAGTGGCAGGCATCCAGGCCCCCATGAGTAGGGGTGGTGGTAGTGGTAGGCATCCAGCCCCCATGAGTAGGGGTGGTGGTAGTGGTAGGCATCCAGCCCCCTGAGTAGGGGTGGTGGTAGTGGTAGGCATCCAGCCCCCATGAGTAGGGGTGGTGGTAGTGGTAGGCATCCAGCACTCATGAGTAGGGGTGGTGGTAGTGGTAGGCATCCAGCCCCCCCTGAGTAGGGGTGGTGGTAGTGGTAGGCATCCAGCCCCCCATGAGTAGGGGTGGTGGTAGTGGTAGGCATCCAGCCCCTCCTGAGTAGGGGTGGTGGTAGTGGTAGGCATCCAGGCCCCTATGGGTGTGTATGGCATTGGTGATAGCCATCCCGCCCCTATGGTTCTGCTGTTGCTAGTGTACATCATTTCTGCATCCCTATGTGTGTGTGACATATGTCGGGTACGTGTCGTTTGTTTGTGTAGTGAGTGTTGACTTACCGTCTGCACCGTACGCGTCCGTACCTGTTCCGGTAATAGATGTAGAGTATTCGTAGGACCTGCGCGATGGGATTCATGGTTGGTTCATCTCGTTCGGGTTTCTCGTTGCTTTGACTCGTACTCGTCGCTGGCTTGTTCGTCTCGTAGCCGTGGTTCGTCTTGTGGCGCGAATCGGAGCTTATGTGCGGCTCTCCCGGATGCTCTGACGTGCCGGACGTAGCGATGGGTTCGGCGCGTACGGAGTGCGCATCGTACTAGTCCGGCCGGAAGGTGCTGTATATTTGCTTCCGTGCGACTCGATTCAGCGTTTACGGATCCGGCTCGGGCGGGGAACAGGAGCTGGAATGGGTAGGTACGGCTGGGTCGGGATCTGGGCAGTTATGCGCATCGTACTTGCTCGTTCGAACGAATGTTCGAATCGGTCAGGAAAGACGCGTTCGGCTTGGTTTTTTTCCGGACGAAAAGTGTTAGGTGCGCTTCCGGCCGAGATCGGAATCGACCCCTAGGTATTGACATCTTTGGACCTGTGAAGGATGCTCAAGGTTTGCACAAGTATATTCTGGTGCTTGTCGACCATTTTTCCAAGTGACCTGAAGTCAAGGTGGTGCAAAGAGCAGAAACTGAATTGTTGTTGTACTTCTTATAAGAAGTGTTTTCTCAAGAGGGATTACCAAAGGACATCATTTCAGATAACGGGGGACAATTCTTGGTATATAGCTTTAAGAATGTTTTTAAAAAAAAACAAGAATTGTACACAGAACCACATCCCTTCATCATCCGAAGGCAATGGAAGCATGGAACGCTTCAGCAGAGTTATGAAAGGGATCGTTGAATTGTCTAATAGTAACGGGATGGCTGGGAGGATGAATTGAGGAAAACTGTGAGTACCTACAGGGTTACCCAGTGTATGTCAACAGAGTATAGCCCTTTTGAGCTGATGAGGGGGAGATCTCCATGCACTAAAGACAATATGGGGTGGTTAGGATGCACTAAGGTTGTCACTTGGTCACCAAGGGAAGTGAGGAATTGCTTGGAAGCAAAACAAGCTAAATATAAGCATACATATGATCATACACATGGGGTAAAAAAGGTTAACCTCTGTGTTTGGGATCTCGTGAAGGTGAAAAAAGTAAGGTTTACAGACAAAGGTGAAAGTAAATATTCCACACCTATTAAGGTGGTGAACATTTTGTGTATTTCAGCACTACTCAGTGATGGAAAAGTGTGGATGGCTAAAAGACTAGCACTATTCGAGGAGAGTACAACTTCGGGCTAGAATGGGGAAGGTTCCAAGATGGGAACGGAGAGGTGTACGCAACTAGAGAGGTTTACTCAACCAAGGAAGTATCATTGAATTGATGATATAACCCCTCAGAGTGTAGTAACAAAGAATACTAGGCCTATACATGTGCCTTTGCCACAGGTGTCTACGGAAAATGTTGTCCTGGTTCCTATGTCGCAAGACTCAATTGCAGTTGGTCCTGTTCCGCATCTCAGGACCCAGGCGCAGTGGGGAATGAATGTGGAGACTCAAATTGTGGAGGTCCAACAGTTTATTTAGATACTGGGAAAGTACCTCATAAAATCACAAGGTTGGGGCGGATGTGTGTGAAGCCCAAACATTTGAAAGATTATTTTGTAAATTTATAAATTGTTTGCCCCCTAGGAAAATGTACTTACTGATGGGATTCCTTTTCTTAAGTATTTCTGGTGAGCTGTTGTTATGGCTCGCTGCCTCTGTTTTAAATTTACAGATGTATCATGGTAAAACTGTTATATATTTGTTGTGGGAAGGGGGAAGTGATATTTCGTGAACATGTATATGTTCTAGAGCTCGAGTCCTTGCCTGCGCTCATGGAAGGATATAAGCTCACACTGTGCTGGGCAAGCATTGTGAAGGGGCCGAGGTGGACGTGTCTCCTGTGTATGTGTTGTATTTGAGGTTTGAGCTGAAGAATAAAGCGTTTAACTCATCTGGCCTCCGATCATCTTTACACTGCACACCCATGAGAGCTTCATGGGGAGATCTGCTACGCTACCCATGAGAGCTTCATGGGGAGAACTCCTGCACAACCCACATGGAGATTCAATGAGAATGCTGCTGTACATCCCACGCAAAGCTTCAATGGCACAGCTGCTGCACAACCCATGTAAAGCTTCAATGGCAGAGCTGATGCACAACCCATGAGAGCTTCATGGGTAGAGCAGCTGTACTCCCCATGCAAAGTGTCAAAGGGAGAGCTACTACCCAAGCCACACAAAGCTACAGTGGGTGAGCTGCTGCATATCACATGCAAAGCTTCAAGGGAAGAGCTGCTGCACAACCCATGTAAAGCTTCAATGGCAGAGCTGATGCACAACCCATGAGAGCTTCATGGGTAGAGCAGCTGTACTCCCCATGCAAAGTGTCAAAGGGAGAGCTACTACCCAAGCCACACAAAGCTTCAGTGGGCGAGCTGCTGCATATCACATGCAAAGCTTCAAGGGAAGAGCTGCTGCACAACCCTGCAAAGATTAAAGGGGATTGATAAAGCACAACTTATGCATAGGTTCCACGCTTCACTGGGAGAGCTGCTGTGCACCCCATGCAAACCTACAAAGGGAGAGCTGCTGCACAACTCATGCTAAGCTTCAAGGGAAGAGCTGCTGCACAACCCTGCAAAGATTAAAGGGGATTGATAAAGCACAATTTATGCATAGATTCCACGCTTCACTGGGAGAGCTGCTGTGCACCCCATGCAAACCTACAAAGGGAGAGCTGCTGCACAACTCATACAAGGCTCCAAGGGTAGAGCTGCTGCACATTCCATTCAAAGCTTCAGTGGGAGAACTGCTGCACAAGTCTTGCAAAGCTTCAAGAGGAGAGCTGCTAAACCCCCCATGCAAAGCTTCAATACGAGAGCGTCTGCACAACTGATGCAAAGGTTCAAGTGTGTCCTGCTGCACAACCCAAGCAAAACTTCAAGGGGAAAGCTTCTGCACAACCTATACCATTTTTATGTGGAGAGCTGCTGCACAACTATGCAAAGCTTCATGGTGAAAGCCGCAAGCAGAGCTACTAGATGTCTCAGGCTGAAATTAAGAACACCTCCCCACTTGCCCTATCAACCTCACCTCCACTGCACCATTATGGTTTCGCAAATGTAAAATGCCATCACCAGAGAATATGGAGCTTCAGGTTTTGCAAGTCTTTAATTTGTGAGAAGTATTGCGTAACTGGAAATGCTGGATAGATTTTCAACACTTAAAGAATAAGTCTAATCACTACGGTAGTTATAAAAAATCAACAGATGTTTCCATGCTTTGTACATAAGATCTTGCACTGTTCATTCATTACTGGAAAGGGGAAGGTGCCTCCCTCGTCCGCTACTTAAACAAGCAGCAGTTGGCAAAGAGAACAGAAAAGAACCAAAGCAGCCCTGTTGCATTGAGGTGACCATGACTGCCCTGGGTAACTGAGCATGTTAGAATTATGGTGTCAGTGGCACGCTGCAACCCATTGCCCTAATGTGCTGTACCGGGCGGCAATGCCCAGAGTCGAGGATCAGTGGCTGACAACCAGGTACGGCCATTGTTGAGGCCAAGATGATGCCACTCTCTGTTGCAGTACCATGCCATCAACTGTAGAGGGACCACCTGGACCAACCAATTCCATCTGCTCTGCATACATGTTGAGGTTCTCTTCTGAGTACAGAAGAGGACCTCAACATGCATACACCAAAGGAAAAAGGAAATATCCAATGGGAACACTGTTAGTCCCACACCATCCTTGATTGAGATGTACCATTCACATCGCAGAAAGCTCCGGCGATTGTGATGCTGCTCTAATTTGCAACTTTTCTTCAATTCTGAATTTGTAAAAAACAAAATTCCGTTTTTCTTTATTCAAAGCAAGTACATTAGTATACATGTTTTCTGTATTACGCCTGGGTAGATAACATTTTATATAAATTCAAAGCATGCAGTAAAGTTGCTGTTTTATATATTCCTTTATCCTATGCAAAACTGCTTTCACACAGACAAAGCACGTGGAAATGTAACATGCTGCAAATAAGAAACAATCGTCTACAAGGAGCGGATTATTTTCCCAAGATAGATGCCTGAACACACCTACCTATTCCTGGAAATATTGTGTGGGAATGTGCAACTTTTGCACAGCAGAATGACGATGCAACACATTGCTCATGTAGGTGGCAAAGCCTACATATCCTACGTTTGCAAGTTTTACATAAAATCCTTCACCCATAGGCGCTGGAAGTAAGTGGGCTGACCGTGCTGCAGCACCCCCAAAATAAATGTTCTGGAATTCAGGAAGTGAATGAGTAATAAAGAGGCCTTTACATTTTGATCATGTGGCATTTGTTATGCCTTCGAAGACAGAGGACAATGTCAAACTGTCTTCTGACAAATTGCTTCTTATTCCTTCAGCATAGAGATTTGTGTTTTACTTTTCTTTCTCTGAGTGAAAGGTCAGAGGTCTTTGTAAAGTGAACTATGTGAGAAACTTGCTATGATATAGTGAGTGTAAAAGGAAAGGCTATAGGTAGGATGTCAATTTTAGTCTAACACACAATACCATTTGAACACCTGTAAATGAACTGTACAAATATTTCCAAAATATATCAAAATATACATCATAATATATCAGCCATTAGGAAAAGACATAGGATGAATGCTTTTTTTGTAATTGTGACTCATGATAGAAATAAAGATTTTCATAGGATTGTAATAGGATTAAATCAAATCCAAACACTTTTCTTGTTATGTTATGTTAATCGAATTTGTAAAGCGCGCTGTTACCCTAGGGTGTCCTGGCGCTATGCACTGCCTGATAGAAAGGTGGCCAGAAGGTTTATTGGTTAAAAAGCCAGGTCTTGAGCCCCTTCCTGAAAGAGAGGAGGTCTGTAGCGTTCCTCAGTTGGAAAGGAAGCTCATTCCAGGATTTGGACGCGCTGTTAATAAAGCTTCTGCCTCCCCAGCCTGCTTTTTGACGCTGATAGTGACTTTCTTCGCCCCTGTTGATCGTAGCGCTCTCCTTGAAATGTACCACTGTATTTTGCGTTGCATGTAATCCGGGCCTTTGCCATTGAGGGCTTTAAAAACGGTGCCCAGCGCTTTAAAGCGTATTCTGTGTCTGACAGGGAGCCAGTGCAACTGTTTGATCTCTTCCTTTACAGAGGCAAACTTTGAAGTCCCCGACAGCAGTCTGGCTGCCGCATTCTGAACTATCTGAAGCTTGTTGATATATTGTTTTTGAGCATTCAGGTAGAGTCCGTTGCAGTAATCCAGCCGAGACATGATGAGTGCCGAGATTACTGTTTTGAGGCCATTATCGTTGAGGAAGAACTTAATCTTTTTATGATCTTTAATACATAAAAACAGGCCGAGGTAACTGAACTTATTTGGTCACCTAGTGCCAACTTATTGTCCATTAACACTCCCAGATTCCTAGCTTTCTCAGTAGGTATAGGGCATGAGCCCAGGTCAGCCGGCCACCAGTCTGGGGTCCACACTAGCGGATTCTTCCCAAATTTTATAACCTCAGTTTTGTTAGAGTTAAGTTTTAAGCAGTTTGCAGACATCCATCTAGAGATAGCAGTCATGGAATCGGGCCCCTGTTTCCTTTTCAGAGCCCTCCCTTAGTGACAGCACTATTTGGGTGTCATCAGCGTAAGAGGTCAACTGGAAGCCAAATGACCTAATCACACCCGCTAGGAGAGCCACGTACACGTTAAAAGTGTTGGGCTGAGGAAGAGCCCTGTGGCACCCCACATGGAAGGGTGAAAGGTTTAGACTGGCAGTTGTCCATATCCACAGTTTGTACTCAGTCAGAGAGAAATGACTGCAGAAGCTTCCAGGCAGACCCCTTTATCCCGGCCCTAGACAAACGGTCCATCAAAACTTTGTGATGGACCGTGTCAAAGGCCGCGGACAGGTCCAACAAGATCAATACAGCATTGCCTCCCCTGTCCAGGGCCTCCCGAATTTCCTCCGTGGTTTTAATTAAGGCAAGCTCCGTGCTGTGTTATGCTCTAAAGCCATATTGGGATGGATCAAGAGTCTGGTTGGACTGAAGAAAGGCATTAAGTTGTATGTTCATGGCTATTTCCAAGGCCTTGGCAGGAAGCGGGAGTCGAGATATAGGCCTATAATTGTTGGGGTCACCTGCATCAAGATTCTGTTTTTTAGGAGGGGAGAATGGAAGCAACCTTCCACTTCTTGGGAAAAATACCAGAGCTGAATATCTTGTTCAGCAAGGGGTAAGGGCCGAGCCAATGACTCCTGAAATTTGTTTCAATAGGTAAGCTGGACAAGGATCTGATGGGGCTCCCGAGCGAATGGAATTCAGAATTTTAATAGTATCCGGAACTGCGAGAGGTTGAAAGTGTTCTAATGCGGCAGGGGTTGTTGAGCTTTCTTGTCCGATCGTGTGAGGCAGCTCAACTTCATTATAATCTGCTGGGGAGAAGGAGGAAAAATAGATTCCACCTTTGATTTAAAGAAATCAGCCAGTTGATCGCAAAATTTGGGGCTGCTGGAGCTCTTAGGAACATTGGGTATGGCTAGTTTTTTAAGTGTCTGAAAGAGTTCCTTGGAGTTCGATTTGGCTTGAGCTATTTGTTCCTCAAAGAATTTCTTTTTAGATTCCAGCAGCATCCCCTTATAGATAGCGATGCTGTGTCTATAGGTGTCCTTGTCTAGCTTATTATATTCTCTCCTCCAAGCCCGTTCCAACTGTTTACAATTCAGTTTTTGAATTATGAGCTCCTCTGAGTACCAAGGGGCCGAAGGTGTAGCGCGTTTAGGAACCCACTTTTTAACAGGAGCGAGTGTATTGCAAGTGGACTCTAGCCATGAAGTGTAGACTGAGGTAGCCTCTTCTGCTCCAGCGGGAAGAGGGCACAGAGATTTCCAAAGCTCTTCTTCCAACTTGGAGCTGTCTACCTCGTTCCAGGCTCTGGTTTCAATCTTGTGAGCAGTTGTTAAGGGGGTTATGGGATTCGCGGGTGTGTTTAGTTGAAACTGAATCGCCCTGTGGTCAGACCATAGCAGCGGGAGTACCACGGTACAGACAAGGTCCGAGTTGTTTGAGTAGATCCCGTCTAGGGTGTGTCCCTTATTGTGGGTAGGGTTACCCACCAGCTGCTTAAAATCTCCCATTCCCATGATTTGCTGTAAACAGGATGTATCGGGTTCAGATGCGGCCTCCAAGTGGAAATTAAAGTCGCCGAGCACCGAAAATGAGTTAAGGCATAGCCCTTCCTCCAACAGTGAGCCCAGCAGCTCCAGAAAACCACCTCTGGGGCCAGGGGGTCGGTAGAGCAAGATACCCTTGAATGTGCTGTGATAGGCAGAGTGGAAGCTGAATGAGAGGGCCTCGCAGCAAGGGTTGGAAGCATTGTGAAAGATAGGCTTTAATGAATCGTGGTAGATAACAGCCAGGCCCCCTCCCCTTCCCTGTGGTCTATCTAACGTGTGGCAGAGGAAACCTGGGGGGGTAGCTTTTACTAGGTCGGGTCCTGAAGCTTTATCTGTCCAGGACTCCGTGATAAAAGCAATTTTAATCATCCGCTCCTCCAATAATAGAGCACATTCCGTGCTATGTTTAACTAGAGACCTGGCATTCACTAAGATACAGTTTAGCGGACCAGCATCCGCTGCCCTTAATTTCCTAATATATGTAGCTGATAGGCTTTTCACCGGGGTATCTAATAAATCAGGACGGGCATCAAGACAGTTGGGGCAGATGTTGTTAGGGCCTGATTCACAGAACTAACTTACGTCAAAAACGTAAACGTAAACGTAAAGTTAGTACTTTTTAGGTATTCACAGAATACACTTACTCATTTTGGTATTCACAGATAGTACTAACTTTACGTTTACGTTTACGTTTTTGACGTAAGTTAGTTCTGTGAATCAGGCCAGTGGGCCTGATTCACAGAACTAACGTCAAAAACGTAAACGTAAAGTTAGTACTATTCTGTGAATACCAAAATGAGTAAGTGTATTCTGTGAATACCTAAAAAGTACTAACTTTACGTTTACGTTTATGTTTACGTTTTTGACGTAAGTTAGTTCTGTGAATCAGGCCCTTAGTGTTGTTACTGATCTGCATCATAGGCATCAGAGGACAGTTAGGAATTCCTTTACGGGGATCTAACATCCGTAGCTCTTCGCTGGTATACACTATAACTCCTGAGGTAAAATGACCAGAGGAACTCGCCCTGAGCCCGGTACGAGCGCGGACGGGCGCAGACGGGCTTGCCTTAGGCGCCCCCTTGGCGCGCCAGCGGCGCGCTCGCTGCGTGCGTCCGCTGCGCGTCCGCGTCAGCGTGCCTCTTATGTAGGCAAGCGTCCAACAACTAGAGCGGTAGCCTTTCTAAGAAATGGCCGCTTTCCAACCCACTTCCACCTCCCTCCCTCCTCCGTGTGCGAGTGTGGTAGTGGTCAGATTCAGCAGTACAGTACAATTAAGTAAAATCATCAATTTAAAAGCACATTTTCTTTTAAAAGCAATCTGAGCTTAAAAACAATCACCTCCTGGCAATCGAGTCTAGCGCTATGTGAAGCAGGCAGCGCGATGCACAATGAAAAAACATTTGCTGAAATCCCTTTTCCATGTGTTATTTTTGTGCACTGTATAGTTTCAACAGTAAAACTGCATGTGGCAATTTAGTGGCCCTTTCAATGGAAAATATGCTGTCTGTAAATGACAATGCGCTACCACACCATGCTCTAGTGATATAATTGCAACTGTGTGCTCAACAAAATGCACCATGAGCTGCAAACTATATCTCTCACAAAACAAGCAATTTATCAAATCTTTGCTTTATCTGTACTGTGCTTTTGACATGTACTCAATCAATCAATCAGAATTTATAAAGGCTAATCACCCGATTCTGTTTCAGTAATCCCATCTTCGGGCAGCTACATGCAGGCCTGACTACATTTAAAAGCATTGTGTCTCTGGGCATTTGTTCTTAGTTCTCTATCCAACCTTTGAAAATATAGTTGTGCAATGTGGCACGAGTGTTGTCCGAGCCATGCGAAAAAATCAGAACAAGACCACCGGACAAAAAATGCTGGTGTCTTTATTCCAAAAAACAGTCATTAGGAAGACAAAGACAAATCCTTGTTTGTAGGCCATGGAGCCATCGTCACCCAGGAATCACATAACAGCTCACAGTTGTGTCTTTTTTGGTATATGCATGCATTGCACCCAAGAACTGAGTATAACTCTAGGTATATCCATCACTTTCTGGTATCCCTTTTTTTGATTACTGCTTGGGATTTGTTTGACGATATCCGAAGACTTTAAGGATTGCAGTCTGAACCTAATGATCTGAACGCATAACCACTGTAATGATGTCATGTTTTCTTGTTGATGGGTGTGAACTGTTTCTTGAAGCTTTGTCCAGTTCTTGAGAGATCTGCGTATTTTCTTTATTTATGCTTTCTGTAGGCTATGAAGTGTATGAATGGGTGAGGCAAGTTATAGTTGCCTTGGAATACACAGATGTGTGCTAGAGGCCTAACATGCCAATTCTAAAACCGGAAAGAGTCGCTTTCATTTTACCACCGGATTATTGTAGGTGTCTTGCTAATGTCCCTAGATGAATCCCTTGTGTGTGTTTAGATTTTACAGCTATTGATCTCATTTCTCCACGCAGGGCTAGAATGCATATTAGGCCCAAGACTGCTAATCTTGGACTCGTAACAAGGATCCTCGCAAAGATCATCTTTGGTGTACCCTACTTGACATTGCTACAGTTATTGAGAACAATCTGTAGCCCGTGGCAGCTGGCGTCTACTGGGGGGAGAGGGGGCTGGGTGCACGAGCATGTACAATAATATAAAATAATTAAATAAAATGTACTGACCTAGGCTACGTCTTTGCTCCGGATCTCTTCTTTTACCAACACAGGAACTGGATGCTGGAACTCCCTTGGCCAATCCTGGTGCTGCTCTCACCATCATGAGAGTAGCACTAGGATTGGTGGGAGTGGCCTCACTCGGCGCTCCATATCCCTCTGGAGGCTTTTGCTTGCTCTTCCTCAGCAGTCTTAAGACAGCAGTGTTAGGGTTACACATGTTTAGAGAGCGCCTGTGTGGCTGGTCATCAAAGGACGGCGGGCCAAAAAGACATGCACACTTGAAACAGTGCAATACCAGCCCACCCTCCTCCCTGCTGCTGTCACTTAGCAGCAGCCCCGCCCCTGTCCTGATGGTTAGCTTGGGACAGGGGATGAGAAATAAAATGGTAATTAATTACCATTTTAGGTTTAATCTGTGGGGGGATTTTTAAGTGGGGCGACGCTACCCTGCTCAAACGGAGGAGCCGCCCC
Source organism: Calotriton arnoldi (assembly GCA_963921515.1). Classification (NCBI taxonomy): domain Eukaryota; kingdom Metazoa; phylum Chordata; class Amphibia; order Caudata; family Salamandridae; genus Calotriton; species Calotriton arnoldi. Next base: position 32,652 of record CAWUFW010003736.1, on the reverse strand, counting down.
TGTCTGTAGCATTTGAACTGTAGTCTTTCTGCAATTGATAGCTATTAGTCTTTCTAATTTCTATGTAGTTGTGAATACCTGAAGATATTTAAAAAGTTGCAGGTTGTCTCTTTTATTGGATAGAAAATCCCATTCTGTACCCTTAATAACTCTCCCTTTCCCTTCACCAATAGACACCAGACTTGAGGTAACAGCATTTAGAAGACAAACTTTGAGTTACATTTGTATAGATTAGTCATAGGAATATAGAGTGTAAGAGGGATACCAAAATCGATGACGTTTGCTAATAACACAGACTTTCTGTGCAGGGGATTAGAAAGAAACTGCTCAACAAAGGCTCACCAGAGTTTGCAGGAATAGTGTTGGCTTCATTTTCCTTACTTAAGTGAATTTTGTCCGGTTATTTGCATTATTTAGAAAAATGGCCAGTGGGAATTCACCAGTGTTGTATATGTCTGCATATTTTCAAAGACATCTGAAATTCCTGATTGTCTCTCACAAATCATATATATTGATGGCACGAGTCCTATAAGCAAATATGCAAAGACCACTTATATTCTTTTAATGTTCATAAATATTTGGAGGAAACTAACAAAAAAGAAAAGAGGGCTACAGCGGAAGAGTTGATGTTGTAATATACATATGTGGTAGGACTGTTTGGCCTGCCATTATACAGATCTCTCTTTGACCTTATATACAGGCCGGCGAGATGTAAAAACAAAAAGGGCCTTATGTCCCACCCCTATTGCCTAGCCATCATTGGGGCATGGTGCCTTATATCCCCATCTTTTTCAAGGGGGAATTTCATGGTTTCCTGAACCCTCACCTTAACAAAAGATACATTTTTGAACCCAGCCTTTAAAGGTAGATGGAATTCAAAACATCTTAGTCACCTGCCTTGCCCACTGTTGCAGAAATATTGCTGCCCTTGCCCTGACCAAAGGTCGAAGAGGGCACTACTTACTTCTCACCCTGGGGCAAGGGGTGAGCAAACAGACCTTCTTTCCCATGGGCAGTTTGGAGATGTGGAAGGGCATCACCTTTCTTGGGCTAAGTATGGAGGGACAAATGCACCCCTTGTCCTTGGGCACAGCAGGGGGCAATCAAAGACCCTCACACCCTTAGATAAAGTGGGGAAATACTTTTGCCTGCTCTTGGGCAATATTAGGAGTGACCAGGGTATGGCATCTGCCTCTCCAGTGGCCAAGGTAGAGGCAATAGAGGGGGCAAATGAAGCTCTCCTCCCCACCCCCAAACCATTGGGCAAAGTGGAGTTGAAAATGGTATGATACACCACTACATCTCTTGGGCGTGTTGTGGTAGGTAAACAAATATACTCTCACCCCCTAGCTAAGGAAGGGGTAAATAAGGCCTTCTCCACCATTAGGCCTCCACCCCTCCCCTAGGCAAGGCGAAGGCACAATAAAAGACCCATTACTGTAGCACATGGTGAGAAGAAGAGGACCAATACAAAACCCAACATTTAGCAAGGTGGGCGAGCACTAAATATTCCAGGGTTTGAATAATGGGGGCACACAGTATTACAGCGTTGAATTTGGCCCTTTCTGCGGGGTCTTCCCCAGACTTTTAGCCTTCACTCCTCCATTTTTGTTGAATTTTTTTTTGTTGGCCTTAGGACTCTGAGCACTTTACAACTGCTAACCAGTGCTATAGTGTGTGTGCTCTCTCCTTAAAACATGATAGAATTGTCTTATACCCAATTGGCATATTTAAATTACATATAAGTCCTTATTAAAGTGGCACTACGTGGGCCCAGAACCAGTAAATTAAATGCTACTAGTGGGCCTGCAGTACTGATTGTGCCAACCAATTGAGTAGCACTTTAAACATGTCTCATGCCTGCCATTGCAGAGCCTGTGTGTGTCGACTTGGCAAAATAAACCTTTTGCCAGGCTCAAACCATTCCTTTTTAATACATATAAGTCACTCCTGAGGTAGGCCTTAAACAGCCCTAAGGGCAAGGTGCAGTGTACTTTTATGTTTTATATGCCCTGGTAGTGAAAAACTCTTAAATTCATTTTTTATTACTGCAAGGGCTATCTCTCCCATACTAGAACATTGGTGTTGCTTTATTACATTTTATAAGTGTAATTTCCAAATGGGAAGAGATAACTGGTTCATGTTTGGTGGCTCTGGAATCCTAATTTAAAATCCTAATTTATGGTGAAGTCAGATTTTAAATTACTGTTCTGAAAATGCCACTTTTAGAAAGTTGGCATTTTCTTGTCTTAGCCATTTGGTGCCTGCAGCCTGTCTTTGGCCACATGACTGGGTGTAGTTGGTAGTTGGACTTTGTGTATTCCTCCTAGACAGCACCACACAATGGGAGCTTAGGTGTGACTGGATAGGCCATCACTGGTAGGATGGGAGTTAGGAGCTGGGCCCAGCCTCACACCTGAATAGGCTGTGCCCAGTCTCCTCACAAAGGGCTACATACCCTCTGTAGTTAGTCTGGAGCCAGGGAAGGCAGGGCATCTATGCACATCAAAGGCATGCCTCTAGAAACTTCTCCCCACTTTAAAGACACAACTGTGTATAAATGAAGGACCTCAGACACCTCCACTTCAGTACACTTCTGGACATGTGTATACTCTGCCAGAAAGAAGGATTGCTGTGCTGCTATAAGGACTGCTACTCTGCTGGACTACTGCTCTGAAGGACCTACTGCCCTAATGTGTTGACCTGCTGCCTACTGCCCTCTTGCCTGGGTGAGAAGGACTGAACCTGCATCACTTGAACCCAGAACCAAGAGTGACTCCAAGGGCTAGATGGCTGGCCTCTTGATCTGAAGCCTCAGGGACATAACAGGCTTCCAAAACCTTGCATCTGCAGCTGGACATCTGTGAGTTTGCCCTGCCAAGTGGTACCACCCCAGTCCTGGACCCTCAGAAGTGGGCTTAAGGTGCTTTACCAGCCTCTGTGGATCCAGCAGAACCAATTGCATCACCTCTGCTTCGTGGCCCAACCCTGAGCAGAAATGATGCATCTCTGCTGCTGCATGGATTGGACCCATTGAAAATACTCACATCGTCGCTGCATCCTACATTACCTTCGGAACTGCCACTGCACAACGCATCCTCGGCTTAGGCCCTCACATCTCAGTTCGATGTCAGCTGCGAGGACAGGCTCCGCATCGCAACTTTACAGGTCTTTAGAACCTGCACATCACCATGAATGCGAGCTGCATCCCTGATGCCAGACTTCACATCGCAAGCCCCGCTGGCGAGATCCTCAACGTCGATGCAACAGGACCTCACACCGAAGCCTCACTGCATCTCAGAAACGATGCATCGCCTCGGCTGCACGATGCATCTTCGACAAGGATTCAAGCAACGCTCCACAAACCAGGATTTAAGGTACTAAGGGGGTGATTAGGATTGCGGTGGCGCTCCTTCCACCATCAAACGGAATTTTCCCACCGCCAGATTATGATGGCGGTGGGCACATGACTGCGTCCGCTGCAGATGCAAAGACCGTCCGCTGCCAGCAATCGTACCGATTGCCTGGCGGACGGTGCAGGGGGCCCAAAATGGTGGCGGTGCCTAGCAGGCACCGTCCACCAGATTAGGATGCATGCCAAAACCTGCCTTTCCATGGCGGCGATGCCGCCATGGAAAGGCTAATGGAGTTTTGCATCGGGGCCCGCTGTGGGCCCCCAGGAGGGGTGGGGTGTGGGGGGCAGCACTTGGGGGGTACCTATGGTACCCCCCTACATTGCCATGCCCAAGCTGGCAGGCACTGCGCGGTGCCTGTCACGTTGTGCATGGCAATGCACAACATGGACTTTAACATTGCGGCGGGTGCTGCTTACAGCACCGCCCGCCGCAATGTTAAAGTCAAGGATGCGCCCGCCGGTGTGGGGGGGCATCCTAATTGGCCTGGCGGGACCGCAACACCTCTGGCGGTCGGTCCCGTTTTCCGTTACGGTGGCGGGCGGACAAAGTCCGCCCGCCATCGTAATAGGCCCCTTTGTTACGTGGGCCTAACTGGGTCCTGGTAGCTGACCCACGCTCCATCACGGGGTGCCTGACCTTGTGACTCTGTCCCTGTTCAGCCAGCGATTCACTGACAGAATATCGACGACCAGAATATCGACGACAAAAATATCGGACCCGAAATATCGATGTCCAGAATATCGAAGTCCTATCTACATAATGGTACGTCCAAAATGATTGGAAAAAAAATATTGTTGTTAAAAATATCATTTTTTTTGGTTTAAAAAATAATGTAAAATAAAGTAAATACATATAATTTAAAAAAAAATAGTTAGAATTATTACAAAATGTTTAAAATTATAAGTAATACATATAATGTAAAAAAAAATAAACATACATATATATAAATTATAATATATATATTTACTTAATAATATTAAAAAATAATTATTTAAATAAATTATAAAATATTACAAACATATAAAAATTATAAATACATATATTGACACATACACCAATAACATAAAAATAAAAATTAAATATATATATAATAAATTAAAATATTAAAATATTTTTAATATTTTATAAATACATTTTACACTACATTAACTAAAACAGTAGAGAATATATTGGATAGCGGAGGGAATAAAATTACTAATCCAACTCCAAAGAGTGCAACAGTAGGGAAAGTATTGGATAGCGTAGGGGTAAAAATTACTATTCCCACTCCAGTGAGCGCAACAGTAGGGAAAGTATTAGATAGCGGAGGGGTAAAAATTACTATTCCCACTCCAATAAGTGCAACAGTAGGGAAAGTATTGGATAGCGGAGGGGTAAAAATTACTATTCCCACTCCAGAGAGTGCAACAGTAGGGAAAGTGTTGGATAGCTTAGGGGTAAAAATTACTATTCCCACTCCAAAAATTGCAACAGTAGAGAAACTGTTGGATAGCGGAGGGGTGAAAATTACTATTCCCATTCCAGTGAGTGCAACAGTAGGGAAAGTATTGGATAGCGGAGGTGTAAAAATCACTATTCCCACTCCAAAAAGTGCAACAGTAGGGAAAGTGTTGGATAGTGTACGGGTAAAAATTACTATTCCCACTCCAGTGAGTGCAACAGCAGGGAAAGTGTTGGATAGCGGAGGGGTAAAAATTACTATTCCCACTCCAGAGAGTGCAACAGTAGGGAAAGTGTTGGATAGCGTAGGGGTAAAAATTACTATTCCCACTCCAATGAGTGCAACAGTAGGGAAGGTATTGGATAGCGGAGGGGTAAAAATTACTATTCCCACTCCAGAGAGTGCAACAGTAGGGAAAGTGTTGGATAGCGTAGGGGTAAAAATTACTATTCCCACTCCAAAAATTGCAACAGTAGAGAAACTGTTGGATAGCGGAGGGGTAAAAATTACTTTTCCCTCTCCAGTGAGTGCAACAGTAGGGAAAGTATTGGATAGCGGAGGTGTAAAAATTACTATTCCCACTCCAGAGAGTGCAACAGTAGGGAAAGTGTTGGATAGCATAGGGGTAAAAACTACTATTCCCACTCCAGTGAGTGCAACAGTGGGGAAAATGTTGGATAGCGGAGGGGTAAAAATTACTATTCCCACTCCAGTGAGTGCAACAGTAGGGAAAGTGTTGGATAGCGGAGGGGTAAAAATCACTATTCCCACTCCACTGAGTGCAACAGTGCTGAAAGTGTTAGATAGCATAGGGTTAAAATGAATATTTCCCAAAAATAAAAAAATAAATAAATAAAAAAATAGCAACTACAATATAAAAATTATTGATAACACAAAAAAAAACAATTATAAAAATATTAAAAATTTCAAAAACATACAAAAATTATTTAATATTAAAAAATACTAAAAAATAACTACAAATATTAATTTATAAAAGTTTAAAAACAACATTTTACTAACACATAACTATTTTTAAAATAAATTGATTATAATAAAAAAATTATTTATTAATAATTTTTAAATAAATTAATTCACACCATATCCCCCTATAAACACACAAAAAACTCCTACATATTTGACACAATTAGCATATTTAAAAATTAATGAATTATAATTTACAAAGAATTAATAATTAATTATTAATAAATAAATTAGCACAAACACTATAAAATAGAAATAAAAAATAAATACCAATAAATAAAAAATATTTATTACTTTATTTTAATTAAATTACTTCCACCCTATTCCCATATAAAACATGAACCCACTTCTTTAAAAAATAACACTATTAATATAATTATCAATTAATCAATTATTAAAATTTAATAACCAATTAATAATTAATTAATTATAATTTAATTATAAATAATATTAAATACATATTAATAAATACTTTATTATAATTAAATTACTTCCCACCCTATTCCCCTATAAACTCACAACACGCTCATTAAAAATAACGCAATTAATATAATTATCAATTAATTAATTAATAAAATTTAATAACCAATTAATAATTAATTAATTATAATTTAATTATAAATAATATTAAATACATATTAATAAATACTTTATTATAATTAAATTACGTCCCACCCTATTCCCTATAAACCCACAACCCGCTACAAAACTAAAATACGCACAATTATTTTACATAAAATAAATAACTTCTAAAAATATCACACATACATTAAAAAACAAATATACTTCTACAAAAAACATTAAATAACATACTATTAACATACACACTAAAATACACAACACTAATATAAATATCGATATTATTGACAACGATATTTTTGCAAACGATATTACTAACTTCGATATTAAAAAAACCGATATTTCTTACCTTCATGTCGATATTCTGGTCACCGATATTCTTGATGTCGATATTCTGTACCTCCGATATTAACAACTCGATATTTTTGTAGGTCGAAAAAAAAACCTCGATATTATGTCTGTTTACCCCAACCAGCACAACCAGATATTTCCAAATTCAATATCTGTGGTTCTACTAACTGGATGTTTGTCATTTCAGTCTTGTTTGATTTATTAAATTAAGCTCTATTTTTCTAACCTCCGCTGGAAATATTTGTGTGTGGTGTTTTCTCTATTTTACTGTTTGAAATGTTGCACTAATGCTTTACACATTGTTTCTAAGTTAAACCTGACTGCTCTGTGCCAAGCTACCAGGGGGTTGAGCACAGGTTAATTTGGGGTTTGCTTGTGCCTTACCCTGACTAGGATTGTGTTTGCTGCTTGACTAGGACTCACACTTCAGTCAATTAGTAACCCAATTTCTGACCTTGCCAGGTAGGTCGCTCCCCTGCCACACAGCTCCGCCTGTGGTGTCCTGCCCGCTGCTGCTGCTGGTAAGCTCGCCCCTCTGCTTGTGGCCTCGGTGCCCGTTTTGCCTTCTGTTTCCCCTCGTTGCCCCCATTTCTCTGCGTCCATTTTGCATTCTGTTCCCTCGCTGCCCCCATTTCACTGTGTCCATTTTGCATTCTGTTCCCCTCGCTGCCCCCATTTCACTGTGTCCATTTCTCCTTCTGTTCCCCTCGTTGCCCCATTTATCTGTGTCCATTTTTCCTTCTGTTCCCCTCGCTGCCCGCATTTCACTGTGTCCATTTTGCATTCTGTTCCCCTCGCTGCCCCCATTTCACTGTGTCCATTTCTCCTTCTGTTCCCTTCGTTGCCCCATTTATCTGTGTCCATTTTTCCTTCTGTTCCCCTCGCTGCCCCCATTTCACTGTGTCCATTTTGCATTCTGTTCCCCTCGCTGCCCCCATTTCACTGTGTCCATTTCTCCTTCTGTTCCCCTCGTTGCCCCATTTATCTGTGTCCATTTTTCCTTCTGTTCCCCTCGCTGCCCCCATTTCACTGTGTCCATTTTTCCTTCTGTTCCCCTTGCTGCCCCCATTTCACTGTGTCCATTTTATCCTTCTGTTCCCCTCGTTGCCCCATTTATCTGTGTCCTTCTTGCCTTCTGTTTCCCCTCGTTGCCCCCATTTCCCTGTGCCCATTTTGCCTTCTGTACCCCTCGTTGCCTCTCTCCACTCCCGCCGCTGCGTCCCCTGCGGCCCCGCCCCTGACTGCCCATTCGCTGCCCCTGCCTCCCGCCTCCCAGCTGCTCCTCCCTCCCACCTCCCCATATATGGCGGCCGCTGCGCGGTGAGGAGAGCGACCCTTGACCTTGCCAGGTAGGTCGCTCCCCCGCCACACAGCTCCGCCTGTGGTGTCCTGCCCGCTGCTGCTGCTGGTAAGCTCGCCCCTCTGCTTGTGGCCTCGGTGCCCGTTTTGCCTTCTGTTTCCCCTCGTTGCCCCCATTTCTCTGCGTCCATTTTGCATTCTGTTCCCCTCGCTGCCCCCATTTCACTGTGTCCATTTTGCATTCTGTTCCCCTCGCTGCCCCCATTTCACTGTGTCCATTTCTCCTTCTGTTCCCCTCGTTGCCCCATTTATCTGTGTCCATTTTTCCTTCTGTTCCCCTCGCTGCCCCCATTTCACTGTGTCCATTTTTCCTTCTGTTCCCTCGCTGCCCCCATTTCACTGTGTCCATTTTTTCCTTCTGTTCCCCTCATTGCCCCATTTATCTGTGTCCTTCTTGCCTTCTGTTTCCCCTCGTTGCCCCCATTTCCCTGTGCCCATTTTGCCTTCTGTACCCCTCGTTGCCTCTCTCCACTCCCGCCGCTGCGTCCCCTGCGGCTCCGCCCCCGTGACTGCCCATTCGCTGCCCCTGCCTCCCGCCTCCCAGCTGCTCCTCCCTCCCACCTCCCCATATATGGCGGCCGCTGCGCGTGAGGAGAGCGACCCTTGACCTTGCCAGGTAGGTCGCTCCCCGCCACACAGCTCCGCCTGTACCCCTCGCTGCCCCCATTTCACTGTGTCCATTTTGCATTCTGTTCCCCTCGCTGCCCCCATTTCACTGTGTCCATTTCTCCTTCTGTTCCCCTCGTTGCCTCATTTATCTGTGTCCATTTTTCCTTCTGTTCCCCTCGCTGCCCCCATTTCACTGTGTCCATTTTGCATTCTGTTCCCCTCGCTGCCCCCATTTCACTGTGTCCATTTCTCCTTCTGTTCCCTTCGTTGCCCCATTTATCTGTGTCCATTTTTCCTTCTGTTCCCCTCGCTGCCCCCATTTCACTGTGTCCATTTTGCATTCTGTTCCCCTCGCTGCCCCCATTTCACTGTGTCCATTTCTCCTTCTGCTCCCCTCGTTGCCCCATTTATCTGTGTCCATTTTTCCTTCTGTTCCCCTCGCTGCCCCCATTTCACTGTGTCCATTTTTCCTTCTGTTCCCCTCGCTGCCCCCATTTCACTGTGTCCATTTTTTCCTTCTGTTCCCCTCGTTGCCCCATTTATCTGTGTCCTTCTTGCCTTCTGTTTCCCCTCGTTGCCCCCACTTCCCTGTGCCCATTTTGCCTTCTGTACCCCTCGTTGCCTCTCTCCACTCCCGCCGCTGCGTCCCCTGCGGCCCCGCCCCCCTGACTGCCCATTCGCTGCCCCTGCCTCTTGCCTCCCAGCTGCTCCTCCCTCCCACCTCCCCATATATGGCGGCCGCTGCGCGGTGAGAGAGCGACCCTTGACCTTGCCAGGTAGGTCGCTCCCCCGCCACACAGCTCCGCCTGTGGTGTCCTGCCCGCTGCTGCTGCTGGTAAGCTCGCCCCTCTGCTTGTGGCCTCGGTGCCCGTTTTGCCTTCTGTTTCCCCTCGTTGCCCCCATTTCTCTGCGTCCATTTTGCATTCTGTTCCCCTCGCTGCCCCCATTTCACTGTGTCCATTTTGCATTCTGTTCCCCTCGCTGCCCCCATTTCACTGTGTCCATTTCTCCTTCTGTTCCCCTCGTTGCCCCATTTATCTGTGTCCATTTTTCCTTCTGTTCCCCTCGCTGCCCCATTTCACTGTGTCCATTTTTCCTTCTGTTCCCTCGCTGCCCCCATTTCACTGTGTCCATTTTTACTTCTGTTCCCCTCGTTGCCCCATTTATCTGTGTCCTTCTTGCCTTCTGTTTCCCCTCGTTGCCACCATTTCCCTGTGCCCATTTTGCCTTCTGTACCCCTCGTTGCCTCTCTCCACTCCCGCCGCTGCGTCGCCTGCGGCCCCGCCCCCTGACTGCCCATTCGCTGCCCCTGCCTCCCGCCTCCAAGCTGCTCCTCCCTCCCACCTCCCCATATATGGCGGCCGCTGGCGTGAGGAGAGCGACCCTTGACCTTGCCAGGTAGGTCGCTCCCCCGCCACACAGCTCCGCCTGTACCCCTCGTTGCCCCCATTTCACTGTGTCCATTTTGCATTCTGTTCCCCTCGCTGCCCCCATTTCACTGTGTCCATTTCTCCTTCTGTTCCCCTCGTTGCCCCATTTATCTGTGTCCATTTTTTCTTCCCCCATTTCACTGTGTCCATTTTGCATTCTGTTCCCCTCGCTGCCCCCATTTCACTGTGTCCATTTCTCCTTCTGTTCCCTTCGTTGCCCCATTTATCTGTGTCTATTTTTCCTTCTGTTCCCCTCGCTGCCCCCATTTCACTGTGTCCATTTTGCATTCTGTTCCCCTCGCTGCCCCCATTTCACTGTGTCCATTTCTCCTTCTGTTCCCCTCGTTGCCCCATTTATCTGTGTCCATTTTTCCTTCTGTTCCCCTCGCTGCCCCCATTTCACTGTGTCCATTTTCCTTCTGTTCCCCTCGCTGCCCCCATTTCACTGTGTCCATTTTTTCCTTCTGTTCCCTCGTTGCCCCATTTATCTGTGACCTTCTTGCCTTCTGTTTCCCCTCGTTGCCCCCATTTCCCTGTGCCCATTTTGCCTTCTGTACCCCTCGTTGCCTCTCTCCACTCCCGCCGCTGCGTCCCCTGCGTCCCCGCCCCCCTGACTGCCCATTCGCTGCCCCTGCCTCCCGCCTCCCAGCTGCTCCTCCCTCCCACCTCCCCATATATGGCGGCCGCTGCGCAGTGAGGAGAGCGACCCTTGACCTTGCCAGGTAGGTCGCTCCCCCGCCACACAGCTCCGCCTGTGGTGTCCTGCCCGCTGCTGCTGCTGGTAAGCTCGCCCCTCTGCTTGTGGCCTCGGTGCCCATTTTGCCTTCTGTTTCCCCTCGTTGCCCCCATTTCTCTGTGTCCATTTTGCATTCTGTTCCCCTCGCTGCCCCCATTTCACTGTGTCCATTTTGCATTCTGTTCCCCTCGCTGCCCCCATTTCACTGTGTCCATTTCTCCTTCTGTTCCCCTCGTTGCCCCATTTATCTGTGTCCATTTTTCCTTCTGTTCCCCTCGCTGCCCCCATTTCACTGTGTCCATTTTTCCTTCTGTTCCCCTCGCTGCCCCCATTTCACTGTGTCAATTTTTTCCTTCTGTTCCCCTCGTTGCCCCATTTATCTGTGTCCTTCTTGCCTTCTGTTTCCCCTCGTTGCCCCATTTCCCTGTGCCCATTTTGCCTTCTGTACCCCTCGTTGCCTCTCTCCACTCCCGCCGCTGCGTCCCCTGCGGCCCCGCCCCCCTGACTGCCCATTCGCTGCCCCTGCCTCCCGCCTCCCAGCTGCTCCTCCCTCCCACCTCCCCATATATGGCGGCCGCTGCGCGGTGAGGAGAGCGACCCTTGACCTTGCCAGGTAGGTCGCTCCCCCGCCACACAGCTCTGCCTGTACCCCTCGCTGCCCCCATTTCACTGTGTCCATTTTGCATTCTTTTCCCCTCGCTGCCCCCATTTCACTGTGTCCATTTCTCCTTCTGTTCCCCTCGTTGCCTCATTTATCTGTGTCCATTTTTCCTTCTGTTCCCCTCGCTGCCCCCATTTCACTGTGTCCATTTTGCATTCTGTTCCCCTCGCTGCCCCCATTTCACTGTGTCCATTTCTCCTTCTGTTCCCTTCGTTGCCCCATTTATCTGTGTCCATTTTTCCTTCTGTTCCCCTCGCTGCCCCCATTTCACTGTGTCCATTTTGCATTCTGTTCCCCTCGCTGCCCCCATTTCACTGTGTCCATTTCTCCTTCTGCTCCCCTCGTTGCCCCATTTATCTGGGTCCATTTTTCCTTCTGTTCCCCTCGCTGCCCCCATTTCACTGTGTCCATTTTTCCTTCTGTTCCCCTCGCTACCCCCATTTCACTGTGTCCATTTTTTCCTTCTGTTCCCCTCGTTGCCCCATTTATCTGTGTCCTTCTTGCCTTCTGTTTCCCCTCGTTGCCCCCACTTCCCTGTGCCCATTTTGCCTTCTGTACCCCTCGTTGCCTCTCTCCACTCCCGCCGCTGCGTCCCCTGCGGCCCCGCCCCCCTGACTGCCCATTCGCTGCCCCTGCCTCTTGCCTCCCAGCTGCTCCTCCCTCCCACCTCCCCGTATATGGCGGCCGCTGCGCGGTAGGAGAGCGACCCTTGACCTTGCCAGGTAGGTCGCTCCCCCGCCACACAGCTCCGCCTGTGGTGTCCTGCCCGCTGCTGCTGCTGGTAAGCTCGCCCCTCTGCTTGTGGCCTCGGTGCCCGTTTTCCCTTCTGTTTCCCCTCGTTGCCCCCATTTCTCTGCGTCCATTTTGCATTCTGTTCCCCTCGCTGCCCCCATTTCACTGTGTCCATTTTGCATTCTGTTCCCTCGCTGCCCCCATTTCACTGTGTCCATTTCTCCTTCTGTTCCCCTCGTTGCCCCATTTATCTGTGTCCATTTTTTCTGCCCCCATTTCACTGTGTCCATTTTGCATTCTGTTCCCCTCGCTGCCCCCATTTCACTGTGTCCATTTCTCCTTCTGTTCCCTTCGTTGCCCCATTTATCTGTGTCTATTTTTCCTTCTGTTCCCCTCGCTGCCCCCATTTCACTGTGTCCATTTTGCATTCTGTTCCCCTCGCTGCCCCATTTCACTGTGTCCATTTCTCCTTCTGTTCCCCTCGTTGCCCCATTTATCTGTGTCCATTTTTCCTTCTGTTCCCCTCGCTGCCCCCATTTCACTGTGTCCATTTTTCCTTCTGTTCCCCTCGCTGCCCCCATTTCACTGTGTCCATTTTTTCCTTCTGTTCCCCTCGTTGCCCCATTTATCTGTGTCCTTCTTGCCTTCTGTTTCCCCTCGTTGCCCCCATTTCCCTGTGCCCATTTTGCCTTCTGTACCCCTCGTTGCCTCTCTCCACTCCCGCCGCTGCGTCCCCTGCGGCCCCGCCCCCCTGACTGCCCATTCGCTGCCCCTGCCTCCCGCCTCCCAGCTGCTCCTCCCTCCCACCTCCCCATATATGGCGGCCGCTGCGCGGTGAGGAGAGCGACCCTTGACCTTGCCAGGTAGGTCGCTCCCCCGCCACACAGCTCCGCCTGTACCCCTCGTTGCCCCCATTTCACTGTGTCCATTTTGCATTCTGTTCCCCTCGCTGCCCCCATTTCACTGTGTCCATTTCTCCTTCTGTTCCCCTCGTTGCCCCATTTATCTGTGTCCATTTTTCCTTCTGTTCCCCTCGCTGCCCGCATTTCACTGTGTCCATTTTGCATTCTGTTCCCCTCGCTGCCCCCATTTCACTGTGTCCATTTCTCCTTCTGTTCCCTTTGTTGCCCCATTTATCTGTGTCCATTTTTCCTTCTGTTCCCCTCGCTGCCCCCATTTCACTGTGTCCATTTTGCATTCTGTTCCCCTCGCTGCCCCCATTTCACTGTGTCCATTTCTCCTTCTGTTCCCCTCGTTGCCCCATTTATCTGTGTCCATTTTTCCTTCTGTTCCCCTCGCTGCCCCCATTTCGCTGTGTCCATTTTTCCTTCTGTTCCCCTCGCTGCCCCCATTTCACTGTGTCCATTTTTTCCTTCTGTTCCCCTCGTTGCCCCATTTATCTGTGTCCTTCTTGCCTTCTGTTTCCCCTCGTTGCCCCCATTTCCCTGTGCCCATTTTGCCTTCTGTACCCCTCGTTGCCTCTCTTCACTCCCGCCGCTGCGTCCCCTGCGGCCCCGCCCCCCTGACTGCCCATTCGCTGCCCCTGCCTCCCGCCTCCCAGCTGCTCCTCCCTCCCACCTCCCCATATATGGCGGCCGCTGTGCGGCCGCGCCGCTGGCGCTCCGAAGGCGCGCCTAAGGCAAGCCCATCTGCGCCCATCCGCGCCTGGACCGCGCCCAGCGCCAGAACCCATGGGCCGTGCGCCCCCCGCTCCAGCCTCGAGGACCGACGCTGATACGATGCCACCACACTCCACGCTCTCAACCCCGGACGGACGCACAACTGCTTCAAGGCCGCCCCGAAACGCACCCATGGTCCCTTCGCCTGCCGGAACTGCAGCTACACCAGTCTCAGAGCCACCGAAGCGCCCGCCAAGAAGGACCTCAACCACCTCCGATGCATCATACTGAACACCCGCTCCGCACGCAAACACGCCGTCGAGCTCTGGGACCTGCTCGACACATCATCACCAGACGTCGCCTTCCTGACAGAGACCTGGATGAACGACTCCTCCACCCCCGACATCGCCATAGCCATCCCAGACGGCTATAAGATCACCCGTAGAGACCGCATCAACGCAGTAGGAGGAGGAATCGCCATCGTCCACAAGAACACCATCAGGGTCTCGACCAGCACCGACGACACTCTCAGCACCGCCGAACACATGCACTTCCAGATCCACACGGACCCCAACACCACCCTTAGAGGCACCCTTGTCTACAGACCCCCTGGGCCTCGACCCCAGTTCAGCGACTCCATCGCCGACTTCATCAGCACGCACGCCCTGACCTCTACCGACTACATCCTCCTCGGAGACCTGAACTTTCACCTGGAGAACAACAACGACAGCAACTCCACCACCCTGATCGACAACCTCGCCAACCTCGGTCTGAGCCAGCTCGTCACAACACCGACCCATTCTGCCGGCCACACGCTTGACCCCATCTTCTCCTCAAGCTCCCACGTCTCCTTCAGCCACACCACGGAACTCCTCTGGACCGACCACCGCTGCATCCATTTCACCTTCCAGAAACCCACTACACACCACCGCACCCAACAGATCCCACGCCGCTGCTGGAGCAAAGTCACCGAAGACCAACTACGGGCAAACCTCGCTCTCAGCCCTCCCTCCGACCCATCCAACACCGACGACGCTGCCTGCAACCTCAGACGATGGATGGACGACTGTGCCAACACCCTCGCCCCGCTGAAAAAACTCACCTACAGTGACACCACCAAAAGAGCCAGCTGGTTCACCTCGGAACTCCTAGCTTCCAAGCGTACCTGCCGGAAACTAGAGAAGAAATGGCACAGTGATAAGACACCGGACAGCCACGCAGCTCACAAAGACGCCATCCGTAACCACCACCACCTCATCAAATCCGCCAAGAGAATCTCCTTCAAAGACCGCCTCGACAACAACGCACACAACAGCAAGGAGCTCTTCAACATCGTGAAGGAACTCTCCAACCCCAGCTCCAACACCAACGACATCCCGCCGTCGCAAGCCCTGTGCGATTCCCTCGCCACCTTCTTCCACCGCAAGATCGCCGACATCCACGACAGCTTCAACACCCAGACAGCCCCAACTAAGATCGATGCACCAGACCCGCTGCACACCATCGACCACGACCCCTTGCCAGCTTGGGCCAGCGTGAACATCGATGACACCATCAAGACCATGAGCACAATACACTCCGGCTCCCCGTCAGACCCTTTCCAGCACCACATCTTCAACAAAGCCAGCAGCTCCATCGCACCCCACCTGTGCAACGTCATCAATCTCTCCTTCGAGACCGCGACCTTCGCAGAGAGCTGGAAACACGCAGAGATCAACGTCCTACTCAAAAAACCCAAGGCGGACCCGAGAGACCTCAAGAACTTCCGGCCCATCTCCCTGCTTCCGTTCCCAGCCAAGGTCATCGAGAAGGTCGTCAACAAACAGCTAACCCGATACCTCGAAGAAAACAGCATCCTCGACCCATCCCAATCGGGGTTCCGCAGCAACCACAGCACTGAGACTGCCCTCATCGCCGCCACCGACGACATCAGGATCCTGCTGGACAACGGTGAGACCGCAGCCCTCATCCTGCTGGACCTCTCCGCCGCCTTCGACACTGTCTGCCACCACACTCTACGCGCACGCCTCCACGACGCAGGGATCCGAGACAAGGCCCTGGAATGGGCCACCTCCTTCCTCGCCGGCAGAACCCAGAGAGTCCGCCTCCCACCATTCCGATCCAAAGCCTCCGAGATCATCTGCGGCGTACCCCAGGGATCATCCCTCAGCCCAACACTGTTCAACATCTACATGGCCCCGCTCGCACGCATCGCCAGACAGCACGACCTCAACATAATCTCCTACGCCGACGACACTCAACTGATCCTCTCCCTCACCAAGGACCCCCTCGCCACCAAATCCAACCTCCATGAAGGAATGAAGGCCGTCGCCGATTGGATGAAGATCAGCCGACTAAAACTGAACACGGACAAGACAGAGGTCCTCATCCTCGGCTCCAACCCCTCAGCCTGGGACGACTCCTGGTGGCCAACGACACTAGGAGCAGCCCCGACACCCACCGACCACGCACGCAACCTGGGAGTCATCCTCGACTCAACGCTCTCCATGGCCAAGCAAGTCAACGCAGTCTCCTCCTCCTGCTTCAACACCCTCCACATGCTTCGCAAGATCTACAGGTGGATCCCGACAGATACAAGAAGAACAGTCACCCAGGCCCTCGTCAGTAGCAGACTTGACTATGGGAACGCCCTCTACGCGGGAGCCCCGGCCAAGCTCATCAAGCAACTGCAACGCATACAAAACGCCTCCGCACGCCTGATCCTCGATGTACCACGCCACAGCCACATCACCCCCCACCTGAGGAACCTGCACTGGCTCCCCGTCTACAGGAGAATCTCCTTCAAACTCCTCATCCACGCACACAAGGCACTCCACAAGACTGGCCCAGCCTACCTCAACAGACGACTCCTCTTCTACGTCCCCAACCGCCAGCTCCGCTCCGCCGACCTCTCCCTCGCCACCGTCCCTCGCATTCGAAGAACTACCACCGGCGGCAGATCCTTCTCCCACCTCGCCGCCAAGACCTGGAACACCCTTCCACTAAGCCTACGACAGACCCAAGACCTGCTGACCTTCAGGAGGCTACTCAAGACCTGGTTGTTCGACCAGTAGCAGCACCCCCCCCCCTTTTTTCTCCCCAGCGCCTTGAGACCCTCGCGGGTAAGTAGTGCGCTCTACAAATTCTGTGATTGATTGATTGATATGCTGAATGTGTAAAAGTCAGCTTGTTTCCTTGTGCTACGCACACAGACTTTTAAAGACTGTGCAAGCTTTAGCTCTAAACAGTATGGAAACTTAGGAGTCAAGGGCATAGGTTACACCCTGTCAACAAATCACTCGGGGCACAAACCATGTTAATTTTCTCTTGTATTGTTTTAATGTTTGTTCTTTCATTTGTATTTTATTGCAAAGCTTTCATCTTGAGTTAATGGAGCAGCAGATATTCATCCCTGAAGAGTACAGCGGAAGTGATGTGAGGGATGATGAGTTTTGTTCTTATCATAAATCTGAAGACTGAGAAGAACCATTCATGGGTGCCACAAGGCTCACTCCCACATCAGTCACCTTCTTTGATGAACCAGTTCTTGACAAGTATACAATTATCCACCAATCATAAACGCACACGTTCAATGGTGCCTAGACTTCATCCAAAGATATTCATCCAGGTGAGAAGCCTCTCTTTATCCTTCTTCACTTCTTTCAAACACTGTTCTTGAAGACACCCACCTTCAAAGATAAATTTCACCTAGTTTATCGATAGATATGTCAATTTACCAAGTACAAGCCCTTGCTTCGGACTTGGCAAATTTTCCTTAGTGCCAAAGGGTGACTTCTATGGAAAGGAAACTTTACAAAGTTAGAAAATTGCATTACTAATATAAAGTAAGATCTATGTGGGGCAGCAAACAGTTAAAGCCTATTCATGCTGCATGATCTCAAATTAAGATAAAAATCCATTTGAAAAGCAGACTATAGCAATTTTGAAATAAACCCCTTGTGAGATCTTTGCTTTGCAGTTACCATCTACGGCCTGAACTACCGGCTCTGCTCATTCTTACCAAAATCCTCACAACCCCAACATTTTCAATGTTCTCACAGCCACCTAGATATAGGCAGAGAACAACTGGTATTCAAAACAATATTGCTTTACCTTGACCTCCTCTCTCTATGCAAATCACATTTCAAACTGAACTATGGCAATATATTATGCTCCAGCCTCCAAAACTACCAACTAATTAGGCTTTGAAAGGCCTAAAATGTGACTGTTAGGATAGTCATGGGACTCAAAAAAAGTCTCACCATAACTTTGACCAAGCCCCAGAGAGCACCAATATGCTTTATCTGTGTTTCAGTTTTAAAGTGCTGCATTGTCACGTGGCAAGGTGACAAAAAACAGTGGCTGTGCCATATAGTAAACCTACATTTATATATTACCTATATCACCTAAAATGTTTACATTGTAAGCCCACGGGGCTGGGTGTGGGGGTGCTGTGCTAGATATTGGGGAAAATATACCCTCAGATTAATAATTATAAAAAGTTGTTTGTCACTGTAAATAAAGTTACGTTTTTCATGATCGGGTCTAGTCGTGAATAAAGTCACTTCCTATCTTGGCTTAGTAACATCTTAGAGGAGTCAAAAAAGTAATATTTCACTTTGTTTTCAAAATCTAATTCAGTATTTAACGTAGACCTAAAATGTTCTGTACAGAGATTGCAGATGATAGGAGAGAGAATGGATTACCGAGGTACTCAGCCAGAAACATAGGGTCATATTATCAAGGACGGGCGATAACATTATCGCCGCTTTAGCATCAGGAAACTGCCGCTAAAGCTGCGATAAGGGGTTTGATAATATGCCCTATAGAATTCCAATAGAAGCCCAGGTTCTGTTATCGCCTGTTCTTGATAATATGGCCCATAGAGTTCATGGGATGTATTTTTCTCACGTGGAGGAGTTAATGGTGGTTGGTAAGGTAAGAAGTGACCAATTGCAGGACTCAGCCAGAAAGGATCATGTATTCAATCGATAACTTCATCCTACCCTGAAGTCTATCTGCCATAATTTTGCCAACATATTTATAATCTATAATCTCTTATAGTGTATGAAGTTTATCCAGCTCAGAAGTTAACGTAATTACTTGTGCACTCATAGACCCAAGTCGGGCAGAACATTTGTTTTATAAACATATTTATTACCAGACGAAATCGTCCACAAAAATGTCAAAAAGCCCAGCAGTGGAATAATCCAAACGAGGGCCTTGCTATTAGTCATAAAACAATGTATGATGTTATTTTTTCTGCTAACATTTCTGCTTCTACACAAAGGTTTTTTTTGTTAGGTTTAAGTAAATCACATTCTGGAAACATCTTTCAATTTGCTATTTAATATTGTTAAACTTTGATACTTGATTGCTTTTGAACTTTTAGAACTGTCTTCTCAATCGCAAAGCCTTTTTTTTATACAGCATTTAAACAAGCACATTTTTCTGCTACTTTGTATTTTTTAATTCTTTTACTATGTAGTCTTCCTGTTTCCAGAACACTTTACTTTCATTAAAAACTACCCATTAAATCGTGAATTAATAACCTGGTATATGCATCTCAAGTGACTATTTTAACATAATCTTAGCACGCTTGTTTACATGGATACATTTTTTACTGCTTTCATTTTCACTGTTTTCCAACTTTTTATGTATGTTTTTGCTTCTTCTTCGAGATCTCACTAATAATTTCCTGCATTTGATAATGATGCCTTTAAAATTTCAAACACCGCTAGTATATTTGAAGAATCTTCACTATCTAATAGGAAAACATCCTGGACATTAGGTGAAATACTTCTTATTATCCTATCAATAAGTAAACACTCTTATCCTTACCCATGGTTAGATCCAGACTTACCGCTGAATTCAATAGCAAGGTTGAGATCTTCCTTAAATAGAATTTCTGAGATTCTTCTTTCACTCCCCTTTGGCTTACTATTGAGCGTGCTCTATTATTACCATTCACCCTAAGGGAAGTTTTGGCCTTCTCTGCTAAATCTCCTCATATTTTTATGCCTTTATTCAAACATACTTGTACCTTACTAAGACCTTTGACACAACCGGATCGCATTTCAAGAGAATCCTTTTTAGAATCTCCAATTTGGCACAACTCCATTATTACTATTAATAACAGATCCATCTTTTGGAAATCTTGGAGATCAAAAGGTATAATTTCGGTTAAACATCTTTTTGATGGCTCGTCTCCGTGCTCTTTTCCCCAATTTCAAGCTTCATTTCATTGTCCTCGCTCCTTCCTACAGAAATTCACCACTCTGATGTCGGTCATTCTTGACACTTTCTATTCTCTCCCCTCTTCCCCTCCTCCTTCTACTTTAAACTCTCTTCATCACGATCCTTCTATCCCTACCTAAAGCTTCTCTCATTTATAAATATTATTCAGCTCCTAATCCAGAACGTACTAAAACTAAATTGGAACTTTCGTAGGAATCTGACCTGGGATGTGAATGGTCTATCATCTTCTGGGACAAACTTTGGTCCCGCTCTCTCAAAATCTCTCGCTCTGCTTCTCTCACTCAATCTATGTTTTTCCTATATCACAGATTTTACCCCTATATCTATTGCTAAATTTTCCCACTCCACTGATACTAACTGCTGGACCTGTGGTGCTTCTACTGCTGATCTTTTACATCTTCTCTTTCTTTGCCCTTCGGTCTCTCTTTTTGGGAAAAAGTCTGGTCCTATATTTCCCGTATTTTCACCATTACCACCCCTTATTCTCTCCCTCTTCTTTTCTCTGGTAGTCTATATGACTCCTTAAATCTTCCCCTTACACACATGGTCTTTTCGACCTTATGCTTGCACTAGCCTTTCAACACATCACTCTTAACTGGAAAACCCTTACAAAGCTTTCTCTTCAGCACTGGTGGAATAGTCTCTGCCACTTTCATCGTCTTGATATTGCTTTCGCCTCCTCCTGCAGACCAAAAGTTAATAGAGACCTTTTTTGGTTACCCCTGACTCAATACTTAGATAATCTAGTTTTAGCAGATAATTCTCGTTCCCATTCTGAAAATTTTAAACCTCCTTGAACGTACATTTTCTCTGATTATTGTTCCTTACCTTTCTTGGTTTATTGTATTTATTAAGTATACTAGTAATACTACTTACATTCCTATGTAAATATGCATTATTTTATTTAATTTTATCAAGTTGCAAAAATATTCTCTTCCCCCACCTCTCTCCTTCTCCCTCCCCCTCCCTTTCCTTTATTCCTTGTAAAACCAAAAAATAGCTTTCTCCTTTGGTTCTTAATCTAGCCACTTTTTTGATATTCTTCTTTCAGTATGTTTATTCTGTATTGCTGATCTATGCATTTCTTATAATTCTTTAATAAAGCTTTTAAACATAAAAAAAAAAAAGAATTTCTGAGATTAATATATCATCAAACATGAATATGATTTATAAACTGAGGAAAAGACAGTGTACTCCCTCCACTTCGAACATCATTTATTTTAGTTATATTGACAAGTCGAGAAACATTCAATGTAGTAATACATAATTGCACAGGCTGAAACACTCACAGAGACCCAAGTCCAAGGTGACATCCCTCACTCTAGACATGATCATCTCTCGATATAGTCGTCCTCAGTCAAGTGACCTAGTCGTCCATTCCTACCACACCAAAAGAATAGCGCACAAACAGACCCACTACAAAAGGATGTGACAATCACAGTTTTTAATTTGAGCCAGTGGTTTCCAGTGCTCGGCACCAGCGCTTAATTGTCAGCACTGGCTATAGTGACAGTCACCTCATAGTGGTGCTCTCTGTTTAATTTTGAGATGAGCACAACAACCGTGTCTATTAAGTCAATTCACATTGAAAATGTCATCTCATGTTATTATAGCTTTGTGCGGTCTGAAATAGTCTGAACTGTCACACTTGTAGGACTGTGATGGCTAGGTGTTATGTTGGTACTGTCATTGCCAGTGCTGGCAGGGGCAATGGGAGGGGCAGGCTGCAGTGGCCATCTGAGAAGGGCCCTGGCATATCATGTTTTACAAATTAAGTGCTGACAATCATATGCATGATTCAGATGAGAGGCACCATTACTCACCTCAAACTTCATTGCATCCACTCACTATTGCTCGAGCACAAATCCCTTATCCATCTTTCAAAGTACTACACATTGAAGCTGGATCACCAGTATGAGTTGATACAAGGTGGGCAAACCTCACTCACAATGTCGCTCCCACAAGCATTCTCCTTTTTA
Source organism: Calotriton arnoldi (assembly GCA_963921515.1). Taxonomy (NCBI): domain Eukaryota; kingdom Metazoa; phylum Chordata; class Amphibia; order Caudata; family Salamandridae; genus Calotriton; species Calotriton arnoldi. The sequence goes on along the minus strand of CAWUFW010003736.1, from coordinate 10,501 downwards.
GGACTGCTCTCCTAATCCCCTTTTACACTTCTCTTGATACACGAAGAGCACAAGACACACCTCAACTCCATTGCTTCAGGGCATTTCTCAAGACACATTACCTCTTATGCATCCTACGCACCCAAATACTCTGTGATCACATATTTCATAAAAAACCCCATTACCACAATCTACAGTGCAAGAAATCCTAAACACAGTCTACTAGCAGTATGCTCAGGCACCCTTAGAAGACTCGCTTTCTCTCAACTTGTGACCCCGTTCCCTACAGATCCAAAACTGTAAGTTTGTTGTGCCTGATGCAACTTCCATGTCTGCCTTCATCCAAGTAGTTTATCATGACAATATTGCACTCACTGGCTTTGCTCATCCGCTGTAGCGTTCTCTGGTCAGAATCACTGCTTTCCCCCTGCGCAGCTCCACCGTTAAGGCGCTGCCCTTAGCGCCAGCTTGAGCTCTCCAGGTAGGTTTTCGAGGCCATCCTCCACCGCAGGCTTCTGCCCGCGCCTCATCCCTGGTGGTCTAGTGGAAGAGCACCCTGCTCTTCTGCTATTCCGCTCGGTTATGTGTAATTTTTTGTGTCTGCCTTTTTTCTCTCGTCTTTGCCTCTTTTCTCTCTGCCTTTTTCTCTTGTACCTCTGTTTCTTTGCCTTTTTTTCTCTCGTTTTTGCCTCTTTTCTCTCTGCCTTTTCTCTTGTGCCTCTGTTTCTTTGCCTTTGTTTCTCTCGTTTTTGCCTCTTTTCTCTCTGCCTTTTTCTCTTATGGTTCTGTTTCTTTGCCTTTCTCTTTTTCACCTTATTTTCCTCTTGCCTGCCCTCTTCCCCCATTTCCAGCCACTGCTGCCCCATGGCCCCTCCCCCCAGCGTGTCGTTCCCGCTCCCACCTCCCAGTTGACGCACGCCTACCTAATGGTGGCTGCTGTGCGACTGCGCGCAGGGGCGCACCGCTGGCGCGCCTTGCAAGCCCGTCTGCACCCATCCGTGACCCAACCGTGACCAGCACCAGGGACCCTGGTCCCCCGACCCCTGCTGCTACAACCCCAGCACTCTCCACAAACTCAACTCCAGATGCAACAACAACTGCCAGCTCTCTACTCCAAGCATCACTCAAGGCCTGATCTCCTGCCGACACTGCCGCCACATCTTCACCCACCTCCGGACCCCAGCAGTAGCCTCCAGCCCACCGGACGCCAGCGCACACAAACCACTGGACTGCATCCTCCTCAACTTACGCTCCCTGCACAGACACGCCATAGAAATCTGGGACCTCCTCAACGACCACACACCCGACATTGCCTTCCTCACAGAGACCTGGACCAACGCCAGCTCCGCACCCGACATCACAACCGCCATCCCTGACGGATACAAGATCCTGAGGAAAGACCACCACAATCGCCCAGGAGGAGAACTCGCCATTGTCCACAAAAGCTAGCTTTGACTGACAATCACCAGCTAGGAAGACACCTCGCCCCGCATGGAACACATCCACTTCCAGATTCAGCCCAATCCCAGAACGATGATCCGTGGAACACTCGCCTACAGACCGCCTGGACCCTGCACCCCCTTCACCAATGTCATCGCTGACCACATCGCACCACATGCCCTCGCCTCTACAGACTACATACTACTCACCAACATAGGACTGAAACAACTTGTCACCCACCCCCACTCACACAGCAGAACACATCTTCGCCGGAGGAAATAACTTTCGCTTCAGCCACACCATGGAACTGCTCTGGAATGACCACTACTGCATCCATTTCTCCATTACGAAACCCACTGCACCCAAGCCCACACGACGCTTCCCAAGCAGAAGCTGGAACAAAGTCTCTGAAGAACTCCTCACCTCTGCCTTCACCTGCACTCCAACCCTACTACAACAGACACCAACACAGCGGCAAGCAACCTCCACCAATGGATCACCAACTGCGCCAACACTCTCGCCCCTCTCCAGAACACCTCAAGACGACACAACAAGAAAGCAAACTGGTTCACCACAGAACTCAGAGAATCCAAGCGCACCTGCTGACGACTGGAGAAGACGTGGAGAAATAGCAGAACCCCGGAAGCACTCACCGCCTACAAAACAGCCATCACAGCTCACCACCAACTCATCAAATCAACAAAGAAAAACTTCATCCAAGACAGAATCCTCACCAACGCCCACAACTCCAAGGAACTTTTCGCCATCATACAGGAATTCGCCAAACCCAACAGCGAAACAACCAACGTCCCTCCCTTCCAAGACCTCTGCAACAAACTCAGCTCCTTCTTCCACCTCAAGATCAAGACGCTCTACGACAACTTCGACAATCAAGATCATGGCACCACCTCAACCCCCACCCCCAACGACGCCACCCAACAGACCCTTCTCACCTATCTGGACCCCTCTCACCACAGAAGACACCTTAAAGACAATGAAGAGCATCCACTCTGGAGCACCTTCCGACCCCTGTTCACAGCACATCTTCCACAGGGCCACCACTGCCATCGCACCTGAGCTACGCCGAACTATCAACTGCTCACTCGACACAGCCACATTCCCTGAAATGGAAAGCGTGCCGAAGTCAACCCCCTCCTAAAGAAACCCTCCACAGACCTGTCGGACCTCAAGAATTTATGGCCCATCTCGCTGCTTTCTTTTGCCGCCAAAGTCATCGAAAAGGCCATCAACACCCAGCTAGCATGCTTCATAGAAACCCACAGCATCCTAGACACCTCTCAGTCTGGATTCCATAGCAACCACAGCACAGAGACCGCCCTCCTCACTGCCACCGACGACATCTGCACCTTCCTCGACCAAGGCCACACGGCAGCCCTCATCCTTCAGCAGCCTTCGACACCGTCTCCCACCGCACACTAGCCACCAGACTCCACGACGCAGGCATCCAAGGAAAGGCCTTAGACTGGATACGTTCTTTCCTATCAGGCAGAACACAGAGAATAAGACTCCTGCCCTTCCTCTCAGAACTGATGGAGATCAGATGCGGAGTACCCCAAGGATCCTCCCTCAGCCCCACACTCTTCAACGTCTACATGGCCCCCTTGCAACCATCGTCAGAAACCATGGCCTCAACATTGTCTCCTACACCGATGACACTCTGCTCATCCTCAACCTCACCAAGAAAACTGACATCACCAGGCACAACTTCCAAGAAGGGATGAAAGCTGTTGCAACCTGGATGAGCAACAGCTGCCTGAAGCTCAACCCCGAGAAAACAGAAGTCCTCATCCTAAGCTTCACCCCCTCCGCATGGGACAACACCTGGTGGCCCCTCACCCTCGGAAACACACCCACCCCTCCGGACCACGCACGCATCCCCGGCATCATACTCGACTCTTCACTCACCATGAACCGCCAGATTAACGATGTATCCTCCACATGCTTCAGCACCCTCCGCATACTCTGCAAGACATTCAATTGGATCCCCCTGACTCCAGGAAAACCGCCACCCATGCACTTATCACCAGCAGACTGGACTACAGCAACTCCCTCTATGCCAGAATCAACAAAAACCTTCTTCACAAACTTCAGACCTTCCAGAACCCCGCAGCCAGACTTATCCTCAATATCCCACGACATGACCATATCGCCCATCACCTCTGCGACCTCCACTGACCTTCAAGCTGCTCACACACGCCTACAAAGCCTTCCACAACACCGAACCCTAATACCTCAATGACAGAATCTCCTTCCATGCCCCCAAGAGAAACCTCCGCTCAGCTGACCTCGCCCTAACCACCGTACCTCGTTTATACAGGACCAGAGCTTGTGGAATATCCTTCTCCTACCTCGCAGCCAAGACCTGGAACAAACTGTCCCTTCACCCTCGACGGAGCCCGACACTGCACCAATTCAGAAGGGTCCTCAAGACCTGGTTCTTCGAATGACCCTAACGGAGCTGCTCACTCCCCCCGCGCCTTGAGACCCTCGCGGATGAGCAGTGCGCTTTACAAAACCCCTGATTGATTGATTAATTGTAGCTTTATTTTATTACTAGGATGCAACATGCCCACTGTGGTAGAACAGAACTGCCTATGTGGAGGTGCATTTAACTACAAGGAGTCCCTTAAATGCAAACATATTAACTCAAACAACTCATTTTGTTCCAATGAATCACTAAGGGGATTACCTACATACCACATCAACCACTCAGGCTGAAAATTGTATGCTGCCAAACTGGTGGAAAAAATAGTTTTATTGATGCTTCTCTTGATGATAACACTGATCAACTCCTCTCCTAAAACACTGCTACAACATTGCACAATTCATACTCGCAATAAGGGCTCTACCCTGGACCTGATTTTCATAAAAAATGCAAAAGTCAAATTTCTAACCCATTCTGAATGGATTTGTCAGTGCACCTCTTCATTGTTTTCAAAGCCCTAATATTAATTCACCATCTCCATTAAAGAAAATACCGTAGACAGAAATGGTAAAATCTAGAGTTGTCAATAAATTGAAGATAAATATGTCAAAGTAGATAGATCTGTATTTAGTGCACTAACACGTGCAAATACAGGCATGCACAAATAGGTACATACGATTTCTGTACAACCTATTTCTTTCTATACCTTCTATGTCAATATACTGGGCTTGCTCCCCAAGTATGTGGTGCTGCTGATGTTTTTCTGTATATTTGTGGTGTTAGTGCCATGCAGAACCGTTATCTTCGGAATACAAAATAGCAACAGTTATAGTAAGCACAGAAAGAGGAGTACTGCAGAGACATGTCGGTCATAATCTCTCCATAGTTGTGCATGCCTTCTGTTGCATGGGCGAGCACATTAAATCAAGATATACTGAATTTGTCAATGCATGTCTCTTCTTACCTAGAGGTTCCATTCCAGTTCGAGCGATCCTAACCACATTCCCCACTGGCTTTGATATAACCAGTCCTCTTAAGCATATAGGGCCATATGTACGACGTGATTTTGCATGCGCAAACGGGTTTGCGAACCCGTTTGCGCATGCAAAATCACTGTTGGCCATGTACAATTCCTAAATAGCGAGTCGCAATTTATTAGCGACTCACTATTTAGGAATTGCGAGTCGCAATTAGGAAGGGGCGTTCCCTTCCTAATTGCGTCCGCAATATTATGGGTGAATGTTTTGTGACCGCAATTGCGGTCGCAAAACACTCGCAAATTACCACCCTCTTCAAGAGGGTGGTAATGCAGTCGCATTACCTTCCACTTTGTGACTGTCTCTAAAAATATTTTTTAAGGCCAGGCAGTGATCCCAGGGACCACTGCCTGCCCGTAAAAAATTAAATGAAAATGTTTCATTTTTTTTTTTTTAATTGCATCCCGTTTTCCTTTAAGGAAAACGGGCTGCATTTAAAAAAAAAAGCAGTCCCAGACATGGTGGTCTGCTGAGCCCAACAGGCCACCATCCCTGGGAGGGCTGGCATTCCCAATGGGCTCGCAAATTGCGAGAGGCTCATTAATATTAATGAGCCTTGCAATTTGCGACCCCATTGGGAATCGCAAAACAGTGTAATAACACTGTTGTACATTTCATTTAGAGCCTCGCATTTGTGACTCGCAATGAGTCGCAAATTTCAAGGCACTAAATGAAAGGGTTGTACATCTGGCCTATAGTACCAAAAACAATTAATAGGCAAATACAAAACACCAAGAAGGGATAACATTATCGAAGCAAACATGGAAGCATCCAACAATTATTACAAAGGCAAAGTTCCATTTATGTGCTAAGAAAAAATCTAGAATAATCTAGACAAGGATTGACATCATTGCTTTCTCCCAAATCCTAGAAATTACCTTTCTGGATAAAACCGTATCTTTTTAGGATAATGGAAAGACAATGAACACTGTGCACCATTATTTGCATGGGAATATTCCTTCGAAAAGAAGAACAAACAAAATATTGATTACAAAATAAAATAAAAAAGTAGTTCTCAAATCAAGAAAGATTAGGTGTGACACCCCATGCCACATAAATTAACATTAATTCCCAAAAGAAGAACTGTCCAGACTCCAATAAAAGCAAACGTTTCTCAAAGCTACAAGCAAAATATAACAATGCACATTGGGATACCATGGTCCCCTTCAAAATCCAATTCTTCAATTTATCCATATTACTTACTGTGTTGTTGATATGATGCTCATTCTATTCTACAAAGACTGACCTGCGTCATTTTTTGCAGCAATGATCCTTACGGGCATGTAAGGTTCTGGAAAAGGCCACACATCTCTCTACAATCACAGAATTAGAGAAATAATGCTAGGTCTGGGGCTCAGCAATTTGAGGTGCCACATCTCATCCCTCCTTTTAATATCATCTGAAAGGCATGGCCCTGCCAGTGCAGAACTCCTTTTCACCACGAGTTCCTTGCTTTGCATTGCAGTCGGCTGGAGATCTCAGGCAGTAGAAACATGACAGATCTATATCAAATGAATGTTATTCTACTGACCTAAAGCTGATAATGCATGAACTGAAATCACATGGTTGCAATATCAATGTATTCCCTGTGTGGACTCTCTGGAACTTTTTTGTTTTTGGGGCAGCCAGAAGTTGCTAGGCCTGGGTGCAGGGTGCTGCCATTTAGATGTGTCTTAGGTTATTAGCTAGTATTCCCCTCAAAATGAACTGATAAAGTATTCTTTTAGTACATCAGGCTCTCCAAAGGTAGTTTGAGAGAAGAGTCATGTTCTTGGGAATAGGGTAGCAATATAGATGAAGCATCAGACAGTAATTAAAATCAATCTTCTGTTGCAGCTGCAGCTTCATCAAACTTTAGATCCCCTCAATCATTTTTGAGTGACTACAGGGTTTAGGGGCACATTACGATGGCGGGCGGAAGCACCACCGCCGTGCTGGCGGATGCAAAAAGCACCAGTTACCGCCGGCACGCAGCAGTCCACACGCCCGTCCAATTACGATGCGAAAAGTAGGCCAAACACCGCCGGCAAGCCAGCAACACCGTCCGCCATCAAAGTGCGCCCGTACACGTAGCGGCGCAGCTCAACTGACACACACCGTCCGACGAAACACGTCCCGCCCGGCGCATAAATTACGATGCCGCAAACAAACGGCTCCCATGGCCAAGAGATACCGCACGACAAACCGAGCGGTAACACGGATGCCGAGCACGGACAACGAAGAAGCGGCTCCCGAGCATGAATCCAGCACTGCAGGCCCTCCCCATGCTTCTGCTGATGCACCACCAAGGAAGCAACGTACTGCGGAGACGCAGGTAGGCACACACACAACAAGTGCACGCAAACAGCGCACACAGTGCAAGGGCGGAAAAGCGGACAACCCCCACCAGCGCGTGTACACTACACATCCACCATCGCATCCACATATGACACACAGGCCAAATCGTAACATCGCGGAACACATGTGTACACACCACCTGGGACTAGGAACCAACCACCCCGTCACGGCCCCAAAGCGCCGATGACGCCGCCACACATGCGCACAACGCAGAGGCCAACCGCAGCGCCATGCATGCGTCGAACACAGACACAGGGACACAACCAAGCAGCACACACATCAGCCCCACCCCGAACGCACATGACACGTGACAGGCCTGCCACAGACATGTCCCCAACGCCCAATTCACGGACAACACCCAACGCCACACAACCGACGCACACATGTCAGTGAAGACACGCAACAGCAGGACACACCCCAGTGTAACAAACATGGCGTAGCACACAGCGGCGGCAACACCAACTAGGAGAAGCAGGGCTCCTTCGGGAAGAGGAACGCCAGTACCACACAGAAACACCCATACCACCCTGCACATATGAACAAGACATATAAAACGGAACACCAAAGAGCCCGGGGACCGACAACAGGTGGCCCAAGAATAACATTCACACACAAGGCCCAACGCAGAGCGGAAAGGCAGCCTGCCGCCCACACAAGGGAGAGCAGACAGCACTGAATGACCTTCCATTCCAACTCCGAAACCACAGCCCTACGACAGAAGCCGGTGAATACAGCCATTGTCCAAGAATAGACCAACACAGGCATGCCGAGGAGACCGACCACAGGGCAGATAGCGCATATCACAGAAGCACACAACGGACGGGGAAGAAAGAAGAAAACACTCCCCCATGTCGGCCACATGCAAGTTAATTGGAAGGAGTCACACATCACTGACCTTGAACTGTCTGAGAAGAATGTGGGAAGAGGGCCCGTGTCCTCCAAACAAGCCAACAGAACACAAGTCCTGTCTCCCTACGACTACACAGAGCTCACAGCAACCTCGGAGCGTGCACATTGCAGACTGCACACACAGCCGGAGCACGCCACCTCAACGAACCGCTGCGAAATGGCAACCGCAACACACCTACCCAACTACGCCGAACAGCTCAAGCTGTACAAAACCAACCTGTTCCATACATTGGGATGCGATCTCCTGTCCCTGCTGAACGTAAGTTACCGACTGACTTACCGCATCACATTGTTCAGCTGCGTCATGCCCGTCTTCTACTGTCGGAGGTGTCCCTACCAGCATCCCGTCGAGATATGCCTCTCCAACCCGGCATGTCTGAAGGCGGACCTGCTACCACTACTCCTCCCTCTGGACGCACACAACAGGGCCTGCTCTGCCTATGGGGGCATGGCGTATGTGGCCAACATCGCACCCGCACTGAAATGGGACCACTGTGCCTCCACACGACGGATCATCGAGAACAGCTACATCGAATGTCACCCAGCATGCCCCATCATGGTCCTCCAAGGGACAACTTACGAACAACACCTTGACAGCCACCATCCGCTACATTGGCTGGCAAACATGTACACCACCAATGACATGGAAGCCCTGCTGGACGGCATCGCATACCTGACAACCTGTAAATTCGTCGGACCACAACGCAGGTTCCCCGAGTGACCTATGATGTCCAACCCCGCACCCATGCTTAGCTTCCGCACGGACTGGCCAGTCACCACCACAACAGCCATACCAAACGACCGGCAGCTGTAACCACACCATCAACGACATCGCCATGACATCGGATATGACCGGGACATGCACACTGTTCCCCATCACATCCAGGAACACCGCATGCATCGTGGGAGGCAGTGGCATGGGCTCTGTGTATCGCACCCACATGGACGGAACTGCACGAACAACCAGGACACGACATGGATCCAGCGCACATGGACACACACACCGCTCAGTGGACATGAATAGGTCGCCTGGAGTCTGTGGGTGCTGCACCCCTCCCACCCCCGCCCCGGGAATCCCATACCAGGACCTTTGCATGGACGACAAGTGCATACAACAACAACACGACCCCAGTGACTGTGACATGTCCAGTAACCACCACAGTGCAACAACAAGTGGCACGCCGCTGCATGCACGCAAGCACATGCCCTGATGTCATCTCACATGCACGCGTGCATGAGGAACAACCGCAGCAAACCTGTCACATGGAACTGAGATGGACTGTGCCCATGATGCCAAGCGGTCTGGTAGGCTACATGTATACCGTCTGTGTCAAAGTCCGCAGCTCCGCAGCTATACGTAAATGTACATTAGCACAGCCTTGGCCAAGCAGATGTCACTCTGAAGCCCACATCCCACATGCAACAGCCAATCACATGTAACCCCACACCCTATCCCATTTGCAATCATGCTCAGTATATCCTCAACATGTATTCCGCTGCCAGTAGTGTCCACTATACTGCATCACAGAGGACAGAAGACTCAATATAATGTTTGAAACCAAAACTGTCTCCGCTGACTCATTTCACAAGTACGAATGAGAGAGGATGAGAGTATGTGAAGTACACGGCAGTCGTGACATGACCATGTAGTCCACTGGTATTGGATGTCAACGCAAATGAGTAGCACTACTGTGGAAGACACACATGTGTCGTGTGAAGTCGTATGGACGCAGTGCTCAGGTGGGTGGGTGCGGCTGGGTAGATGCGCACATGCCAAGTTGGAGCACGCCGTGTTGGGAGGGGTCATGAACAGTACACCACCGCTTCCCTGGGCATTGTGAGAGGACACCTGTCGGGGGAGTGAACACGTGTGTGCACAGCAGCCGGGCACACGTACAAAGCGGTACCAGGCGCACCTCAGCCCACCCTCTGTGGACAAGCTGGATCCTGTTGTGCGCCCGCCATGCCCCTTGACAAGGCACACACAGCCCCAGTCGACCAGGTGTAACCCCAACATAGTCAATCCGCACAGGCGATACAGGGCACGGGATGGCAGTGGAGCATGGTGTGTGAGAGGTCTCCTCGCGCTCCTCCTGGTCATATCACGCAGGCAATAGAACCTCAACGTCTAGCATGGCACAAGTCACATGGAAGTGTAGGGGGGACGCACCACAGCACGAGCAGCACTGACGTCACGGGAGGTGGCTCGCACCATCCCATCCATTGCCCATCATACCAACCACGCCACATGCCATTGCGACTAAGTGCAAGCGCGTGCGCCACCACCCCCGAGCCCTCCCCAGAGAGGCCAAAGAGTGAATGTGTGGGCCATCAGCCGCAGACGGACGCGGCC